>OZ025211.1:617134-1249634 GCA_964019055.1 Anthopleura xanthogrammica
AGGCAAATTCCCTAAAGTATGCCGCATATCAATAGCTTTGTAAAACTTTGTAATTTATGCATCGTACGAAAGCTAACATATTTCCTAAGAGCAGTTTTATTCCTCGGTAATCATAATATTACAAACTAATAGCATGAAATTTCGGGTGATTAGTGATTAAATGTCCCCTCAAGCCTCGGGAAGTTTAGTTAAAGTCCCTCCGCCTTCAGCGTCGGGACTTCAACTAAACCTCCCTCGGTTTTCGGGGACATTTAATCACTAATCACCCTCAAGTCATGCTATTACTTTCTCTAAACAGTCGATGGTGGCTTCAGCGAATGGAGTACGTGGGATCCCTGTACCAAGTCCTGTGGTACTGGAAACAAAACAAGAACGCGAACGTGCACGAATCCAGTCCCTGCGAATAATGGCTCTACTTGTAATGGGTCGTACACTGATACACAAGAATGCAATACCCAACCTTGCCCAAGTAGGTGGATAAATCCTATTTATTAAAGCTCATCTATCTATCTATCTATCTATCTATCTATCTATCTATCTATCTATCTATCTATCTATCTATCTATCTATCTATCTATCTATCTATCTATCTATCTATCTATCTATCTATCTATCTATCTATCTATCTATCTATCTATCTACCTATCTATCTATCTATCTATCTATCTATCTATCTATCTATCTATCTATCTATCTATCTATCTATCTATCTATCTATCTATCTATCTATCTATCTATCTATCTATCTATCTATCTATCTATCTATCTATCTATCTATCTATCTATCTATCTGCTTTTGAAGTCCGCTAAATATTATCTAAGAAATAAGACCTGCAATAAGCCTAAAATCAACACATCACATTTAATGAACTCTATTATTAATCGCTTAATCTTTAGGTATAGTATAGCTTTCTACTTTTAATATTGTATTTACACCTAATTGCAAAAACGTTGTCATACAACATTTGAACATTTGTAGTTTCAAGATTAGGAATAAATTAAAAGTAGAAAAGAAAGAGTTCTGCTTCAATGATCTTCTTTTGTACTTTGAATTTATTCCTAATCCACTAAACTACAAATGCTCAAATGTTGTATGACAACGTTCTTGCAAGTAGGTGTATGTGATGTTTTATATGTTTATCATTTCATGTAACTTAAGATACAGTACAAACCCGCGTGTAAGAACCTAGGGATTTAAGAACCTTCTGGCAGAAATTTGCTTTTTTAATACCTCAAAATATAAGAACCTGTGTAGCCAAACAAATTCCAACAGGTTCTTATATCTGGGGTTAAATTATATTATTAATATATATTTTACCAAAAAGGTTGTCTTTAGAGATCAGAAAATTGTACAATGAAACTCAAAATGCATAATGTATGTTAAATGTGAACTGTTACTGTATTACAGATACATTGTATATATCACTGATCAATTAATTTTGTTGGACTTTTGGCAACATGGATACATGAATAAATATTTATAATGAAGAACAAACCACATTTTATACTATTTTCTGATAATCAACAACAATGTCTACTCCGTAGAAATTAAGAACCTAATTAAGAACCTACTTAGCCTAAACTGTCAATAAGTACCCCATAATACAAGAACCTGTTTTGCCAAACTCTGAAAAAAGTAAGTTCTTACACGCGGGTTTTTACTGTATGTTTTTTTTTTATCTTTTGATCAATAAAGATTATTACTATTATTACTATTATTATATTATTATATGCTTGCCTGTCTGTCTGTCTGCATATTGTCTGTCTGTCTGTCTGTCTGTCTGTCTGTCTGTCTGTCTGTCTGTCTGTCTGTCTGTCTGTCTGCCTGTCTGTCTCGAGTGCAGAAACATAAGAAGCTAGAAACTTTAGTGTACCCACAAATCTGGGTTACTTTTGTTGCTATCTGGGTTACTTTTGTTGCTGTTACGTTTTGATCCAAATCTCAAGCTGATCTGATAAATGATACTAACCAATTCCAGCTGATCTGAGAACAAATATTAACCAATCAGAATCAAGAAAATTTGCAAAACTGAGGTGTCATCCTTAGTAGCCCTGCGACTCGATCGGAAAACGGTTATTTCTTTATTTTATATTCCCACTCAATAATGAATATCATAGTGAAAGCGCATTTGATCATATCATTAGCATGTTAAATTGCGCTATATAGGTAATAGATATTATTACTATACAAAATTTCAAAAACTTTCCTCAAAATTAAGAAATATCTCAGATATAAACTTTTATAAGTCAATTTTCGCAGGCTTCATGACACCTCAGTTTTGCAGTGACGTCATTCCTACGTCACTATTTCAGATCAGCTGGAAGAGATGGGTGGGTAGTGCTGTTTAACATGAAAATGAGTCTAGCTGCTTTTTGTCAACTGAAGAGTGCAATACATTTGTACGGGTTTCCTACTCATGCCGTTCTAATTTCTCTCTCGGTTTCCTTTTCTGTTTCTGTTTCCGCACTCTGGGTCATCTTGACTCTCTTTTATATTCCTCCCATTCTCCCATTTGGTATTGTTATGAATGTATGGATAAGGATCTTTTAGTAATATCATAAAAGCTTGGCTTGTATTTGTATTATCTTTTAGTTGATGGAGGCTGGACTGATTGGACATCACCGTCTTACTGTAACAAACCTTGCGGGGCGGGATTCTCACAAAGGACTCGCTCATGTTCCAACCCTACGCCTATGTATGGTGGCCAACCTTGTGCTGGACTTGACATAGAGAAAACCCCATGCAACACTCATCCCTGTGCTGGTAACTAAGTTAGATCAAACCTTGAAACAGCTTTCCGTGAAATTAAGATAAATTCAAACAGTTCTGAACCGCATAAAACCACAGGGTTCCCATGTTTTGAGAGAAACCCATTTGTTTTCACAAGAGGTTTTGACACCCTCACTTCACGTACTCTCGTTTAATGAAAGTCTAATTACTCTAATCTGGTTTACAAAGCCTGTGTTGAGGGAGAACCATTTGTTTTCACAAGACACCCTCACTTGACGTAATCTCGTTTAATGAAAGAGTGAATTTTACTAACGCTAGGTACAACAATAATGATTAGACTAACACCATTATTTTATTGACATTCAGCTGTCATGATGCAATATGTTGTACGTTTTACAAATGAAGAGTTTGACGTTAAGTTAGAAAACCAAACATCAACAGAATGGAGTGACATGAAAGACAAAATATCATCCAACGTGAGCTATCAAATTTTGCCTTTAAATGCATGTCATCAATTGGATATCAATCAAGGTGTTCTCATAACATTGTCGAAAAATACAAAGTTTTCAAGGACAGGTTCCTATGGAATGTGTTGGAAGCACTTTAATTGACGTTCATCCGGTTTCCCTCTTTCCGTCAAAATCAACTTCCAAATACTATAGATATATAGATACTATAGATAATACATTTATCATGTCGAATTCACTAAAGACCACAATGGAAATGAAAATGGAAATACTTTTGCTATCTTTTCGAAAGTAAAATCTTTTACTCTTAGTTTACAAAATGTATGATAAAACAATTATTGAATTCGGTTTTCGCATGATATCGTAAATTATCAAAACCTCGGCTGTCGTATCCGCCTCAGCCTACGGCTTCGACAGGTAACACGGACTTCGTCTTGATAATTTACAATATCATGCTCAACCTCATCCAATAATTGTTTAATATCTCCTTTAGCACTATGATGCGAATAAAATTTGTGATTTTTTAAATTTTTTTAATCAAAACCTACTTCTCCTATAGACCCCAGTTCAATTTGGAGGAAAAACAAAAGAATTTCGATTTCCTGGGATTTGGTAACCCATTGTTTTGTCCTCGGAATTAAGGTACATTCCAAAGTGCTGTAAGGGATCTTTTGAAAAGCACTGTACATTCAAGTTACATTTGTAAAGCAGAGACGAGTACTTTATCTGTTCTTATCATTTTTAGGCGGTAAAAGACTATACTATTAACAGCAACGTTATCTACACTAAAGTCATTTCGCACAGGTTAGTTTTGTGTTAAAACATCTTACGTGCTTCAAAATTTTAATCGTATTCGAGTTTTTCTACCCGTGTAGATGAATCTTCATCAAAATATTTACGTAGTGTTTTCAAAAGAAGCTTGTTGGCTTGTTGGCTTGTTGGCTTGTTGGCTTGTTGGCTTGTTGGCTTGTTGGCTTGTTGGCTTGTTGGCTTGTTGGCTTGTTGGCTTGTTGGCTTGTTGGCTTGTTGGCTTGTTGGCTTGTTGGCTTGTTGGCTTGTTGGCTTGTTGGCTTGTTGGCTTGTTGGCTTGTTGGCTTGTTGGCTTGTTGGCTTGTTGGCTTGTTGGCTTGTTGGCTTGTTGGCTTGTTGGCTTGTTGGCTTGTTTATATAACTCGTGATCTCTTTACTTTTTGACATGTTTTTAAACTTTCTTGCCAATGTATAAATATATATATTCCTTTGTTCTTTTTAGCGAAGGCAGTGTAATCAGTACGTTTAATCTCAGTTACTCAGCCATCGACTCGATTCAGGTTGTCCAGCTTTTAGAAAACATCAAATGGAATGGACTCTTTGGAGACTTACCAGCACAGATTTTAGCAGTAATTCCAGACGTTGGTAAGTCATTCATATCATAAAAATGGCAATAATCTCATAGTTAAATGATCACGATTCAATCAAGTGAAAACTACAAATCAAATGTGCAAGGGAAGTTGCCAGGGATTCCGAAATCCCCATTTTCATGTCTCAAATAAAAGGCAACTTGGACTTTTAAAAAATGATCAATTTAAAGCTAATTAAGGACGCATCCCTCAATGAAGCTCAGCGCTCGCCTCGGTGCTCAACTTCTTTAACTTTTTTGCATTTATTTCAGTTCCAATTGATCCCCCAACGATCACTTACGTCTCAAACAGCAGCTCTATCAGCATACTGTTAAAATGGACACAAGTTTTGGACCTCAATGTAGTGGGATACGCTGTCTATTACAAGAAAGAAGGCACCAAGTTTCTACCTGAAAATGTCAAAACGGCTCCTGCAGCTGATCAGCAAATGGATATTAGTGGACTCCAGAAGTACATCAATTATTCGTTAGTCCTTCTTGCGTTTTCAATAAAAGGAAACGGAAATCCAAGTCCTTTTGTGAATGCAAGTACCGACGAAGACGGCAAGTAGTTCAACCAGTTTATATCCCTTGTTTCCTCGCGTTCTTTTGTTTTTCTTGTTCTTTCTATTTTCCTTGCCCTCTTGTCCCTTCTCTCTCTCTCTCTCTCTCTCTCTCTCTCTTTTAGTTTCTAAATCTCGCTTCTGTTGACGTTTTTGATGTTGTTTTTCCCGCCTTTTATCTTCTAGTTCTTGAAATCAGAGCACAATAAAAGTCAATCTAAAAGTTGAATGAATCTTTTTCGATGTATTGATTTCTTTTTCTTTTCGCAGTTCCCAGCAAGCCACCAGGAAACTTCAAAGTCGTTACTCAATCTTCTACCTCCTTGCTAATAACCTGGGAGGCCATAGCACAAGAATTCGTTCACGGTATTCTCCTAGGTTACAATATCACTTTCATAAAACATGGCTGGGATAATCAACGAACCCCCGTGTATAAGATTCTTGAGCCAGGTACTCACACTTTAACACTAGAAGATCTTGGCAAATTTACAACCTTCACAATCTCGGCGTGTGGCTTTACTTCTAAAGGATGTGGGGTGCCCACTAGTCAAGTAACGGCTCAAACGGCAGAAGACGGTATGTATATTGGTTTAAGGGAAGCACGGTTGGTGTTGCGGTGAAAGCGCTCGTCGTAAGTGAGTAAAGTTGCTTGTTGGTTCGCTCCTGTGCTTCGAGGGTCTTTCTCTGCAAAAATTAACTTCTAAATTCCAATTGGAATCAAATAAAAGAAGAGCCACTCTGACTGTGGAATCCACTGGTTCCAATTATCAGTAAGACATATGTTCTTGATACGAGTTTGCGCTAAGGTTTCTAATTCTTGACTTAAAAGACCCTGGCAAATTTCACACGAAAACTTTGATGCCAAACGAGAAATACTCAAATCAGTATATTTATAGTGATATGTAATTATATTCTCGTTTTGTTGACAGTTCCTTCGATGACACCTCAAAACTTTCAAGCTATAAACCTTACGTCAGAAAATAGCATAACCCTATCCTGGAACCCGGTACCTCGCGATCAAGTAAATGGTATCTTAGTTGGCTACGTCATTCGTTACCAACAAACATCAGCAACTGACGTGAAAGTAACAACAGGTGATATAAATACTCGGTACATAGCTCCAGGTACCAGGAACATTGTCTTTCATGGTATACCGCAATATAGTGTGTGGAAGTTCCAATTATCTGCCATTACCAATGCCGGTGAAGGAGTTCCTAGTGACTTCATATACGGAGGTTTGTTCAATTATTATTAAAATTACAACCAATTTCACAATTACGCGACCAACTCAACTCCAACGTCGACGTTTTTGGCTCCCGTCAATCTGACAAAAACTAGTAGCTCAAACCGTTGGAAATTTGATTAATAGAGCCCAAAAGCCCAGACGTTTTGAATTATACCTTGTCGTCTGGGTCGCGTAATTGTGTAAACGGAGTAAGTTGTCCTATATTTGCATTTTGATATAGCTGGAAATAGTTTGAGGACCCCTCAAAAGCTCCTCCCATGACCTACTTTTGTAATATAGAGCCCCTATAAAGTGAGACCGTTCCAATGAGAGATGTGTTAACTCAAGAAACCAGATAAAAGAAAAATTAACGTAATATCTTCATTATCCGATTCGAATAAATCCAAATATCCACTGAACAAAACTGGTATGACCAGGTGAAAATTACTAATTACTAATTCTCCCCTGGTATGACAGTATAACTCAATGCCCATCATGGGACCCTTGCAGTATAATTTCCTAGAAGTAACAACAGTAGGCCGAAGTGCACATACATCCTGTGAATGGGGAAGGGAAACGTAACTGAAATAAAGGGATTTCAACTTGAAATCTGTAATTCTTATTTACTCAAAGTCTTTTAAAAAAATAGTGCTATAGTCTAATATTTACTACTATGATAATAATAGCTTTATTCTTTTGTGTGACTTAGCATCATGCAGATGTCCCAAAATCCTCTACAGCAACTTTTTCGTCCATCCGCCATATCTAACTACTAAAGATGACGGCTCCTTCGACGGTGTGTTCTATAACATCACTGAACAAATGATTAAATGGGCTTGTGGGAACTGTGAAAATGGACACGGAGAGACAGACATTGATATGAAAAGTAATGGCAAAGGAGGAGATGCCTATAAACAGGGCGCGATTGATTTAGTTAGCGACATTGATGATGTCCCACATATCAGCTTCCCTGTATACGGTAATGGATACATGGTGAAGTATATGGGTATGTACGAGTATATACACTTGATGGACTCGCCAGGAGTTGTCTTTATCACTATCGATGATGCAAGTGAGACAACAGGAAAACGAATAATCAGTTCTGTGTTCGCGTGCATGCCATTGCTGCTAGTAGCAGTACTGATGGCTGTTCTGGCAGGATTTGTCGTCTGGGTCCTCGTAAGTAAACCATGATGTTTTCTTTTTACAGAAATGGGCTGCAATCGGTGTAATCAATGAAATAAACCCTTGGCGATATTCTAACCCACGCCTTCGGTATTCTAGTTCGATAACCACTACACTGACTACACTACAAGGACCCAACCATGCTGAATACGCAGCTGTACAATGAAACATAATGCAACTGTGGGGGTCCCAAGGCGATATTTGTTCTCTACTGACATTGCAATCATAATCTGCGTACCCTACTTTACGTTGTTCAACTTTCTCTGAGGAAAAAAATATGTTCATGAATAGCATTCTCTTATTTCATTCAAGGAATTTAGAACCAATCCTGAGCAATTTAGTCCCAGCTTCTTCAGTGGATTTTGGGATGGTTTTTGGTGGGCATATATTTCCATGACAACCGTAGGGTTAGTATTCTATTTATTTATATATATATATATTTTTAACAAGCATCACTCCCCGTCGGGGCTCTTCCGTGAGGTTCGCTCCACACACATTACCACTACATTCTATATTTACAGCATCCTACTCACATGTTGATTTTTACGGAGGGAGGAAAACCAGAGAGCCTGGAGAAATACCCTCGTGGTAAGGGAGAGAACAACACATCAAACAAACTCAACTCACATATGATCCGGCCCGAGCCGGAGCCCGAACCCGGACCACAGCGGTGAGAGGCGAGCGTTGAACCACTACGCCACCCATGCCACCCATGATATTATGCCCTGCCCTGCCCTGCCCTGCCCTGCCCTGCCCTGCCCTGCCCTGCCCTGCCCTGCCCTAAATTGATCTGTGCTGTCATTTTTGGGGAATTGTTTTTCCTTTCCAACATCTTTTATATCATTTTGAGCTTGATAATGGTGTTAGATGAACACCGAAACGTCCTTCATTTTGTGACTAGTTTTACCATAAAATCTACATTCAAATATTTATCATTGTTTTTCTTTTGATTGTGTTACTGATTGCTGTTTATACACATCCAGGTACGGGGATCGTTTTACTGTGTCAGATGCCGGAAAAGTATTTTCAATCATCTGGACATTAACCGGCATCGTCATCATTTCCATGTTGACGGGCTCCATAGCAACGGCTCTAACATCCGAAACTGTGGAACAAGATATTATGCTATATGGAGCGAAAGTACGGATGCCGTATGATATTGTGCTAGCGTAGTATCAGCTTTAATAAAGGTTTTGCACCATCACGTGCCGGCGGCCATTTTAGATGGCAGAACAATAAACCCCTTTACTGGGGAGAATATAATCTTTTCTCATGTAGAATATATAATTGTATTATCACAGTATAAAACATGGCTGCCGGAACGTGATGGTTCAAAACTTCTATTGGTTGGTCATATTTAAACATTGTTTCTCATTCTTTCCTGGTGCTGCTATTGCTGATTTTTTTTGATCATTGGAAGTAATTAGTTCTTCTACATGTATTTAGGGATTTCTTAGGAATATTTATTTTGCGTATTGAAAACGATACCATTGATAGGATAGAGTGGGGAGATTGGGAAGTGGGAGTTCCTATGCGACTAAATGGCTTTGGTGATGGGTTAGATTTTTTTCGCCTTTTCTTTCGAGCCAAAATGCGCGCTTAGCTTCCCCATAACGCTTGCCAATGATACTATTCCTAGAAGATTTTAAAAGTTCAAGAAAAAATATCATTTTGCAAGTAAATTAATTCAGCTATTTTTTCCATAGGTTGCAGCTATTCATAATTCTTCAGAACATCGTTTAGGAATTCTTAAGAACGCCAAAGTAAATACAGGTTAGGCTCAATATTCATTTGATGTTCGTACTTAATTAGGTGATTTCAAACCCTGTAAAAATAGTTTCAAGGTTTTATGATAATGTTTCTAAAAAACCACAATCTGCAAGTCATTTTTTGTCAAACATTGTTGCTGTTTTGACTAAAAACCCTTGTTATTTATTGCTTCCTCTTCCTCTTCCTCTTCCTCTTCCTCTTCCTCTTCCTCTTCCTCTTCCTCTTCCTCTTCTTCTTCAAATTCTTCAAATTCTTCTTCAAATTGTTCTTCTTCTTCTTCAAATTCTTCTTCTTCTTCTTCTTCAAATTCTTCTTCTTCAAATTGTTTAGACAAAAACTACAAGAACTTCGAGGAACTCAAACAAGCATTAAAGAATCGCGAAGTTCAAGGAATCCTAATCGACTTGTACGTAGCAGCTGAAAATCAAAAAAGCATTTTTGATTCGGAAATCAAAATAAAGAAGATACTTGAAAAGAAATTTGGTTATGGAATTGTGCTTTCTGGTGCGTCTGCCGTTGTTCACGAAAGATGCAGAGATTTCATCAAGAAGAACATTGCTGATATTTCCAAGTTGATAGTAGCGAAAACTAAAACTATAGAGGTAAGATTTTTTGAAGTTTCTCATTGACTGAGTATTGCATATAAAGGAGTGAAGTAACCCCTGGGTTGACTAAGTAATGGTATTTGCCTCCCACCTCTGTCGTCTGTAAGCAAGTTAGCCCTACCCTGACTTTAACCAACCTAGAGCTTGTTTAATTTCAGGGCTCGAACTATGAGTTAGCCATGCCCTGACTTAGATAAGCATAGAGGTTATTTCAGGGTTCGATCTGTGAGTTAGCCATGCCCTGACTTAGATCAGCCCAGAGGTTGTTTCAGGGTTCGATCTGTGAGTTAGCCGTGCCCTGACTTAGATCAGCCCAGAGGTTCTTTCAGGGTTACATCTGTAAGTTAGCCATGCCCTGACTTAAATCAGCTCAGAGGTTCTTTCAGGGTTCCATCTGTAAGTTAGCCATGCCCTGATTAAAATCAGCTCAGAGGGTGTTTCAGGGTTAAATCTGTAAGTTAGCCATGCCCTGACTTAGATCAGTCCAGAGGTTGTTTCAGGGTTCCATCTGTAAGTTAGCCATGCCCTGACTTAGATCAGTCCAGAGGTTGTTTCAGGGTTCCATCTGTAAGTTAGCCATGCCCTGACTTAGATCAGCCCAGATGTTCTTTCAGGGTTCGATAAAACGTTTGGTATATGTTTTTAGTAAAAATGGTCTTGTTTAAGTACACACTTTTCGTTTGTTCACTTTTTCTCTAGCCTAACGAGGAAGAGTCTTCAGAAGGAGAAGAAGAAATCACCATGTTTGACAGCGGATCTGAAATGTTCCGGGGTTTTATGATGTTTTCCTGTGCGTTCTTAGCTTGTGCATATATACTTGGATTCATCTATCACTTTGGCTGCTATCTGCCAAAACAGAGGGCAATAAGTTCAGTACCCCAAGGTAATTTTTTTACACACGGTGAAACGAATTATAGACAGCATCAACTACCGACCACGATCGCATACATGTACCATTACATTAATAGCAATAATTAGCATCTCTTATATATAGAATAATACAGCAATAGCAACAATAATTTGAAACAACAACAGCAACTAAATACTAATTCAAACAAAAACTGACTCACAACGACAATTTAATCAAAGAAAAATCCACACTGACCACCATCAGCATCATAAAGACATGACTGAAGAAATAAAATGAATAACGAAAGTTGAACTACAATTTTCTACTTTGCCTTGTAGGAAAAAATAATGAGAAAAGCAAGGATAACAGTGTACAGTATAAGGACGAGCTTCTTCAAGAAATGAATAAAATGGTGGAGGAATTTCACCAAACACAAATGAAGAAACTTGGAAATATGAAGGAAAGATACAAGCAGGAAATAATACAAATCCTCAGGAAAGAGAAAAGCATCCAAAATAAGAAAAGTTTCCTTAAAATAGCGAAAGGACGTATATTATTTTGTCTCGAAGAGCAAAATCGTGTGCGAGGACTATCGTTTAAACAGAAAGCATGAGTAATCCATTTTGTGTATATAAGTGGCATGGCGGAGTATCTGAATTATCTGAATTCTTACCAACGTGGATTTTGATAATTTAGTCATATCTCGTTTACTTCTTAGATCAATCAGTTTTTATCCTCAGAAATAACATATATAATGCGATAAAACGACGTTTTGTTTTGGGTCGGTCAAGAAATGCCTCGTACATTTTTACTCGTCACAGAATGTTCTCAAAAACATACATTCCATACGACTTCTTTTTCTTCTCTTTCTTTGAAAAGAAATTCATGATTACAGACCTATACATACCTACATTTATACAGTTTCAGCATTCCTAAAATTTTAAGATTGCTTTATTGGTATTATCATTTTCTTCTTCTTTTTCTTCTTCTTTAAATTTCTTGATAGGAATAGCTTCACGACTAGTGAACTTGCTTTGTTTACTTCATAAATAATTAATGCTACAGTAAGTTACTTGCCAGTAAAACAAACCACGCTCAAAGTTTACTTCGAATTCAATGCAAAACTCAGGCTGATAGGCTGCTTGCTATAAGGTGGTATGATAAGGCCATAAGGCCAGATTAGTAGATGCATGTTTGCATGTTCAATTCATTTATAGTAAGATTTGCTGTGCGGTAAATGATTTGAAATCATTGCCAAGATAATAAGATAAAATGACATGACAGCCATGTTGGATGATAACAAACGCGCAACTCACTTTTTTTCCTATCTTTCTTTCAAATGTACAACAGTACGTTCAGTACTAATCAAAGATAAAAAAAAGTGCTCTAAGTCCAACCAAGATGGCGGCAATGAAAACCAGTTATACGTAATTCATTTAATATAGATTTGCATGTTTGATTGACAGCTCTTGATGAATAACTAGCCGGTATCGAAGACGCTCATTACGTCTGCCTCTGATTCTTTAATAGCAAGAGAAACTTTGAAACTCAATAATTTGTGTCCAAATAATTTCAATTAAAAATGAAAAATAACATGACATTAATGTCTAATTTCTACTGCAGATTTTCTCTTCAATATGTGCCTTACGTTTTACCCTATTTTGTGGGTAACCCTTGACTAACCCTTGAATTAAAAAATATATATATTTTAAGGCAACATTTAGAGTTGCATGATTTGCAACTCTGCGCTACTTATCAAAATTCGACAAACCCTACTTTTGTTACTCGCTTGGTTATACTTGTTTGTTTGCTAGTTTGTTTATTCGTGTGTTCATGTGTTTGTTTGTCATTTTTATACTAAGATTTCAATGATGCATGATTAACAACTCAGATCTTCGACTTCAGCAGGTGCAAATCACTAAACAACTAGAAGTACTGTATCTAATATATATTTGGGTGAGGACATCTGGACTGCCTTTCAAAGGTAAAGCTACGTTCATCAATAATCCACAGGTTGACCTAATTTACTGGAACAATTAGCAAACATTGTTCACAAATTCAGCTAGTGTGTTTATATATATCGACAAGTATATGTTTTTGTTTTCCTTGGATATTATAATTTTCTCTATCGTTATCGTTATAATATAGATTTAAAGTCAGAAAATGGAATTTTTTTTTTTTTTCATGATTCCTAAAACAAACATGATATGTGTTAGTGTACAGATTCTTAGAAATAACTGAAGAGAGAGGGTTAGAAACTGAGCCGGTTTGAAAAGTTGAATTGATGTAGATATGCCAATTCGATGTGAATTCGACAGAATTCGATGAGTCACAGAAAAACATTATTCTCTCTCTTTTCCGAGAACACTGAACCAGCTGCCACTTCGACTTTTGAAGAAAAAACGTAATCTTTTAAAACAATGGCTGGGTTACATTTAACTTCAAAGAAAAAATTGTAATTAATGAATTATCGTTCTAAGGTTTCGTTCTTCAGTTGGATTTAATTTAGTCTATTTTTTTATTTTTTTATTTGGTAAATTTTTTTTTGGCTAAGCGAATTTAGTTCAGCTCATGATTTTCAGCTAAAATAAAACAAGAATGACTGAACCGACTTTGTTTCCCAGTTTCCTACGTCGTAACGGTAATGATGTTTTTTTCGTTCCTAATTTGGAGCAAAAAATGGAGCTAATAAACTCGAACAGTAAGCTCATTCTTTTCGAAAGTAATACCTTAATAGAACCACAAAACGTCAGTGTCAAACTATAATTTCCTTGGTTAAGCCATCATTCATTATTTAAGAATGGACATTTACTTTAATTAGTTTACTGAATAAAATATAGGGCTAAAGAAGCTTGACTATTTGTGTAGTTACAACAGACCCGGGATTATCATCAACGACATGGACTGTAACTGAAATCATGTTGTTTTCCCTCAAGGTAAGCTAATTTTTCATCGTATCACTACAGACGTTTAGTATTTCCTTGAAATAGTTTTAGCTTAGCGTTGCCTTGAAAATTTTAAACACGACATTTTAAACTAGAAGTTCTGACTTTTTGTACGGTCAAAGAAGTTGCATCTCGACCTACAATTCAATAGCAAGATGTCTAACTGAGGACTTCATTAGTTTCGTGAAATAAGTTTAAATTCCAAATAATTGCTAATAATTTACAAGTAATACTTCAAGTTTGGCAAGCAACCGAACTAATAAAAAAACTACCAAATTCAAGTTACATATATATATATATTGACACAAGATATATCATTGCCAAAGTTTAAAAAAAAACATTTCTTATCAAAAAAAATTGCTGTTGAAGTAGAGGTTTCTTTTTTACTACTTAGTTTTCCACGTTTGCAACTGGTTATCAATTTTGGCTGAGAATTTAAGCAAAAACTTTCAAAATTCCAACAAATTATATATTTCTCGTGGTATTCAATTTGAAGGGCTTGGCTAACTAACACATCAATTCCTGAACAACTTATGGCCATGGGCTGATCTAAGTCAGGGCACGGCTAACTCACAGATCGAACCCTGAAACAACCTCTGGGCTGATCTAATTAAGTCAGGGCACGGTAACTCACAGATCGAACCCTGAAACAATATCTTGGTTATTTTAGTAAATTGGTCTGAAATTTTAAAGCTTGTTCAATTTTACGGAGTGAGGAAAACAAGAGAACCCGAAGAACAACCCTCGGATCAAGGGAGGAATTTAACTAGAAACTCGACTCGGTTGTGATGCCGAGTCTACTGAGCAATCGAACTCAAGACCCTAGCTTCCAGATCCAGAGGCGAGCGCACTACAGCTACCGCGCCACCATTGATTCTAGCTTGATTCGTGTGCCGGAATATTCAGATCGTAATGTTTGATGTTTCAGAACCAAAAATAGGTATACTAACCTACTTTGTCAGCAACTGTATAGCTAAATTTTGGCTAAGCCATAATGACACAATTCTAAAAGTGGTTATGCAACATTATACACTCGTGTTCATTTCCGATAATGGCATCTCCTTTATCATATAACGTATACTTTACCAAGTTTCTGTTTTTGTATATCAGATTGTTTAACACATCTTATCTTTCTTCTTTTTCTAGGTCGGAATCTTTTGGGTTCTGTTAGCTCAGATTGGGTATAATTCCGGTAAGTAAAAATACAATTAAAAAAACCCGGTTGCCACCAGTTTTATTTTTAGGCTGTTTTTGATCAGAAAACAAAATTAGATGACAGACGTCCTGTGTTTCTGCCCTTCTTCGAATTCAGTTCAAGCTTAGCTATAGTTAGAAAACGAGGGTCACAGGTTTATTATCCAATGAAATAACTTCATGGTTTAAATGCTACTCTTACAAACGCAAGATTAATCATATATTTTATTCATTTTACGATTTTTTAACTGAACTTCAAGAAAGTCAAGCAATTTAACTTATTTTACGATAAATAATTACAGCGCTTCACAATTACAAGCGCGAATTCGTACAATTTGCAGTCGTGACGAAGTAGGTTTTTTGGATGTCAATATATCACGACATTCCACAACATTAGTTTCACTTTTTACGTAAATGCTCACAATGTCATGGAAACACCTTTGCAAAGAAACGTTGTTTTTAATACGCTAAAAAACAATGTTCCGTCTGAAATCTAGTGAAGGTATTAGGCTACTTATCTGCAAAATTTCACATTATAAAGTGCCTTCGATCTCCACTGGCGTACGTCAACGTTAACATCACATTTTTCGGAATTCCGTCAAAATTCTGTCGATGATTTTTTCCTAACTTCCGTGAGCGTTTCAAGGCTGTAGAGCATTTCTTTGCGGAATTATAGGCGAGTGAGCAAACACGACACGATTTTTGGTAAAAATGTATGGAGCGGCCATCTTTGTGCTCCACTGAAGGACACAAATATGGCAGACGAAACTTCAAAATTTAAGATGATGGAATATTCAATATGTTTTATTATATTTCACTGAAATATTCTTCAAATATAGATTTTAAACGAAGGCATAATCTTTCAATTCGGGTAAATCGTTTTCGATTTTTATCGTTATTCAAATACACGTGACGGTATTGCGTGACACAAATTCAACCTTCATAACTTGGGAACCAAACATTAAAATGACTCGAAATTTTTTCCTGTGACTTATATCACTGATTTCACATATTTTAAAAATGTTTTTCTACGATGTAAAATTTAGATTTTATTTTTTTATGACGTCACGTGAAAGCCAGCAATAGAAGAATAGATGCAGGATAGTTGTGTGGTTCTTTTTGTTTCACGGTTACATTTATTCATTTATATACAGTTCTCTCAGTGGTGAAAAATCAGCAATGTCACTATGGTCTGTCGGGTGTTATTCAAACGCCGAGTTACCCAACGAAATACACATTGACTACAAAAAAGGATTGGCGCATAACAGTCCCCATTGATAACTTCATTCACCTTCGATTTATCCACATCGAATTACAACCAAGCGACTGTAATAGCCTTTATGTCGTAATTAGCCACGATCACCACAAGAAAAGGTTGTGCTCCAATAATGCTACTCTACCATTAACAATGAATACCTCTGGTCGTAATATTTCCGTTGTGCTTTACAACCCTGATGGACTTGAAAGCAGATTTCTGGCCTACTACAAAGCAGTGGCATTCAATGGTAAATACGGGCAATTGTTGACTTGTTGGCTTGTTGGCTTGTTGGCTTGTTGGCTTGTTGGCTTGTTGGCTTGTTGGCTTGTTGGCTTGTTGGCTTGTTGGCTTGTTGGCTTGTTGGCTTGTTGGCTTGTTGGCTTGTTGGCTTGTTGGCTTGTTGGCTTGTTGGCTTGTTGGCTTGTTGGCTTGTTGGCTTGTTGGCTTGTTGGCTTGTTGGCTTGTTGGCTTGTTGGCTTGTTGGCTTGTTGGCTTGTTGGCTTGTTGGCTTGTTGGCTTGTTGGCTTGTTGGCTTGTTGGCTTGTTGGCTTGTTGGCTTGTTGGCTTGTTGGTCAGTTCATCGGTAGATCACTGGTCGGTTGGTCGGTTGGCTGTTTTGTTTGTTTGTCTGATTATGTGTTGGTTGGTTGGTTGGCTGGTTGGCTGGTTGGCTGGTTGCTTAGTTGCTTGCTTGGTTGCTTGCTTGCTTGTCTGCTTGCTTGCTTGGTCGGTCGGTCGGTCGGTCGGTTGGTTGCTTGGTTTTTTTGTTTTTTTTTTGGTTGCTTGGTTGCTTGCTTGACTGCAATGGGTCGGTCTAGTGGACAGTGGTTCAGCGGGTCGGCTGGTTTGTTGGTTGATTAGTTTTCATTTATATAGACCCTTTTCAAATATGTCGTCTATGACGTCAAACGAGAAAAATGAGAATATCCCGGATGTCGAAACCCAATGATTTCCACTAGCAGCATCCGGGACTAGAATGCACCGGATTTAAAAACACAATCATTATCACTCATAACATCCGGGACATTCTAGGACTCCTCGTTTGACGTCATGGACGCCACATTTGAAAAGGGTCTATTATCTTACTTTGGCAGAGACAGTTGCTCAATGTGTGTCCCCCCTCGTACATGAATATGATGGAGCCTGCTACGGATTCCAAACCAATTCAGTCGGTCTGAATTCATCTGATACTTGCAAAGCGGTACAGTCTAATCACGCTTCTTTAATCACCAAAGAAGAGAATGTTTTTGCTGTAGCTCTTCTTCATCGTCATGATTACAGTGAAGCTTTGATTGGTCTGAAGTACTCGCTTACTAATGATTCATTTCTGTGGATGGATGGCTCATCTTCATCCTTGACTAGATGGCCACAAGGAGAACCACCAACAGGTATCATGGATTACTGCGCTTTGCTGACGAGTGATGGAAAATGGCATGCGAAGCCTTGTTTGGATCCATTGCCGTTACTGTGTAAAAGAAAGGGTATGGATAGACGTTAATAGTAAAATTAGTCATTCTTATAGTTTTCCCTCTTACAAACTAGCACAAACGATGGCGTAAGCCAAGCCAACCTAAGGAAGGAAGGAAACAGTTATGGTATCTATGGTAATTACTGGATTTAGGTCAGTTAGGTCTTTGAAAGGAGGTGCATGCCCGTCTACCCCCCCCCCCCCCCCACCACCACCACCACCACCCTACACTCCCTAGATTTGACTCTGTTTGGGCTTATTGTGCTAGGCAAATGAAACATACGTCCCCCGATGCACCGCGACAGGACGGGGAATTAGCGCGCCGAGACCGCACAGTTTTGCAGGATATGGACTTACTCATTTCAGAGATATAAAGGTTTAAAATTCAAAAATGCAAATGAGATGACGTCGACCAAGGTATTTGTCCTCTTTTCTTGTGTGTTTTACTACCAGTGACTCAAGTAAACTAACCAAAACTCTACAACAACATAATTTTGGAAATAAAAATCATTTATTAATTAATTGAAAACTGGCATTACCTTACAGGATAGTGATTTCGTATTTTAAATGAATCCTGGGTCGACGTCATCTCATTTGCATTTTTAAAGTTTAAACCTTTTTATCTCTGAAATAAGAAGTCCATATCCTGTAAAACTGTGTCATCGTGTTATAACCTACATGTAGAAGTGATTTTCAAACTAAACCGTCAGGGTTGATAGGCACTTTAGCAGCAGTAACTTCAACAATTTTAAACGCAAATCTTTCTTCGGAAACGGTTGAAAGTGCTAAACTTACACTATACATGAGCGTTAAATAACGCGCCTTATCCCGAGGGTCAGGGGGAAGGAGATTTCAATGGACTAGTGCATTAAATAGTGTTCCCGGATTCCAAAAGAAAGGGTCAGGGTTCTCAAACACCCCCTAGATGCGCCACTGTTCCTTTAATGTAAACAAAACGTTAGTTTGATGTAATTCATTCCAATATTAATATTTAAATATTGAATTCCAGCATTGTCGTCGTTTTTGTCTTCCGACACGTGTTCCAGTCCACTTGGCATTCAAGATAGAAGAATAGAGAATAGCCTGTTTTCTGCTTCTAGCAGAAAGAACGAAAAAGAAGCACGCAAGGCAAGACTACATCATCCAAATTGGTGGCAAGCCGATGTTAATAACAACAATCAATGGATTGAGGTGCGTAACACTGCTTCCAATAACAGATACTTCTGACAACCTAAAGTCAGGGCACGGCTGACCCACAAATCAAATTTGTATTTAGCGCGTTATAATTAGATTTTGTGGAGGGAATGGAGAAAACCCCTTGGATCAAGGGAAAACTATACTCACATGCGATTCCAAGGTACTAGGTGCACTACAGCTACGCCCCCATTATTCCCTCTGAACTGATCCAAATATGTGCATGGTTAACTTAATGATGTAATTAGAATTTAGCGCGTGTAGTTTTGCGGAAGGATATAATAAAAAAGTAAAAGCAAAAATCAGTCAGAAGGTTATTACTGACATCTAGGTAACTTGCCGTATAAGTATGAGATCTCGCGTTCGATTTCTGGGCTAGGTATCACTTGTAATGATTGAGTTGAGTTCGATAAAACTCACTTAGCTTATTTATAAATTTTGTATTTAGGTAGAATCGCCTTCAGGCAAGTTCAATGTCACAGGAGTGGCTTTACAGGGCAGGCCTGATGGGCAAGAATTTGTCAAGTCTTTTCATATATACTATAGTAATTTTGGCTTAGGATTGATACTTTACAACAAAGGACACAACAAAAATCCAAAGGTAATCTTTTTTAAAATTTGAAAAAAGGACGTCGAACGCTGGAACATTTAGGCTCCGTTTCAGCTGTGATGGTGTCATTTGTACCAAACCTTCGCCACTCATGGCTGGGCGTGTAGCTGAAGCTTATTGTTCGCCGGTGACGTCATGCTCATACATACGTGAAATAGTTACTAACACACAGTAGTTACACACAATTACACACACTAGAAGTTAACCAATCAGAATCGTGCCACTCAATTCTGATTGAAAAGTTTTTGATTGGCTCTTTATTTATTTATTTCCTTTATTCATGTAATAAATCGTTTGACTATTCATTTAATTTTTCGCTTATTTTTAATTATTCTACTTTTTTCCTTCCTTCTAGTTTTCTTCTTTCTTCTTTCAAATTATATAGTAGAGGTTTTGCACCATCACGTGCTGGCAGCCATGTTAGTTGGCAGAACAATAAAATCCCTTTACTCCCTTTACTATTCTGAATTGAATTGTTTCTCATTAAAAAAACGTATTGTATTTTATTGGCTGCCATAACGTGAATGTGCAAAAATTCTAGAGGTCTATATATTTCAGTTTTAAGGGAGCAATCTATTTTATAGGTATTCACTGGAAACTTCGGGACAAATGTGCAGTTTCTTTTACTAAGACCCTCGGTCGTCGGATGGAGAATTCGTATAAACCCAATAAGTTGGGAAGGTTCTATTTCATTGAGAATGGAATTATACGGATGCTACTTGAAAGGTATTATTGTTAGTATTTCTGTTGATCATTTTCATTGCCAGAAATATTGGACATTGTCAGCGGTGTTACGCATGAATGAAAATGAAGTGGTTTTCTAGAGGAAAAATATAACTACATGGTTTCCAAGCACATATTTATATTCAACTATGATGTTAGTAAAACAATTCTTGCCAAAAAATAGTTACTTGACAATCAAAAGAACAACTATTATTTTTATGTTGATAAGCCTCACCACAGGAAGCCCATGAAGGACAAGAAACAAGTTTCAAAAGTAAATCGTTACTTTAAGCTTCCTTATTGTATTTCAGCAGTCAATAGGAGCTTGTAAAAACAAAATGGCGATATTTAGGGGGTTTTGAAGCTGTTTGGAGCAGTTCTCTGTGGTTTCTTGTCATTTTTAACTGAAAACTACGAGCTAACAACGCGTCGAATCGCTTAAAATTTAACCTAACTTCAAGCTTCTTGGGAACCTACATTCTGAAGGCATGCTGTCTATTTTGAGCGGTTTTGGATTTATTAAACACTCGTTTGGTGATATCGAGGTGGAGCTCTTTTACTTTTAAATTTTTTCGAGCTCAAATAAGACGATTTTGGGGTCAAGTGTGGCCAGATTTATAGACGATGTATGGAATCTAGAGCTTTCGAAGCCTTTCGAAGGCAAGTAGTCCGGGAACCAATATGTCGCATGATTCAATGATCATTTTACGCTTATTTAGTAGCTTGTAGGGTGGGTTGTTTGTCGCGATGTGGAGCTCAGAGGAAATAAAACCCTATTCGCCGTAAATAGAGGAAGCTCTATATTCCCCATACATTTCCTATAAGACTCGGCGGCTATTTTGTAAGCTGAAACGCATCATTGCGCATGGATGAGCAGGCTCATGTCCCATATTTCTGGCAATGTTCATTTTTACATTTTTAGTACACGATCGATATGGATACTTTAGGTATCGTCTGTTCGTGTGTTCGTCTGTTCGTCTGTTCGTCTGTTCGTGTGTTCGTCTGTTCGTCTGTTCGTCTGTTCGTCTGTTCGTCTGTTCGTCTGTTCGTCTGTTCGTCTGTTCGTCTGTTCGTCTGTTCGTCTGTTCGTCTGTTCGTCTGTTCGTCTGTTCGTCTGTTCGTCTGTTCGTCTGTTCGTCTGTTCGTCTGTTCGTCTGTTCGTCTGTTCGTCTGTTCGTCTGTTCGTCTGTTCGTTTGTTCGTCTGTTCGTCTGTTCGTCTGTTCGTCTGTTCGTCTGTTCGTCTGTTCGTCTGTTCGTCTGTTCGTCTGTTCGTCTGTTCGTCTGTTCGTCTGTTCGTCTGTTCGTCTGTTCGTCTGTTCGTCTGTTCGTCTGTTCGTCTGTTCGTCTGTTCGTCTGTTCGTCTGTTCGTCTGTTCGTCTGTTCGTCTGTTCGTCTGTTCGTCTGTTCGTCTGTTCGTCTGTTCGTCTGTTCGTCTGTTCGTCTGTTCGTCTGTTCGTCTGTTCGTCTGTTCGTCTGTTCGTCTGTTCGTCTGTTCGTCTGTTCGTGTGTTCGTGTGTTCGTGTGTTCGTTTGTTCGTTTGTTCGTTTGTTCGTTTGTTCGTTTGTTCGTTTGTTCGTTTGTTCGTTTGTTCGTTTGTTCGTTTGTTCGTTTGTTCGTTTGTTCGTTTGTTCGTTTGTTCGTTTGTTCGTTTGTTCGTTTGTTCGTTTGTTCGTTTGTTCGTTTGTTCGTTTGTTCGTTTGTTCGTTTGTTCGTTTGTTCGTTTGTTCGTTTGTTCGTTTGTTCGTTTGTTCGTTTGTTCGTTTGTTCGTTTGTTCGTTTGTTCGTTTGTTCGTTTGTTCGTTTGTTCGTTTGTTCGTTTGTTCGTTTGTTCGTTTGTTCGTTTGTTCGTTTGTTCGTTTGTTCGTTTGTTCGTTTGTTCGTTTGTTCGTTTGTTCGTTTGTTCGTTTGTTCGTTTGTTCGTTTGTTCGTTTGTTCGTTTGTTCGTTTGTTCGTTTGTTCGTTTGTTCGTTTGTTCGTTTGTTCGTTTGTTCGTTTGTTCGTTTGTTCGTTTGTTCGTTTGTTCGTTTGTTCGTTTGTTCGTTTGTTCGTTTGTTCGTTTGTTCGTTTGTTCGTTTGTTCGTTTGTTCGTTTGTTCGTTTGTTCGTTTGTTCGTTTGTTCGTTTGTTCGTTTGTTCGTTTGTTCGTTTGTTCGTTTGTTCGTTTGTTCGTTTGTTCGTTTGTTCGTTTGTTCGTTTGTTCGTTTGTTCGTTTGTTCGTTTGTTCGTTTGTTCGTTTGTTCGTTTGTTCGTTTGTTCGTTTGTTCGTTTGTTCGTTTGTTCGTTTGTTCGTTTGTTCGTTTGTTCGTTTGTTCGTTTGTTCGTTTGTTCGTTTGTTCGTTTGTTCGTTTGTTCGTTTGTTCGTTTGTTCGTTTGTTCGTTTGTTCGTTTGTTCGTTTGTTCGTTTGTTCGTTTGTTCGTTTGTTCGTTTGTTCGTTTGTTCGTTTGTTCGTTTGTTCGTTTGTTCGTTTGTTCGTTTGTTCGTTTGTTCGTTTGTTCGTTTGTTCGTTTGTTCGTTTGTTCGTTTGTTCGTTTGTTCGTTTGTTCGTTTGTTCGTTTGTTCGTTTGTTCGTTTGTTCGTTTGTTCGTTTGTTCGTTTGTTCGTTTGTTCGTTTGTTCGTTTGTTCGTTTGTTCGTTTGTTCGTTTGTTCGTTTGTTCGTTTGTTCGTTTGTTCGTTTGTTCGTTTGTTCGTTTGTTCGTTTGTTCGTTTGTTCGTTTGTTCGTTTGTTCGTTTGTTCGTTTGTTCGTTTGTTCGTTTGTTCGTTTGTTCGTTTGTTCGTTTGTTCGTTTGTTCGTTTGTTCGTTTGTTCGTTTGTTCGTTTGTTCGTTTGTTCGTTTGTTCGTTTGTTCGTTTGTTCGTTTGTTCGTTTGTTCGTTTGTTCGTTTGTTCGTTTGTTCGTTTGTTCGTTTGTTCGTTTGTTCGTTTGTTCGTTTGTTCGTTTGTTCGTTTGTTCGTTTGTTCGTTTGTTCGTTTGTTCGTTTGTTCGTTTGTTCGTTTGTTCGTTTGTTCGTTTGTTCGTTTGTTCGTTTGTTCGTTTGTTCGTTTGTTCGTTTGTTCGTTTGTTCGTTTGTTCGTTTGTTCGTTTGTTCGTTTGTTCGTTTGTTCGTTTGTTCGTTTGTTCGTTTGTTCGTTTGTTCGTTTGTTCGTTTGTTCGTTTGTTCGTTTGTTCGTTTGTTCGTTTGTTCGTTTGTTCGTTTGTTCGTTTGTTCGTTTGTTCGTTTGTTCGTTTGTTCGTTTGTTCGTTTGTTCGTTTGTTCGTTTGTTCGTTTGTTCGTTTGTTCGTTTGTTCGTTTGTTCGTTTGTTCGTTTGTTCGTTTGTTCGTTTGTTCGTTTGTTCGTTTGTTCGTTTGTTCGTTTGTTCGTTTGTTCGTTTGTTCGTTTGTTCGTTTGTTCGTTTGTTCGTTTGTTCGTTTGTTCGTTTGTTCGTTTGTTCGTTTGTTCGTTTGTTCGTTTGTTCGTTTGTTCGTTTGTTCGTTTGTTCGTTTGTTCGTTTGTTCGTTTGTTCGTTTGTTCGTTTGTTCGTTTGTTCGTTTGTTCGTTTGTTCGTTTGTTCGTTTGTTCGTTTGTTCGTTTGTTCGTTTGTTCGTTTGTTCGTTTGTTCGTTTGTTCGTTTGTTCGTTTGTTCGTTTGTTCGTTTGTTCGTTTGTTCGTTTGTTCGTTTGTTCGTTTGTTCGTTTGTTCGTTTGTTCGTTTGTTCGTTTGTTCGTTTGTTCGTTTGTTCGTTTGTTCGTTTGTTCGTTTGTTCGTTTGTTCGTTTGTTCGTTTGTTCGTTTGTTCGTTTGTTCGTTTGTTCGTTTGTTCGTTTGTTCGTTTGTTCGTTTGTTCGTTTGTTCGTTTGTTCGTTTGTTCGTTTGTTCGTTTGTTCGTTTGTTCGTTTGTTCGTTTGTTCGTTTGTTCGTTTGTTCGTTTGTTCGTTTGTTCGTTTGTTCGTTTGTTCGTTTGTTCGTTTGTTCGTTTGTTCGTTTGTTCGTTTGTTCGTTTGTTCGTTTGTTCGTTTGTTCGTTTGTTCGTTTGTTCGTTTGTTCGTTTGTTCGTTTGTTCGTTTGTTCGTTTGTTCGTTTGTTCGTTTGTTCGTTTGTTCGTTTGTTCGTTTGTTCGTTTGTTCGTTTGTTCGTTTGTTCGTTTGTTCGTTTGTTCGTTTGTTCGTTTGTTCGTTTGTTCGTTTGTTCGTTTGTTCGTTTGTTCGTTTGTTCGTTTGTTCGTTTGTTCGTTTGTTCGTTTGTTCGTTTGTTCGTTTGTTCGTTTGTTCGTTTGTTCGTTTGTTCGTTTGTTCGTTTGTTCGTTTGTTCGTTTGTTCGTTTGTTCGTTTGTTCGTTTGTTCGTTTGTTCGTTTGTTCGTTTGTTCGTTTGTTCGTTTGTTCGTTTGTTCGTTTGTTCTCTTTAATGAATTCTAAAAAATGTGTCTTCAACAGACCAACATTATTGTACCTTGCCCATTGGTATGCAAGATATGGCAATAATGGATGACAAAATCACAGCTTCATCATCAGCCTCGAGCTCGCATCCTTACAACGCTCGACTTCATTGGGATTTATTATCAGCTTCAGATCCAAGTGGCTGGAGGTCTAATGTCCTTGATTCAATGCAATGGCTGCAAATTCAATTGAAAAACCATTATAAATTGACAGCCATAGCGACTCAGGGCCTTGCTAGTGACAACGCACAGGAGTGGGTGACTAAATATGCATTGAGTTACAGTGAACTGGGTTCTGTGTTCTTTTATTATCAAGAGGCTAATCAAATGAAGGTGAGTTTTTATTATGGTCTTGAGGTGCTTAACATTCAACAACACATGCGACTGGAAAGTAAAATGTCGATTGCCAATCCAATTAGAAACTCCCACTAAATCGTGCTTTCTGTGTTAAGGTAACTAGGGACACAATCAGTTCATATTTTTGAAACAACTGTAACTCGCTTGTTTTTTAACGGATCTGCAATGAAGTATACATTTTCTGAAAGCTTAATAATTGAAAATTTCAAATATCAAGCCTATTTTAGCAAGTTTTTATTCATTTTGAAGATATAAAATGTTTATTAATAAACGGGTCAGTTTCGAAGCGCTACTTATTCTCCCTCCGCTTTGTTTAAAAGGATTAGATTTCCTTGCCTTCTCAATCTACACATGTTGATCTAAAAAAGCGTGTCTCAGATTTTCGTTTTAGCGCCTCATTATTTTTTAAATGGTTTTTAAAGTTATGATATAGGTTTTCTAATAGGTTCTTGTAGAAAAGTATCAATATCTTCTAAACGAAGTCCTAAATTTAAAAAATGAGACAAGCTTTTTCAGTTTAGAAGTGTACGAACCGCCTTGCCAAATTTCGCTGAAAAATGTTAAAAACTGCGGGAGAATAAGTGTTCGAAAGTTCGCAATTTTCCAAAAACTCTTTACGAAGAAAACGCAGTCTTAAGTTTTGTGCGGATTAAAGCGATATTTACTGAGAGGGATTATCGGCGACACCTTTAAGCCAATGAACACACAGCAAGCTATTTGATCCTGATGTTTGCGGCATGTGATTAAAAGCCGCCTGACATTCGATTGACAGTTCATGTCAACGCGGCAACACTTCTGAGCGGCACTTCTGAGCGGTTAAAAACAAATTTTGCTTTCTTTCTCCGAAACTAAAAAAAATTCTAAATTTTTTTTTCCGACAAACAAAAGACATTTTGATAAGCAATTACTTAAAATATATTTTTTTTAAATTGACGACTATAGTGATTTTGTGTCCCTAGTTACCTTAAGTGGAGATATTATAGTACATTCTTATTTAGTTTTAAATTTCATCTTAATGAAACTCTTTAGCTTGGGAGTTTGCTTTGCCCATTTCAGACCACATGTCATTCCTTTGAGAATAGGATTCTTTGTTTCATTTGCATTCAAACAAAGAAATGATACTCAAAGGAATGACACCTCGTCTGAAATGGGCAAAACATAACGCCCAAGGTAAAGAAGTTTACTTCAAGTCAAAATTTCCTGACATTTTGACATTTAGAAGCAGGAACTTCATAATACTGAATACTAAATCTTCCCATCACGGTACAAATGCACCTGAAATCGGCGTTGTTGAAATAACTTTCCCATTTCAATTCCAAAGTTTTTTAAGCTGTGCCATGAAGTACTGCAAAATCAAGACCGCAACACCTTTCTCCTTCCCTGTTATAATAACTGAAAAATCGTGGTTGCTAGAATGATCAAAGTTCAATGGGGCGTGCAAGGATGGATTATTAAAGACTAGTCATTATTTACCGCCTAATGGGAGGAGGAGGAAGGGGGTCGAAGGATTTAGAGTGGATCACATGTTAATAATGATCGATCCCTTATATATATCCAGGAAGCCCAAAGCAGTGCAATGAGAAAATGTGGAAATGTAGTACCTGAGAGAAAATAGGAAATATTTTTTCTCCAACCCCCTATCAGTATGCCCAATGTTTTTCGGCGCCCTGTTTATTTCGATCATTTTGAAGCCTCTTCTATGTTTAACTTATGAATTATTTCAAGACCACTATATTTTTCTCACCGGTACCCCCTCAATAACTAAGTTCAATAACTTATGTACGGTCCCAAACTACACTTGCTTTTTTATCATTTTTTATTTTTTTATTTTTACTTCTTGTGATACTTATATTATCAAAATCCCCCAAACCCCCACCCCCTCTCATCCGTACCCCCACCCTAACCCCCTTATCATTAATTCAACGAATGATTTTTCTTGAGGTATTTGAAGGAAACCGTGACAGAAATTCGGTTGTGAAGCATTTCTTGAAAATCGATCAAGCCATTTCTGTTCGAATTCTTCCAAAAGCTTGGAAAGGGCATATATCTTTGAGAGCAGAGCTGTATGGATGCACAGGTATGACCTCACTGAAATACTGCTTTAAGGAAATATATAGATCTGATCAACAGAGGATTGTCATGGCAGCCATGTTTATGGCAGGAACAATGTAATATTTTTTACAAGATATTTCATTTCCCAAAGGAGGAAATTTCTATTGTTTTGCCCTCTAACATGGCTGCCGTAAAAATCCTCTATAACCGTTGTGTGATTTGAATTTAATAGCCTATCAATTTACAGTCCAGTTATGATTCCAACTTTTGTAACTGTAAACCGATCAGCCGATTTCAAACCACAGGAAACCTATAAAGAGAAAAGTTACCTTTTTAGAGAAGAAACCGTAACTCATTCAAATCACAGAAAGGCGGGTTCTCTGTGATTACATTACTTTTGGAGTGAAAAAGTTCCATGGTTTGAATGATTACCAAACCAATAAAGTTGAATTGCTCGATAATATACTTTTTTGTGTGTGTTAACATAATTAGTGAACAAAACTGTACGAGAGTGTAGCATTGCTTTGGGTCTAGAGACGAGTGCAATACCAGATGCCAATATCAAGGCATCAAGTCAATACGCCTCTTACTCAGCCAAGAGAGCTAGACTTAATTTTCAATATCCTTGGTGTGCTTTAAAGATCGATCTTAATCAATGGATTCAGGTAAGTAAAACATAATACGTTTTAGATTTACTTTGTTTTATTCGGCATTTATTCTGGTCATATTGGAACCAGGAGAGCTCAACATCGTGAAAACATTTTTTTCAAAAAAATACCTATTTCTGCAGGTAAAGCTTGATGATGTCACTTTAGTAACAGGAGTTGCTACGCAAGGAAGAGACGTTGGGTCCCAGTGGGTTACGTCTTACCAATTACAATACAGCGACAATGGTAAACAGTTTATGATCTACACTGAAAATGGCAAAGTAAAGGTATGTCTTTCTGTATTCTTTCTGTATTCTTTCTAAATATTTATAACTGCTGCTGTTACCAACGCACCATAATTAATAGGCATGTTTCACTAGGTTGTCTATGGAAATATTCATATAGAATCGAGAGAAATATACAGCTTTTTCAAAAACGGTTGGCGAAGGTTTTGTTATATTACTTGTTGCATTTTGTATGTTACATATACCAAGCCCGAAATGCAGTATGGGAAATTCAAGTAATGAAAGGTCACAACAATATGGGATTTCTTCCAAAACTTTGTCTGCAGGTTTTTCCACTCATATTTTCTACTGTGCTGACATTATTTACATCTGAATATGATACATTCCAAGCTTGGTAAGCAACATGCAGCATGCAACAAGCAACATGCAACAAAACCTTCACCAACCTTTTTTGAAATAGATGCATATCTATTTGACCCCTTTACCTCGTACTCCAAGGAACACTAAAATTATATTTTTAAGATCACACTCTAACACTAGTAACCAGCATCCGAATAGCTTGTTCAGTCCCTGGTCTATCGGCCACTGAGCTGAAAAGCATTGTTGATCAAAATCTGGGCCCTTCACTCTTTGTTTTGAAAATTATTTCTCCAGTTGTTTTTAGATAAATCACAGATGAAATATCACTCTGATTAAGAGTTTTGGCTTTTTCTGAGGCATAAAATGTATTGGATTAAATTGTTTATTGTTTTCAGGTAGAAAAAAGTGCTCAGTGAACACAGGGGCTATGACCGGCTATAAAAAAATCACAACGGACTGTGATTGATTATTAGACAATTTAATGCCGCTCAGCTGGTCATTAATTAAAAGTAGGAGTAGATGGGACGCGTCAAGTAATTTTTCCTTGCAACCTTGCCCCCCAAAAAAATATCCACTATCTTGGAAATACTTCTTATTCTATGATTTAGAGAAGTTGAACTTTAGAAACGTTGTGCGTAAAAAACTTACAAAGTAGAGCTTTCAACTCACACCGTGAGCATTGATCACTAAATGACAAGATGGCAAATGTCATGCCTTCCTGCAGTCACGCGCCTTAGGATCACGTGACAGAAAGAGGTTGTCCCACACGTGGGGAAGCTGGTGCCGGCCGTGACGAGTTGAAAGCTTTACTTTGTAAGTTTTTCACGCACAGAGTTTCCAAAGTTCAATTTCTCTGAATAGTCCCCTTCACGGTTCCCTGCGCCATCTTGAAAGGTAGCCAGGCCTTTGCATCGAAGCGAAACGAACGATGAGCAATGATAGAGATGTTTTTTTAACATGTTGGACAATTATTCACGTCTCTATCATCGAAAGCTTAACGTTCGTCTCGCTTCGATGCAAAGGCCCGGCTACCTTTCAAGATGGCGCAGGGAACTGTGAAGGGGACTATTATTTCTTTCCTGTGCAGATGAGTTTATTTCAATATTCTTATTTTATTAATTTTGCTTTAGATTGTATCTTGATAGAGAACAAATGCCAAAACAAATAGTGTAACCTAATTAGTACTAAATAGTGCTAAATTATGCTAATTCTATTTTCTATTGTTTAATCAGTGCTATTTAGTGCTAAAAGTGTTTCTTCTTTTGTTTTAGAATTTTACGGGGAACTACGATCAAAATACTATCATAAAGCAGTATTTACAAAATCCTGTACGAATGCGCTATTTACGACTTCACCCAGTTGAATGGTTTGTACATATTTCTATGAGAATGGAAATATATGGTTGCATTTCCGCTTTTTCAAAAGAGTCAGGTAAGGAAATAAAGAGACTTTTCTTCTCATTTTATTCTTTCTCCATGCCTTTGTTTTGCGTTATTTTTCACAAATTTATTTTATTCTATTTAAGAGCATCGATCGTTCAAAATACCTGGTCAGAGGCCCCCAAATGTCATCGATATATTTTGATATGATTTATTGTCACATTGCCTTCCTAGCGTCCGGCATATGCTGCCGTCTAGTGGGTATGGGCTCAGTTTACGTCCCTTCACATGCTATAAGTGCATCTTCCAAAATGAATGACAAGAGATTCCCAAATGTCATCATCAAATGTCTCATAATGGGTCTGGGCTCAGCTTATATTCCTTCAGTTATATGCCTTAAGTGCCTTAAAAATGAATAAATCAACTTTTTTTATAGAGAATAACACTTAACAGTAATTCAACTGATAAACTCGTTGTCCTCTTTTAATGTCTCTAGTTGAGAACTAGTGCGGTGCTCAACCAACTGAGCCAAACGGTTGGCGTTTTGCATCTTCCAAAATGAATGACCAGAGGTCTCCAAATGCCATCAATATAATTTGATATATTTTAATGCCTCGTTTCCTTTCTAGAGTCCGACATGTGCTCCCTTCCCATGGGTATGGGTTCAGCTTATATCCCTCCTCATGCTATAAGTGCATCTTCTGAAATGAATGACCAGAATTCTCCAAATGCCTCAAGAATAACCCAGGACACGAATGAAGGAAATAAAGGATGGCGTCCACAAGCTTCAACTCCAAACGAATGGCTTCAGGTATATTTTGGAACTCGATCCAAGATCACAGGAATAGCTACCAAGGGAATAAAAGATCAACGCTTGTGGGTAAAGTGGTATCAAATTGAATATGGAATGGATGGAAACACATTTCAATCATATACCAGCGACAACAGTGGAAGTACTCCAATGGTATGTTTATCTATGTTGGTTTATCCAATAAATATTATAGCAAAAATTATTTTTGATTTAACTTTTAAAAAATCTATCATCTGCAAGGGCGGTTCATTCTTTCAACTTTTAAAAACAAACTCAGTGTCACATTTAGTTTTTGTCTCTAAGTACTATTGATATGTTCGGTAACATCTTGTTCAGTGCTGTATTTTCCTCGGATGGGGCAGCAACATAAATTATTATGATGCTTTTAGCATTTTATTGCCCTCACCTTTACGTACTGGAACATTTTTTTAGCTATTTCAGGGGAATACGAACGGGGATGATATTACCAAGCATTTCCTAAAACCAACGATTGAGGCAGCATACATCAGAATTTTGCCAAATAAGTGGTATGGAGGAATTGCCTTGAAGGTTGAGTTCTATGGATGTGGAAATTCCTACACAGGTTAGACTTCATCAGTATTTGTGTAATGTTTTCCCTTTCTTAATGTAATATTGTTGGATATCTTGTTCCTTTATGACGGGGATCATATAACCACTTGAAAATATACACATGTATAACCGACGTTTCGTAGGTTAGTTACCTAAAGCCTTTTCAGTCTTTTTAGCACTCAACTTCTAAAAATGACCACAGTTTTAATTGCTGCACGCTAATAGCAACAACAGTCGCGACAGAGAAATCGGACAATAGACTACCACCAATCAAACAAATTGTTCGGTACCTTTACACAATCTGATTGACGCGGGCCGTGTATTGAGCGATTTCCCAATCGCGACTGTTGTCTCCATCAGCGCGTAGCAATGAAAACAATAGGCCCTTTGCAGCTAACAGTCACATGATGATATATCACTTCAATAGCAAATGGATTGAACTCACGGTCCCTTGGGGAAGGCTCCACTGGAAGGCAAACAAAGCTTAATATCTTAAGATCAAAAGCATGTTATGAGGGTATAACAGCATTTTGAAAAAGGCTTCACACAAGGCATTAGAAATTTAATGAAAATTGTTTTGAATAAATGAAATAGGATTTTTTTGCTCTCCAGTTACAGTCACGTGATTATTAGCTGCAAAGGGCCTATTGTAATATGTCAACTCAAGAGAACGGGACAAAGAATCACATGCAAACGATACAATCGATCAATATTCACATTCACATAAACACATTCACTATCGTGATTTACATAAGGGTTCATTGGAGGCCATTGGAGGGACCGTCCTCTTTTCGGAGGCTGCATGGAAATCTCGCTTTGTTGAGTTTATTGCACATTAAATGAAGTACTTTACTATATTCTAGTCTCTGTTATTCTAATAATGTCACAGATAACACTTACTGACTGAATTATCTATGTATTTTTGTCGACTAGCAAATGGCTATTTGAATAGAAGCTGCAAAGCATCCATTGGATTGGAAGATGGAGCATTCCTTAAACCTGCATTTTCGGCTTCATCAGTTAAACTAAGTCGAGGATATTTCCCCTTCTATGCAAGACTAAACAACTTGTCTTGTTGGACAGCAGGACACTCAGTTAACAATCAGTGGATCCAGATATACTTCAAAGACGTTCATATTATTACTGCCATAGCAACACAAGGAAGAGCAGACAAACAAGAGTGGGTCATGTCTTATAAGATAGCATTCAGTGATTCCTATAAAGAAAACACCTTTAAAGTGTATAATAGTTCCGCTATGGTAGCGAAGGTAAACAGCAGAAGTAATAAAAAAATATTGTAGTTCACCACCAGCATCATCATCACCACCACCACCACGACCATCACCATCATATATATCACCAACATCACCATCATCATCATCACATCTATCACCATAATCACCACACCATGATCATTATCTCATCATCACAAAATTTAATTAAGTCAGTCAGCCAGTCATCATCAATTCAGATAACACTATGATATCTTTTTCAGACATTCATTGGTAACCATAATAATAATGAGACAGTCAAAAATGAATTCAATCCACCCTTCATTGCGAAGTTCATAAGACTCCTACCAGAAACTTGGCATGGGAGGATTTCATTACGAATGGAACTCTATGGCCATGCAGATACTACACTAAATACTCCAGGTCAGAATTGATGTCGAAATTGTTCATATCTAAAATATATTGCGAGGTTAAGATACAGCGTGCACATTTCTGCACGTACTCTGTGCGCCTTTCAACTTTTTTTTTGGCAATTGTTGCGGGCTTGATTTGAGAGCTTTATATTGAAGCGATATTATAATGCTGTGGCGGTAATTAAATAAAGCAACATACTCGTGATAAGTCTTATCTTACCTTCACACAACCCAATCTTGATTGCCGCTTTGCTTTCATTTTTTTAATCCAGGGGTGCCTTTAAGACTGGAAAGTGGAGCAGTTAGAAACACAACAACAAATTCATCAAGCTCTTTTCATTCCTATTACTACCCTTGGCAAGGAAGACTTCGATGGGAAAATGAAACGCACACCTTCTGGAGTCCATTGAGTAATGATCCTAAACAATGGTTGCAGGTTAGAAAAATATGGCTTGATTCCTCATTCCCTCTATTGCACAGTGATACCACACCCTCTTCGAACTCTTTTTCTTGATCAAATGCATTAGTTCGGCAGAAATTTGGCATTACGAACTATCAAGATGTAATAAGGGAATTTTTTGGCTACCTGATATCCTTAGGGTTTAGGGTTAGGGTTTTTTGTCCCGGTTACCAATGAGTTCATACTGTATTTGAAACCTCTCCAATACCTCTCTCCAATACCATCTCCATCAGTATTACGGCAACAAAAGTTTAACCGACGGTCGCGCCGTTGTGTGGAGGTTCGACTGTATGCAAAGAGAACTTTCCCCTGAAGCTGCGGGGAAAAGTGATCTCCTAATACCTCGGGAAAAATTGGTTTCTTAAGACCAGTTTGATACTTTCCCTCAAAATTATAACATAGCCAAGTAACGTTTCCACAGTTTTTACCATGCAAGTGTCAGCCTCTTCGCTATTAAAACTATGCTTTTTACTATATTGTATACGTCCTATCTACTTGATCTTCATACACGACAAACACGAAGTATTATTCAAGGAAATGACGCATGATTAGTTATCGTTGCATGTAATAAATAATCGTTCACATTTCAGATCGATTTGGGTAAGATAACTAACTTGACAGGCGTTGCTACCCAAGGTGCTAATAACGAGGAATGGTGGGTGACAAGCTACGTTTTGAAATTTGCAACAATTACTGGGAATCGCTTTGAGGATTACATCGAGAACGAAAGCCCCAGGGTAAGAGAACATTAAGATATGACATGATGACAATAAAATTCTTCTTCTCAAATAATCCTACTGGGTGCAAAAATAACATATTTAACCCTTTTTGGTTGTCTTTTTTGCACCCTCCACTTTTCCTTGTTTTCATCTTTGTAAGAAATTTACTTTGTATGTGTGGAAAATAAAAAACTTTTGAACCTTTTTTTTAAAAACCTTCTCCTTCTCCTTTCTCTTAACTTCTTTATCTTTCATATAAGTTTCTCTGTATTATATCATAAAAATAAATTTATATGATTTTTTTTCGCGACTTTTATCTTGTCAGATTTTTCTTGGGAACATTGATGAAAAAAACATTGTAAGGCATAACTTTTCCCGTCACGTAAGAGCTCGCTTTGCCAGACTTCATCCTTTGGCTTGGCATCAACAAATCGCTGTCAGGATGGAATTTTATGGCTGCAGAATAGGTACGAAAATACTAGTACTATGATGCTACTAACTATACTGAACAGACATCTATACTGGACAAATGTCATTGTAAATTGATTTGTTTTATAGCGTTTCCATCTCGTGTCAGGGAAGTTAGCCGGAAATAGGCTACCGTACGCGGATTATTCTGCAAATTCTATAGAGGAGTAATAATGGTGCACTTTGACAAGTGAGCAGACACTCTTCCTCTGATTTGAATATTCAATAGTAGTAGCTTACCTTAACCTCATAAGTTTTAGCACGGTTCTTTTCCTCATTACTAGATCCAACAACGTCATTAAGCCCGAATATCACAGGTATGATAACCACATGTGAATTTTTTTTTTTTTTTACCATAACTGTGAAATTTCACGCGCGCTGATTGGTCGAGAGCCATGGTAAATAGGACATACCAATAGAATGAAATCGCTCGCATACCACGCTAAACCATTGGAAATCTGTTTGTTTGTTTGTTCTTTTGTTGTTCTTTTGTTGTTCTTTTGATGATGACGATGTTTTGATCGTCGTTTTGATCGTCGTTTTTTTTTTGGAGTAAATAAGGTCCAAATTCAGGGCATGGTTAACCTACAGATCAAACCCTGACGAAACTTCTGGGCTGATCAAAGTCAGGGCATGGGTAACTCACAGATCGAACCCTGAAACAACCTCTGGACTGATCTAAGTCAGGGCATGGCTAACTCACAGATTGAACCCTGAAACAACCTCTGGACTGATCTAAGTCAGGGCATGGCTAATAACTTATCTGAAATCAAATCTGAACTTTTATATATGAATTTAGCGTGTTGGGAAAACCCTCGCCATCCAGAGATAAAACATTCCCAAATCATTTCATTAAAAAAAGAGTTTTTCTTATTTTATTATTACTATCATCATCATCGTCATTCCCTTATATGATTATCAGCAGCAGCAGAATCATCATTGTTGCTGTTGTTATTATTATTTTAAACTTTATACATTATACAACGAATGTTGGAGCAATGGTCATTAGAGTATGGAAAAGCTTAACTTAATACCAGGCCTTTTCAGATATGCTGTCTATATAATATGAATCATTTTCCTTCTTGTAGTTCGGCGGGTTGGCTGCCTCAAGAAAAGTTACTTTGTGATCATGCGTTCTCTGAGTTATATAAGTATTAGCCACAACGAGACTTATTGTGCATCTTCAGCATTGAAATTAGGGTATGTCCTTGTTATTGAAGAGAACCTTAATTAATTTATGAGCTAGAAATTGGTATCGATAAATACTATTGCAATCGAAATACGGGGAATCATAAAGTGGGTTCTTCGGAACCGATGCTGATCTCCGGTTTCTTGTAACTATACATGGAGTATATCTATCAAACAACCCCCCCCCCCCTTCCCAAAAAAAATCCCACCACTTCCACCATAATCCCTTCCACCTACCCAACCCGCAAAGCCTTTAAGATGAGATGCTAGTCTACTTGTCAGAGTGAGGAAACGTGAATCATAGTGAATCATCTTGCCTCCAGCTGCCCTGGCAAGAATGGAACCCATGTTTCATGTCTGTGAACCCATATGCATATCTCTGTTTTATTCAACCAGCCCAATCACTAACCACTAGACCATTACGTCTTGAGGGGCCTCCACTATCCCAACCTTTTTGCTTATACTAGTGAACTTCAACTTTTCAACTCTCAGCCGCTCTTTGATTTTTGGGTGCTCGGCGTTTCTTAATCTTCTGCTTAACTCCTTTTTATATAATATTTCCTCATTAATTTTTTATTTTTTTATGCATCAGATATTTTACCATTGCTGTGAAAATTCCAGATTGCTACGCCTTGCATCACTTAGACGATGCTTATGAATATCTTCCGAAATCATATCAATGTCTAGACTGGAAGGGAGGAGGAGAGGGGATGGATGTCTTTTTCATTGACGGTAAGCTACTGACAGCGTATACAAGCACTATTTTGTATGCAGAAAAAATAACAAGCCAAGCACAGCAATTCTGCACATGTGTAGCCAAGGTTCCTGGGCCCCTAAGGGTTAGGATAACAGGGTCCCTTAAAGGGTTAAAATGGGAACTGGGAGTAATTTGCTTATATTTTTGTACCACAAAAATAGGATTTGATGAACCAACTTGATGGAAATAGAATCATCAATACGAAATTTGTAAAGGTTCATGAATGGCTCTGAGATTTGGGTTACTGGAATTAAGCGAGAAATACTATTTTCAACAAGGAATTAAAAAAATTGACTTTACTCTGAGATAGATACTTTCCCAGCAGACTCATGCCGGACCATGCATTAAACAGAATCCATGTTTCTCTATTACTGATTACTTGATGACTTTTATGTTCTCAGTGAATGGAGCTTTCACGAACTGGACTGAATGGTCGGAATGCGATGTTCCATGTGGGAATGGTACTCAACAGCGAATGCGTATGTGTACCAACCCTATTCCCAGGAATGCTGGGTTGAACTGCACTGGACCAACAATAGAAAAAAGGAATTGTTCAAAGCACACATGTCCTCCATGGTCAAACTGGGGTGAATGTAATTCAGCGTGTGGTCCAGGTGTTCAAAATCGTACTCGTGAATGTCGTTACCCACCATGTACTAAACACGATATAGAATTTAGACAATGCACAAAATTACCTTGTCCAACCATTAACTTCACCAAATGGAGTAGCTGGGGTAGATGCATGAACAATACACCAAACCCATACCGTTTTAGAACCATACACTGTACAGTAATAAAGACTGGAGATAAATGTCTTAATTGCATGAGGCACTTTACTCCGTGCAATGAAACATGGAGCTACTGGAGCCCATGCAGTGTCAGTTGTGGAGGAGGTAACAGAACCCGAACCCGAAACTGCTATAGCTGTTCAGATGGAGTTTCAGCGGATGGCAGAGAAGTAACTAAGAATGAGACATTAGTACAAACAGGGGATTGTAATACCCATCATTGTCCAGGTACGATTATCAGCTTTATTGACCAGGCACATATTTTATTTTTATACAAAACATAAATGGTGCTGTGTTTTAATAGGACCAAAATGCTATACTAAAAAAATATGGAAGAATAAGCCTCAAGTTTCGGGAAGTTGCATTAAATTTTGTCATCTTTTTTTATGGCCAATTAAGACAAGTTTGACAGTCAAATTTGCATTTTTTTTTAAATAATTTTTGACTAATTTCTTGAACCCAAATAAGGAGCATGTCCAGACCTTTTGTGATGTGTAGGCGATACAATAAATGATCTAGCCACTGAACAGTGATCAGTGACCTGTTCGATGTAATTTATTTACTTAGTTCATGGTGGTTTAACAAACTGGAGCAACTGGACCGCGTGTAGCGTATCATGTGGTAATGGAACACGACAGCGCATGCGTTACTGTACCAATCCACCACCAGCCCATGGAGGAAATAACTGTATTGGTAACACGGCAGAAATTGAAAGGTGTGGGACCCAGCCCTGTCCAGGTTAGTATACAAAGCATTCAGTACTGTGCATATCATCCTGGTAATAAAATTGAATTTTATTATTGATCTATTTTAAAGAAATCATTTAGCTCCGTATAAACAAAATTATTTGCATGCACAGTGTACGGTGCAAGGGTGGAAAGTCAATAGTGTATTTGATATTTGAAAAGGGAGATCCTAACGTAACACCAATGGACGAGAAGAGGGCACTTATACTAGATAATATGATATGACTTTGTCATATTTAGAAAATAGTAAAATAATAAACCCTAGGCCAATCTCTTTTGATTAGTACTTGTTTAAGGGCAAAACTATTGAAATGCGATGCGCATGTGTTTTTTTATTTTTTTTATTTTGTGTTTCTTTTTAAGTTTGTATAAATATTATTCATTTTTTTGTAATGTGTTTCAAAATGAGGGAGTATTCATTTGTTAGAAAATAGGGGAAGAGCCCAAGTAGCCCAAGGGAAGGCCATTGGTATAATTTTTTATAAATCCAATCTTCTGCTATTGAATTAAGAAGATTTAAAGAACCATGAGATTGTTTACATTATTAATTCTTTTGGAAAGATAGAGGGTTATAATATCCTTAATGATAGTCCGTATATGTAGATATCTTCCGTTTTCTCCTTCTAAAAATGACTTCTTTGATTTCGTTTCAGTGCATGGTGACTACAGTGAATGGAGTCAGTGGACATCGTGCAGTGCTTCTTGTGGCAATGGCAAACAACAGCGCATGCGCAATTGTACCAATCCTCGACCGAAATTTGGGGGTAGAACATGCATTGGTGATTGGAATGAAACAAGAAGTTGTAATTCCTTTCCCTGCCCAGGTGAATTTGAGAAACTGTTATTTCGTTGTTGTTTTACTTTAAATACAGCACTGAGCGCATGCGTACCTGTACCGCGTTCACAACACAACCAAATTAAGGGATAGCAGCACATAGTATATCCATGTTTTGTTGATTATTCATTTCTATCACCTAAGCAGAATGCAAGAGGATAATATATAATTTTTAAATAATTCTGCAGTTAATGGTAACTTTACTGAATGGAGCGACTGGAACATCTGTACTGCGACATGTGGTAATGGAACACAAAAACGTATGCGTATCTGTGCCAATCCACCACCAGCCCATGGAGGAAAGAACTGTACTGGTAACACGACGGAAACGCGGACTTGCATTGGAAGTTCATGTTTGGGTAAGTATTCCACACGCACACGTTTATTTGTTAGCAGAATTGAAAGAATTAATACAAGTTATTGAAACTTGAAGTTCACGTTATTGATAAAGCTAATTTTCTGAAAGGAGAAGCTGAGTAGTATGCAGTGTATTAAATGATAAAGCCTTGCGTCACAGAACGCATGAGTAACTGTAATGCGCTAGCTACCGACGATCCTGCTGACTTTCGTGCGGGAGGTCGTGGGTTCAAGCCCCGGCCGGACCAACACTCAGGGTCTTAAAATAACTGAGAAGAAGGTGCTGCCTTTGTAATTACATCTACAAACGGTTAGACCTTCCCGTGGCTCGGATGACCACGTAAAATGGCGGTCCCGTCTCTCCACACTACCTAACCCTGCATCGGAGGGACGTAAAAGAACCACTGAGGACGTAAAGAAACCCTGGCAGTGACCACCCTCAGTGTCTGGCCTTTACTAATGATTTCTTAATGGTTTGATTGTGGGATGGGTATGGGAGTTTTAAGAGGGGTAGTCCATAAATGCCACCTGAGGGGTGCAGAATGAAAAACATCGAAATCGCTCAAATTTTGTCAGAATGTAGGCCTTAGTGAATTATAACTGTTGTGTAAGTTTCACTGCGATCGGATAAATAGTTTAGGAGAACGGCACCGAAAACCATTTTTTCTGATCACTTCCGGTTTTTTCACTCGATTTCACCACATCCCCAAAAACCCTAAAAATCACAAAATTCCTTTCGCATTCCTCGGCAAACAATTTAATTTCATGATTAAGAAATCCTAACCCTCATTTGGATGGATTTATCAAGCATTTTGCTTAAAATGGGAATATTTTATCGATTTTTACATTATTTTAATTATTTTGAGCAATATTTTATACCCTATGTTGCAAGGCTAATATCTCCAATGGTACATCGATTCACATAAATTAACTACTACAGGGAGAAAGAGCAATGTTTTATCTTTACTTTTATCAAATAAAATTTTGGGGCACTCGAAAATTCGAATTTTGGCAAGACGAAATACAACCCCTATTGACCCCCAAAATAATGACAACTTGAGTCGTAAGCGGTCACGCTTTATGCGAAAGATAAATTATTTGGTCCATTAAACTGCTTCTAATAGACAAGAAACTCGATGGTGTAGAAGATAAAACGTTTATTGACATTCTCAGAAAATATTAAAAGATTCGAAGTGAAATTGTTATTGTTTTAGGACAACCAAGTTGAGTCTTCTTGTTGTGTCACTCGATACGTACTAACGATTTGCCCTTTCGATTTTCGATAATATTTGGTATAGATTGTCTTTAAAAAACCTCAATCATAATATGACAACCTTACTAATACAGTATGAACAATTTGTACCTTATTACACTTGGATTTGTAGAAAATAAACTCGTTGAAGCTAGCCAGGCGCCATGCGAATAACTCAATAGTCCAACTGACTTTGCAGGATTACGTGACAAATATTACCACAGGTAGCCCGTCATCACTACATCAGATTTAACTCGTACATGGACGGCCTTGCCGTGGCATTACTTGTTTTTGGTTTCAGATGATCTTAGGCAATAAAAGTCTAAAAAAAAGTTAGCTGTAATCGTTTTATAGTCATGCTTTTATTTGTTGATCTCAGAATGGTCTTAGTGTTTTACAACTTTCAATCATTAACTTTTTTAACATGAAAAATAATGTATTTAAGTTTTTTGTTAACCGTAAGTGAAAACAAACCTAACCGTTAGCCGTTAAAAAAAAACCAAAATTTTAATCGTTAGCCGCAAAAACTACCGCCCAATTGAGACCCTCAGTCAAGTGATGCCACGCCTTCCAACGCAACTATCCAGAAACAAGGATGGGCACTGGAAAAGTGCAAGACTGCACGAAGAAGCAAATGCAGTACAGTAACATGCATGGATAAAATGTTTTCAGGGCACTTCTGCAATATCATCACTACAAAAAACACCCTACATACTGATAGAGACCATTGCGGAAAACATGCAACTGTGTGTCATAGTCGCAGAACGTAACCCATGTCCACACTCTTCATGTTTTTGTGAAAATATCTTTATGCTTCATAAACATCATTTATAATTCACTAAGGCCTACATTCTGACAAAATTTGAGCGATTTCGATTTTTTTCATTCTGCACCCCTCAGGTGGCATTTATGGACTACCCCTCTTAAGGGGTTGGGAATTGGTGCAATGTACCTCGAAGGGGACCTCGTGTTGTATTGTGCAGCACCAGCCTGCGGGCAAAATCTCAAAAAAAAAAAAAAAATCATGGTGGCATCGTAGTGTTAAAACAACAAAAGTAACAGACAGCGGCACGCTTATGTTTCTCATTTGCATAATTTGCGTGACTGTAATTATTTTTTAATCAACTTCACAGTCGATGGCAACCTTACTGAATGGAGCAACTGGACCAATTGTACTGCGACATGTGGTAATGGAACACGACAGCGCATGCGTAACTGTACCAATCCACCACCAGCCCATGGAGGAAAGAACTGTACTGGTAACACGACAGAAACGCGGACTTGCATTGGAAGTTCATGTTTGAGTAAGTATTCCACACGCACACGTTTATTTATTAGCAGAATATATTTTTTTTTTTAATATGGCGTCTATGACGTCAAACGAGGAGAATGAGAATGTCCCGGATGTCGAAACCCAATGATTTCCACTATCACTCATGACATCCGGGCCATTGTAGGACTCCTTCTTTGACGTCATAGACGCCATATTCGAAAAGGGTCTATTGGAAGAATTAATACAAGTTATTGCAAACTTGAAGTTCACTTTATTGATAAAGCTACTTTTCTGATAGGAGAAGCTGAGTAGCATATAAGGTATAAAATGATAAAGGCTTGCGTCACAGCGCATGAGTAACTGTAATGCGCTAACTACCAACGATCATGGTAGCATCGTAGTGTTAAAACAACAAAAGTAACGGACAAAGTATCTCCGTTACATCATTTGCGTGACTGTAATTATTTGTTTAATCAACTTCACAGTTGATGGTAACTTTACTGAATGGAGCAACTGGACCATCTGTACTGCGACATGTGGTAATGGAACCCAACAGCGAATGCGTACTTGTACCAATCCACCACCAGCCCATGGCGGAAAGAGCTGTACTGGTAACACAACAGACACTCAGACGTGCAATCGTCAGCCCTGTCCAGGTAGGTATGCCTGTGAACCTGTTTTTTATTGTAAACAGTTTAGTGACTAACAGTTTTACTTTTACAAATCAAAGATTTTCCTGTCGATGGTAATTTTACTGAATGGAGTCAATGGACAACTTGCTCTCGAACGTGTGGTACTGGTACCAAAGAGCGCATGCGTACTTGTACCAGTCCACCACCAGCCAATGGAGGAGCCAATTGCAGTGATCACACTAACGAGACACAGAATTGTAACACTCATCCATGTCCTAGTAAGTTGCTTTTTAGAAAATGGTTTTAAATTTTGTTGAATTACAATTAACACTTAATGACTGGGACCGAGGAAAACAGTGTTTTTTTGGTTTAGAGACGATGATGTGGTCTCCGAGGCCTATCTCTTGTCTTCGGTGAAATGACTTCCGGTTTTTTTTATTCTGCGGCAATAAATTTAATGAACGTTGGAACCCTCATGGCCAATGAGAAGAGAGTATATAACTTGGTATATAGATATGTGTTTTATTTATTTGTCTTGTAGTTCATGGAAATTGGACATCGTGGTCTGATTGGTCTTATTGTAACAGACCGTGTGGTATGGGGTATGAGAACAGTACAAGATCGTGTACAAATCCAGCTCCAATGTATGGAGGGAGAGAGTGCGAAGGCCCAAGCAACAAATCGAAAGCATGTAATAATTTTACTTGCCCAGGTAATGAAAATAATATTGCTTTTTGCTCACATATCGGATTATATGCACCATGGTATTCGTTTCAAATCAAAAGGTTACTAATGCCTGAAAACTTTATTTCTATTCCAAAGCTGAAGAGGTTTTGCTCGTGGCTCGCTTTACTAGAGAGAACTGGACAACTGATTTCAATGACTTAAACAGCTCTGCAAGTTTGGCACTGAAACAGAAAATATTTTCAAATGTAAGTTATTCATAAATGAGAAGCTTGCAACAGATGCAGCATGGTCGTGAAAAGATTGGATTTCACAATTATGGCATACAGCAAGTACACAGAAAGCAATTAAACGACATCCATTATGAAACGGTCATTTTCTATCGCTTTGGGGGTCGGAGGATCATCAAAGTATAAATGATCTCCCTATGAGACTTTATTTCTATGACCCCACCTGCCTATAAATGATATGGGAACTGCAGAAACAGCTTCTGTTTGACAGTTTGAGAATATGCTGGGGCTAAACGCCAAACAGATATAAGGCGTATCATGTTGTCAAAATTAGACTACAAGCGACTGCTGGATAGAATTCCTGACAGAGCTCCATGCACGAGGGGAAAATGATGAGATTGATGATGCCAAAGTACAAGTTCATCCAAATAGCGCACGGTCGCGACAAGTCCGGAGCGTAATTGTATTTTTCATAATTTATACGGATCTGCTCTATAACCTAGGTTTGTTTGGAGATCAAACTTTACTGAGGGGAAATAGGAAGGCGCGCGGGATATCAAAAAGCAAAGAAAAGTAAAGTAATTTTCACTTTGATTATTTAGCTCAAAAGGATCTATGATGAAGATGCTATCGTCACTGGAATAAGAATGCATTCATTAAGGTATTTCTATAGCAAAATAGATTTTTCAAGAATGTTGATCAAGAATGTTGATCAAGAATGTTGATCAAGTCTTACAGTTATGCCAATTGTCTCCTTCACGGTTCCCTGCGCCATCTCGAAAGGAACCGGGTCTTTGCATCTAAGCGAGACGAACGGTGAGCTTGCAATAATGATAGAGACCTTTTTCAACACCGTGGACAATTATTCACATGTTTCTATCATTGCAAGCTCACCGTTCTTCTCGCTTCGGTGTAAGGCTCGGCTCCCTTTAAATTTCAAAATGGCGCAGGGAATTAATTGTGAAGGGGGCTATTCACTTTTCTTTTGACATCTACCCCTTTAGGAATGGAAGTGTTATAGCCAACTTCACCGTCATGTACAGTACAATGAACTCCTTGCAGTTGATAACACTGAAAGAGAACATGCAGAACACTGGTCTACTTAGTAGCATGCCTATAAGTATAGTCTATATCAACACTACCAAAGGTACTCGTTAACCAAAATCAAGAACATCGTCAGTAGTGGATCCAGGGGGAGGGTCAGGAGGTCCGAACGTTTGGATCCCCTTTCAATTTTGTTTTCAGTTTGCTTCATAATACATTTGGACCACCCACTCAAATATTCCTGGATCCACCCTTGATGGTTATCATATATCTTTTATAGAAAAAAAAAAAGTTCAATACACATTTTTAATATTTATCGAAGTAACAATATTTGTCGAAGAAACAATTAATATTTGTATTATGATCATCCGGGTGATGAATCATGAGAAGGACTGTTTGATGTGACTGACTCACATTTTTAAATTCGAGAGTTCCCACGATCCTGCCATCATTTACAATTTTTGTCACAAGGATTTAGAGTGCACAACATTGACGAATTGTTCTCTATTTGGTATATACGAGTAAGCTACAAGTAGGCAGTTTTTAAAAGCCTCTAATTAGCTAACGGGAAATTATTATTATGTTTTCAGTGCCAAGTGCCAGCCCAACAATCCTTCAAATCAAAAACATAACTTCGACCTCCGTCCAAGTCAACTGGTCCCGAGTCCCAGAAGATTCTCTACAAGGTCTCAACCTAAGTGGCTACAGTATCTTTTATCGGGAACGTTCAGAAGCATTCTTACCAAACAAACTGAGGTCGGTTCCAGAATACACCACCGCTACCACCATTCATGATTTAAAGAAATATACCGACTATTCGCTAAGGATACTGGCATTTACTGCTAATGGTAATGGCGTACCTAGTAACCCGGTAGAGTTCAAGACTGATGAAGATGGTAAGAAATTATAGGATTAAACAATTAAATATATTGTATAGGCATTAAAAAAATATTTTCAGGGGCGGATTTAGGAGGAAGGGACAGATGGCGCCGCGGCTCCCTTTTTTAGTTTGAGATGCATTTTTTACCTTGTTTATGTCTACGATATTCCTGGGATGCAGGAAATGTCTCACACTTCGGCAATGTTGAAAATGTTTTGTATTTTTTTAGTCCCAGGTCAAAGCCCAAGAAACGTTATAGTTAGAGTCATCAACTCAACTGCATTATCAATCTCGTGGGATGCCATTGACCCTACCTTCTATCATGGTATATTCCTGGGGTACAACGTATCCCTGACCAATCAGGATACAGGAGAACATATATATATCGTGCATGACCCACAAGTGTCATCGACTGTCTTCGCAAGTCTGAATGAATTTACCTGGTATGAAACTAGCATATGTGGCTTCACGTCCAAGGGTTGTGGACCATCTGATATACAGACTGTCAGAACGTTTGAAGACAGTAAGTCAATGTATACTTTACAAACCAGTTATCATGTTTCTGGAGTGCTCATGAAGGAAACAAAATCATATTTTAAGAAGTACCTGGATGCAAGAAGTAGTGAGAATACTTTATTCCATCTGCATCACAGACTGTATGCTTAAGCCTATTTTAATTTACTCCCGTGTAATGTTGTTTTTTTAATTGAAATCACATGTCATTCCCTTGAAAATATCTTCTTCTTAGTCCTAGTCTTAGTCTTAATTCCTGGTGAACAAAGAAATAATACTCAAGAGAATATCATGAGCAGAATACTCAAAATTCGTCCATACTGAGTCTGTTCAAAGCAATCCCTTTTGAGACCGACACTCAGAACGGCTGCAAAGGAGACTAAACAATCCCTCGCTATACATGTTCTAACATCGCCTTTTATATAATCTTCTAGGGCCAAATTCTTCCCCAAGTAACTTGAATGTGGTTAACCTTACAAGCACTTCATCATTACAAGTCTCCTGGAACGCACTTCCCATTGACAACGTGAATGGCATATTAAGAGGCTACAAACTGCGCTACAGTAAAAAGAGTAAATCAAGAAAACCATCTCCTCATTCCTCCTTACAATTGTTGAATGTGCCACCCAGCACAACATCTTTAGTTTTAAGGAATCTGGAACCATTTTCAACATATCAGATAACAATTAAAGCCTATACTAGTATAGGAGATGGACCATTTGCAGTGCAATTTGGAGGTAAATCTAATTTCAGCAAATTGATATCCTGTTAATATAAAGGCAATCAAGGGTGGCGTAGTGGTAGTGCACTCGCCTCTCATCTTTGGGATCTCGGGTTCAATTCCTGGATTTGACATCACATGCAGTATAGTTTGTTAGGTCTCTCCCTTGATTCGAGGGTTTTTCTCCGGGTTCTCAGGTTCTCCTCCCCCGTAAAACCTAACGCGCTAAATTTAATTTTGGATATTACAGGGTTCAATCTGTTATCTAGCCATGCCCGTACTTAGATCAACCCAGAGGTTGTTTCAGGGTTCGATCTGTGTGCGTTATCATCTTAATTTATTTAAAGCTCTTCTAGAATCAATCAATTCAATTCCTTCTCTTCAGCTGTATGTTTACTAAACCCAATCTTGTTTTAATCCTTAGAAACATGTCGCTGCCCTAAGTACATGCCTACGAACTATTGGGTCCATAATCCATATTTAAACATGTCCGAAAACGATGAAATCGGGGGTATATTCTCTCGCATAGTTCGCGATATGACAGTATGGGCTTGTGGAGACTGTGCGAATGGACACGGTAAGACAATAGTCGACTTCACGACTGGTATTGGCGGAGAACCTACTCTGAAGAAAGGTATGACGGAGGTAGTGGATAACCTTGATTCTGAAACTGGGCTGACTTTTCCTATTAATGGAAACAAGGACATGACTAAGGTAATTTAAAACAATATATACGAGTCGTTCAGATTAGCGCGCGCTCTTAGTTATAGGGAGCATGCGCGCGAGCAAAGACTAAGACCAACGTTACGTTATCGTAGTCATGTTATAATTCACTAATCAGATCGTACTTAGTGTTATTACATATTATTACATAGTATTAATTCATTAATAAAATTGCGCATCGTGTATATAATGGCCATGTAAGCTATGATTCTTTAATTACAGACAAATATTTTTCTTTGTATAATTTACCAATAAGAAGGCACGTTATAGTATACTTTACAATAGTCCCCTTCACAGCTCCCTGCGCCATCTTGAAAGGTAGCCGTGCCTTTGCATCGAAGCGAGACATGAGGTGACATTTATTCACATGTCTCTATCATTGCGACACATCTTGTGTGTCGCTTCGATGCCAAGGCACGGCTACCTTTCAAGATGGCGAAGGAAACTATGAAGGATACCATTGATCATTAACTGTGCGCTTTTTGTAACAATATCGTACTCACCAATCAGAGCGCACTTTATAAAACTCTATTATAATACACTAATCAGAGAGATGGTTATATTGTGTGCTTTTATAATGTAGGTATATGGTGTTTTTCCATTTCTTCCCTTGGTGATGTCTCCTGGGGTTGTTTACCTTACAGTAACGGATCCTCCAGGATCATCTGCTCAAAATATATTACTATCAGTACTAAACTGTGGACCGCTGATTGGACTCTCTTTTCTCGCTGCTTACTTGGCTGGTATCGTAATGTGGTTTCTGGTATGTAAAATGGAAATTATCGTTATGTGTGTAATATAAGGAAGAGGGCAGACAGACAGACATTTGATTGATAGACACAGGCGCAAATAGACCTCTTCCCATTTAAGACCATGTGTTATTCCTTTGAGAATAAGATTCTGTGCCGCTTGAGTTGTATCCATATTCATGTGTCCTCATGCGCAATCGTAAAAAAAATGATAATCCAGGAAAGAACACAACCTAAAAGGGTCTACACACAAACAGAGCCAGACAGCCAGAAGAATAGAGAAAAATGGATGGGGTGACTTTTCAACTAGCTATATAAAAACAATGATAATCATCAACTGGATATTGATTTTTAAGGACTCCACCACTCCAAATAGTACATTTCCACGCCAATTTTCTCGAGGGACAAATGAAGGACTTTGGTGGGCGTACATCAGCATGACAACCGTGGGGTAAGTAGCTAGTTTTTACACTTCTTTCTCGGGAAGCGGTGAGAGCGCTCGCCCCTCACCAATGCGACCCTCGGGGTTCGAGTCTCGCCGGGATCGGTGTCGTATATTAGTTTAGTTTGTTGGTTCTCTTCTTTGCTTCGAGGGTTTTTCCCCGGGTTCTCTGGTTTTCCTTCTTCCGCGAAAAGGGCGTAGATGAAAATTACTCTGCGTAACTGTAGTAACCCCTACCAAATTGTGAAGCTTTTTCTCCCCTTAATCTAGAGACAATAACTTGGGCCTCAGCAGAAAACGCAGATGTGCTACATGTATATATATATATATATATATTCCGTCCCTATATTCTCTTTTCTAGTTTTAACCTAATAAGTTTCTTTCTTAGGTACGGTGATCGCAGCCCACAGTCATTCTCTGGTCGTGTCTTTGCCATTATATGGACACTCTACGGCATCGTCCTTATTACCATGGTAACAAGTGCCGTGACGTCATCGCTTACGACTGTCACGGTCAAGAAGGATACAAAAATCTACGGCGCGCAGGTAAAAAGCAAAAATTCAACAGAAGGCATGTAAAGACATGTATTCTTTAGTGGAGTCAACAAAAATATTTCCAAGAAAATTCAGCTAAGAAACTGTGAAAGAAAAGGAAAAGTTGGCCAAGTTATCTTTCTTTGCAGTAGAAGCACAGTTCACAATAACCTTTGGATGTGATTCATTTTATCAATGTCCCCAACGGGTATACGGCCAAGCACGGGTGATAAGAAAATGGCATCACAGGCTGATCTACTCAGTGGCAATTTTATTAGAAAAGTTAACCAAGACCCCTGGGAAGAGTTGCTAATTACAACCAGTTTGCGACCCAATGATTTGCCGTGTCATTTTCCATACATCGGTTCACTGGTCAAATATGAAGCATTCAATGGAGGCTGCAAGGTAGTCTCAAAGGATTATTCAAATATGAACCTTGAAGCCTTGACTGAATGCTTTGTGTTTGACCAGTGAACCGATGTATGGAAAATGGTGAATTCAATATCGAACGTGACCTCACCTTTTTCATTTATCAAAACAGATAGCAGCAGTCGAAAACTCTTCTGAACATCGTTTAGGAATCCTCATGTGTGGACATGTAAATACAGGTAATGTAGCCGTTGCTATGCCAATCTTTTGTCGTCGTGGCAACAAAAAACGATGATAAAATCTTTGGAAAAACCTTCAGATTTGTCAATTTATTACACCATTTTTTTCCTTGTTTCCAGCTCGAAAGTATAACAATTTGAAAGAAATCAAAACAGCATTAAGAAACAGAGAAGTACAAGGAGCCCTCGTGGATACGTATGTGGCAGCAAGCGAGAAATCTTTCCTGGACACTGACGAAATCATCGTTGCCAAGAATCTGGAGCGATCTTTTGGATATGGGATCGCTTTTTCGGGAATTGCAGAAAATCTGATAGACGAATGCAGGGATTATATCATAATGAACCAAGCTGAAATCTTGAAAATTATTCAGAACAGCACAAACAAGATATCATCAAAGGTATAGCTGCTGGTGTCATCAAATAATCAAAGGAATGGAGAATAAGATTCGTTGAGAATAAGATTCCTATATTCATGAGTCTTCTCATGTAAAACTGTTAAACAAAGTAATGATACTCTAGGAAATGACACGTGGTCTGAAATGGACAAACATCACACGCAAGCTAGAATGATCTATAGACCTCTTTAACTTGGGCGTAATTTTTTGGGTTTTTCTTGGTGTTGCCGGAAGCATTGTATTCAAGGTTAGGGTTCTTTTTATTGCAGGGTGTTGTTTCATTCTAAGTTCTTTGTTCTTGGCTATTGTTGTATTGTGCTCATGCCTCAGGTGTAACACCAAGAAAGAGCCAATGTTTTACCCATTTCAGACCAGGTGTCATTCCCTTGAGTATCATTTCTTTGTTTGGACGAAAATGAAACAAAGAATCCTATTCTCAAAGGAATGACAAGCATTATGACAAAAGTGAAAAAAAACGTATGTTCTTAGTAATCATCGACTAATTAATGTATTGCATTTCTTTCAGGCCCAAAGTTCTCAGGTTGAGGAGCAATCAACAGATCTTTTTAACGCATCATCAGTCCTCTATGTAAACAGTGTTATGATCTTAGGCTGCATGCTGATCTTTGGGATACTCTGTGGTCTTGTATGGCAGGTTATTTGGGTTAAGAGGAAACACACAAAAAAAGTCGGCTATGAAGGTATTATTATCATCATCATCATCATATCATCATTATTAATAATATTATTATTATTATTATTATTATTATTATTATTATAACTGCCAATCACTTTTGAACGGATGGGATTTTGTTGCACTCTTTTCCATAGTTTGTTCGTTTGTTCGTTTGTTCGTTTGTTCGTTTGTTCGTTTGTTCGTTTGTTCGTTTGTTCGTTTGTTCGTTTGTTCGTTTGTTCGTTTGTTCGTTTGTTCGTTTGTTCGTTTGTTCGTTTGTTCGTTTGTTCGTTTGTTCGTTTGTTCGTTTGTTCGTTTGTTCGTTTGTTCGTTTGTTCGTTTGTTCGTTTGTTCGTTTGTTCGTTTGTTCGTTTGTTCGTTTGTTCGTTTGTTCGTTTGTTCGTTTGTTCGTTTGTTCGTTTGTTCGTTTGTTCGTTTGTTCGTTTGTTCGTTTGTAAAATATTCTGGAATCTGTCGTCTTCGATTTTACAGTAAATCTACAATAAGGATAAGAAATGACATTGATAAGAGTTGTGTATATCTATTATAGCTGCAAGCTCAAGATGCAAGGCAGACTTGTCATTCATACAGGAATCACGGGTGTTCGTTGAAGAATTCTGCATGAAAATGACAACTGATTTGCAGGAGATGAAAAATTACCACATAAGAGAAAGAAGAAAGTTCCTGAATAGAATGAAGCTCAATAGAGAGAAACGTTCTCTGGGAAAGAGAATATTTGAATTTTGCATAGGCAACAGATACATCAGTAATCAAGTGACTGAACGTAGGCTGAAAGAGTGAGTCGGATAAAGATAAACGGTTAACAATTCTACTTCTTTTTCTTTTCTCGTTGTGCTTATTGCTCTTGTCAGTTGTTCTTGTCGTTCTTGTCGTTCTTGTCGTTCTTGTTGTTCTTCTTCGTTTTCTTCTCAAATAGCTCAAGCTTTCCAATGACCTTTCCCGAATTCACTTAGATGATCACAAATAAAACAATGGTTTCAAGTCAAAACTGAACTAAATTCTTTTATTTATCAAAGCCAACCTCGACTTGAAGCCATTGTTTCGTGATCATCCAAGCGAATTCGGGAAAGGTCTATTCTAACGTTTTTGAGAGTGATGAACAATTGTATGTAAGCTTTTGTCTTATTCTATACATTTAAGATACGCACGTGCAAGTTTAAGCAATCACATATTTGCATATAAATATGTTGGCACAATTCAAGGTAGTTCGCTAGCTCAGTCGTTATTTCTTACCCGTAAAAATCAGTTCCAGGATTCGTTCAAGATCGGAAACCCTGTGATTCTAAAAAGAAATTATTTCTTAAAGGCATGGTGAGTAATGCTATTATTAGGATATTAGATATTAGAGCTTCGATGCTTTGCTGTATTCCTCGTATTCTCAGTATCGCTCTCTCTTTCTCTCTCTCTCTCTCTCTCTCTCTCTCTCTCTCTCTCTCTCTCTCTCTCTCTCTTCTCTCTCTCTCTCTCTCTCTCTCTCTCTCTCTTGATAACCATCTATATATTTATCTAGTTGGGTGTTGGGTGATATAAACACTCCTACCCTGCTTGGCAGAGGTTTCCTTATTTCCCTCCCCTGAGTGACTTTCATAATGCAAAGTTTTATCATGCAAATATTTATTCATTGCAAACTTGATTGGTGTTATTACAATAGATCATAGCGATTTTTGCGAGTTTGGATCTCAGATAAATCCAGTAGTAGAACGTTAGCTAGTGTTAAGACTTCCATTGCTTAGTTTCATATCGTGGGAGGACTGGGTCGAACCGGACAAATCACAAACACGATGCAATGAATATCTCCATTTCCCCAGTAATGTTTTGCTTATGAGGTCAAAATCGAGCATTATATTTCTCGAGCTCAAAGGCGTTATACAGCTACATATATCAAAAATGTTCATTTTATCAAGCCTGGCCAACAGTTGTCCGGTCTCCCCAGTCCCTCCACTCGATACTAAACCCGGCAATGTATCGCATTTATATAAAGTAATTATAAGCTAGAGTGAATAAGACGATGAGAAGTCACCGTACAGTTGTTTTCCAATTAAACAGTTCTAAACTGTATTTATAGCCCGGGGGGTCCCCGGGATTTATGAATATATAACATATTAACTTGAGTGTACTCTTGGGTATTACGTCATAACGGCCATGTTGGGTGATCCCTGACATGATCTTTCTCCAAGATGGCGGCTATTACGTCATTCCAACCAAAGAGTTGTGTGAATCGATTTTTTGTGAAATGCATGCGTTTCGTTTCAGTGTGTCTTATAACCCTTGAATAAACTCTAAACTTTTGCAAGTGCTCAAATATTATGAAATGGTTCTATGTACATTAGAGCTTAGTTTTAAAAATCCTGTTTATCACTATGATATTTTCATTGCGTTTCAATTTGAATTTGAGAATTTAAGCAAAAGATCCTTGTATTTCATTGTTGTTGTACTATAGTTGTAGTCAGGTCATAATTTCAGCATACGTAAGTGTTGTACATTGGTATGGACCGACTCGTTGTTAATCACCTTTTGTTCAAATTCCGTACAATCTTTGATGCACCTATTGTACTTAAAGCGCACGAAGTCGAAAATAGTGTAAGAGCAAAAACTTGAAGGTCTATATTAAAATATACCCCTTTGCAGCACGTCGGAATGCAGCTAAATTTTGAGGACAAAACAAGCGTTTTAAATTCTCAGTAGACCTTTTTGCTCTATCACTATTTTCGACTTCGTGCGCTTTAAAAACAATAGGTGAAATCAAAGATTGTACGAAATTTGAACATCTTTAGAATTTGAACAAAAGATGCTTGTATTTCATTGTTGTGATTAACAACGAGTCGGACCATACCAATGCACAACACTTACGTATGCTGAAATTATGACTTGACTACAACTATTGTTCAACAACAATGAAATACGAATATCTTTTGTTCAAATTCTAAAGATGTTCAAATTTCGTACAATCTTTGATGCACCTATTGTACTTAAAGCGCACGAAGTCGAAAATAGTGATAGAGCAAAAAGGTCTAGTAGATTGAAATTCTTTTCTTTGTTCTCGAAATTGAGCTGCTTTGAGGTTACGTAAAAGAGGTCTAATCTTGTTATTTTTGTTAATCTATTGACCTTTTTCATGCTTACTATTTTTAATCTTATCCGTTATTTCTTTTTTGCTTTTGTTTTTCTACAAGCTTAAGGTTCAATAATAACGTTACTAGAGCAAGAATCCCTATCCAGCTAGATTCTTTTGTCTGATTACAAAAATCACCTCAGCAATATCTAATGAATAAAGCATTTAAATGCTCTAACTGTCCTTCCATAAATTAGTATTCTGACTTTTTCTAGAGCATTTTCTAAAGTGACGTCGTGAGGGATAAGCATGGTCGCTGCCACGCCTCACCCATGCTGGCTAGCTTAGCCTAGCCTGTTGGAAATATAGGTGCTAGAATAGGTGCTAGTGCAAATTTTGCACGATATAGTTTGGCAATTCATAGATACCATTAAAAGTAATTGGGAATGTCGTGTAAGTTGCACATTCTCAGCATTGCAGTTGACTGGCTAAATAATACATAGCTAATAACGTGTTCAAATATATTGTTCTGCATTCAAGAATCACAGAATTTTTTACTAAATGAGAAACAGATTTCTATTTCATCAATTCTATCTATAATTAGTTTTTTCTTGATTTTTATCAGGGTTCAATAAAACTGATAATTTACGTGCCTTATACTGTATACAGCGTATAAATGATCACCAAATCATAAATACAACAAAATGTTGTTGCTCATCGTTTCAATAACTGAAGAGCATTTTTAAACAACATGTTAAAGTCATCGTCATCCTCCACCTCTTCCACATTCTTTACCTCTTTAGCTAGTGTCTCTCTTTCTTTTTCTCGCTTCCACAAAATTAGTCGTTCTTTCCGATGCCGTTTTTTCATCATTTGAATTTTTCGAATGATATCGATGTAAAATTCTTCCACGATTTTCTTCAACATCTTCCTTGACTGCTCTTGTTTTTCACGTTGGATACGCGCCCATGATGTTACTGTAAAGTAATCAAGTACTAACTTAGCTAACTTAGCCAACATATCATTATAGAGGCGGAGAAAAGGCAGTTAATGTATGCACTAGAGTCCTTTGACGAGTTCTTAGAATACTAGACAAGAACATTGAACTTCCAATGTCTTTCTCCGCCCATAAATAAGTATATAGTTGAGTTCCAGCTAATTGTTTGGGGTATACATGAAAAGATGGTGGGCGGATAACATGCTGTGTTCTCAGACTAGCATTCCATCCAGGATAGGAAGTGTTATTATCGTCACAAGATACATTAAACAATCTCTGGCATTCTTGGGCTCTTGTTTGCTCCTCTGTCACTAAACTGATTTTTCCATGCATTTCTCTTTTCTTTGCCATTAAAAGTCAATAGCCCTCTTTACCTTGGGTTTAATGTTTTCCCATTTCACACAACGTGTCATTCTCTCGAGGATTAAGATTCTTTGTTTGAGTTGTATCCATATTCATGTGTCTTCTCAGGCGCAAACGTTAGACAAAGAAATGATACTCTATAATGAAAAATCACGCCCAAGGTAAAAAGGTCTGTTGAATACCTACCTTTTCTGCTGTGCTTCGCTTTATAAATAAAATGCCAGACAGTCCCGCACAAAACTGCAAAGAGTAGAATACAACCAACGAACAGTACGCTATTGCGGTAGAGTATGGAATCAGGGTCAAACAGACCTGACGATGTAGCTTCTGATGGACTTTTATCGGGCTTCTGAAAAGTGAAAAACGTTTGACATTTAAAATGAAGTAAATATATTTTAAGAATCTTTTGATGATATTTTAATAAGGTGATAACTATCTGTTTGTACCAACATTTATATAAACATTTTCTGAGACAATCTCTGGACTGATCTTTGTCAGGAAACACCTAACTTTAAGATCGAATCAAAATTTAGCGTGATAGGTTTTGCGGAGGAAGAAAAACTGGAGAACTCCACAAAAAACGCACCTTGTATCAGTAGATTACGGTTACAGATAACAGGTTGTTAGTGTGGAAAATATTGCACCTAAATCATAGGGCATATAGTTAAGACAAAAAATCGTATTCCAACCTTTAACTGTCCTGTACTGCTTTCAATGAGCGCAATGATCTCATTTTCGTGTAGTTTGAGGTAGTCTCGACACGGGTATTCTAGCGAGGCAGCTCCAATAGAAAGTGCAATGCCATAACCGAATGGACGATCAAGCAATCTTGTGACTGTAATATCATCATCGGTGAAGCGCTTGATATCTGTTGCTACCACATAGGTGTCGATAAGAGCACCCAGAACTTCACGTCTAACAAGAGCTTCGTGGATGTCTTCCACTGAATGATACTGACGAACTAAAAGTTTAGAATTATGGTTAATAAGGTGGATAGATGGGATGGGATAAATGACAGAATAGATGGATGGGATCAGTGAATGACCGGAGAGACGGATGGATGGATGAATTGATGGGATGGGATAGGATTAATGTAGGATGGATAAATGGATGATAATGGGTGATCTATGCGCCGATATATGCATGGATGGCAGGGGCAGATTCAGTAATTTTAATGGGGGGACTGTTACAGGGTACCTAGGCGCTAATACCACAGGAAAATGGTGAGAAGTGAAAGTTTATCCGGATATCCAAAAAAAGGGGGTGACCAGTTACCCCCTCACCACCCCTGGATCCCCCCCTGAGATGGATGTATGGATGATGGGATGGATGGTCGATGGATACATTGTATCGATTGATTGACTTATGTATGGGACTTATCTATATATGGTTGGCTATGAGAACACACCTAGGTTAACCTTGCCATTCATTAGTAAACCCAGTCGATGCTCTGAGGAATTTTCAATGGCTGCAATCTGTAAAATAGGAGCTGCTGGTTATACAACATAGGCATGTACATAACAAGCTTTTTAACGTCTAAACTCCAGCACAGCTCTTCATTACCAAACCCCAGTCAACAATACATACGCTTTTCTACTTCTCTATGGCTTTTTTGTCAAAGCATTCTCGACAATTTGAAAAGGAACCAAATCTCTTCTCGCTCTTCGTCTTTTATGGGCTTTGCCCGAAAAGATCTCTCAAAATCAAATGCTTCAAAACACAATTATATTTCAATTTCAAAGGCATAGATTTTAAAAAGCTGATATTAAGTGGGATCCACTCAACACTGACCGGAAGTCCATAAATCTTTTTCGTTGTTTCCACGGTAACGGTAGTCAAGGAAGTCGTAACTGCACTAGTGATGATTGATACCAGTACCATACCATAGAGCGTCCAGATGATGGCAAACAGCCGAGACGTAATTCTTGTCGGAGATCGGTCTCCATAGCTACGTAAAACAAACATATAAAAAAAGACACTCAAATTGCATGTCAAATTAGTGGGTGATTTGAGTAACAATATCGATCACTGCATGTTATTGGGTTTCAATCAGCTGATATAAAAGTCTTTGAATCTCATTATCTGGTCCAAATGGTGTTCAAACACTGAACACCATGTGCTGTCAGCCTGAAAGAATTCTATTGAAAACTTGCGAATTTAGCTGTATGAATGTATTTAAACGAAAAGGCGGAGCAGGTGACCCAGGCGACGTTGGTATCAAGATATGAAAGAGTGGTTGGACATGCCTGTAAGGGAGGCAACCCATCTAGCAAGAGATAGGGACAAATTTAGGGCAGCCATCAAAGCGGCCACGTCACCGTAATGATGTGCCAAACACACGCATGAATGTATTTACTGTATAGTTATGAATTCTTACCCGACGGTTGTCATGGAGATGAAAGACCACCACATTCCTTCGTTTGCTCCCTTAATAAAAGAGCGAGGAAATGAGCTGCCTTCTGGAGCATCAGAATCCTGATAAAAAGAGAAAACATTTATAATTGTTAATATACATACATAACATTAGATCCACTCCTAGCACCATAGTTAATGGAGTGGAATGGTTTGGAAACCTATTGTTCTAGGTTTTTGTTTGGCGAGCGATGTTGAAACGTACCATCACGTGTTATTGACCGTGCACAATGAACCAAAGCAAGTATGGCTGAAAATACTAGTTTCTGTACTATTTTCATGTACGATCATTTTGAAAGTGTAAAATTTTCATTCTAAGATTACAAAGAAGAGGATAAATAATTCCGCGCAGATACAGTTAAGTTACTAGATGATAGATAAGAAAGCGTTCAAAAAGGTGATTACCCTTTTCAGTAAACAATTAATTTTTATCATATAGAATTAATTAAGAAATATCTCCTATTTTAGAACATTTTTGAGGAAAAAACGTCTATGTTCTCTAATTTACGATGAACAAACGCTGCAACTTTTTCTTCTCTGTGCACGGTCAACGTCATATAACAATAGAAAAGGTTGAACAAAAACCTAGAACAATAGGTTTCCAAACCATTCCACTCCATTAACTATGCTAGCACTTTGAAACTATAAGGCTAATGTTGCTAAGGTTTTCATCGATATTTAGACAACACAAATTTTCTGGTCAACTTCGTTCAGCTTGTAAATGAAAAAACGTTGATTGCGCTGACAAGTGGCTTGTTAGTGTAGAAGTCACTCCTACAGGGATCGCGTCTACCGTCGGCAGGCCCATTCCCCCTCTCCTAGCACAAATCTTGAGGGTGATCCGTCTTTGTCCTTGCCGACGAGGTTATCAGGTTAGGTATTTTCTAAAAGTATCTTTCGGCAGTTTCTCCTTCGTCCAATAGATAAAATCAACATACGAATGGTATTGCAACTATATAAATTTCTTTTGTTGATTTGTTGGATGGCAGAAAAGTACTTCTCCTTGCTTTTTCGGAATGTCACCAAGGCAACCCGGATTAGATTTCCGGACCATTGCCAGAAATATGGGACATGAGCCTGCTCATCCATGCGCAATGATGCGTTTCAGCTTACAAAATAGCCGCCGAGTCTTATAGGAAATGTATGGGGAATATAGAGCTTCCTCTATTTACGGCGAATAGGGTTTTATTTCCTCTGAGCTCCACATCGCGACAAACAACCCACCCTACAAGCTACTAAATAAGCGTAAAATGATCATTGAATCATGCGACATATTGGTTCCCGGACTACTTGCCTTCGAAAGGCTTCGAAAGCTCTAGATTCCATACATCGTCTATAAATCTGGCCACACTTGACCCCAAAATCGTCTTATTTGAGCTCGAAAAAATTTAAAAGTAAAAGAGCTCCACCTCGATATCACCAAACGAGTGTTTAATAAATCCAAAACCGCTCAAAATAGACAGCATGCCTTCAGAATGTAGGTTCCCAAGAAGCTTGAAGTTAGGTTAAATTTTAAGCGATTTGACGCGTTGTTAGCTCGTAGTTTTCAGTTAAAAATGACAAGAAACCACAGAGAACTGCTCCAAACAGTTTCAAAACCCCCTAAATATCGCCATTTTGTTTTTACAAGCTCCTATTGACTGCTGAGATACAATAAGGAAGCTTAAAGTAACGATTTACGTTTGAAACTTGTTTCTTGTCCTTCATGGGCTTCCTGTGGTGAGGCTTATCAACAGAAAAATAATAGTTGTTCTTTTGATTGTCAAGTAACTATTTTTTGGCAAGAATTGTTTTACTAACATCATAGTTGAATATAAATATGTGCTTGGAAACCATGTAGTTATATTTTTCCTCTAGAAAACCACTTCATTTTCATTCATGCGTAACACCGCTGACAATGTCCAATATTTCTGGCAATGTCAGCGTCGTATGTGAGTAGTGTCTTTTGTGGTTTTCTTCGATCCTGTGCTTCGAGGGTTATTCTCCGGTTTTCCTCTCTCCACAAAAATAAACTTCGAAATTCCAACTCGATCATGGAACGATGGCTACAGGTTTATTCACCACTGGCTATAAAGTGCTACTCCAGTTAAAAAAGACTATTTTTTGTTTTAATTATGTTATTAACAAAGTTAGTTAGTTTAGCTTCTCTCATCCAATATGGCTTCCACCAATTAAGTGGTCAAAATAGCCTCCAAGATAAAGTTAGAAAAAGAGTCTTACCAAGAACCATACGATAACTCCAGCCACGTATGCTAAAAGGAGAGAGAAGAGTATAAAAGGCAATGTGCCGAGAACTGAGTTGAGTATGTTCCATGCCGGGGAAATAGGGGTATATTGATGTGCGAGGAAAGCCACTCCTGGAGACTCTATTATAGGTACAAAAGGTTGACCGCCATATACCTAGGAAAAATGTAAATATGTATCAATAAGCTGAATAAATCTCATGAATCTCATTACCAGCCTACAATGACAGACAAACACTGCCCGTCATGTGCTATCAATGAATACAGTATGTTGCCCAGTTTCGTGACACTTCAGGTTGTGAATACTATATCTTCTCTACGGAAAAAGATAATTCTATAAAATTTTGTCACATAAAGGCAAATTTATCAGGTAACATTATGTTGAAGATATTTTCTTCGAATCTTTTAATTTGATAAAATAAAAGGAATATTTCGACGGCCACTTAAGTGCCCAGTTTCGTGACAGCTGGGCCAGTTTCGTGACACGTTGTAAAAATACATTGTTTTCAAAGTAATTCACAACAAAATTCGATAAAAGATCAGTGTCACGAAACTGGTACTGTCACGAAACTGGGCAACATACTGTATCATCAATGAATCTCCTGAATCTCACAAGCAGCTTACAACGAGGGGCAAAACCTTTTTCAACACACCCCTTCTACAATCATTTACCCTCCTGAAAACTACACAGTAAAACCTAAACCTATATACCTATAATCAATACAAATACGATAGAAAAGAAATGACTCACTCTTTCAATGTACTTGTTTCCATTGATTGGGAAACTGACTTGAGCTCCATGATGAACATTTGCTATTACATCCAACATACTATTCTTTTCTGCCTGTGAGCCACTTCCATCATGTTTAAAATCAACTACTGTCTTCCCGTGACCATTCTTACAGTCTGCGCATGCCCAAATGATCATGTTACGTATGATATGAGAGAAGATGCCCTGGACTTTTCCACTACTTGTTTTGTTCAAGTATGGTGTAAGGAACCAGTAATTGGTTTTGAAAGTTTTTGGACATCGACAAGTTTCTGAAATGGAATTGATATAATGATAGCACAATAGGAATTGTTAATTTCAAGAAGATAATTTGTAGCTTATTTTCATAGCCTAGTTCTGCCGGTTTTCTGGTAATCATTTTGGCAAGCAGCGACAGCAAAGTTCTCAAGACTACAAAAAACTCGCGGTAATTTTGTGAACTGTCGTGTCCTACCATTCGGATTGGATGAGAATTGATGTCTCGGTCTCCATTTTGTTCAAAGGGTGGTCAATTCCTTACGCAAGACAATGTGTGTAACAGTTATGAAACCTACTCTAACTAAAAGAACTTACTAAGTGGCAAATAGGTTAGCGTAGCGTACTCGTCTCTCACTTCTGGGGTTTCGAGTTCGATTCTCGGACTCAGCATCACATGTGAGTAGAGTTTGTTAGGTCTCCCCCTTGATTCGAGGCTTTTCCTCCCTCTGCAAACCCTAACATGCTAAGTTCCAATTCGATCTGTGAGTTAGCTGTGCCCTGACTTTGATCAACCCAGAGGTTGGTTCAGGGTATTGATGAAACATACCTCCATATATGAGCGCGAATGGACCTAGTCCACCATTAGTCCTTGCAGCGATTTTGATCTCGTATACTGTGTATGACATCAAGTTTGTTAAGGTACATTCAAGATCAGATGAAGAAAACTCCTTTTCAATGACACGAGCTTCTTGCACTTCTCTTCCCGACGTTGATTTGATTTTGTATTGTAAGGTATATCCTCTTAGCAATCCGTTTATCCCGTCTAGTTCAGGGGATGTCCAATAAACTTTTAACTCAGAGGTACTGGAGAGATTCAATGCTCTGACATTTCTTGGTGGCTTGGTTGGGGCTAGAAGCAACAAGAATAGAACAAAGGCATCTTAGAAAAAAATAGTTATATCACAAAGCAAATCAATGGACCAGAAGGTTCGAGGGATCTTCTTTCTGGTAGACAAACTTCCTTTTTCCTTCCTTGTTCCAAGTTTCCATGCACAAGACTAACTGTATATGTGAAAGATGTGTGAAGCCATTTGCAAAAAGCTTACAAGCATGTAAAATTCCTGAATGCGTATTCGTTTGGCAGTACTGCCCCTTTTTTTTCTGGGGGGGGGGGGGGGTTGATTCTTCTTCTTTTTTTCCTGTTTATTTCTTTTCTTCCATTTCAGTTTTAGCTGAGCGTCATTCCTTCACCATGATTGCTGTTTAACATATTCAGTTTCGCTTTTTGTTTCTTTTTTTTTTTTTCTTTTTTTGTTATCCTCGTTTAGTCTTTCTTTTTCTTCCTTCCTTAATCACCAAGAAAGAATCTAAAGCCTGGTTTTCACTACGACGCAAGCACAAGCGCAAAAGCACAAGCACAAGCACAAACTAAGCGCAAGGATAAAAAAGTGGACACTTTTGCTTACGTTTGTACTTGCGTCGTAGTGAAAACGGTATTCCTGCTTGTGTTTTGTGCCTACGACTGTGCTTGCGTCGCTAGTGAAAACCAGGCTTGAAGGGGACTATTCGTAGAGTTCTCCCCGTCCTTTATTCATCAAATGACATTATTTTTCACTCACCATCCTCCAGGGTCTTTATACGGTCTTCTGCCGTCACTCCACAACCCTTAGATGTGTAGCCACATACTTTTACCAAATAATCTGTATATCGTTTTAAATTCTCTACCAATGAATAACTATGGGATGGGCCGTACAGTTGAAACTTCATTTCTCCAGAATTCAGGTTAGTGACTGTGACATTGTACCCTAGTAGGATTCCATGAATGAACGCTGGATCAATGTGTTTCCACTCAGCAGATATGGCTGTTGAACTGCGAGCTGTGACACTAAACTCAGAAGGAGGCTCAGAAGGCACTGAAATGGTAAATACAAAATAGCTTAGGTACTCGCTTGTACTTGCCTCCGTTGTCTCTGGTTGCATTCCTACATATGCCACAAGTTTGTTGGCTACTTTCTTACTTCTTCGAGGTCCCTTCTCCCCTCCCCCCCCCCCCCCCCCCCGAGTTTGTCGTACAACTTACCAATGATTTATTTTCCCCGTTCATAATAATTTTTAATTCAAACTGAGTTTGCTGTGCTCTGACTTTTAAAGGCGCAGTTGGGTTGAATAGAGATTGAAATGATTGCTAATGATCCAATATTTTGTTTTGCCTTTTTGAAAGTTTTAAAAGCGTTTTGCTATAAAACCTCGTACAAAAGTTGCGACGGCTGCGAAAAACTGCACGGCAATGTTTTGCGCATTCATACTGGCCACAACTCGTGCAGTCCGTAAGGTAATTCTTTCCAGGCGATCTCAAATCTAATCCCAAAATACATCATTCAACAACAAAAATGTTTCCAAATCCTTGTACTCTTTCGTCAAAGCGAGTTTGTATTCCAAAAACTTTATTCGATAGATATCAAGAAGATATTTGCTCAAACGTTTCTACCGATGAGTTGTATACTTTATTCAAGCAAATGTTTTTGTACGAAAAAAATTGTAGGAGAGAAATCAACTGTGTTGAAAAAGACACACAACTGAAATAAAATTCGTAATTTTTGAACCTTACCATCTTCCTCGGTCCTAAAATCGATGGGTTCACTGGCAATACCATTGCCACTTTCAGTGAATGCCAGAATCCTTAAAGAGTAGTCAGTGTACTTCTTCATTCCATCGACGACTGTGTTATTTTTATCTGGTGTCACTGGTTTCAATTGGTTTGGTAAATATTCGGCTTGTTTTTCTTTATAAAATATACTGTATCCGCTTAAGTTTTTGCCCTTGAGATAGATTGAGGGAACGTGTGTCCATGACATGAAGATTGAAGTTGAAGTTTGGTTTTTGATGGCCAGTATTGTTGGGCTTAAGCTTGGAACTAGACAAAGAAAAAGAAAAACAAGAAGCAGTTGGTAACCATTTCCAAAAAAAGTTAAAAACAACGGATTGCATGCTGAGTATTCGTTGTTCTGACATCCCTTAGTTACCGTTGCTATATCGCACAAGCTTAACAAATATTAATTAGCTAGAATAACTCGGAATTCTAAACTCTGATCGAGGAAAATTAACTATGAATTTATTTTATTTGTGTCATGGCCTGTGAAGATTCAAAAAAATCGTCTCGTAACCCTTGTGCGGGTACTCTTTGAAACAGACACTGTATTGTTGCTTGTGGGCAGGAATGTTATGGGACAAGATGCTACAATAGTAATTGGTTCGCTACTGTCTGAGTCGGAATTTTAAACTAGCCTCCTCTTAGACGTTTTTAGGGTTGTCAGGCTTAGTAAGTATGGTGATACAATTCACCGATATTCACTTCGTCTTCCGTGAATGATCGTTAATTATTATTGAAGGAATTAAAAAATCTCCTGCATTTTGTCATCAAATTCTAAGTTACATGCACATGCACTTCTGCAATATCAAACATTTGTATATATTTACCGTTAGTCGTGTTAAAATTAGTGTTCCGCACAGGCATGGTAGTCAGTAATCCAGTAACCTGCATACTTTCTTGTAATATAACCAACTGCAGATTATCCATCTTGCTAAAGAATATGGTGAAATTTGACATGACACTTCCTTTGCTAAAAGAAAAAGATACTTCCCGTTATAATTAAGGCGTTATACATTACCGCACAACTTCTCTCGCGAGAAAACTGCGAGAAAAAGAAAACTGTTTCAGGTTGTACGAGACAAAGTAAAAATCGCACGTTCCAGCTTGTCTCGTCCAGAAACGTTTTGCAAGTTTCAGAATGTAGAGGGTAGTGCACAAAACTATTTTTTCGGGAAAGGTCGTTGTGCGGAACAGCACCTACACTTTTATATTTGTATTCATCGTTCTGTATCGAGGGATCCATCCGAGGTTGAATGGAAAAACATTCCAATTCTTCTCTACTGGTAAGGACTTACAGTGCCTATGACACTTATTTTTTTACTTTTTTTATATCAAAATATAAACTCATTCAACATCCCTGGTGAAAAATGTTTTTGACTCTGACCCTTCTTTCTGTATTTTTTGAGCGGTCAAAGACGCAGTTTTCAAAACCTGACCGAGCAACTTGGGGCGACAAGGGGGACTGGGTCTGAATTGGGCCTGTGACGTCATGAGAGCAGCTCGTGATGAATATTTCTACAAAAAAAACTGATGAAAACGATCTCGTACAAAACATATGTTGGTAAACGGGTATCAAAAAATTAATGTAGTGCATTTATTTGCATTTGATTCGGGTATTAATCCGCTTTCCGTTGCGCGCATTCCACACATGTGCAGCACCATTATATAATAGTTTGGGATATCATAGCTCTTCGTGTAACATAAAGCTTGAAGAAATCCATGGATTTTCCCCTTCTCTCTCTTACCTGAACGAGGTTATTTCAATGTTTGTTACGTTAATCCCGTGGCCTCTGTAGATGTCCTTCAGCTTTAAAATAATATGACAAAGATGTGACATGAAACAAACTATAAACTCTAGCAAGTGAGAACCAGCAACTGATTTAATAGGTTGTTTGCTGTGCTGTGCTGTGCTGTGCTGTGCTGTGCTGTGCTGTGCTGTGCTGTGCTGTGCTGTGCTGTGCTGTGCTGTGCTGTTCCTATCATCTTTTATTCTCCTTCTCCAACCAATCGCTTCTCTTTTTATGCATTCAGAGAATGAATCTTACATTTTTTAGTATCTTATCTTTAAGTTTCCGACTTGCATCGCTGTCTAAATCTTTCAGGTCATTAGTCCAGTTTTCCTTGGTGAAATGTACTGCAACAAGCACCTCAGCAGCTGATAACAGTACATAAAAGACATAATATGTATTATCATTTATACTTAACACTACTCAATTGATGTTACTGGCAGGGAACAATCAGAGGTCCATGGATGCCTGAGATACACTTACATCTGGCAGTGTAATTAATTGATACGTCAATGTGCTTTGGGGGACGAGCGAGGGGAATGATTTTTGGAGGATAGTAAATTGACTCACTTTCCCTCTTGGGAAATACCGGATACATCTTTGCGGGGCAGCTTTTGTTAGATGGTTGAATTCTAATTCACAGCGGTAAATTACCATTGTCAATTACTGGATCATTCTACAATTAGAAATATTTTCTTGCATTTTTTTACCCCTTATTTCCATTACCTGGGCAAGTAAAATTGTTACATGCTCTCGATTTGTTGCTTGGTCCTTCGCACTTTCTCCCTTCATACATTGGAACTGGATTTGTACACGATCTTGTACTGTTCTCATACCCCATACCACACGGTCTGTTACAATAAGACCAATCAGACCACGATGTCCAATTTCCATGAACTACAAGACAAATAAACAAAACACATATCTATGTACCAAGTTATGTACTCTCTTCTCATTGGCCAAGAGGGTTCCACGTGACGTTCATCAACTTTCATTACATTTATTGCCCGGTGAATTAAAAAAAAAGGCATTCATTTCACAGCGGGAAACAAGAGCTAGGCCTCGGGAAATACATCGTCGTCTCTGAACTGTAAATCCATACTTTCAACAAAATTAAAAATCTTTTCTAAAAAGCAACTTACTAGGACAGTGATGAGTGTTACAATTCTGTGTCTCGTTAGTGTGATCACTGCAATTGGCTCCTCCATTGGCTGGTGGTGGACTGGTACAAGTACGCATGCGCTCTTGGGTACCAGTACCACACGTTTGAGTGCAATTTGTCCATTGACTCCATTCAGTAAAATTACCATTGATAGGAATATCTTTGTGTTTGAAAAAAATAAAAGTCATTTTATTAATGAGTTCTATAGTAACGGGCTCACAGGCATACCTACCTGGACAGGACTGGGTCCCACATCCTTGAATCTCTGTCGTGTTACCAGTACAGTTATTTCCTCCATGGGCTGGTGGTGGATTGGTACAGTAACGCATGCGCTGTCGTGTACCATTACCACATGATACGCTACACGCGGTCCAGTTACTCCATTCAGTAAAATTTCCATCGACTGTAATAAATTGGTAAACATTATTTAATAAATCACGCATATTGTAAATTTTATAAGATGAAAAATGGTTAAAATGCAAAGTTTACCAATTATATTTTCTATTGATATAAACGATGCTAGATTCTGGGAAATTTATGATTCACATTTTCATTTACTTAAAGCTGCTTCTAAATTATACACTGAATCTAATTCATAAGAACTTGAGCAAACTAAACGAAATCACTATTTTTAGAGACCATGTTGTAGGCCGCCATATACTTATTGACTGGCTGAGAAGGCCGTATGATATGCACAGTACTGAATGATCTGTATACTAACCTGGACAGGGCTGCGTCCCACACCTTTCAATCTCTGTCATGTCACCAGTACAGTTATTTCCTCCATGGGCTGGTGGTGAGTTGGTAACGTTACGCATGCGCTGTCGTGTTCCATTACCACATGTTGCAGTACAATTGGTCCAGTTGCTCCATTCAGTAAATGTGATATCAACTACACCATTAAACGGTAAACAATATCTAATTGATTGTGCATACTATAAACTTCTTAAAATTAAAAATGGATAAAAGAAGATTTAAAAAAAAAAGTAACTGTGAATGATCTGTATACTAACCTGGACAGAGCTGGGTCCCACATCTATCAATCTCTGTCGTGTTACCAGTACAGTTATTTCCTCCATGGGATGGTGATGGGTTGGTACAGTTACGCATGCGCTGTCGTGTTCCATTACCACATGTCGCAGTACAATTGGTCCAGTTGCTCCATTCAGTAAAGTTGCCATCGACTGTAATTAATTGGTAAACAATATTTAATAACTTAACATATTGAAAAACTTCTTAAAATTAAAAAATTGATAAAAGAAAAATGTTTGATATGAAGTATAATGAATGCTTTGTACGTATACTAACCTGGACAGGGCTTGGTTCCACACTTTTCAATCTCTGTTGTGTTACCAGTACAGTTATTTCCTCCATGGGCTGGTGGTGGGTTGGTACAGTTACGCATGCGCTGTCGTGTTCCATTACCACATGTCGCAGTACAATTGGTCCAGTTGCTCCATTCAGTAAAGTTGCCATCGACTGTAATTAATTGGTAAACAATATTTAATAACTTAACATATTGAAAAACTTCTTAAAATTAAAAATTTGATAAAAGAAAAATGTTTAATATGAAGTATAATGAATGCTTTGTACGTATACTAACCTGGACAGGGCTTGGTTCCACACTTTTCAATCTCTGTTGTGTTACCAGTACAGTTATTTCCTCCATGGGCTGGTGGTGGGTTGGTACAGTTACGCATGCGCTGTCGTGTTCCATTACCACATGTCGCAGTACAATTGTTCCAGCTGCTCCATTCAGTAAACTTGCCATCGACTGTAAAAACAACGATAAATTAACACTTTGTTAAGTGGTTTTTCAAGCATTAGGTATTTTTGACTTTGGGATACCATGCCATTTACTTGTCAACATTATGACACAAAAAAAGGAATATTTGCTGATGTTTACCTGGGCAAGAGAAGTTATTGCATATCCTGGTGTCATGAATCGACCCCGAACAGTTAACCAAGTTAACAGAACCCAAGGTTGTGTAGGAACAGTTAAAAACACGTGTCTGAACGCCGCCACCACACGTAGCATCACAAATGGTCCAGTTACTCCATTTGCAGTTACAGCTTTCATTACGAAGACAGTCACATTCTTTGCTCTCTACTTCAGGATTATATACGAGACTGTTCACGTTACTCCTAGGCCTCGGGTATCTTGTGCGATTTTGGTAGAAAATGCCACCACAAGTCGATGTGCATTCACTCCACTCCGACCAGATCTCGAAGTTAGCAATACCTGGTTTGTTAGTTTGGTTGCATTGGTTCATTTGTGTTTTACATGACTGACTGAGATCGGTGCAATTGACTCTACGTGTCTTAAAGCCAATTCCACAAGTCATATTACAGGTAGTCCATTTATCACATATATTACACTCCTCTATTACAGTCAAGCTTCCATTACACGTCTTGTTTGAGGATCTGTCTCCCAAATAGTATTTTGTTCTATTCCTAACACCTGAGCCACAGGTCTGATTGCATTCACTCCACTCTGTCCAAGAAGAGAAACAAGCTTCAATATTACATCGTCTGGATTCAACTAAAGGTCCTGGACAATTTCGTGGAACAGAACTCATACAGTTTCGAGTTCGGTTTTGAAGTCCGTTACACCAAGAAGTGCAATTAGACCAGCTACTCCACGCTGTGTAACTAGAGTTTGCTGAAGAAGAAATATAAAAACAATTGTCAAACTAGTTTTAAAAACAATTTTCGTCCCATTAATTTTGATTACAAGTAATTTTAGTGCATTGACTTCAGCCCAGAGGTTGTTTCAGGGTTTGATCTGTGAGTTAGTCGTGCCCTGGCTTAAATCAGCCCAGAGGTTGTTTCAGGGTTCGATCTTTGAGTTAGCCATGCCCTGACTTAGATCAGCCCAGAGGTTGTTTCAGGGTTCGATCTTTGAGTTAGCCATGCCCTGATTTAGATCAGCCCAGAGGTTGTTTCAGTCTTCGCTAAAACTAAGCCAACTAGTTACCTTGACATCCATAGATCTCCAGCCTCATACAGATGTGGTTGTACCATGCAAGTGGATGGATTCGCAAGGCAAAGACAACAATCACCGGATCGAGTGTAGTTTTCACCACCGAAGCTTTGTCTTCATTTCCCTGGAAAATCTAGGAAGAAAATAATGAAGATTGATGAGATATACTCACAATAGAGCAGCACAAACCTGAGACGAGTAACTATATGTTGTGGAGCAAAACAGTGAAAATGAAATGTTTGTTTCGTCAAGAATGCTGCTTATTCCATAACATAGAGTTGCAACAATAATTACCACGAAAATGACATTACAAAAGACAAATGATTATCATGTTGGTCGATAAAGCAAAATAGAACGTTGATAAATATTTCGTCAAGTTCACCACCTGCAAGATGGCGGCTATGAAAGTCACTAATATTGAGGCCCAATGAATTAGTTCTCTCTCATATAAAGGTGACTGACTACTTTAGCAAGGAGTAATTCGAAAATTTTCTTAGAAAGTTGTTTTATACAGAATTTAAAGCTGATTCCAAAAATGAAAAGAAAAATGGGGTGTCCAAAGCTCGTTTTCGAGATAATGAATTTAGAATTTTACCATCTTGACAAGTTTTCGAAAGAAAAATGGCGGAAACTCGAAAACTAAAAGAGCTATGGAAGACATTTTCTCAGGACATCTACTTTTTAAAACTGAACATTATTTTTGAAGACTAACTAAAAATATTTGAAGAAAGTTTTAGAAATAAGCTCAAAAAAATTCATTTGAGAATAGGATTCTTTGTTTCATTTGCGTCCAAACAAAGTCATACTAAAGGGAATTCGAATGACACGTGGTCTGAAATGGGCAAAACATTACGCCCAAGCTAAAGAGGTATATAGGCCATTTGTATCGGACAGTCACGTGCTGATATATCACTTTGATAACGAATCAATTCAGTCCTTTAAAATGCTTTGTATCTTGAAATCGAAAGTATCTTATCTTATCGTATCTTTCGTTTTACATGTTTTAGTTTTTGAAAAAAATGGTGTCCCTAAAACAGATTCATTATTCATCTGATGAACATTCCGCACGAGACAGGAAATGTCTTCAAGGAAAACCCAGTAATACTAAAGAATTCTAAAAAAAATGACAAGAATATAGCGATCCTCGCAGCCCCTTAAAACATTCCAGGATTCGTCTTTGAGATTGTAGCATTTTTTATCATGTTCACCTTTCTTATATTGTTTTCTTTGTAGTAAGTGAAGTTATTGTCCTGATATTCTGCATAGCTCAGTGCGTATTTAGTCACCCACTCATCAACTTCATCGTCTCCTCTTCCTTGTATCGCTATCGCTGTGACTCGAGTCATATTACTTCTAAAATCAATCTCCAGCCATGGGTATGTATCGTGAAAATCCGGTGACCAGCAGCTATGCTGAGATACCAGGTCAATGTTAAGCCGTGCGTTGTGGGGTGGGCTATTGAGATGATGGCTTGAGCTTGTCATAAAATCATCGTGGACAGCAGACGTTTCTAGACCAAGGGGCTGACTACAATTTCCATAGGCTTCTAGTTTATAAAAAAAGGAAATTTTAATTTATGTATCATGACTCTTCATGCATAATGAGAAAACTAGTATTCCAGTATGTTATATTCTAGTATATTTTTGAAGCAAAGAATACGAAAAGTTTGTACGGTGATCAGTAATGTTGCATATTTTGTTAGTTTATATATATATGAATAAGGAAATTGTATAGGCCTAGGAAAACCGAAGAATATATACTCCCCTTTCCAGAATTCGAGGATATATATATATTGGTGATGAATTAGTTGTGCATAGAATGAGCCATTTACACCAGAAGGTCACGTGACCCCCACCTCCACCCCCATAAGCAAAGCAGCTGTATCAAAATTAACCCTGAAAATGGAAAAAGCAGCTCGATACTAGTAAGGAGATGAAGGTTGAGCTCCTAGCAGTTATTAGAACTTGAATGGGAAAATATGTTGCTGAAACTTCGAATTATTGCTATTAACAAGCTGTTCTTTACATTTCTGTTGAAAGGCTAGTGCTACGTACCATCTGAAGGACAGCCATAGAATTCCAATCTCAGTCCAATGTTATCCTTTTTCTCTGGCACAAGACGAACAGTCTTTGCGATAAGTGGGTACGGAAGTTTGTTGTAGGCTACGTTATGGGCATCTCTGTTGCCTTCAAAATACTATCACAAAAGAAACAGAAGTATCCTTTTAGAAGACTTATAATACTCCTTTTTACAGTTCAGTTCAGTGACCACGAATAATAGTTCCAAGTCGAGGTTGGATTAGCCGCGCATGATAAATTATAATTTGGCCATGCATTGAGTGAAATTATTAGCAGTGACGTAGTTCTCTCTCGACCAATGAAAACCCCGGAAAAATAACATGAATGATAATATTATTTCTAAGCCAATCAGAGGCAGAAATAAAAAGCCAATATAAACGGAATACGTGTTTTTACACGGAGGGGGAGGGGGAGGGGTAGGGGAAGGGGATACGTAATCAAAAGGTGAAAAACGCACGTATAATGCTGAAAACTGTTCAAAAACAACCGCAATCAAAATGAAAGGATTTAATCAATACATTTTCTGATAATCAGTATTTTACAAATAAAAGCAGGCATAATGTAAAGGACGTTTAGATTTATAACATTTTTCGACCGGTCACCCCCAAAAAACGATACTGATGAAGAATGTGTAGCTGGCCACGGCGGTTTAACACAATTTATTTCGAGGTAGAATCCGACTCATTACAATTTACGATAAATAAATACTATAGAGTCTATGAGGTCAAAAAAGGGCTATTTTAAACGTTACTAAAAGGAAAGAAATGAAAAATAAAGTACTGTAATGTAATGGTGAAAACTTAGTGGCCCTCGTGGCCGCCGTGCCAGTGAATGACTCGGCGCATGCGCCACGGACCACAGGGAACCCATGGCTCCACAGGGAACCCACGGCAGTAACAGAATGTGAAAACGGAGAATAGCTAGTTGTCTAACACGTAATTGTAAAAATGATATAATACTCACCACGATATCATGCCTTGAGTTTGTAAAGTTGACATAACGTTCGTCATAAAGGACAAAGGATAAGGAAAATCTATGAACCCACGAATCCTTATCCTTAATCCCCCGAGTAGCAACAGCGGTGATGAGAAAAGGTGACTCAAAGCTGACCTACGAGTTGAAAGAGTAAAATAATAATAAAAATAATAATAATAATAATAATGATGATGATGATGATGATGATAATAATAATAATAATAATAATAATAATAATAATAAAAATATGATATCGATGTAGCTGTGCCTGCTGACAAAGATTGAAATCAAAGAGCTTGAGAAGATAGAAAAATACCAGGACCTTGTCAGAGAACTAAAAAAGATATGGAGAAAAAAAGGTCAAAGTAGTACCAGTAGTAGTGGGAAGTTTAGGCTCAGTGTCAAAGAGACTGAAGGAATATGTAACTATGTTAGGCATAAGTAACAGGATAGCAACACTTCAGAAATCCGCAATTTTAGGAACTGCCAGAATACTAAGGAAAGTCTTAGAACTTTAGAAGAAAAAAGGGGGGAGGGATAAAAGAAGAAAAAGAATAAGTCAAGCAGCATTGTAACAATAGGTTAAAGGTTTCGGTTAGGTTTTGAAATGACAGTTTGGAGTCTTAGGTCTTGGGAAAAGACCTCACTAGTAATTTTACCAGGGAAAAATCATATTGTATCAAATTTTCCTGAGGTTCAAATAAAATAATAATAATAATATTAGAAAAAATCAAACAGTTAATTACGATATCTAACCTCAATCCATGGCTGATTGTCTTCAGTTTTTGGCACCCAACCCGAAGAATCGTTTAGTGTGACCTTGTTAGCTGGATGATCCTTGTCTTGTGTGGAGGCACAGATATTAGTCCTGGCTCGACTTTGCAACACTGCACGGCTGCATTCCTTGTATGACATGTTTCTTGATAAGACTAATAGCAAGAAAAAATCAAATTACAAAAATGAATGAATGAAGGCCTGGATGAATGGAATGCTATGAAAGTAATGTACTCAGAAAATCTACTTTAAACTTTACTTTCGAGAACAAGAGTCGAACAAGCCCAGAATGTTTCAAGAAATTCATGAACATAATACTAAAATCCATGTTTTCAAAATGTTCTACCTTGCGTACGGAATATACATTAAGTATTGCCGTAGATGCAAATCAAAGGAAAAAAGCAAGCAAGCAAGCAAGGAAGAAAGAAAAAAGAAAGAAAGAAAGGAAGGAAAGAAGGAAGAACAGAGAAATTGGAAAACATAATGCTATTATCCTATTTTGGGTACCAAAGGGGAAGAAAGTTGCCACCCCCTCACCCCCTTCTCAATATCCCTTCTCCCCTCTCCTCTAAATGAAACTATATTCTAACATCCTAGATAGCCTATTGACTCACCTTTTTTCTCACAAGAGTAGTAATTGTCTTCAAGTGTAAATGGACTTTCGGACCAGGATCCATTCTTAAGTACGTAGACACAAGGGCCGAAGGAGGGTGGTTTTGTCCAAGCAGTGAATATGACTGGAGTCCTATCGCTGTGGACAAACCGCTTATCATCGTATTTGAGGCCAATGAATACTTTGTCTGTATTTTGTTTTTTCATCAATGCTCTCAAAAGATCATTTTCTTGCTTGGTATTTACTGATGTCAACGAACCTCCTTTATCCTTGCAACTTTGTCTTACGTTGGTTATAGTATTATCTGAACGTTTAAACAATGTATAGCACGAACCATCAAGGAATGTCCAGTTACCATCACAGCCATTTATAGCTTTAAAAAAAGAAATCAATTCCTTATAATGCGTGAATATATATACGTATTTACTACATTTTTAACACCAAACATTCTAACATTACTTTTCGTTAACTTTTCTTTAATTTTGCTTTACAAGCATTCGCATTTTATCCCAACCAGAGTTGTACCGTAGAACGAGTCAAGTTCGAGCCCGAGTCAAGTACGAGTCACGAGTCAACCACGAGTCATAAACAATTTTTCCAGAATTTGTTTATTATTTTTGAATCGAAGAATAATTTTGAGAGATTTTCATTTTTTTTTTTTTTTTTTTTTTTATCGACGTGAATTGGCACTATACCAAGACTAGCGCGTACAAGGCTTCAGTCGCCTGTCTAAACTCTACGTACCGCGGTTATCTTAGTAGCCAACTTTCCACAAAAAAATATGCATTCTTACCAGTTTGAAGAAGATTTACTGAAGACACTTACCTAGAGAATTTTTCAGAAACATTTCACCACTTAGAGATGTTAAAGTTTACGTCTTTTATGAGCAGAAACTCGATCGAAACTAGGATCAGTTCGCCATTTTCAACTGTCAACACAGGAAGCCCAAACACTAACCAAATCGACCCCTTCCCTCTCCCCACTGACATCAGTCATTAGTCTAATGTGATGATCCAGTCCGAAATGGACTTAATATGGTTGCCAAAACTATTGCTTTTGCCTAATATTTGGGATATCAAAAATATTTGAAATTGATTTCACAAGGTTGATTTGACCAAGAGGTAGGTATTAAGAGCGGATGCCCGTAACAGTCGAGAATCTCAAGTCAGATGAATAATTTCGAATTTTTTTTTATTTCACCAAATGATCCCATTTAGTGTTCCTATCATGGGAAAAATACTAAAAAGTTGATGCGAATTTTTTTTCTGGCGATCTTTACGAAATTTTGGTTTGGCGGTAAATTAGCCGATTTTCACACCCGAACTGACTGATTTATAAGCTTACTTTGTGGTACTGCTGACGGCTAAATATAAAACCGATTAATCTAATATTTCTCTCACATATTAAGACACTCTTAAAGTTTGATTTTGCATTAGAAGTTTGTTTTTAAGTTAGCTATTTATTTTTTTATAGTTTTTTTTGTGAACCCCATTTTCGTGGTCTTGAAAAACATGCGAAAATTGGCTAAGTTTAACGGCCTAAAACCTTTCCTGGTACCTAAAACTTCGAGACAAAAATTACAGTCAGCCAAAGCCTGGTTATTGTTTGTCATCTCACAGAAGTTTCATGCTTGGACTCGAAGTGGTTTGGTGTTGACAAACCAAAGTTTGAAGTGAAGTGTATCCGGCTAAAGGGTCACGCCAACCGAAGCGTTACGCTTAACGCGTCTATAGTACATCGAAGAAATTACATTCAAAAGGTTCCCTCGACTTGAATTTTATTGGTTCATGATCTAAAATACGAAGAATGTATTTTGAAATGCATATACGGCATTTCCGCTTTTTAAAGTGAGTCGGAAACCGGAGTAATATTAAAAGCCGATTAGACGAATTTCATGTCAAACTAGTACAGATGTAAACAAATAAGCCGACATGTACAATAGTTGAATGGTAACTATTTTTTGTGGATTTAACATTAGCACTCTTCTAAAATTGATCGTATCTGTCTTTTATAGAGGTTTTAATTCTGTATGCACTCAAATAATTAGAACTGAAGCAATTATTAGTATACCATATGATAATATTGTGTGACATCCATTGTCGTCTATATATAGTACATGTGTACAAGGTAATGGTCTGTATTGGTCTGTAATGCTACTTGTTAATAATGTCACTTTAACTATGAATCTTGTATGATTCATTCAATACATTCATTCAAGATTGCATATGATATCCGTGTTAATATCTGATAATCTGCTGACCAAGTAGCTGTTGGTTTCATTGTGTGTTCAAGGTTCAACACTAGCACTCAGCATGACAAATCACAAATGTGCCATATCACGTGAACATTGTAATAAAATGTTAAACTTGAAAAATCTCAATTTACTTTTATAACTGTTTTGTTATTATTTTTAAATAAATTTTTTTTTGCGATGACATATACGGTGGTTTATAAAGGACATGAGATAATTTTCTAAAAAGTGAGATAATTTTTCTTAAAGAGTGAGATAATTTTCTAAAAAGTGAGATAATTTTTCTTAAAGAGTGAGATAATTTTTCTTAAAAAGTGAGATAATTTTTGTAAAACTACGAGATAATTTTTCTTAAAGAGTAAGATATTTTTTCTAAAAAGTGAGATAATTTTTATCTTAAACTGTGATCAGTTCGAGACAAAACGTCTCGCCTCTAGACGTGGACTTAGTGGGCCGTCAATCAAAGACATTTCAATGGATTTCCATGAACTTCGCTTCTCAGAAAATTCACTTTTTAGAAAATTATCTCACTCTTTAAGAAGTCCTTTATAAGCCACCCTAGATATAGGTGTCGGAAGCGGGATTATTTGTAACAACTGCAACAAAATGTCCAGGGTATTGTCTCCTGTTTATAATCATCGCTCCGCGGACTCCGCGATTCGTGCGATATTGATTTCTCTCGTGAAATTCAACGTGGAATTCCCTCGTCCTCCAATGAATTTACCTATAGAATCAGTGACAGGTTGTGGCAATTCTACTTTTTTGTAAAATTGTGAATTCCGAAAATAAAAATCCCAATAAATTCAGATTTTAGAATTTTTTCTCACAGTCACGTGACATTTAGGCGGGAAATGATAATTTAGAATCGGCGGGAAATAAAACGGTTAGCCTATTAATATTAATATTGATTAGTAATAAACATATGATGACATCTTTCGGCATAGTTTGTCAATTTATTGAATTAATCAATTAATATTAATATAGTAAGTGGCTAGTACGATAGAAAAGGGTAGCTTTTGTTACTCAGGTTTTTCACGTCGCACAAGGGCAATAAAGGTACCTTTTTATCCGCTTTTCGGATTTCTTTCAAAAGGTGAAACTTAAAAAAAGGTGGGAAATTTCATCACATCCATTAAAGAGATTATGCATTAAGTTTCCCATCTTTTTATGGAATAAAAAGGTACCTTTTCCCATCATTGGAATTTATTCTTAAAATCTTTAAAAAAGGTAGGAATATTGGCGTTGTGAAAAAGAGAAAAAATTCTAAAACCTGAATTTATTGGGATTTTTAGTTTCTGAATTCACGATTTTACAAAAAAGTAGAATTGCCACAACCTGTCACTGATTCTATAGACCCAAAAAGGCCTGAAGTGTTTTCCGCACTTAACGTCACAGTTCCATTTCTTTCAAACTCAAGATAAATATGACGTCAAGTGCGAAAAACACAACACTTTGCCAAGGGTCTAGATCTGTACAGTGTTTTGTTACTATCAGTGTACTTTGCAGTGCATAAAAGCAAGTGGCCCTTAAAAACCCTAGTTATGAGAAAACTCACAGCTCTAACTATTCACTGATAGTCACTTCGCCTTCAGCGAATAATGGTTTCGGTAAATATATAACAGTGTCTCAATTCTTGCCACTTTTGATTGCAATTTTGATAAGAGAGCAATTACTCAAGGTTTAATAGAATGGTTTTCATCACACTTTAGGTTCTTTTGTATTGTACCACGTGTACTCTAATATGTACTATATCAAAAGCAACTATAAAAAAATATTGTATTGTACAGGATGCATATCAAAGTTTATGGAAATGGAGGTACAAATCCGATTTCACTTGTCTACAGTACTGAACACTTATAATTCTAATTATTTAGCTTTATCATGCCATCAGTAGAGCTGTACATATGTACTATATATAGACGACAATGGATGTCACACAATATTATCATATGGTATACTAATAATTGCTTCAGTTCTAATTATTTGAGTGCATACAGAATTAAAACCTCTATAAAAGACAGATACGATCAATTTTAGAAGAGTGCTAATGTTAAATCCACAAAAAATAGTTACCATTCAACTATTGTACATGTCGGCTTATTTGTTTACATCTGTACTAGTTTGACATGAAATTCGTCTAATCGGCTTTTAATATTACTCCGGTTTCCGACTCACTTTAAAAAGCGGAAATGCCGTATATGCATTTCAAAATACATTCTTCGTATTTTAGATCATGAACCAATAAAATTCAAGTCGAGGGAACCTTTTGAATGTAATTTCTTCGATGTACTATAGACGCGTTAAGCGTAACGCTTCGGTTGGCGTGACCCTTTAGCCGGATACACTTCACTTCAAACTTTGGTTTGTCAACACCAAACCACTTCGAGTCCAAGCATGAAACTTCTGTGAGATGACAAACAATAACCAGGCTTTGGCTGACTGTAATTTTTGTCTCGAAGTTTTAGGTACCAGGAAAGGTTTTAGGCCGTTAAACTTAGCCAATTTTCGCATGTTTTTCAAGACCACGAAAATGGGGTTCACAAAAAAAACTATAAAAAAATAAATAGCTAACTTAAAAACAAACTTCTAATGCAAAATCAAACTTTAAGAGTGTCTTAATATGTGAGAGAAATATTAGATTAATCGGTTTTATATTTAGCCGTCAGCAGTACCACAAAGTAAGCTTATAAATCAGTCAGTTCGGGTGTGAAAATCGGCTAATTTACCGCCAAACCAAAATTTCATAAAGATCGCCAGAAAAAAAATTCGCATCAACTTTTTAGTATTTTTCCCATGATAGGAACACTAAATGGGATCATTTGGTGAAATAAAAAAAAATTCGAAATTATTCATCTGACTTGAGATTCTCGACTGTTACGGGCATCCGCTCTTAAAGAACAAGATACTAATGACTAGTGACTGTGGGGGGAGGGAAAGCATTCGCCTTGCTAGTTTTGCTTTAATGCCAACTGAATTCACGTGGATAAAAAATGATAATAAAATTTCTAGAATTTTTTCTTTGATTTGAAAAGAATTAATAAATTTAGGAAAAAAATTGTTTAAGACGCGTACTTGACTCGGGCTAGAACTTGACTCGGTAGAACTCGCATCAAAGCCTGAAACAACCTCTGGGCTGATCTAAGTCAGGGCACGGCTAACTCACAGATAGAACCCTGAAACAACCTCTGAGCTGATCTAAGTCAGGGCATGGCTAACTCACAGATCGAATTGGAATTTAGCGTGCTAGGTTTTGCAGGGAGGAAAACCGGAGAAAACCCTCGAATCAAAGGAGAGACCTAACTGAAACTCACTCACATGGGATCTCAATCCCAGGCATCGAACCAGAGACCCCATAGGTGAGAGGCGAGTGCACTACCCCTACACCACACTTGATTCCCTACTGTATTTGGAATCCAAATTATTTCAGTAAAGATACTCATGGGAACAGGGGTATCATGCACTGAAATCTCAGGAGAGGAGTTGGTATATGTATTTCAAATACACTTGTTCATATATGTTATATCAACTATTCAAGCATTTCCCTAACTCACTTTTACGGCGAAATGCTTCAAAAGTGGCAAAGTATTTCTTATCTGGATGAATCGATTTGAAAGTAACTTGAAGGACTCTTTGTCTTGAAGAGTAGATGGACGGAGAGTTGCTGTTACACTCCACTGCTGTTTGAGTGGACAGAACATCCATCACCTCGATATTTGGATTTGATTCACACTGTGAAGGAGTTCCCGTGAAATACACAATGGTAACATTGATACGGTAGCCGATAGGAGCTGTGATGTTCCATGTGTCAATATAGCTGCTTGAATGGCTATGTTTGTCTTCGAAATTACTCAGAACACCAGATGTACCGTAGATGTCTCTATGAAACCCTGAGATAAAAACAAAAAGGAAATTCAAGAAAAATACATGAATCTAAGATTCTTTCTCATGCCAAATTATATAGACCTATTCAAAGACGGAAAGGCTGGGTACTCTGTAAAATAACGAAACGATCGATAGCTGTTATTACAGTTGAGCCCGCAATGATATATGTTTTTGTTTAAAGAATCATGCAAGTGAGGCTATCAGGTTGTCTCCTTTGCATCTCATTTGCATGCATCCATGATAACTGCTATTACAACACATTGCAATAATCTAGAAAAGCGCTTCATTTCGCTTCCATTTCGACACGAGTGTTTGCGCATGCCCTAAGTCCATATGCAAATCAGTCCATGACGTCCATGACGTCTTCGTACTATTGTAAAAATATGCAAATTTTACTTGTATGCATAAAATAGTCAATGTACTGGTATAGTGAATGTGTGTGAGTATGAGTGATAGCAGGCCCACATCAGCGAAACCTGACAAAAATAATCAGCCTGCTCTAAGAAATAAAAGATAATTATGATTAAACTTAGAACTTGGCTGAAAAATAGACTTACAAAATACAAAAACTGAACTTAAAGTCAGTTTTAAATATTCAGTTTTCTTTGTTAATACAGTATGTTTGTCTCACAGAAGTATACTTTTTGTATATTCCGAAGAAAATAAACATTTCTTTTCTAGCTAAAATGCTCTTGAATTCTTGAAAAACATGCTAAAATGCATGCATTCTCTAGTATATCTGTAAAGCCATTTGTAAGGCAAGTTTGCAAGTCAATAAAATACAGGTGAAAAAACTGACAGCGTTGCTAGGTAACTGCGGATCATTCGTGATAAAGATATCAAATTTCTTTTTTCTCAGACTTTGAAGGTACAAAACGGACATATTAAGTCTTTCATTCAACAACAGAAGTTTTATCAGAAAAAGACTCATTTTGTAATTATGATTGTTTAGGAAAAAAAGATTTTTCACAATTAATTTAATGACTCCATTATATTCTTCACATCTTCCCCTGAAGAGGATCAAAGTTTTTGATCGAAACGTCGGTACAAATTTTGCTTTTTACTTTATTTCTATCCAGAGAAAAATTATATTCAACATTAAAACTCATTTTCTTCATTTTAGCAAACAATCTTGAATGACACCCATCAAAATGTTGAATCTGTTTTCCCAAAAATTCCTTTTATTCCGATTCCATCTCAGTAATTTTTCACTACCTGTACTACTCCATCCTCCCCTCCCCTCCCCTCCCCTCCCCATAAATATGGTCCCATAAATAATGATGTCACAACTTAAAAGCTCTATTCGGGATCAGTCCTTGTTTTATGACAAGTAAAAACATAGTGGTCGGCCATCCTACTCAGGTAATTAATAATCCGCTAAATTATTTAGAACATGAAACGCAGCCAATTTTATAAAATACGAAAAACAACAACATCCCTCGAGGAGCCTGAGGACATTTTGACTAAAGATGATAAGCTAATTGAATAGACAAACAAGAGAAGCTGCCTAACGAGCTATCAGATACCTGTTCAATGACCTATACTCCTTCCATCCATTCATTGTCACTTAATTTTACTTAAAAATTACAAAAGTTTTGCCGAGTCAAGAGGGATAACCACAGATAGGCGCAGTCGAAGGATTCAATAAAAAACTCTGGAAATTCATGTCTCTGAAGTTTTTTTGGAAAAGGACCTTTTCATCTACCATACGCCATTAATGCTCGACATTTAATAAGTACCGATAAGCCTGTGACGTATACATGCAGGTTCTCGGGGAAGGGGAGAGGGGAGAGGAGAGGAGGCGAGGCGAGGGGAGGGGAGGGAAGAGGACATGAGAAGAGAGAAGAGGGCATGAAAAACGCACTGCGCATGCTCGGAAGTCCGTCGTGTTTACAAAGAAAATCATTGGAGATTTTATGTTTTTTCCATACATCTTTACATGCTTTCGCAACTTCCAGGTTTGGATGAAGCACACAAGTTTTGACGCACTGGAGTACGGTGTGGCGAAAATTGACTTGATGCGAATGCTAAAAATAGCCCAACCGAGAATTCACATGGCGCGCGCGATATTAAGAAGTTTCCCTCTCTTATTTATGCTCTCTTAGCTTGATATTAAAGTACAGTTCAAATTTTGACTCCTTATCCTGCTACTCATGAATATACATAACGTTTTAAATAGAATGTGACACTGATTCTTTCTACCAAGGGATATTAACTTTTCACTAAACTAGATTAACAGGTTTTAAGTCCATCAACTTGAAAGAAAACTTACCTTTCGTCAAAGTTAATTGAAGAACAATTGCAACAAACCCAGCGAACGCCTTCACCTGCGACATCTGCATGGAAGAAATAGAATGTCCTTTAATATGTGTTACGGTTATTTTTGTAGTTTTGTAAAAGACAGTGTGGCATATAGGATGAAATTGGTGAGAATACCGCAAATAAAATTCGAATAGCGAATTTTTGTTTAAAAATACTTTGTTTTATTTTGAAAGATTGCGAGATTAATATTAAATAAGAAAGTTTTATATTAAATTAGAAAGTTTTATATTAAATAAGAAACTTTATTGATTTATATTCCAATTGAGACAGCGAATTATAACATATTCGAGAGTTTCACCATGAATGAGAGAACGTTTTTGAACAAAGCTAGTGTGAGCTTAGAAAAAAACTCTTTTCATTATCATTGTCATCGTTATTTTATTTGAACCTCAGGTAAATTTGATACGATAGGATTTTTCCCTGGTAAAATTACTAGTCGGGTCTTTTCCCAAGACCCAAGACTTCAATCTGTCATTTCAAAACCTAACCGAAACCTTTAACCTATTGTTACAATGCTGCTTGACAGTATTTTTTTTCTTTCTTTTACCCCCCCCCCCCCTTTTTTTTTCTACCCTAAAGTTTTAAGACTTTCCTTAGTATTCTGGCAGTTCCTAATTATTTCCATTATTATTATTATTACTATTATTATTATTATTATTATTATTATTACTATTATTATTTATTTTATTATTTTTTTAAAATAATAAGACTAATGTTCAATATTAAAAAAGAAATACATACACCTGATTGCAAAAATGTTGTCATAGAAAAATAAACTTTATAAAAATAAAAAATTAAAAATAACAAATAGGAATTAATTAAAAATGGCAAATTTAATAGATTTTTCTTAAGATTCAAGACAAACACAAAAAGCAGTTGTTTTCATTTTATTTAATTGATTTACTCATAGCCATTAATGATATTTTCTTCCATTACGAAGGCAATGTTACATGCTGAAACTTATTTCTGAAACTGGTGTCGATTCCTGTTGTGAGGCAAACGTTTCAAAAGATGTGTTACACGTTAATACTAGACTGTCTTCTAAACTACGTTTACGAAACAGGAAGTTTCTTGTTCTCGACTAGAAAGCTCCTCTACGTGAGACTCCGCCTCATGGACTTTATCAAAAACGTTAAAAGGTTAAATTAAGTCGCCATCTTTAATTAATTCCTATTTGTTAATTTGTTATTTTTATTTTTTTTAAAGTTTATTTTCCTGTGACAACATTTTTGCAATCAGGTGTATATATATAATGTAAATTAAAAAACAAATAGAAATAAGAATAAAAGTCTAGCTCATTCGGGCAATAGCGTTATCGAGGGAAATGTCTACATTTGTTAATTGTATTATTATTATTATTATTATAATTTTTTTTTTTTTTTTAAATATTGAACATTAGTCTTATTATTATTGTTACCGCGTAAATAGAAAACATTTTGAATTGTTTTTCTTAAATTTGCAATGTATTTTTTAATACTTACGCTAGATTTATTCAGTTAGTAATTGTATTTGTACATTATGGAAATAGAGATTAAATTATTATTACTTTTATTTCATAAAAATTTAAAAAAAAATTATTATTATTATTATTATTATTATTATTAATATTATTATTCTAGTTTTTATAACTATTTAAAGTATATTGTAAGTTTTTTTGTTTTTTTAAAGTATTTTTTTTCAAAACAAATTGAGAGAGCGAATAAAGAATATTCGAGAGTTTCACTTTGAACATCTTTTTGAACAAGCACTGTGAGCTTATAGGAAAATGAAATACCTTGCAAAATGAAACAAACCGTGAAATTGAAAACAGATTCAAAACACCCAATATAAAATCCAAACAAAGATATATTCTCCATATATCTTAAAAGATAACGAGATTTAGATTAAAAAAATACTAATAAAACCTTATAGAAAGAAAGCGCGCTGTTGTTGTTTGTAATTATGGCGGCAAAACTTGCAACTGCTTTTGTACAGAATTTCAAACAAAATCAATGAAAAGTTTAGCTAGCAAACGAAAATCTTCATAAAAATTCGAATAGAGATCTTAGTGCATTAAAATTCATATGGGCGGGTTGGGATATATATATGTTAATCAATGATTCATACGGTAAATTAGTGGGATATTGCAACAATGTTGTAACCATGCCAACCACCTTTTTCTTTTTGTTTAATACACAGATATAAGGTCTCATTGAACTTGGAATATATTCATAAACACGAATTGAAATCATTAAATTAACCTGTTTTTCTTCATTCAAAAAGAAAGCACGTTTGTACTTCCAAGTATTGAATTTGGAGTCATTCACAATATAACGCCAATACAAAACTCTTCAGTTGTGCATTTTTTAATTTACAATATATGTTTAAATATATCCCAGGAAATTGAAAGCGAGTGATGCCTCCCTCGTAGGATTGTAGCTTTTCAACTTCATGACCTAGCTCATGCAGTCATAACCTAGCAGTCACGAATCACCATTACTTTGCGAAGTAATTTTTTTCCCGACAGACTTTTAAGTTTACTCTGTGCGGCAAGGGTTTTTAAAACCTCATCCGTTTGCGGAAATAGCAACATATAGTGTCGGAAAGTTTTGTTTAAAATGATGACACTCTTAGCAAATAATTCTAACGGAAGAACAAGAAGAAAAATATATTAACTGCTTAATAGCATATTTTAGTCAAGAAATGAACTATCCTTTCCAAATGATTATTCATGTAGAATATTACATGTGTTTTTGAGTCAAAACTTTAGAAAATCAAGAAACATAAGCTGATAAAACCCTTTTTGTTGTCATGAACGGGAAAAAAATTAGTTTTAAAGACAGAAGGGAGACTTAGGTTTTGTTCATGCTGTAAACGTGTTATCATCTAACAAAAACAATTCATGGCGAATTCATTACCATCAACTCTATAAAAAAGCGAATAAAGCAGTTCTGTTTTTACCTTTCTCATTTTCAATGGAGAAACGCTTCGTTAGCAACTCAGTACCAGTGTTTCCAGAAGCTGCTTTTCTCACGAATGAAGATTATTTCGATTTTCGGATTCAGCGAGTTAGAAGAACGTTTGACATTTTGCAGGCCAGATGTCGTCTTTAACTATATTCCCCTCATAAACACTACCTTATTTCAACCGTCTTTTGCATTATTAATACCTTGCATTAGAAAATCATATCGATAGAAACACAGTGCCATTCATGACGTGCGAACCGACATAGTATTTTTCTAAGCTTATTATTTTAAATATTTCAGCCATAAGAACTTTTTTTTTATATTTCAATAATTTTGGGTATTTTTCAAAAGAACAATATTTCAGCACTAATATCGGTTTGTTTTTGAGTTTTTTCTATGATTCATTATTAGTTTTTTCAGGTTATTAAACTAACCCCGAATGAGTTATTAATAGCACTTAGGCAGTCATATATACTGGTAATTATGAATACAGCTGATGAAACATGGAAGTCTGCTTCACCGAAGGTGAATAAATACTCACAAAAAACGAAAAACCATTTTAATAATGGGAGATAAAATAAGAGGAGATAAAATGGAATGTTCTAAGTTCATATATCTGTTTGGGCTAGCAACAGCTTCAGAAATGATGCATGGATAATGGCGAGTGCCAGCCAATTCCATAGAACCATACTCTAGTTCACTTTTCTACAATCCAGACATGGAATAAGAAGAAATTAGTCACTCAGGGGCTGATTCAGAGGAAGGGTGCAGGAAGAACGCACGATTTTGGATCGATTTTGTCCCCCTATTATTTTAAGATACCCAATTCAAAATAATGTTTTCTTTCTTTGATTCTGAGGGTTGCACCCCTACCTGTGCCAATTTTGTCTCTCTATGTTGCAGCTTGTCAAGATATCTCACACAAGGTCCCATCTTTTTCTTTGTTCGCTGTTTACGCGATCAGGTGCCCCTTCAACGCTGTACCCCTCCCTGAACAAAAATCCTGGATCTGCCCCTGTCACTCACTTTTCGTGTTTAAACATAAATGAACAAAAACAATTGATCTGCTCTCTAACGTCCACAGAAAAGACAATTGTTTTGGTTTTTTTATTTAACATTTACAGTGCTTATCCCATAAACCTAGCTATACACACATATGTTGATTCACCACTTTCCATATACCTCGGTTCACTGAACAAAAACAAAGCATTCAGTCGAGGCTTCAATGTTCATATTTGAATAATCCTTTGAAACTACTTTGCAGCCTCGCTTGAATGCTTTGTCTGTGACTAGTAAACCGATGTATGGAAACTGATGTTGTATAGATAAAAGTTGAATTTTGAGAGACACTGAGGCTTTGAGTGGAGACTTGTTTTAGTCACTTAGTAATTCTTGATATAATATATTCGACAGTGAAAACCAAGAGTAAGATATATAAACAAGACTTAAGGTATAAATTAAAGATAGTTTGTTTTGAGTAAAATGTTTTTGAATCAAGCTAAATGAGAGTAATTAAAAAATATATTGTTTTCAATCAATATTTTCCTAAATGCAAAAATGTTTTCCATATGTAGTCAAAACATATAGAATATGAGGTTAGACAGAAAGATTTTAAACATGGACATGACGCAATTAATTATTTATTGCATCAAGACATACTTACAGGTAACCTTACATTGAAATGGCTTCCTATTCACGTCTGTTCCATTTGACTAATGGAAGACTATAGGAAGAAATGGCTAAAGTTATGACGTCTCGCACTTGTACCTGTAAGTCCGGCATTACCGTATGAATGCATGCAATATGCCACGTTCGATATCTTAAAAATTAGACTTGATAGCGAAGCTTTACTGAGTCGGTATATACCATACTCCATGTATGGTATCACCAAATACATTTATTGGTAGGAACTAAATAATGTGTCAAATACGACGTTTCTACCTTTCGGTAATCATGAGAAAAGTTTGGTAAAAATGCTAGTCAGCTAATCACTACTCAACAACGTTATAATCGAATCTACAGTACTATATCTACTTATGCTTTTGAGATCTAATAGAAAGTGAATGATTGTATACAGTTCTACTTATACTAGAGAACAGTCGTGACCCACGCACGCATGAGTAACAGCTTATTACCCAGGCGGTGTAACTAAGGCAACCATGGACAGCTGTTTCGTCTTTAATTGCAATTTTCAAATATTTTCCCATGTCCCAGCATGATACCTTTCCAGTTCTGTCTAAGTTTATCTTAGTTATTTTACCCGAGATAATTGACAAAAAAGAAGAAAGAAAAAAGAAGCAATAAGAATTATCATTTCCGATTCTGAGTTGCTTTACTACATTCAATATTTAGTGTCACAGAAATGTATTGAGTCATGAAGTGCTCTAAATTTACTTTATAGACTTATACATCTTTAAATATTATAAGTTGCATTTGCAACATCTTCAAATCAGTCTCCACAAGAGAGCATAAATAAGAGCGGTTGTGTTATTTTTAGCATCCGCGTACAAACAATTTTCGCCATACCCTACTCCTGTGCGTCAAAAATTGTGCGCTTCATCCAAACCTGGAAGTAGCGAAAGCAAGAAAAGATGTTTGGGGAAAAACATAAATTTCGCGTCTTTTTGAGTGTTTAACAGCCTCAGTCGTGTTTTATCAGAGAACAGAACATGTCCAATCCTGATCTTTTGCTTTATCTAATAGATTTTGTCGAAAAAAGTGAGAAAAAATCGACGAAAAGTATGTTGTTTCTGAGTACCCGCGCACGTCCACACCATCAAGAAATTACTTTGGATGCTAAAAATAGCCCAACCAGGAATTCACATGGCGCGCGCGTTATTAAGAAGAAAAAAAAAAGTTCCCTGTCTTATTCATGCTCTCTTGGTCTTCAGCTTAATATATGTTCGGCTTTTACCCTGGTTATGTACCCCTCCCCCAAAACTGCAATGTATTATGGGAAATGTGCTCTTTTTCGTCCCATAGTACCGAGTGGAGCCTGGTTCACAGTTGTTCTGAACAAGACAAGATGGCGGAATACAAGGGAGCTTCACGTGAAGGACAAAGGGCTCAGGCCTTGTTAAAAAAGAGAGAAAAGATGAAAGAAGACATGGAAGCTATGAAGAAAAAGATATCCGAGGTATCTAGCCATTATATTACCTGTTCTATCCACTGAATTGCCGATTTTTATGAAGGAACTGGTTCACTCTTCGTGAATGGTTAGAAGTTTTAGAAAACTGTTCACCATTATTGCTATGAGCTTATATGGTTATTTCGATATTATTATTGCAGAAACATAAAGTAGGAGATATCACCAGCAAGTTTTCTTCCCAGTACGATGTTGTAGAGCAACAGCTTAAGGAGAGTACAATAGGTATGTTGAACTGTTGAACACTTTCACTAACTTAACACCAAGTTAAGAATAGTTCCAGAGTTCATTAAATAGCATAATATTTTGAAGATGGCTTCTTCTCTCTCTTAAAATTATGGACCATAGATTTAAACCCTTTTTGATTCTACCTTGGTTCAATATATTTAAAGCTCACTTCTGACAGCCATGTTGAAGGATAGAATAATAACTTGATTTTCTTAAAACTAGTAAAAAGTTCTTATTTTAAGGTCCCCAGATAAGAGATCATAAGATTTTTAGAATATAATCTCTTATCTGGGGAACTTAAAATAAGAACTTTTTACTAGTTTTAAGAGAATCAAGTTTAACCGTGACAACAACATGGCAATCAGTAATGGCCAGTCCCCATGTGGTTTTTTACATAAGAATAAGCTGTATTGTTCATTGCTTCGTGGCATATACTTCAAGCATACACCTGTTTCAAAAAAGTTGTTGCAGCCAAATGGGATATTAAAGGTGATATAAGCAATTAATTCTTTGGGTGCAACCACATGACTCAAAATCCCTTGAGATATAAATAACAGTGAAACAGCCACCATCTTGGTTGATATTTTCTCATCTTATCTTTCATTGTATAACAAGAAAATTTGAATGAGGAACCCTTTGTATACTGTAGTCCACCAATATGGTGGCTAGTGACGTAACATGCACCCCAAAAATAGATGAAAGGTTATTTCAAAATCCAAGAATAGTTAGAATGACTAGTGTTTCTTATTTTTATTGTTCTTGATGAGAATATGATGGTTAGCTTGAGATATCCAGTGTTGCTGGTAGTCTTAAACACCTAGATTATTTGTGTTTAGATGCATGTCGATAATTCCTTTAAGTCTTGGAGTGACATATCACCCATCTCCTTTGGCACTGACAAACGTTGTTCGAAACAGCTGTATACAAATGCATTTGGCATATACATGTAATATGTTTGTTGTGTTTATCAAAGGTTTGGTGACCCTTGATGAGATGAAAGCCAAGAGAGACACCTTAGTCAGGGAACATGAGAAGCACTTGGCAGCAAAGCTCAAGTCTGATGAACAAGAGTAAGGCTTGAACTAACCTGCTTTATTAATAATTAAGATATTATTAATGAATGACAATAGAATTTGGCATTAGAGAAAGCTAGAGAATGCAGAGAAAACCCTTGAAGCACAGTGAGAAAACAAACAACTTTACTCACTTGTTGGGTATTAATCAACCTTCAATTTTCCTTTAACTTTTACCTAACACAACCTAGAGCTGGGCTGATCTAAGTCAGGGCACGGCTAACTCACAGATAGAACCCTGAAACTACCTCTGGGCTGATCTAAGTCAGGGCACGGCTAACTCACAGATAGAACCCTGAAACTACCTCTGGGCTGATCTAAGTCAGGGCACGGCTAACTCACAGATAGAACCCTGAAACTACCTCTGGGCTGATCTAAGTCAGGGCACGGCTAACTCACAGATAGAACCCTGAAACTACCTCTGGGCTGATCTAAGTCAGGGCATTGCTAACTCACAGATAGAACCCTGAAACAATCTCTGGGCTGATCTAAGTCAGGGCACAGCTAATGCACAGATTGAACCCTTAAACAACCTCTGGGCTGATCTAAGTCAGGGCACAGCTAATGCACAGATTGAACCCTGAAACAACCTCTGGGCTGATCTAAGTCAGGCCATGGCTAACTAACAGATAGAACCCTGAAACAACCTCTGGGCTGATCTAAGTCAGGGCATGGCTAATGCACAGATTGAACCCTGAAACAACCTCTTGGCTGATCTAAGTCAGGCCATGGCTAACTCACAGATCAAACCCTGAAACAACCTCTGAGTTGATCTAAGTCCGGGCATTGCTAATTTCCTAACCGTTGTGTCACATTTGGTTAATATTTGTTAATATTTTTTAGAAACAAGAAATCCAAAAGAGAAAAGAAAAGAGAAATGCAGAAGCAAGCAGCAACATTGTCATTTGGACTTGATGAAGAAGAAGAAGAAGATGATGATGTAGAAGAAGAAGAAATTAGTTAGTAATATACACCAAATCGAAATATGGCCACCAATTTAAATAACTATTGTTTTGGACTGACTAGCCTCTCATACACATGAAAAGGCTTTTATGTTTCCATGCGAACATGAGGTTAGTCAGTCGATAACAAAAGTTATTCAAATTGGTTGCCATATTTCGATTCAGTGTATTGACTTTTTATTTCAGATGACAATAATTCACTCTTTACAAATATTTTTATTTTATTATTTTTTTCAGTAGATATACCAATAAAAAAGAAGAAACTTGGGAAAAATCCTGATGTGGATACATCATTTCTACCAGACAGAGAAAGGGAGGTATGAAACTACAATTTTGTACAAATTATTTTGTTGCAAGTTTGTACTCGGGAGTAAAAATGTGCAGCATCACTTTTCAACCTGTTTCACAGCGATGTTGCAAGACAAGTTGAGTGATTTTGTTGCTTGTATTTCCATAGCTTTAAATAATAATAATACGTAAAAAACATATTATATTTATTGATTCATTATTATTTGATGTGTATCTTAATTTTAAAGGAAATTGAAAGAAAAGAAAGGGAGCGTCTTGGACAGGAATGGATTGAAAAGCAAGAAAAAATTAAAAGTGAGTGAGATAATTACATACATTATTCAGGGGAGTTTTTGTTGATAAGAATAAGGGACAATAATGGTATACAAATTGTTCTGGGCAGAGAACCAATTCTATTGGTTTAGGTATAGAGTGATGGAAAAGTACACCCTCCCCTCCCCCCTGCATTAATCTTAAAAGATTGTGTGTGGCGGTATCCTTACAGGACATTCATTATTGCAATTTGACTTTTACTTTTCAAGATAATTGAGCAGAAAATCCAGGATTATGCTTTCAGAGGTGCATGGTTGTTAGCTGGTACTGGGGGGGGGGGGGGGGTTGATTCAGGAATTTGCAAGGGGGTGTCCAAAATGAAAAGAAGGGATAATATAGTGATGTCATCAATAATCCTGATCTGATTTATTTTGTACTTACAATTATTTGGGGGGGGGGGGGGTGTCTGGTTAACAATGGGCACCCTCCCTGGATCCACACCTGTAGTATACCCACCCCTCCTGGTATACCCACCCCTCCAGATAACTGGGCTTCCTCATTAATGGTTTCAATGTTTGTCTCATAGATGAAGACATTGAAATTACCTATATTTGGGGGGTGTCTATTGTAACATTAGCCACCCCCTGGATCCACCCCTGTAGTATACCCACCTTTCCTGTCTAAATCATTCCAGTCAAATAACTGGCCTTCATTGTTAATGGTTTCAATATTTGCTTCATAGATGAAGACATTGAAATAACCTATAGTTACTGGGATGGTTCAGGACACAGAAGAACAACAAAGGTAGTAATTTTGATCAAATAATGGTAATTATAGGACTAACAATCAAGCAAACAATATTTGAATGAAGTCTTATGCATATTTAGATATATTTTATCACATAATTAATGGGAATGATAATCATGTTTAACTTCCATTTTCAGATGAAAAAGGGCAATAGCATTTCTCACTTTCTACAAAAATGTATTGAAGAACTACGAAAAGATTTCACAGAATTCAGGTAAGCAGACTAACACAGTTTTTGTCCATGCTTTAGAATCCAGTTTCTTACTTCACAGAAAGTTATGATTTACTAAAAAAATCAGGGTTTTTTTTATCAATACCCTGAAACAACCTCTGGGCTGATCTAAGTCAGGGCACGGCTACCTCACAGATCTAACACTGAAACAACCTCAGGGCTGATCTAAGTCAGGGCATTGCTAACTCACAGATTGAACCCTAAAACAACCTCTGGGCTGATCCAAATTTTGATTCCTAAATATTCAGACTTCAACTTCTCATCCACAGAACTATTACTACAGAAAACCTCATGTATATTAAAGAAGATCTTATCATACCACACGTAAGTTTCCTTTGATAAACAAGTACCTCTAAAAGATTCAAAAATAGAGAGAATTTAGTGTGACCAATGAAATAGCACGACATGTCATGCTACCAAATTCAGGGTAGAAAAATGAAGCACTAAATGATGTTCTAGAAAACTGTGTGTACTGCAATTAACATCCAGCAACAACATTTTGAGAATAGCTTTTATTATGGATGCATGCAGGCAAATGAGATATTCTTTTGTTTTAATTATCATGGACAAGTGAGGCTATCAGGTCGATACAATGCTTGTTGTCTCATTTGCATGCATGCATCCATAATAACAGCTATTGCAATGTCCTTGATTATTCCTTGAAAATCGCAAGTGCAGTTGTTGTGGTTTTGCAGTCTAGGTACTGATGTTACTGATATTATCGCTAATCACCACCGCAAGTACAGCAATGGCGCAGCTCAATGGGGTCAAACTGAAAGCATGTGAAGGCGCCTCTGGCAGTCGCTATACAGTCCATGCTTTAACCAGTTTGAATTAGTTAGGGTCAGTTTGAAAGGAGGGAGGAAAAACCGGAAAGCCGGAAAAACCCTCGGAGTCAGAAAGAGAACCAACTGACTCAGCTCACATGGCGAAACTGGGGATAGAACCCTGGACCTCAGAGGTGAGAGGCGAGCATTTTACCACCGCGCTATCCTGATGTGGCATAGCAGTAGTGTACTCGCCTCTCACATCTGAGGTCTTGGGTTCGATTTCTCATGTGAGAAGAGTTTGTTTGGTCTCTCCCTTGATTTGAGAGTTATTACGAGGAGTAATCTTGGAATCTTCAACGATTTAACAGTGATTATTATACAATACAATACAATGCAATGCAATACAATACAATGCAATACAATACAATACAATGCAATACAATACAATACGATACGATACGATACAATACAATGCAATACATTGCAATGCAATGCAATACAATGCAGTACAATGCAATACAATGCAATGCAGTACAATGCAATACAGTACAATGCAATGCAATACAATGCAATACAATGCAATGCAATACAATACAATGCAATACAATACAATGCAATGCAATGCAATACAATACAGTGCAATGCAATGCAATACAATACAATACATTTTATTTAGTGCCATATATATAATTTAAATTACAATGTACATTTTGAGTGATCCTTGCTATATATATATATATATAATTTATATTACATTGTACATTTTTTATGTTCCTTATTTTAAAGCACAAGCTAATTGTAACAACCATATGATTGTGTTACAGCATTACACTTTTTATGATTTCATTATCAACAAAGCACGTGGAAAAAGTGGTCCTTTATTCAGTTTTGATGTTCACGAGGATGTGAGAATGATAAATGATGCAACAGTAGAGAAAGACGAGGTAAGTTAGATTGATATTACGTGACCGTGACCCTGACCGTGACCGTGACCGTGACCGTGACTGTGCATGAGGATGATAATGGTGGGTTATAGTGACGTAATGTTGATGATCGTGGTGGTAGTGGTTATGATGATGTATGATGTGGTGGTAGAAACATGATGATGATGATGACCGTGGTTGTGGTTGTGTTGATGATAGTGACGTGATGATGATGACCGTGGTTGTGGTTGTGGTTGTGTTGATGATAGTGACGTGATGATGACCGTGGTTGTGGTTGTGTTGATGATAGTGACGTGGTGATGATGACCGTGGTTGTGGTTTTGGTCATTTGTGATGCTGTATGAGTTGGTGGTAATGATATGATGTTAATGATCCTGGTTGTGGTTGTGGTTGTGGTTGTGGTTGTGGTTGTGGTTGTGGTTGTGGTTGTGGTTGTGGTTGTGGTTGTGGTTGTGGTTGTGGTTGTGGTTGTGGTTGTGGTTGTGGTTGTGGTTGTGGTTGTGGTTGTGATGATGATAGTATTATTGGTGATGATATTGATGACGCTGGTGGTGGTAATGGTTTTGATGATGTGATGATGATGATGAAATGGTAGTTGTGATGGTGATTGTAGTGGTGGTAATGGAGTTAATACTGGTTATGGTGATGATAGTTATGATGATGGTGATGATTCTCATTTCATGCATTCCCGCCATTTCTTTCATTGTTCATCCTTCATTCTCTTTCCCATTTCCTTCTCACTTCAATATTCTTCCATCTTAGTCTCATGCAGGTAAAGTTGTACTTCGTAATTGGTATGAAAGAAATAAACACATCTTCCCTGCCAGTCGATGGGAGCCCTACGACCCTGAGAAGAAATGGGACAAATACACGGTATTACCAAGATTCCAATGGATGTTCAATATTTATACCCGTTTTCATTATTGCGCAATCCAGACAACTAGTTATAATTCACGACATCTTGGATTTTGGCTTCTGTCAATCAAATTTTCAACTGTCTGTGTTAGTAGTGTTATATTGTTAGTTCTTCATCGCTCTCGTTGTGTGAATTAAAAAAAAAGAAATAGAAAACGTGCGCGCGTGCTGTGTGCAGTCATAAAGCACGCGGGAATTGGCAGAACACGAGAGAAGTGTCAGGAGAAGCACACGCGTAGGGGAGTGCTTCTCAACTCTTCTCGACTGTTCTGACAATCCTTAAGTGCTTTATAACTTCACACAGCACAAAACGGCAAGCAAGTTTTTATTTCTTTTATAAAATACAAATGCACGCTCGTACTGTTTGCTTTCATAATGCACCCGTCATCAACCAATCAGGAAGCGAAATTTATAACACTTACTTTATAATGATTTCCTAATCGAAATTCCCTTTATATATATTTTCCCTTTTTTTATTCTCAGGTATCTGATACACCTAAGACAGCACAATGAACAGCAAACAAACCCAAACAAGCAATCGAGGTCAGGTACAGACTAAAGTTACTTAAAATACATGCTGTTCTGTTCATCATGGCACCACATGTTCTCTGTGTACTATCCAGATCCTTGAGGGAGGTTATGAGATAAGTTGTATAGTTTTTAACCATCGATATTAAAGGTTTTATGAAAAATTGTTTAATGTTTGAAAAGGTTTTTAACGCACGCGCTGTCCCAGGCAAACAACTACTTGGCCGGCGATCTTGGGAATCAAGGGTGGTGTAGTGGTAGTACGCTTCCCTCTCATCTCTGGGGTCTCGGGGTTGATTCCTGGATTCAGCTTCACATGTGAGCAGAGTTTGATCTGACCAGCGAACCGGTTGTTTCAGGGTATCGATAAAATGTAAACTTTTGAAGGAGCTAAGTGGAGTCATGGCTAACGAATAGATATATCATTATGCTAACCCTCCCCACCCCCCCCCCCCCCCTCCCCCTTCATAGACTTTGATCATTGGAAACACAGGAAGCCCAACATCTAAATATGAAAATCGAAATATATCATCAAATATCAGACGTTTTCTATGAAATCAATAACATTGGTTAAATCACAGATGGAAATAGAATTTAGCGTTTCAATAGACCTAATCGGCTAACGCGTTGCTATGTACGTTTCCACCCAACTCAAAGCCTCTGGGAATAAGAACTTTTGTTCGAAAATTTTTCTACGTCATATGAAAATACAAAAGACAAAGAATCTTATTCCCAGAGGTTTTGAGTTGGGTAGAAACGTACATAGCAACGCGTTAGCCGATTAGGTCTATTGTGACGCTCTTCAAATTTTATTCGTCTGGAACACTGCGTACGATTGTGACGTCATGCTACTTTCATATGGATTCTTCGAGCCATGCACGCACGGTAAAAAAACGCCGCATGTCGGATACTGCAGTTTTGTGACTTCCCACTGAGCCAAATAGGGCAGCTGATCAGTTTATTGACCGGGTTTTTTTTCCCGGTTTATTTGACTTTTTTTTTTTTACTTTATTTGACAAGTTTGAATTCTTAATCAATTATAATGAAAGCTATTCCGACGCTCATTAAGGTATCTGGATATGTTTAGGACCCCTGTACGCGCTACCTCAAATTTCGCACGGGCTTTCAAAACGGTATCTCAGATTTTTGATATCTTTTTTAGATCGCGCGTAATGACGCGTTAAATCCTGATGTTTCAATTTTCGGTGGTTATGATAGCAAAATAGACAATATTTTTTGAATGTAAAAAAAATTTCAAAAATCTGAGACATCGTTTTTGAGATCATGTTGCGATTTATCATAATCCAAAGTTTCAGTTCGATCCCATATAATTCGAATGAGCTACAATGTTTAAAAAAAGTTATTTTGGTCACTCAAAAAACTGCGGAGAAACCCAATAACTTTTTTCGAGTTTCAAAACAGAAAATTCTAAATTGGTTTTCGAAAACTACGTTTATTTAGCATTCAGAAAATGTATACTTTTATATAATGATATTGAAAAGGCAGCGCGAAATTTGGATCGAGTGTAAATGAGTAATCTCGAAGGTATCCCGATACCTTCAGCACATTAGAACCGCTCTCTGACTTCTACGTGAATAGCGTGGTTGTAGAATTTTTGAGGTCTTTGATTGGTCATAACCCTCTCAAGTTTACACGGTTTACATGGCTTTAAGATATCATTCTTACGCACTTTACATTAGAATACTTGAAAAGTTCCGCAACAGATGAAACTATAGGGTTGAAACATGTCTAGGACTGTTGGAACATTGTAGAAACAAAAAGAATCGTTCACTGTGGCCTTAAACTTCACTGTAAGTATTTTTCGGCGTTGAATTATTGGCCAGAAGTTTCCACCGTTTCAGTATATTCATACTGATAACATACTCGGACGCTGTTTGTTGCGAGTTTTGGAAGAAATATTTCAAGGCTCAAAGCGTTTACTAAAGAACTGTTTACAAAAGACACTGGAGAAGAAGAAGAAAGTGACTCTGGATTCAAGATAAAGGAAAAGGTAAAGACTGTAGTTCGATGATACTTTTTTAACGTTTCCTTGACTGATTATGAGGCCCCTTTTGGGTGTCTAGATAACTGATATATATCTCTTTTTCGCTAAGTTTTAGCCCCAGGTACATCCCTTATAGATCCCGTATAGAGAATTCCCTTTTCTTGGTGATTGAAGCTCTCACTAAATCTTTTTTAAGCTTTCCCCGTCCAAATTTTCAGACACTATTCATAGTTTACACTGTGACAGCTTGATTAACTCGATTAGAACCATTCATTTGTTCATTTTGCTGTAATGTATACATAAATTTCAAAAAGAATTGCTTTCAATTTCCTTTAAAGTCTAGCTCTATCGTAACTTGACTTGACATTGACCAAGGTTTGGTTGCCCAGTTTCGTGATTGCTAAATGTTTATCATATCATGGGTGATTAGCCAATCCACTCGAATTGCGATCTATATAAAAGCTTGAGTACTTAACTTGAGCATCACTTATAGATGATTGATCATAATGCTTCTAATTGGTGATCGATCAATCCCATGCCCACTCAATCGTACGATGTATGATCAAATCAATCATCGGGCTGTCATTACATGTATTTACGAGGAGAGGGCTGGTGCATTTTACTTTTGATCTGCATATTTTTAAGAGGCCCTCACCCACATGCCCGCCCCCTCAATTTTTTTTGGGCAATTTGTTTTTTTCTAGGTACCCTCCAGATCCTGGGTCCTCGCTACGCCCCTGCAAATTGGTATTTCATACACATACTACTTTAACTAATAAACAATTATGCAAATCTCTCTCAAAGATGATACCGTTGAAAACCTTTGCTGAAGGAATCTTCGTTCAAGAACAAGATGACTTCGATTATGATGGGTTTAATATGAATCCCAAGAAGAAAGAAAAGGTAAAGCCTACGATTTCCAAATATTTTAACAAGACTTCCACGCTAATTTAAAAAAGATTTTAATCCTAGCTTTTGGACCAAAACGGTCCATCATAGATGTATTTACAAAAGTCAATTCAAAAACATAAGAAAACTAATAAGCACGAGCTAATGTTAAATAATTATATTTAATCACAAAGATAGTAATAAAAAAATCCCGATAATTACAAAAGTTTTCGACTTGAGATAGAATTCTTAAAGATTTAGAGTTTATTTGAGAGTTCATCCCTTTCTTCTCAAAGCCATTTGCACTAATCATTTTTTTTAATTTTCAGCTTTTTCCAGATCGTAATGGCTGTGGTTGGACATGTCTTCGTTTTCTCATCAACATTCTTTTCGTTCTATCTTATCTCGTTCTTTCCGTCATCTTCGTTTCTTTCTTTGTTTCTGCTCTCGCTTTCAGTCTCAGTTTATCGCTGGACATGACCTTTGAGATGCTCTCTCCAGTGGGCTCCACGCAGTCCAAGAAGAACGTCATCTCAGTTTGCTTGTTCTTTCTTCTTTGTTGTGTTCTCGTCCTTGTCTCCTTGATGCTTTCGCTTTTCTGGGAAGTTCTCAAAGCTGTTCTCCTCAACATTACCATCAAGTACAATATTGCTCGAGTATTGCTTCTCTTATTTGTAGTAGTGATCAGTGGCGTATGGGCCGGTGTTGTTGCACCCAGTGGTTCTCAAGTCAGTTTTGCCGATTACTTTCAGTACATCTCCGTGGTAGCTTGGGTTACAGCCTTTGGGTTGTCGATTCTTGGATCACTACTTCTGATCATCTTGGTCTTTACATGTTCTGTCAAAAACAAGAAGATTCTTTACTTTCTTGTTTGTTTTGCTGGCATTTTCATGATATTCTCTGTCATAAGTTCTGTTTCATTCGGCATTATCACTGATTCTTCAGGTGGAGTCATTGCCTTTGTGTTGCTGCTGCCATCTCTCACTGCCTTTGTTGTTGTGTATGCTTACTTCAGAGGTAAAATGAGAGACAGGAACAAGTATATCTTCAGCAAATATCCTTGTCTCTTGTATCTTATTCTTTTCTTGCTGACTACAACTATTTTTACTTCTGTTATGAACGCACCGACTGGATGTGGTAGTCAGTGCGAGGAGGAGGTTAAGAAAAATGCATCCACAGTCGACAGACAACCCTCACCGGCAGAACGCTACCAAATCTGTACCCAAAAATGGACCTCGAAGATGTTCAATATTGCTGAACTGGCTTTCTTTGCAAACCTGACTTATCACAGACAAGTCGTTAAAACCAATTCCACAGCAGTGCAGCAACTTGCCAATGGATTCTTTAAAAACAGAAGCATGACTTGGACAGTGAAGCATATTTCTAGTTCCATGCCATATTTCATTCATCTACAAACTGGAAATGTTCACGTCATCGGCATCCGTGGATCCAAGAACATGTTGGAGTTTGTAGAAAGTGCGAAACTGTGGGATGAAACTGCTGTGCTACAATCCCTCGCGTTGGTTTTCCCGATTCTTCAGAATCTACCCGTCAAATTTCAAGCAGAATACGTCTCCAAAAGCTCCTTTCTCAACAAAATCTTTCACGCAGGTTCCAACAGCCATTTCTTCCAATCAATCGAGGATTACGTCAAAGAAGTAAAGAACACGAGTGAAGTGGTACTTGTTGGGCACTCTCTCGGAGGTGGCATCGCCAAGATCATCGGAGCCCGACACAAAATTCCCGCCGTTGCTTTCTCAAGCCCTGGAATCAGGAACAGCCATATCAAGTTAGGATTCTCACTTCAAGATGCCATGAAGTTTGCAGTGACCATCGCTCCTGATGGGGATGTAATTCCAATGGTCGATCAAATGTATGGCCAGGTCCAGACTATTCGATGTACGGGAGCGAATTTCGTCCAGTGTCATCTGATTTCAAGGACGTTTTGTGAGTTGCAATTTGGATGTGGAACTTTAATGCCCGGATGTGAATCTATAATCAATACCCAGCAATAGTAATATAAACAGTATACATTGTAATCATGCCTATAGTAGACCGCACAAACCTCACAGGTCTTTAGATACAGTAATAATAATAATAATAATAATAATAATAAACTTTATTTATGTGTCAATATCATCTAGCTTACATATAAATAGTATGTTAATTGGGGACACCTATCTAAGACCCAATAAAAAACCCATATCATACCCAGTTAAATAAAATGAATAAAAGAGAAGGTAATAGGCCTTCCCTGACCCCGCATATACGTCTAGAGCCGAAGTACTGTTACAGCTAGTTCTTTAGTCATATTGTATTTTTCGTATTATTTCGCGTCCTATGTTTATAGGCAACAACAAAAATAGAACTTTTACTAAAGGCGCGATTACACGAAGCAATTTTCTCTGCAACTTGTCTCGCAACGGCGTTGCGACACAAGTTGCAAGAGGATTTACACGGCCCGGTGCAACGGAGATGCAATCGTGGCCAAATTAAGTAGAAACGAATTCTACTTTTCGCAACGATTGCTGCAACTTGTCTCGCAACATTTTTCAAATTGCGCTGTAGGTTACACGCCGCAATGCTCCATGCAACTTGTGTCGCAACGCCGTTGCGACACAAGTTGCAGATAAAATTGCTTCGTGTAATCGCCCCTTAAGTGGAAGCCATTTTATTTAGTTTAACGCTTGAATTTTGACAATCGGCGCATCCTCAAACGAAAAATTGCCTTGTCTAAGCAGTGGTAACTTTCGTAATGATCGGGGAAAAAAATAAAGCTAAGCCAGTAAAACTCATGGAAAAGAGAAAGACGAAGTACAAGGAACTGAACCTTTGCTAATAGGGTAGAATCTGAGGCATTACAGGATAAATCGATTGTTCCAGCAAACATGGCTTCCACATAAAGTCTGGTTCACAAAAGCGTCGGAATCAGAATCGGAAACAACATACGCAGACTCAGTAGTGTACTGACTGCTCATTAACAGTGCTTTTCACACCTATGTAATATAAATGCGATACTGAGTCTGTGTATCTTGCTTACGATTCTGATTCCGACGCTAGTGTGAACCATTTTTTTCGAACCTTTCCATGCTATGGGCTATAAATGAAGTTCAAACAAGTTCAAACAAATATGCATCAGCTTTCATGATCAATTTTCATTGAATTATTTTGTTTACGAGACTATTATTATTATTATTATTATTATTATTATTATTATTATTATTATTATTATTATTATTATTGTTACCTTGCTTGGCAGAGGTTTCCTTATTTCTCTCCTCTAACGAGAAGGAAAAGAAACCTCTGCACGGATCTGCTCGAAGCAGATTACTATAGATTACTCACAACCGGTTTTAAACCCGTGAAAACCAGTTTGAATTTTCACGCATGTCACGATATAAAGTAGCCACTGACTATTAACGAGCCCGGTTATTTCATCCGCTGGCATGGTCTGAGTCTGCGATGCTACTTCAACTGACGTTCTGATGACGTTGCATTTTCGCGCATGCTCGACAGAATATCAAGCAGATCCGTGCAGAGGTTTTCTTTTCTTTTCGTTAGAGGAGAGAAATAAGGAAATCTCTGCCAAGCAGGGTATATGATTGTCGTTAACTTAAGAGAAAATCACGTAAAAAATCCGTAAAAACAGCTTTGGCACAACCATACATCTTGACGATGGTTATTTTATATCAACACTTATATTATTACAGGACGCCTGTTGGTAGCAGAGGCGTAAGCCAATGAATGGACTACTCTGTAGTTTATTTCATTCTAAATAAAGGTTTCTATCTATTAGTTGAACGGTGGAATCGTTCACACTAAGATATATTTCATTTTTTCATATAACTGAATTAAGTTAATCAAGTGATATACAGTTTCAAAGTTGTAAGTTTAGTTTTGAATTCCGCTGTTCACCACAAGTGTACATTTTCGGGATCCGCTATTCATAAATGTCAAAATAATAGAGTACTTTTTCCTGGTATTTCCTTTGATTTCCCTGTTCCATTTTTTCAGGACTCAGTTTCCTAGAGTGCATTACGAGCTTTGATGCACATTGCCTATTGTTGCATTAACCACAGTCATTCAAGCAATCAGAAACTTTTAATGAAGTCGCATACACTATTTCGTTATATATATTTTTATTATCATTTTTATCTAATAAATGTATATTACAATTTCAGAACATAAACATCATTGATGTGTTCTTGCTGCAGCTAGCGTTACTTGGATCTATCACGTGGATGATACCTCCCACTATTTCCTATTTTGGACCATATGTCATTTTCTTGAGTATTTTTCTTTCTTTACCAGAAATGCTAGAAAAAAAATACACATGGGAATACAGCTATATTCACACTTTATGCTCTAAGCCGGAAGTAGTATGGAAGGGATACAAGTTGAAAGTAAATGGCCTATTGTTGTAAACGAGCTTTTTTTTTCAGGTGAACGGAATCTTTAGATATTTAATCTTCTATCTTTGCTGGCTCACGGCCCTTAGATCTTGTTTCGTTCCATTCTTTTGTCTTAACTCCTTTCCGGCTTACAGCGTAAGTGTGTATTTCAAAAAACGTTGAATACTGAAAACTGAATATTGCCGCATTCTAAATAGCGCATTCCAAGACCAAAATCCATTTTTGTCAATTCTTGTGTTTTGGAGTCCACGTGAGCTTCGGTGAGCGTAAGAATTGGTTACAAATGGATTGCCAGACACATTCAAACAATTCTTTAAGGATTTGCCTGGGTGTTTTAGACAACCAGGACAAAAGGAATGACCACAATCAACAATGCATTACGGTCTTAGAATTACGGTATTCACAGATTTTTGAAATAGCTGTATTCCTAACAAACTGTTATTCCCTAAAGCATGGGAAGTACGGATGGTGTGTGCTTCTAATGTGTCGCATCTCACCAATGCGACCCGAGTTCGAGTCCCACCGGGCTCGGTGTGGAATGTGAGTAGAGTCTCTCCTGTGCTACGATAGTTTTTCTACGGCTTCTCCGGTTTTCCTCCCTCCGCAAAAATCAACTTCTAAAATCCAATTCCATCATGGACTTTCACCTAGTCAGTTTAAAGTTTGAGGCTAGCTCGACTTTGTGAATGTCCCACGATGTGATACAACAGTCAAAGCTTAATAGAAAACTCACTAAAACTTCTGAGTTGGGTAGTAAAAGAGCAATTATTTAAAGTAAAAAAATACTGCTGTCTGCAATAATATTTGAGTTGTATATAGGAATGATACAGAAGGTGATTCAGTTTATTAAGTGTTTTTACTTCCGTTCATCAAATGTACAGCGTTCTGAGTCAGTAAACTATGAACTAGTAAATCCTATGTTAATATGGAGGGACAGAAATATGAAAAGTGCGCTTAAGAAATATATATCTAACGTTAAAAGTGACACTAAACCAATCAGGTTGTTGGGTAGCGGTATACATCTATTTCAAAAAAGGTTGGTGAAGGTTTTGTTGCATGTTGTATGCTGCATGTTGCTTACTAAGCTTGAAATGTAATATATTCATAGTTAAATAATGTCAGCACAGAAGAAAATATGCTGGAAAAACATGCAGACAAAGTTTGGGAAAATCCCATATTGTTGTGACCTTTCGCTGATTGAATCCACATCGCCCATCGTGCATTTCAGGCTTGGTATGCAGCATGCAACAAAACCTTCACCAACGTTTTTCGAAATAACTGTATGTGCATTAGCAAACATTAGTTCCATCTTCCTAACCTTCAGTTTTCAATTGTTAGTTCAATTATTCGACAGGCCGGATTGACCTTTCTTTAAAGTTACAGGGAACCCATTATATGATATAAGGCAAAAGACTGCCTGCAAAGTAAGTATATCTAACCTAAAAATTAATGCATAGCATGGATGTACCTAAACATTAACGTAATTTCCTTAATTATCGATTACAGATTCACATCCAGGCATTAAAATCCCACAATTACTTTGCAACTCACAAAACGTCCTTGAAATCACATGACACTGGACGAAATTCTCTCCGGTACATCGAATAGTCTGGACCTGGCCATACATTTGATCGACCATTGAAATAACATCCCCATCAGGAACGATAGTTACTGTAAACTTCATGGCATCTTGAAGTGAGAATCCTAACTTGATATGGCTGTTCCCGATTCCAGGGCTTGAGAAAGCAACGGTGGGAATTTTGTGTCGGGCTCCGATGATCTTGGCGATGCCACCTCCGAGAGAGTGCCCAACAAGTACCACTTCACTCGTGTTTTTTAATTCTTTGACGTAATCCTCGATTGATTGGAAGAAATGGCTGTTGGAACCTGCGTGAAAGATTTTGTTGAGAAAGGAGCTTTTGGAGACGTATTCTGCTCGAAATTTGACGGGTAGATTCTGAAGAATCGGGAAAACCAAGGCGAGGGATTGTAGCACAGCAGTTTCATCCCACAGTTTCGCACTTTCTACAAACTCCAACATGTTTTGAGGGCCACGGATGCCGATGACGTGAACATTTCCAGTTTGTAAATGAATGAAATATGGCATTGACCTGGAAATATGTTTCACTGTCCAAGTCATGCCTCGAGTTGTAAAGAATCCATTAGCAAGTTGTCTTACTGCTGTGGAATTGTCTTTAAGAACATGTCTGTTGTAAGTCAGGTTTGCAAAGAAAGCCATTTCAGCAATATTGAACATTTTTGAGGTCCATCTTTGGGTGCAGATTTGGTAGTGTTCTGTTGTGAAGGGCTGTCTGTCAACTGCGACAGCATTCCTCTCGAGACCCTCCTTACAGTGACTACCACATCCAGTCGGTGCGTTCATAACAGAAGTAAAAATAGCTGTAGTCAGCAAGAAAAGAATAAGATACAAGAGACAAGGATATTTGCTGAAGATATACTTGTTCCTGTCTCTCATTTTACCTCTGAAGTAAGCATACACAACAACAAAGGCAGTGAGAGATGGCAGCAGCAACGCAAATGCGATGATACTAACTGAAGAATCAGTGATAATGCCGAATGAAATAGGACTGATTACGGCGAATAACACGAAAATAACAGCAACACTAACATGAACATAAAGAATCTTCTTGTTTTTGACAGAACATGTAAAGACCAAGATGATCAGAAGTAGTGATCCAAGAATCGACAACCCAAAGGCTGCAACCCAAGCTACCACGGAGATGTACTGAAAGTAATCGGCAAAACTGACTTGAGAACCACTGGGTGCAACAACACCGGCCAACACGCCACTGATCACTACTACAAATAAGAGAAGCAATACTCGAGCAATATTGTACTTGATGGTAATGTTGAGGAGAACAGCTTTGAGAACTTCCCAGAAAAGCGAAAGCATCAAGGAAACAAGGACGAGAACACAACAAAGAAGAAAGAACAAGCAAACTGAGATGACGTTCTTCTTGGACTGCGTGGAGCCCACTGGAGAGAGCATCTCAAAGGTCATGTCCAGTGATAAACTGAGACTGAAAGCGAGAGCAGAAACAAAGAAAGAAATGAAGATGATGGAAAGAACGAGATAAGATAGAACGAAAAGAATGTTGATGAGAAAACGAAGACATGTCCAACCACAGCCATTACGATCAGGAAAAAGCTGAAAATTAAAAAAAATGATTAGTGCAAATGGCTTTGAGAAGAAAGGGATGAACTCTTAAAGAAATGTTATGCGAAGCATCATGAAATAACAACTAATATCAGCCATGCCATTAAAAAGTATCGATTTTCAAAACTGAAATGTTTATCCGCAAAGATGACATCCGATCAACACAAAGTTGTGATAAATATTTGCCTATTTTAAGATAAATTATTTGGCAACATCAATATAATATTTAAATATTTGTAAATCGTAGGCTTTACCTTTTCTTTCTTCTTGGGATTCATATTAAACCCATCATAATCGAAGTCATCTTGTTCTGGAACAAAGATTCCTTCAGCAAAGGTTTTCAAGGGTATCATCTTTCTTCCTTGGGGTTTGGTTGCCTGTTTTGTTATGTGAAACTTTGATGATATCTTTAATTTTGTAAAGTTTGACGTCGGTGAAGTTTAGTCTCAACCTTCCTGGCACTTGCTTCTCTGCACACAGTCGCAGCGAGAAAAGAGTCTTAAATCAGTGCTAAATTTGATTAACAGCAGATTTCTAAAGTCTTTCAATCTGATTTTGGCAATTCGATGAGGACACAAAATCCACCTCGCTTTTACCTCGATACGCTTTTGCTGTTCTGCTTCCTAGGAACGTTCGAGAACCAGCTCAAAGTAGCGTTAGCAGTAATGTTGTTTGTCATCAATAGCTGTTATGATAACTTAACGATATGCTAATAGTTAAAATTGACGCACGAAAGCGTTCGTCTGTGAAACAATACATTCTTCAGTTTCCCATAATAACCGAAAATAACTTGAAAACAATGCATAGTCTGCATGTATAACATTATGATCAACATGAGTGAATATGAAAGCTAGAATTGAGCTCTCAAAATAAGCACAGCACTTGCCACTCAAAAAAAGAACAATAAGTACAACTACCCCCAAAATGAAAATTATTTTATAATTGTATTTATCTCTTTGTGCTAAGTGCTATGCTAATTCAGATTCCAAGTGGGGCCCACATCTTGTACTGTGTCTAGTCGATTTGTCGCTGGTTTCTGGTAATCAGACCTTTACGAATTCGTTTGAGTGACCACAGAACAATGGCTCCAAGTCGAGGTTGTACTTGATGTGTTCATACATTTACCGTATTCTATTCAGTCCAACCTCGAGTTGAAGCCATTAGAAAGAAATCCGACAACTGATATAAAATATTTAACAGAAAAAAATTGTAGGAGCAATGGGACGAATGATGAAAGACTGCATAATATAACTTTTTCAGTATTTCTACTTTAATTTAATTAAATCACAAGAAGAAAAACAAGCACGCGTGGTTCGTATTGCTCTTGGAATATAGAAATGATGATGATGCTACAGTAGAACTAACCAAGTGTCACTGACACTGACGTATAACGTGTGATGTAGTGATGTGCACCACTTCATCAAGAATGAATTCACTAATAGTCCAATGATTCAAGGAATCATCATCGGATGACATCTCATCGTGGTGTCACATTTTAGTGATTACGGCTAGGAAATATACCATGGATTATAACAAATAAACTGATGTGGTAAGGAAATGGAATGTACAGTATCTTGCATTCGTAATGGTTACATCCACTCCGTGTTTCAAGGACTACGATTACCGTGGGTCACGAAACACGCAATAGCTACGAATAAGATATTCGTGGCTATTGCGTGAATAAGTTCTTTCCGTTACCCACGTTAATCGTAATCCTTGACCGTCTGATACGGCATTCCACTTACGGGATTCTTACATTTCGGTGTCTTTTTGGCTTGTTTATGATATTATAAACATGCATTTTTTAGCATGAAGTGGTGTTGAGCAATGAGTTCAGCACTTTTTAAGTATTATTACCTAGAGCCTCCATAGTACGAGACCCTTACTCTACTTGCACCAAATGTAATTTAATTGAAAAACCTAAGATAAGGATGTCGTGTTCTTTTGGGAAGATCGATGGGGAGAGATCCCGTATGCTTTGAGCAGATTTAGTATGACACACAAGGCACACAGCACTGCCACGGTATATACGGACCTGAGGACAACTGTTGAACCAACCACAGCTCACAGAAATCACTTGTCATTCAATCAGAATACTTGGGCACGCCACCATCAAGGTCAGGGCATTATTTCTTATGATCACCTCGTTTTATGGCATCCAAATAACGTAAAGCCATAATGTTAGCCTATGATACCACAATGAGTGAACTTGATGGATGCTCTTGATTGCACATATAGATAGCCCGTGTTCTCTGCTGATAACAGTACGTGTATCTATACCACTATTGAGACCACTAATAAATGTCATATATGCATTAGCTGCCCAACAATGAAGAATAGTTCATATCTGCTGATAACGGTATATCTATCCAACTATTGATACTCCTATAATATCATATAGGGTCTTACTGGTGGATATGCCTTAGTAAAGAATAGGTCATATCTGCTGATAACGGTATATCTATCCAACTATTGATACTCCTATAATATCATATAGGGTCTTACTGGTGGATGCCCTAGTAAAGAATAGGTCATATCTGCTGATAACGCGGACATAATAATTATCCATTTAACTACTAGGGGAGATACAATACATATTTTATTGCCACCATTACTGATAAACTTTAATTGTTAATTTGAGTCTGAGCTTATAGATGGTAGTGCAACGGTATTAGATCACTCTCTACTCCCTAGCAGGCCTGGCAGTAGAACTTTCACGACCACTAAAAAGTGAACCACATCAGTGCACTTTGTGTGAGTGGCGGAAATGGTATGTCAAATTGTAACTGTACAGTATCATCACACACGAAACGAATTGGATGCCTTGTTTTCGATGCCTTCAGGTTTTTCGTCGATCCAGTCAGTGCAAATATTATTGTCTGGCGTATGCTGAGTCCCGGTGGCATACTGAACTTAACCTAGCTAGCTAAAACAATTTACAAATGTTGTCAATAAGATTTTATGAAAACAAACACAGAGAGACAATGAAATATGGGTGTCTTGGCCGGATATTGCTAACTGTAGTAAATGGAGAAAGAAATGAAACAAATGACCTAGTTCCTCAACTGACTAGGTCACAGGAACTCACCCAGGAAAGATAAGCCTTGTAATGTGTTTTTAAAAATCTGAATCAATCTTTAATTGAATCAGTCATATCCCTCCAATCACTTAATGAGTTAAGTTTGTTCAGCTAATTTCGGGCATTCAAGAAAGCATCTTTTCTATAGATGGCATTTTCTTAAGAAGAGGTTCCCTTTCACAATAAAGGGTATTGTTTTGATGACTTTTCACTTGTGATAATCTTATTTAATTTCTCTCAGGATGTGGGTAGAGCTGAGCAGTCACTGTGGAAGATCTGAACAACATGAGCGGTAACATGGTGCCTCTTTGACGAGCAGGGGGTCGCCTCAATGGCACCGTTATGTGTACGAATCTATATATAGGGTCAGGGCAGGCGATGTGGAAAGAAAAGGAAATAATCTGTGTTGCTAATCGCTGTGCAAATCGTTTGGAAACGCCTCGTGGAATTAAGCTACAGTTTTAGATTTCTTTAAGATACAGATTCTATGGACTCATTGTTTAGAGGAGCAAGGAGATGTCGTTGAATTGTTTAGCAGAGCTCAGTCATGTCTATCATAAGAAGGCTCCATTCTAGATCATGTGGATTCTAGATCAAACGCTTTGTTTAATTTGTATTCGATAACGTGTTTGTGTTTGCACAGTCTTCCTCTTGTGTTGTACATTTTTGGATGTCTTCATTCCGGCCAGTCGAGACTCTACCCGCCCTCCATTTAGCCTTGCGTCTACAAGTTTGACTTGACCGGCCAAGATTCTTCAAAAGTAGCTAGCTTTGAGTACCAGGTGTTTTCTGGGTGACTTCGGCGAACACCTTATGACGAAAGACAATCAAGAGAACAAATAAATGAAACAGTAAGTGACACTGCGACTCGCACTTAGCTGTTTTTTTACACACTCAATAAGGTCGAACCTATCATATTGCAGCAAATATAACTATTAAAAGCGTTTATTGGCAAATAAACTGAAAGTCTAATGACACAACGAAACACTGAAATGTTTTACTCAATGCAACTGATATTTACAATCCTACCCATGATCTCTTTCGCTATTGGTCCCATAATCATTCAATGACGTCATAGATTTGATAATCTCAGGCGATGCCAAGTGAGCTGGTCTGGCACAAGTTATCGATCATCAACCCAAGAGCTTGTATCAAGCTGGTTCAGATCTGCATGCAACCCAGGTGTGCTGTAAATACAGTCCATCAAAACTAAGTTAACATATTCTATTCATACTTAGTCGTCATGAGGCAAGAATTTCGATGGAAGAACTACAAACTTGACTACCCAGACATCAGCGTGTTTACTACTTCCCCAGTAAGTAATATTGTAGTTTATTTCCTTATTTTTAGGTTATAATGCTTGATTACTCTGCGAACACACTTTGATCCTGCAACTCTTAATATCGGTGCTGGTTAATACATTCGCTAATGCAAAATTACATTTCGTTGTTTTTAATAAGAATAAGCCATGTATAACGGCATCTTTATAAGGATTCTCGGCCGGCAATATTACAAGAAACACCACATCTATATTTTTATCTCTTGAATGACGAATGATGTGTTATTAAATGCGATACCCAAACAGCTACCTTAAAATTAAATGCCCGATCTCGCAACACTTCGCAAATGAAATCTTAACGATAATAGTAATTAGAATGCAGAACGATGTCAGATATTGTGTTTATCTACATAGCTGTAGGCAAATAGCTAAGATAGACATGATAAGACCAAGTTAGGCAATGATTTCTGCAGAAACTAAGATTGTTAATCCATAATATTATTATAAAACTTACAGACTTCCTGGGATATTGATGTAGAATATCATATTTAATCCCCTCGTATTAAAAAAATAATGTTTTTACAGTAGCTTAGGGGTTAGTTTAAACTATCGTGTGCTGGCGTAAAATTAGAAATCTTTCTCAAGAAAAATAAAGAGAGAGAGAGGAGGATAGAATCGCAAGGCAAGTGGAATAAGCATGGGATGTGTCGATACGCAGACTCGTTCGTGTTCTGTGTACAATCAGGTGTACATTACTTTAGTACGACAAGATGATATGGTATAATCAAAAATCTTTCATCAGTGGTAAGAAATAGGAACAATAAATACAGAAAAGCATTAGTAGAAACTGATAGAAAAAAGTTAAAAGTAAGAAGTAATCGGATCGTTTTGGTTTGTCGCTGATGTTCCGGCTGTAGGGGGTCGTTGTTGATGTATTGAAAGAAACCATCACATAGTCCATAGTTCATTTCTACAGCAAAAACAAACTATTAAACTTTAACCCTGAAACCATCCATATCCAAAATAACCAACCTCTAATAGCTTCTCAAACCTTAAAATAAATCTTAAAGCCAGCAACTTCTCTTATACAATACTTTTGCACTGAAAAAAAAACAGTTTTTCATGCTTCCAATTCATGAACAATTTGATCGCTTAAATCAAAATTTAATTTATTGTGGAAAATAATTATTTGTTCACCAAGGTGCTGTTCATTCTCTTATATCAATATTTAATGACGAGCAAAATATTCAGTGCCACATCATTTTGAATACATTGAGTTTAGTTTGCCATAAAATTTAATTGAATTAGAAGTCAAAAGACGTCAAAAGACCAAGTGACAGTGGTTGGGCCCGAAGATAACAAGAAACGAAAGAAGCTTGTTTGAGGTTATTCATAAGGTCAATCATTTTTTTTTTCATTACATGACCGACTTTTGTTTAAAGTTTTTTTGTTTACCAAAGCTGGAATAACACCGTCAATAAGAAGCACATAAATATAACCCCATTTGTCATAACTTTGCTAATCAGATTGTAACAGCGACAATATCTATATATATATATATGTATATTATCCTGTCTGTTATGAAGGCCAGGGTTTATCTTGGTCTTCAGTATGCACAATCATTTGACCTTGTACTTGTTCTTTCTTTCTTTCTTTCTTTCTTTCGTCGTCTTCGTCTTTTTCTCTTTTATTATTTCTTTTATATGTGTTCTTTCTTAACGTTTTTCGTTTTCCTAATTTTCTTCCTTCTTTCCTTCCTTCTTCCTTCTTCTTCTTTTTTTTTTTTTTTTTTTTTGTCTCGTCTAGCTCTAATTATTTAAAATTACTTTTTGTTAATCAATCCCTCTTTTCAATTTCATGACATTCATTTACTTTAATCCACACAATAATTATTATTCTTCCTTACCTTTTCAAATTTTAATAACACAAAAACCTTGCCAACCATGATTTCTAAATGGTTTTCAAAAACAATAGAAAAGTTTCATTTAATATCACAACCCATCGATCAATGTAGAAAATCGTGATTTTAATGTCTATAACATCAAATCAAAAGCGTCCAGTGGTCCGCCATGATTTGACCACAAATAACCTCAAGTTCAAAGGCTAAACACCGTCAAAACTGAGGAATATGAGAGATTTAAAGCCAGTACTAGCTTCTCATTCTTCCTGTAACCAGCATGTATCGATTTATTTGCTTGTTTTTGAAGATCACACATACTACGAGTTTCCCTCAGTGGCCGCTGATGAAATCGTAAATGAATCATACTCGTGCGATCCAAATCCCAAGGTGGTCTTTTGTCCATCAACCGCAAATCCAAACCCAACCCAGCCTTAATCTGCTAATATGTTGATAAAATGAAAAAAGCCTCAGGGCACAGCTTTTAGCAGCGATAACACCCACTAAATATATCATTAACAAGGCAAGGTGTTTTTACAGGCGGCACATATTTTTGTCGTAAGTGAGTGATTTAGAACCAATGTGTTTATCAAATCGCTTCTTTCCTTATTGGTACACTGAGTGGAGATCAGAAGCGGATATTGATGCATTATCTCTATTAAAGAAACATAAGCCTACAACAATGATTATGTCTATCAATGGTGTTTTGGTGTTGATGGAATGTTTAAACTAGAATCAATAAAGAAACACTATTAAAATACTGAAAGATTTTGTAAACAGATTGTATATTTTGACAGGTTTTTAGCAACCTATTGTATGCGTTATTTACACAAGGAATCCAATCAATAACAAAGTATGATCCAATCTGAACCATAGCCGACTCTCTGCTCTGTCTAGCTTTAGTGACAGCGAGTGAATGCCAGCGAAGTTCTTACGCTTGTTACATAGGATTAGAATTAAAGTCAATAAGGAAAAATGTTCACGTTTCCATGTAGTGATGGACTGGAGCAGGTCGGAAGTGTATCAGTAACAGGCGAAAAAAATAAAATTTAACTGAAAAAATGTTAATATTTTATGTTTCATGCCATTTCTCCTCTTCCTAGGGGCGTAGCTACCTGTTTGCTATTACGCACGTGCGTACCTGAAAAATGGCAAAACAATAAAATAGAAGGAATAAAGCTCTTTTCATTTCTGGAGTTCATTTGGTCACTGGTGTTTGATTTAAAGGGGTTGTGGTCACGTGACCTGTTATTTCAAATGGCCTATTGCTATAGTAACCGATTAGATAATGAAGTAAACTAACCAAAGCAAACACTATTAAAACTGACATTGTTCTTTTTTTCTTCTTTTCCTAGTGGCTGCCACCGTCATTCTTCATTATTTACCGTACTATAATCGCACTTTACACCACAATATGGCAGATAATAGGCGTGGTCTATCGCGTAGACCATGGTTTCAAGTGGTTCATCTTCCTAACAAACTGGAGCTACACATTTCTCAATATCCACTTCATCATCGGGACTTTCCTGCCTGCTTATTATCATTATATGTACAACAAACGAAAAATAGTTTCGTGTGACGCCAACGCTAACGAACAACCAAAAGGCGATGAAATGGTCGAAATTAACCTTGACAACGCAAATCCACTTAGTGACAAGCCCGAGCTAGCTCTTCGACATCCCCGGATGTTGATCATCGCCTGCAAAGTATCATGGGCGGTACATAACATCGCAGCTAATATTGCACCTTTGGTGACCCTGATTTATTGGTCTTTCGTATATGTTCCTGGTCAATATGTGGATGGTTCTAACATCAACGCTCATGCGATCAATTCTGTGTTAATAGCGATAGACGTGCTGTTGTCCAGTGCACCGTTTCGTGTCTTCCATTTGGTCTACCCCGTGCTATATTCATTGATATACAGTCTGTTCACTGTTATATATTGGGCAGCAGGAGGTACTAACGAAGAGGGCCAATCTTACATCTACGCCATCATGAACTATGAAAAGAACGCTGGGCTGGCTGTGTTGATGGCAGTCATGTTCGTACTTCTCGCGGTACCGCTCTCTCAGTTCTTGTTGTATGGACTTTTTAGGTTCAGGATGTGGTTGGTGGAGAAGAAAACTAAATGAACAAGAAATGAATGCATTCCAATCAGTTTCCAAAAGATCCATCGACTCTAGCTGTGGTGTATAGTTGTTCCCTATCAGACCACGTGTCATTCCCTTGAGTATTACTTCTTTGATTACCTGTAATGCATTGATATAGTTGTAAGATTAGCACTCAAAGTAATATTGTAAGACTAACTAGTTAAAACGTCGAACTTCACATGAGCCATGCGCATTGAAACAATGAATGATGAGGGGTCTTCTTTTACTGATGTCATTAGGTTTGACTCATGTGAAGTTCCGCGACGTTTGACCTTCAGTCTTAAGGCCGATTTACAAAGTAAACTGCTGCTTACAAACGTCGCTTGCAATCTGCTTATGCCACGCTTACAACACGAATTGCGTCGTGTAAATCAACCCTACAACTTGCTACAACTTTTTTCTTGTCGTACACAACAATTGTGAGCACGTTGTAGGTACACGACAGAAGCAATTCGTGTTGTAAGCCTGGTGTAATCAGATTACATGCGACAGTTGTAAGCAAAAGTTGTACCGTGTATATCGGGTTTTAGACTGTAGGTTCTTGTGAAACAAAAAAAAGAGTTACATTCAAAATACAGATAGAATCTTAGCAGACAAAACGAAAACGCAGGATATATAGTATGAGATACATACTGATATAAGGTATTGTGAATAAAGCATACTCTGATCTAAAATTAAATCAATCTATGGTGCACTTACTAAAATAAGAAACCTGTTATCGCTATAATTATCATGGAGCAAAAAAATCAGAATTTTAAAAAGATTTCAAAAAATTATGATATCCAAACAACATAACTGATACTCAACTAATTATCCTTTTGATTAAAAGAATTTGCATCAAAAGATCAATGCCTAAAGGATTTTATTGTGTATCAGAGGCATCTGATTCGACGATAACTGAAAAGGGTCATAATGCGTGAATCAAGAACGTTTCCAAGTTGCACAAAACATCTTAAAGGAATCCAAGAAAGCAGAGGATTTGTAGTTACTCCTTAAGCGACTGAAAGCAGGCGAAACTGAGAGGAATTGTTCAAATCCTTAGTAGAGGCATCAGTAATAGTCTCTTCATGTATAGAAAGCTGAGTCATAGAGTTGGAAAATGCTAAACCAGGAGTTGTCTTTGAACAGCTTTAAATTATCATATGAATGCACTAATGATTTTGTTGAGTCTAAGGTAAGTTTACGTTTTCTTTATTGCTGTCACTGGCCAGTAACTTGCAATTGCACGCCGTACAGTTTTGAAATCATCCACCTCCCTGGAGCCCCTACTGAGTCAACATAGATGACAGCGCTCTGTATTTTTACCGACTACTCCACTCACTTGTGTAAGAAGCAGCCAAACAGAATATTCATTACGAATTTAGATATTAATTGAAGCGTGCAATCGAGTGTTTTGGATTTTAAATCAGATTTCTTTTAAATGGACTTTGTTTATATAAAGAACACCCTTTGTACAAAAATGTTCTTCCAGAAAGACAGATGACAGTTTGATACTTTTTTTCCTTGTTTTATCGTAGTGGTTTCCTGTGCCAATAGTTATTGTTTATCGAAGTTTTCTGGCCGTGTTTTGCTCGACTTGGATCGTGTACAGTGCAGCAACATCACCTATAACTGCAAAAACCTTTTTTTACCTCACCAAATGGACCTATGCTTGCATAACTGCATACTTTATCCTAACCACAATACTCACCATTCTGCACTACACTCAAAGGACCAAGAAACAACAGCATCGACGCCTGATAAACCAGCCTGAGTTTTATGATGATGAAAGCCGAGATAATATAGACGACGGAGGGCGAGACGCGGAAGATGACATGAAATGGTACCATCGCCTCGTGTGGGTTCTTTTAAACATTTCTTCCAACATGTCACTTTGTGTGACCATTTCCTTCTGGACTTTAGTCTACGATGGAAAAACTATCAATACTTCAGATATCTTTGTTCACATATTGAACTCAGTATTCATGGTTCTTGAGGTTGTTCTCAGCTCAGTTCCTCTGCGTATTCTTCATCTGATTTATCCATTATTTTATGGTTTATTTTATACGTTTATGACTGTTTTATTCTGGCTGTTTATTGACAAAACTCCAGTATATATTGTTTTAGACTATACCCATAAACCAGGTCTTGCTGCTGGGGTGTTAGTTGGATCACACTTTATTCTATTGCCCTTGGTTCAGATATTCCTTTATGTTCTGTTTCGACTAAGGAATTGTCTATCAGCTAAATACTCTGAAAGGTCAGATTGAAAACATGGTAGAGAAATGATAATGTTGGTTTTGCGTATGATGAGAAATATTATATTAATTATATTATATATTATATTATATTATATTAATATCATATTAATATGGTAGAGAAATATTACCAACAAACTACTCATTGTAAGTCTAAGAATTTTCTCCTGTATTTAGGAGCTGATAATTAGAAAGAGGGGAGTTGAGAATAATGTAAAAGGGATGTTCAAAACAATGGTGTAGTGCAGAATATAAAATAAATATGAAGTAAGAAAAGGGCAATAGCAAATCTTATTTTATCATCCGGTATAGTCTTATCAGTGTACATGAAAAGCTTTTTGTGGCTCTCCTCTCCTCTCCTCTCCTCTCCTCTCCTCTCCTCTCCTCTCCTCTCCTCTCCTCTCCTCTCCTCTCCTCTCCTCTCCTCTCCTCTCCTCTCCTCTCCTCTCCTCTCCTCTCCTCTCCTCTCCTCTCCTCTCCTCTCCTCTCCTCTCCTCTCCTCTCCTCTCCTCTCTTCTCCTCTCTTCCGATCTCCCTGCCCTCCCCTCCCCTCAAAATCTGCATGACCTCGATATGAAGTAGCTACATATAACATCAAGGGCACTTCAAGATCCATTATGTCATCAGCTGCTAGTTACTAATGCAAAACGGAGCAGCCAAGATGCAGAACACGAGTTAGCATTTCATCGTTTTTCATCCCGAAGGTTCGTGAAACTACAGCAACATGTGTGGAGGAGAGTTTCGTTTGGCAATGGTGAAGCCGAAACATCACAGAGCTCGAGATTTTGCTGAATCTCCGGTAAATAATCAGTGAATGCATTCATAATTAGTTCCTTCCTTTGTTTCTCATAGTGCGTTGAATTCTAGTGTACACATATACAACCTGGCCAAGTCCAGTAAAATCAAGGCAATTCATTCAGAACACCTCTAGATACAAGACTAGATTACTGGTTGACCTCAGTAAGGTCAGGTTCAGGTTCAAGCTCTTTTATTACACACATATGAATATTACAGAGAATAACAATACAGATAAATTTGTTTGTATTTACAAAGGTACTAGTGGTTTTATAATATCATAAATATAAGAAAAATACAAACATCAACTGATTAATTAAGTGTGTAGTGGTGTTACACTTTCGAGTAAACCACCACTACAATTCTCTCATTCTGTCAGCAGAAAAATATACTAGCTACTATGTATATAACACTTAGTATTCTGAACACTTAGTATTCTGTTCTCCACTAGATAATCAGCGAACCATAAGAATGTTTAGTGAAATCCGTCACGATATGACAGTTTATAAATCATTTTTGACTCTTTTTCGAAGCTATTTCTTTAGCAGAGCAGCCCGGCAGGGAGAGTTGGACTGCCTGTACTAGTACTGACTAGGAAATTTGTAAATATCAACACAGAGACAAATATGAATAAGATCTCAGCAATGCATATTATCTCAGCTTCAGCGAGTAAGCTTTGTTCATGTCAAACAAGCTTTTTTCTTATCGCATTTAACTTTTCCTTTCACAAGCAATACCCTTGTAACCTTGACACGTTCCAACAACTCCATCAACGCTGGTCTGGTGGCTCCACACCTCTGGTGTCCACCTTTTCGTATCCAAAAATGATGCGGAATTGATTATTCTTCTTCGTTTCACGTTACGTCATCTGGTTCAACCTAACAATATAGATACCAATTTAGTATCTATAATTGTTAGGGTCTCTTGGCTCTCTCGAGAATGTTTGAAAACCATCACGAATAGTATATAAAATAAAAGGGAAGCGAACAATCAAATATGGATAATAATCTTCAAGTACGTAACCTGCAGTGGCGTCATTCTGTCAGGGGGTGCAGTAACTAGTGTTGAACGTAGGGCAATGGGCTTTAATCACATGTCGGCCATGTTTATTCCAAAAAAAAACCTTTGTTTAAAACGTTTTGAGACGCCTCAAAGCAAGGACAGGGGGTCAAAGGGATTCAAAACCTATTGCTTCAACTCATAAGGCCGTGTCGCGTGATTAAAGCGAATTACGTCAAATAATGTTTTATCATTTCAAAAATGGACAATAATCTTAATTCAGTAAGTCACGTGATGTGTGACGTCATAGCACCAAAATCGTTGGATGATATGTCTGACAAGGCACTTGATTACAATCCTGACAAGTTTCGTGTTCACAGTTTGTATTGCAGGGGAGAAACTGGTACAAGGACCACCAGAGGTGTGTAGGGCCACCAGACGTTGGTGGAACGTGCCAAATCCTTCTCGTTTTTACCACAGCAACTAATATTACAATATCTTTTTTTGTTTGTTTGCATTTTAAACTCAAGCTACTAAACCTCTGACTATATATACGAGACCTTTTTCAATCTCCACGTCTTCCATCACTAGTCTATGCCGATTACAGTACACTTCTAATGTAATAAACTGATTTCATTACGTTCTAGTGGTTTCCATGGTATCTGGTTGCCATCTACCGTTTCGTAATAGCTGCCTACTGCCTCAGTTGGATGATCTACAGTGGGTACTATTACAGACGCGATGGGGCGTTGTGGTTCATTTGGCTCACTAACTGGGGGTACTTCTGTGTTAGTTTGTATTTCACACTTGCTGCGTTGGTCACGCTGTGGTACCACTGCAAAGAAAAGCACCAGGCAGTCGTTGTCATGGAGATGAGGCAGGTTGATGATCAGCAAGTAGAATTGGAGGATGAAATGCCACTCAGATGGCACCATAAAGCGATATGGGTGATCTATAACTTCAGTGGTAATAGTGCAATACTTATATCATGTCTTTACTGGGGACTGTTATTTCCCTCTCAGGGTTTTGCACAGGACATTGGACTAGACATTAGCACCCATCTCATAAACACAGTGTTCGTCATATTGGAGGTCATCTTGTCCTCCATACCCATTCATTTTCTACACATCGTCTATTCATGGTGTTTTATCATCGTCTACATGGTATTCACGGTGATCTACTGGGCTGCTGGAGGGACTAATCCATTCAATCAAGAGCCTTACATTTACTCGTATATTAACTATGAGTCCAGCCCTGGACTAGCAGTGGGGTTGTTCTTTGCTTGTCTGTTGGTAGGAGCACCGTTAATTCAGCTGATCCTTTATGGATTGTACAAGTTAAGGCAATTGATTGCTGAGAAATGTGGACGCGTGGACCAATAGCCAAAACCACAGGAAGCCCATTTTGGAGATATAAAAAATCAAAAATCAATTCCTATGTAAGCTAAATGTAAGCTTTCGTGAAGCTATGAAAATAAATATGTACTTCCTTCCATCCTCCCTTTCTTCCTTCTCTTGTGGTAATGAAGGGCATAGCGGTGGTACACTCAGCTCTCAACGTTGGGGTCCTAGTCTTCCTACACAGCTGGAGCCTCGTCCAGCTTGCCGAATGCAGATGCGCTATCTTTTCGTGATCAGTCTTTGTCTTAACCTTTTCTGACACCGAACTGTCCACTAATCCGGTGCACTTCTGCCATTTCTTCTTTGCAGACTTATATTGCGGGTTCAGTCTAATCCCATTTACCAGCCCAAAATTTTGCAAAATCCCAGTCCCAGTCATGCAAATCTCAGCCCGAGTTATAGAGTTAGAGATTTTGCAGAATTCCAATCCCAGTAATGGCTAAATCCCAGTGCGTGAAATCCAATTTTCCGAGCCCAAAAAAAGGCGAATCCCAGCTTTACCCCCTCAGGACCCTCTAAAGATAATACAGCCTCAATTCTTTAAATTTGCGGAAGCCTGTTGAGTTTTTTCGATGTCGACATTTTGTGAAATCTTGACCAATTCATCTCGTGATGCCAGTAATCTAGAGGCTATTCGTTTGTCTAAGTGATCCCTCCAAACACGTTGCTTTACAGCAGAAGTTACTGCCTATTAAATTCACGCTTCATAAATACTGTATTGGCGAAAAGTAGGGTCCTAAATATTCCAATAAATGATACAATACATTAGATTTTGTTACTTTACACCAAGGTTTTTCCAGAGTCAGAAACAGGAAATGAGGTTAAAGATCTCGATATTCACGCGCAAAAAAGCACTTTGTTTTGACTTAGTGATTAGAATATCTCAAGCATGAACCAATTGAAAACCATCCATTGTTACGTAAATGCATTAGACATTGTATTGCTAACAGCTCCGTCTGCTTTGATATCACATATATTAGGGTCGCCATTTACCACACTTTATATAACATTTAAAGATATTCCATCCTTTCCCGTGCGATGCCAGCCGGACTTGAGCTCAAGGAATTAATTCTAAGTGAATTTCAGTTGAAGAATTTTCGCCTTCTTTATCACGACGCCTCGGATTTTACAGAATCTCCGGTAAGTTGTTCAGTTGTACTTGAGGCTAACGTGACCGCCATTGTCTTGTCGAAGAAACTATTTGCTGATCAAACTCTACAGTACTCACTAGAAACACCTTAAACCGCAAATAAACCCGTTAAAATAGTGTACAGAAGCTGTTGAAAGGACAGAAGGGAAATTACATGTAGAATATATACCACTCAACTAGCTTACTTGGGTGGGTTTTGTGTTTGTTTTATATATTCGAGTTAGCTAAAATATCCTAACATAAAATACTTTCTTGAAAGTAAAATCCAATATTTTATTCTCATGGTTCTATTATAAAGATAAGACTTTAGTTTGGACCGTAATTCGCTTCATATGGAAAGTAATTGAGATCGTGAGTTTAGCATTATAATATATACTGTGCTGTATTGTATTGTATGTTTCTAAATCCGTCCATGTCGGGACTCTACACCATCTCCTATAATATTCAAATCAGTTTCAAAGACACGAATCATCTAGTAAGACTCCCAGTGATTTTTATCTGGTATTTATTTCTCTATCTCGGACAATTTCTTTATTTTCAAGTGTTAGTATTGAAGTATATAGACTTAAGGAAATGACAGCCAGCCATGAATTTCCTGACAGGTCAAACTCGTTCAATCTAACCAGTTTTGTGTGTAGAAGTCTTGTGAAATTGATATGAATACCATTTTTATTCTTATCAATTATGAAGTTAATAACAATGTTTAGTCTAGTTCCTTAAATCTTCAAAATTTAATTATTGCAATTCGCTTCCCTTCGCCGCCAAAACCTCAACCCAACCGAAGTCGTAAATTTGATTTATAGTGGCGCGCTTCTGTTAAAGGTTCAGTGAACACCTTCTAAGGGTTACTATAGCAACATTATGTCTTGTTCTTTTTTATTCCAGTTCCTTGCATTGCTGTTTGTAGTTCTTTATCGCCTTTTCTTCGCTATCTACTGTTTTTGTTGGCTCCTTGCAAGTGGTCTTCATCCAAGCAATGGCGAAGAGAAGTGGTTTATTTATCTGACCAACTGGTCATATTTCTTCCTTACCGTATACTTCATATGCTCTATGATCCTAACAGCCATTTATTACCGCGGAGAGTGGATGGTCGGTGAATATGATGTTCAAAACCATGATGTCCTTAAACCAAAATCGCGTTCAAGACCCGGCGAACTTAACCAACAACCTCAAGAAGACTTGGAAGAAAATTTTATGAATCCATTGGACTTACGACACGAAGAACCAATGCATTGGTACCACCAGACATTATGGGTGGTCTTCAACATCGCGGCTACTAATGCTATTGCCATAACCGTGTTATATTGGACTTTTAGCTATCCCCAGTACCCAGACTCCTACACCCCTCACGGCCTAGACATAAGTACCCACTTACTGAATACTATCTTCATTTTGATTGACGTTTTTCTAAGTTGTATGCCCATTAGATTATACCATGTCATTTATCCCATGTTGTTCTTTTTTATCTATATTATTTTTACCGTCATATACTGGGCTAGTGATGGTACCAATGTTCAAGATGAGTTTTATGTCTATAAGAGCTTAGACTACACAGAAAACCCCGGATCTGCTGTTGGGTTCATTCTGGGGTACATGTTTATTGCTCTTGTTCTTACTCAGTTGATTCTGTTTGGTTTGACTAAGTTACGATCTTGGATTAGTGAGAAGTTTTATAGAGGTAGGAGAAGAGGTTATGAAGTTAATGTGTAGTCAGGAGTGTGTTGTAGAGACTTGAAACTGGTGTATTATGGAAGATCGAAAGGCTACTAACCAGTTGCGTTGTTCTAGATATTAGGAGCTGTTGTATATGAGATCGTATCATGGCAAAGGGTTAGTCAGTATCTGCGCTCTAGCTACTACAGTTGGTCTATTGTGTTCTAGACCTCTGTGTAGCACATCAAAGATCATAGAGCAAGCCAAGGGCTGTACTGCATGTAGCCTATACTGAGCTGATCTATTGTCATCCATTTAAAGGGGACGTTCTGAGGGCTCCATTGAACCCCCCCTTTGTGATATCTTGTGAAGCCAGTCATGTTCTTTAAGCTCAGTAGAGTGAAATTGGAACCACCCTTTTTGAAGTAGATTGCACCAGCTTTTTCTACGTGGCGGCCATTTTTGGAACCCCCTTTTTCCTGGATCCTCCACTCGGATTGTGTCTTATAGACCTTAGTTAACGTAACTAGCTATAACATATCTCAGTGAACGTGATTACCTAAACTCAAGGCCATATAGTTGATCCATTGACAGGTGTCATAGATCTTAGTGTAGTAGATCTCTGATCAAGCCAAAATGAGCTAATATATACACTATAGCCCATATAGTGATCATAAAATCATTGCATGTATTAGGATGACTTATTCTTTGATAATTTATTCACTTGTTAAAGCAAAAATAAATAAATCTCCATCAATTTTGTTTGAAAGTATTAGACTTTGGTGTAAAACTGTTATGAAGATTGTAATAGATACCTGTTGACCCTCAGTTCTAATATTAAGCTATTATTGACAAAAACTAAATGAATCAATAAAGACGACTAGTGCTAAAAGAAATCCGTACTGGATGATTAATGCTCTTGCGCGACCTGTTCAAGGTCAGTGCTGGGAAAAAGAAACGTAGGCTCTGAGGACAAGATTAAGGGATTGAGTCTAGTGGGATTTACCCTTAGGACTGACGCAGGTCAACAGCGCATTTGCCATCACACGATTATGGCTCACCAAGCTCAAGTTAAAATATGAATGAAGTTGAAGCATTTTTGTATAACACTAGAATACTTTAAGAAGCACGAAGTCCTCATTCATTATTAAATAATTTATAAAATTCATCCCAATGAACACAGTGCTGAGATTTTCAACACGGGATTTTCGCGTTAAATTTTGAAAACAGAACGACGATGTTTTCTGCAGAGTAGTACAGAAAATGTTGATAACTAGATAGAGCTATCAAAAATTAAACTAAATAAATATCGACAATTAGCGTACATTTTTATACAAAATGCCTCCACAGTGGTTGCTCCTTTCACTTGACTTTAATCTATTTTTTATTTTATTTTATCTCTTTTTCGGTACTGTATGACATGTCTGTGTAGCGTCATGTTCTTTCTGATCCTTTACCTTCGTGATCAAAAAAAAAAGGTCATTTTTTCGCTCGCACTAAAAGCTTTACAATCATTCATATGAGCATATAAAATTATCTAAAACATATCCTACAAGCTAAACTTCTCCATGGATTCCATTGAACAATTCTGATTCCACTAACTTACTTATAGATCATACACAGACAGTCTTTCTACGTGATTAATTATCAACACGTGACCATCGACCTGTTTTCCATGAAGTCCAAAATCCGTAGAAAAAATCCTTCCCAAAATCAAGACAGTGAAAATCAAATTTATGAATGACAAAAACAATGTTTAGTCAACTTAATGTTAAATCTGTTTTTGTTTTTTACTGAAATTTCTTAATTTTTGAAGAAATTACAACAGATCGATAGTGTACACTTTGTAATTAGCTGAATATAAATATCTATAGTATACGTGTGTTGGCTCAAATAAAGGCCAATGATTGGTTGAAAATTCTCTCAGTGTGATAGCAAAGATTTGACGTTAGCTCTTGGCTAGATTAAAAAACTCTGTCTACGTCAGGCTTCAGATTGAGGGCTTTTCAGAGCCATTTTTGAGAGCAGTTTTGAATGTGCTTCGGTGATTCTCTGTCAGCTTGTTAAAGAGAATTGCTTAAAATTTCCGAAATATGGCTTTCTTTTCTAAAGCTACTGCTAATAGTGAGAGTATTTCGGGGAATATTTTGCTGTGTCCTGTTTGTGAGGAAGAATACGACGACCCTAAACGTCTACCATGTATGCATACAGTATGTCTTGGGTGCTTGGAAAGTGTTGTTCCAGAGAATGCTTTGATCATGAAATGTCCTATCGATGACCAAGAACTTCCAATGCCCAAAGGTGGAGTAAGCGTTTTGCCATCGGATCTAAAGATTATACGCCTTCTAGAGCTCTCTTCTGGGGACCAGACAACAAACAAACCAAAAACACCCAAAAAACCTAAGCGGCCAGTGAGCGAAGAAGCGAAGAAAAAACCTGTTGTTCGTGGACAGGTAGCAGCAACTCTGGAAGAGGAGGCAGAACTCGTCAGAAAGCTTTTCACTCAGACAGCTGAAAAAATTCGTGAAGCTGTTTCTGATAAAGAGAAAGAAATTCTGAAAGAAATCGATGATTTGGTGAACAAGCAGCTTCGCAAGGCAGCCAGTGAGGCAAGCTTCTCTAATGGGACAGATTCTGGTGGGAATGAAGGTAATGGTGCCGGCAAAGATGAATCAGATTCGAGCAAGAAGCACCCATCTTTTATTATTGATTTAACACCGAGCAGAAAATTACTTCAAATGGCCAGAGAAGAAGGACTGGGCAACATCAAATTTGGACTAAAGTCGACCACACCAAGCCCTGCTGAAAAGCCAATACCAGTTAATAAACCTATCCCTTCTGCTTCTGCTAATGCATCCACCAAATCTGGTGGCACAGCCGAGATCATCAACACTGTTAACCTTCCAAACAGATACAAGCGCAGTTTTGGCCCATCTGCGGTAGCTGTAAGCCACGCTGGTCATGTCGCTGTGTCTGACTTTGGTAGTGAGTGCATCCTTCTTTTTGATCCTGAAGGGAATTTCGTCAAGAAAATTGGCGGTGAGTCCGGTGATGCAGGTCTAGAAGGTCCAGATGGCCTGGCTTTCTTGCCGGATAACAACCTTGTGGTCTCTGACGGCCCGTTAGACGGTTTACAATCTATTAAACTCTTCAAGCCAACAGGAGAATACCTCAAGACTCTATTTGAACTCGACACAAGTGATGGAGAAGAGCTATATTTTGGCCGTGTAACCATCGATTCTGAAAGCAGAATTATCCTGGCCTGTTCTGGAGAAGACCCAAGGATAAGGATTTTTGACAGCAGTGGCAACTTCAGGTTTCAGTTTGGGGGAGGAAGTCTTTCTGGGCCACAAAAAGCTGTTTTCTTTGATGATCAGTTTTTTGTTTCTGACTCGGACGGGGGAAGACAACGATCCTGCATCAAGATCTTCGACAAGACGGGAACGTTTGTCTCAAGCTTCAACGAGAGTAAACTCAATGTTGGAGAACAAGACAACATGGGGCTAGATGTTACGTATCCCATACACATCGCTGTACACAAGGGAATTATTCTTGCTTATCATGGATTGTGCAGCAAAATCCTCTTGTTCAAACCTGATGGGACATTCGTGATTGAGTACAGAGCTGTATCGGGTATAAGGGATATGTCTGTCTATGATAATGGGAACATCATAGTCACATGTGGAGAGGAGAGTATGTTACCAAGAAGTGTGCAGGTCATGAAAAGTCTGTAAAATATTTGGTGAATTTTCAACAGATAATTCTAACAGACGAACAGAAATATGAATAGTTAAAAAGAAAGAAGAACGATAGAGAGCTCGAGAGGTCAAAAGGGTCACAAGACTGAACTATCCAATGACTAGTGATTCGGGATCTAACCATGTTATGGATATGACTGTAAATGAACAGTGCAGTACTTGATTCATCGACTTAGATATTCAAGATTCTCCTGTATATTTATAATCATTTATTTTGAAGCAGCATAAAGAGCTTTGATTCGGTTCACAGTACGTACATGATGACCTTCATGATAGATCTAGAACACTCTTCATATATGACTTTGAAATTTTCTGCCGACATACGGCACGGTCTGACAGTGCAGAACTGATGACATTTAATTTTAGCCAATCACCGCGCATATCATTAAATCAATCAGAACGCTAGGGCACTGCGCAGTCTCGGTCACTCAACCACACTCATGCAAAATCTGCTGTATAGAACTTCTTAGCTTGGGCATAATGTTTTCCTGTTTTAGACGGCATGCATTGTGTCACTTTCTAACTTTACTTTACTTTAATATCTCCTGCTCAGCTTTCAAATGTCGATATAGTTTATTCAGTGTACTTGTTATCAAAGTTAAAATTCACATATTTTTACAAGTTAGTCATTATAGTATATACTTTTAACTTCATGTTGTCTACCCATGAGCTTGCATAATTGATTAGGAATAGTGCTGGATACTTCTATTTAAATACGCCTCAAAAAACTGTTCATGTTCACTGATCCATTATCACCTGAAACAACGTAAAATAGTGAGTATTAAGAAAGTTCGCGGGCAGCTTTTCTGCGCATGAATTTAGTGCGAGGCGCGCTAATGTTTTGATGGGCAAATTATCAAAAAAAGGGGGGGGGGGGGGGTACTTCGGGTCGTTTCAAACGGGGATGCTCCGCCCGGATTCTTCAACAATTGCCATGCCAAGGTAGAAAAACTCCCCAGAAAGGCCATCCTTTAGAATTTTAGTTGTGAGATGAATGTGAATTTTGGAGTCTTTTTAGTGAAAATAGAACTCAGACTGAATAATCAACTCAATATTCGAATAATAAAATCATTAATCGAGCCTAGCTAGGGGGTACCCCTGAGCTGTTTTGGCTGTAAATAATAACTATTAGGCACGCAGAAATGGAAAAAGACTTCTTTGTATCAATCTCCTGTCCCCTCCCCTACAAAGTAAGAATATTTTCTACCGAGTAGGGGAGGGGTAGGTAGGTATGACAAAGAAGGCCTGGATCCACTTGAAATATGAACGAACTACCATTCGAATCTTCACGAGAGATCAAAGACGAATCCAACTCCATCAAAAAGAGTGTATTATTATTGATTATTGGCAAGATGGTTCATATAATAGCCCTTGGACTCCCAGCCGTTATTATTTGGATCGCTCAACCGGGACTAAGTAAGTATTCAGACATGTACATGTCGTTTAATAAATGAGTATTTAAAGCTTGACAACACAGGTATCCAAACGAGTTTTGAATAATCAAGCTTACTCGAGTACGACGTTTTTTCATTTGCAACATTTTTCAAACTGCACAGCTGTGAATCCCTCTTTTTGATAATTTTTTATAGTCCTTTTTTTCAGCATTTTGCTTTGATTATAAACATAAGCTATGCACTGTACACCAAATCTGGTTGCCCAAGTGATCATGTCTGGCAATAGAGAGTCAAAAATAACCTCTGTTTGATCGCCATCCCAGACTCTTAGTTATACTTTATACTTTTTTATACTTAACTCTTCGTTTCTTGACAATAAATAACAAAGTTTTCATACTTTTCCAATAAGGATTCCCAGTTTAAGATTACTGAGCCAGACGTCTGAGGAGTACTTGATTACGTGACTGTCACGATGTCATGCAATAAAAGCGTGTAGATAACTTTTAACCCAAAACCATTTGGTTTTACAAAAGAAACTCATTCCACATGACTGATGTATTTCTTATAAAACCTATTTGTTCTGGCATGACAATAGCCTGAGAAAATAGACATCCTTTTGCTTGGGACGAGGAGCAAAATTAAAGGACGTCTGTTTTCTCAAGCTAGCATGACAAATGCTACAAATTATTTGTTTCTTTATTCATTCATTATTTTTATTTTTATTTATTTATTCATTCATTCTCAGCGGCGTTATTTCCATGGCATCCTACCCTGATGGCATTAGGAGTAAGTATTACATATAAGACAAATTTAGCAGACACAAAAGACTTTTTACAGATAAGGTATCCATCTTAAATTATGGGATGCCAAGGGTACAAATTAAAAATATTTATAAAGCATAGTGTGGTAGGGTAACTTTCTCAAATAATTTTACGCTTTTGGTGTTTCACATATTGCTGCAACTACCAACAAATTCAATTGGTTTTTAGATGTGTTTCTCATTGGATAACACAAAAAATATTTTAAAAAAACACCCTGACAGCTGTGCATACTTTAATTTTCCAAAAATTGCCCCCTCAGCATCCAATAATGTCACTTAAAACAATAGAATCCAAGATGGCCGCCATATTGGTAAAAAGGTCTATTAACCATTCTGAGGTTGAGTAAAAGACTGGGTCGAGTTAGATTTGCAGTGCATTGTGGGGTTGTTTTAGAGGACAAAATAGATGCCATCTTGCAAATACGTCCCTTAAAACAGTCCCACAATGCACTGCAATAGATATAATTTGTACCCACCAAATGCTCAGACCAAAAAACCTCATTAATCAGAATCGAATTATTAAGATAAGTTTTTTTATTAGAAGGGATTGGTGGCTGATGCCAATCACATCAGTGTCAATAATTTCTAGGCAATGGAATGAAAGCAGAGAATATGGGAGTGTGAGGGGAGGAGAGGGGGGATGGGAGAGGGTCCAGCAGGAACTATGCAACATGTATATAAGGCCTTTATGAAATAATGATGATTTCCTGTGTTTTTGTTTTTTTATTATTTTTAGTTTGCTTTCCTGATGACCGAAGCCATCTTGATGTTCTCTCCACAAAGTTCTGTCTTCCCATCATCAACACGGGCAACTAAAGCACAGATTCACTGGATGATACAGGCTGCATCCATCACATGTACAAGCCTTGGATTTGCTGCCATATTCTATAACAAGAACCAACGAGGAAAAGACCACTTCACATCCTGGCATGGCCTTTTTGGACTTGTTACTATGATTCTTGTCCTCTTGCAAGCGTTTCAAGGAATTTCCATATATTATCAAAAATTTAGCTTAATGAAAGCATCATTAGGTCAGCGTAAGCAGCTTCATGCCCTTGTTGGTGTGCTAGTGTTTACCTTGGCATGTTTTACTATTGTTCTTGGGTATTTTTCTAACTGGTTTGTGAAGAATGTTAATGATGCTGTTTGGTGGGGTAGTGTGTTGTCGACCCTGGCGATGACGGGAGTGATCATGGGACAAGTAGCTAATGAGATTGTTGCTAAAAACAAACCCTTGAAGTAGGTATGCAGCAGTTTACCAGTTATCAGACAGTTTAAATTTTACAGAAGCAGAGGATGTAGAACTACAGTACTTCAATAAACCCTTGAAGTAGGAAGACACTGCTAATATATCATAGACAGTTTTACAGAACCAGATGATCATGTAGATACCACATTTTTGGTGTTCAGAGTAAAGTGAGTCAGATCGTCGCATGGTACACTGTGACCCCTTAGCCTTCTTAAAAAATGATTTAAAAAAAAAATGCATTATTCAGTCCAAACTCAGCATATGAACAGCTATTTTAGTGTAAAGAAAATAAAGTATTACAACCCACAGTTCTCATAAATGTTTTGCATTAAAATTTTTCCATAAAATTTAAAAGTGGATTAAAAATCAATCCCTTTTTCAAAAACTGCCATTTTTGGCCAAAAAGGAATGGACTATAGCTCAATTAAGGATTTGATGGATATTGAGTGTTTTTCACACCTTTTTTGAGTGCATAAGAAATCAACCCCATTTTCCAAAACTGCCATTTTTGGCCAAAATGGATGGACTATAGCCCATGGTTTTGATGGATATTGGGTTTTTTTCCCACATCTTTTTTGAGTGCATCAAAGGAAATCCCATTATTAGAAAGTGCCAATTTTGGCCATAAAGCATGGACTATAGCCCATGGTTTTGATGGATTTTGGATGTTTTTCACACCTTTTTTCATTTGACCAAAAATCATGTTATTTTCAAAAAGTGTCATTTTTGACCATAAAGCATGGACTATAGCCCATGGTTTTGATGGATTTGAGTGTTTTTCACACCTTTTTTCATTTGACCAAAAATTCTATTTTTTTTCAAAAAATGCCATTTTTCGCCATAAAGCATGGACTATAGCCCATGGTTTTGATGGATTTGAGTGTTTTTCACACCTTTTTTCATTTGACCAAAAATTCTATTTTTTTTCAAAAAATGTCATTTTTCGCCATAAAGCATGGACTATAGCCCATGGTTTTGATGGATTTGAGTGTTTTTCACACCTTTTTTCATTTGACCAAAAATTCTATTTTTTTTCAAAAAATGTCATTTTTGGCCATAAAGCATGGACTATAGCCCATGGTTTTGATGGATTTGGGTGTTTTTCACACCTTTTTTCATTTGACCAAAAATTCTATTTTTTTTCCAAAAGTGCCATTTTTGGCCATAAAGCATGGACTATAGCCCATGGTTTTGATGGATTCGGGTGTTTTTCACATCTTTTTTGAGTGCATATGGATCAAAATAAAACATTTGAAAAGTGCCACTTTTGGACAAAAATCATGGCTTCGATGGGTTTTGGGTGTTTTTCACATCTTTTTTTGAGGGATAAAAAAAGGTATCCCATTTTCAAAAAGTTCCAGCTTAGTTTGACTTAGTTTTTTGTATCCTTGTTTTAGTCCATTATCTTGTACATCTTTGAGACTGCAAACCCATGCAATTACCTGTAACTTCTCGCATTAAAGTGCTGTAACTCGTACGTTTATTACCAATCATGATACATCATTTTACCCTATAAAAGCTAACAGATACAGAATATAACCAAAAATCTGTGTACGTTTTTAAAATAAGTTGGTTAAAATTGAATTTGTAGCGCTGATTCACATACATATACATATGCAATCTCCTTATAATCAGGGTTCTCTATACTTTTTACATGAAATGCGAATGGCCAATTTTTATTTTTTGGTGAAATGTGATTTCAAGTTTTGAAGAATATTTTTACATCCATGTGAAAGCATATTTTGAATGTGAAAGGGATTTTAGGATTATCTGTGACAAATATTTTTACCTGATTTCATTTTTGAAAGGGGTATATAGGGTACCCTGTATTATGGGGTTCTTCCAGTAGACAAATGTACCATTGGTAGGAAGTTCGTATGATTAGAATTGATATTAGAAAATCCCTTACCATTCCAACCAGATGGATTGGGTTAATATGGTAAGCACCCCTGACTCAAGGTATTTTGAATAGTCTAATGTGCCCAATTTTTCAACTGATGTCCATCAAATGATTTTAACGGTTATGTTACATCAAAACATTTCTCATATCTAATTGATGTTGGATTTATCAAGAACAGTCTTGATTTCAATGAACATTTGTTGGGGCAACAAATCATTCTTGTTATCAAGATTCCAAATCGTGCATGTCAATAAACATTCATTAATCCCCTGTTTGTAACAAACCTGATAGGTAAGTGGTCTTCCATGAGTAAGTATGCCGAGAGGGGCGGTTCTTGGGGAGAGGAACAGGGGATGCACACACCCAATCCCTAAAAGAGCTAACAATACTTTATGGAATATTCCTTGATGTGCTCACTTATCAGTTTGTCTGAACTTAAATAGTGCAACCTGCTGAAAATAATCCTGGATCCGTTCCTAATAACCAGCTAACCTCTATTTAGCAGCTGCTTGACAATTCCCAAAAATGTATGCATTTTGATAATTTGATTGTAGCTAAGGGCCAGTTTAGACATAATCTTAGTAATGCAAATGAGCAAAACCTATTGTTTGAATTCATTTGCATTAGATTCGGCACGTGAAATTGACGTCTAAACCGGGCCTAATAGCTAGACTATATGGCTATTGTGTTGCAGCAATGCATTCTGGTTAACTCAATCAACAAACCATGTATATGATTTATTTTATTTGGTGTTATTTGATTGAGTTGACAGTCCCATAATGCATTGCTATAGCAGACTAGTGATATAGTCGATGGAGATTCACTTGACGTCATTTGTAAGGTCAAGATAGATATACAATAGTAATTACAGTAGAATTAAAACATTTATTAAATACCATGTGACATTGTGTAGATAATTATGTAGATTTCTCTCATGTTTTAAAGTGCTACTACTGTAACCAGGTGCACTAAGGCAGTGAGAAACAATCAAAATGTAGAATGAAAACAATGCATTCCAACATTGGCTATTCAAGCCAATCTGAAACCATCAAAAAACAAAAGCATTTTAACACTGAGTCCATCTGATGCAACAAAATTCTGCTGATTCCCATGAGAAAAAGATGATCGTGTAAAGATTACACATTAAGTAGTTAAAATCTATGGCTATCTCATGAAGTCAAGGTTTCTGATTGCCTCAAGTACCCAATGTTGGAATGCATTGTTTTTGTTCTACATTTTGATTGGTTTGTGGGTTCTCTCTGGATGCTTTCCTTTAAGTGGAACTGGCTGGCCAGACTGATTCATTCATAAAGAGAATTCCATTATTAAACTGTCCAACCAGATCAAGCAATTCCTAAATCGTATGCACTATTCTGATGGAATGTATGTAAAAACTAAGGAAAAACTCCAGAGAAAAAGGCCTTTTCCCTTCTCAGTTGACCAGTCTGGCCGTTAAGTTCCGACTACTGGAAAGCGCCCTCTGTCTAGGTAGTCCGGCTTATAGCAGTCGCACTGTTACTAGTACCTATAACCAATGTTATCATTGCTACTTGCGGACTGAGCAAAATCTTGACTATACTGTCAATCAAATAAATCTATCATAAACCTGGCTTATATTTGCCCAAGGTGCCTTCTTGGTCTTATAACAATGAAAAGCAATAGAATCATGTGATAAGAGGCTTATTTTCAGAGGGGCTTATTTTAAGTGGTTTGTCTCAAATATCAGTGCTACCAATGAATAGAAAAAGAATGCAGCTTGTTAAGCTTAATGTCTTGGTGATACATGTGAATTTAAGAACCTGGCATGGTATATAGATAACTGCCGTAGCAGCGACACCAGGGATCCATGATATAAAGCTAGTAGGAATTCATCAGTATATTTCTAGATGAATGGTCTGAGATACTAGTTACCATTTTGTCTCATTTAATAATCCTCCCCTCTACTTATAACCTCTTTGACGGTAGGTCTAAGAAGGATAGTGTGTTCATACTGTGCAGTATAACACCCCTTAATATCACATAGTGGTGGATATGCATCTACAATACCAGAATCACACAGATTCTTCAGGGCCAGTAGGTATTTGGTCTGTGGATCAAATAACACATCATTAGTTAGACCCTATTTCCCATTTGTTTTTATATTTTACACTAGAGACATTATTTTATCTTATAATTTTATACAGTATTTTAATATTGAGACTTGTAATTAAGGATGTCTGGAAATCATAATCCAAGTCCATGGTGGGATATTTTCTTGAATTACACAATATACCCTCCTCAGACCTTCCCCACCCCTTGAAAATTCCAATCCTCCTCCATGGGGGAGGTATGGATACTTTCTGGTACTACACAATATACCCTCCTCAGACCCTCCCCACCCCTTGGAAATTCCAATCCCCCTCCAGGAGGATGGTATTGATATTTTGTGGAATTACACAACACACCCTTCTTATACCCTCCCCACTCATTGGGAATTTCTTTCCCTATACATGGTAATTTGGAAGTTTTCTGCAAACCTTCCCCCCTCTACAAAAGTACATTCTTCTTTGCTTGTACATAAACCTGTGTTAATAAGACCTACTAACCTGGCCAAGTCGATCTAACCATCTCCTACAGAACGCTAAAGTTCCAAAGTTCTCATTAATGACATTCAAAAGTTGCTTAGCTCTTGGTACCCTGAAAAATACAGGAAAAAACAATATTGTCAAATGTCAAACATCTCAGTTTTAGAACTCGAGAAATGCAAAATAAACCTTCAAATTTTATCAATACCATGAAACAGTCTCTTTGCTGATCTAAGTCAGGGCATGGTTATCTCACAGATCAAAATAGAATTTAGTGTGTTAGGTTTTGCAGAGGGAATAAAGCCAGGTACTCTGGAGAAAGACCCTAGACTCAAGGGAGAGACCTAACAAACTCTTATCTAATTTGATGCTGAGTCTAGAAATTGAACCCGAGACCCCAGAGGAGAGGGGAGAGGAATAAAACTATTCCACCCTTTATTCCTTAAAAAAAATGTTTGTTAACCTTGAAAAGAAACAGTAGTTTAGCTGACCTTAGTGGAACGTGTCCTGCCTCAAAGTTCTTCATGTAGTGCGAACACTCCATGTCATCATGGACCACACCTCGTCCTGTACTGCCGAATGTCTCAATGGCAAAGAATTCATTTTCCTGGGTTATGAAACAAACAAATGAGAATGTTAGAAATTTGGCTTCAAATAAGCCAGCTATTTACACAATGAAACATGCCAAGTGATGTAATTTCTTTTACTAAGAAAAATGCTTTCAGGAAAGATGGAGGAATAAGAAATTAACATGAATTTAAAAAAGAAGGGAGAAGAGTAGTTTGTAGCCTCCCCACTTGCTGTTAATATTCATATTATTCATTTCACTGCCCACCACATTCATTTGTACAGCATATTCTAATCTTCTATATCCCCCCTCCCCCTTCACAAGTCAGACACTGGCAGCATTCAAGAACATTTACTTGTAAGTTTTACAGAATGGTAAAGTACCTCCATCTTGGTAGCTTCTCCACCCTTGACAATAGGCACTGTCTTGCCAGCATGAATACGATAAGGAGCAATAGAATGACCATTTAAGTTTCTAATGGGCTTAACTGAAAAATAAATTATATGATATTATTTTGATATCAAAGTAACAAAATTTGTCAAAGAAACAATATTTGTATTATGATCATCTGGGTAGATGTAGTCCTGAGAAGGACTATTTGATGTGACTGATGTTTCAACAACTTGATCGGAAGTCATCTTCAGAGTCAAGTGAAGGATAAAGTCAGATAGGTCATATTTATACTGCCACCATACACAATAGCACAATAATTGTGCTGTAATTATTACCTGGTGTTACGTAAATGGCAGTGTCAGTCTAATTAGTGCACGTCTAATTAGTGTGCATCTAATTAGTACACATATATATATGATATTATTAAAACTGCATGGTGATGCAAGATTCCATTTCTTATATTTAGTACCCCTGTATGTCTTGCCATCTAATTCAACTTCATAAGACTCCATCACCTCTTGTATGGCTTCACCAACATCACACAATCTGACATCAATACCAGCTTCCTAAAACACCATAAGACATCATAATTAGTCTTGTTCATAAAATGGCTAAATGAATATTAGACAAATGATGGAGGAAGAAATGTAAAAGCTAAAATAATAAAAGCACAACTTGTGGTGAGAGAGAACAACAGAATATAACATCTCCCCATCTAACACCCTTACCCACCCTCCCCCAACAATTAACAACAGCAGTGCAGCCACCCTTGTTTCATGATAATAATAATAATAATAATAATAATAATAATAATAATAATAATAATAATAATAATAATAATAATAATAATAATAATAATAATAATAATAATAATAAATCTTTATTTAACGTGGGTATCAAAATTTAATACTAATATTTAATACAGCAGAATATACTGAGCTGGTTTCCAATTTGGCCCACAACTAAAATATACAATGATAATAATAAAAATAACAAAGCTAACTACTGACGACGAGAAAGAAAGAAAATATGTAGATCGAGATGGTGTACTAAAACATAAGACTGGTAAGTAACTTTGACTAGGAAGTAACTTTATTCTACCTTAATGCCTGTATTAGTAGCATCCTTGACGGCAGCCAAAAGGTTGTCATAGCGAGGGTTAAACGCTACAGTAAAAGCACAGTCAACAATGCGTCCTGTAGAGAAAAGTGTGCATTCATTTTGTAAAAATAACATTTTTCATCATAAAACTTCATACAATGCTGGCCAACAGATTTTCCTCCCATTTTTCATTTGACATTTTTATTCCCACATGAAGGAGAATATCAAAGACAATAGCAAAGACAATAGCACTCTTCACAGTTCCCTGTACCATCTTGGAACCATTCTTGGTAACTGTGACATTGCATCGAAGTGAGTCATGAGGTGAGTTTGCAATGATAGAGACCTTTATTAATGCTTTGGAAAATTATTCAAGTCTTTTATAATTGCAAGTTCATGTCTCGCTTCAATGCAAAGACACAGCTACCTTTCAAGATGCAGGGAACTTTAAAGGGGATCACTGATCATAATATCAGTTCAAAGTAAACTTGATACACCACAGTGAAAAATAAGTCATTTATTTTAGAGAAAGTATCAGAGTGACTTACCATTAATGTGTGTTCCAAAGTCAATCTTACAGACATCATCATAGCTTAGAACTGTCTTGTCACCAGCATTAGGTGTGTAATGTGCTGCACAGTGGTTCAGGGAACAACCAGTAGGGAATGCAAGGCCAGCTTTTAGTTTATCTTCATTGATGAGTTTACGGCCAGCCTCTTCAAGCCTCTCACTAAAAATATAAAAAACTCGCTTAGTAAAATATATATATATATATACTAGTATTATACCACTGTCTTGTTTTGAGTGGCCTAACTATAAAATGACCCTAAAGCCTTCTGCTGAGTGTGTTCAGAAGTTACCCACTGTTAATTTGTCACTTCAGACGATTGAGGGTAGGTGCCTAACAGCAAACTGGGTGATATGCAAGGCTAGCAACTAGCTAGAGCTAACCATGGCAACCTCATGGAATGAAATTGATTTACATATCTTGTTTCAACCTTAGCTTGTCATAGAGTAGATTTGGTATGACTGTGAAAAGCTCACAGCATGGACATGGTTGAGACAAAAAATCAGCCAATAAAAAACCTAGAAAGTATCACAGAAACGGCACAGCACACACACACAAACTGCACTGAACTTTAAATGACAGCCATATGAAATCTGCTCTATACAAATTAACAAATAAATATTTTCTGATATTTGTACTTACCATATATCTATCATAGTTAAGCCTGGTTTTATGTAACCCTGAACATATGTTCGAACTTGTCTGTGAGCTTCAGCTGCTTGTCTGATATCTGCATAAATGTCTGCATGCAGGCGATCAAGAGCTCTTTTCTCTTCATTGGTCTCTCTCCATAAGTTGCTAAAAATATGAAACACATTGCTACCACATTAGCACATCTCGAAGTTCTCCAGTTTTCCTCCCTCCACAAAAACCAAATTCCAAATTCCAATTCGATCATGAAACACGGGCCACAGGTTTGTTAGCCCCAGGGTAATTATGTGCTACACTCATAAAACAAGAAAACAAAACAAGCCAGATAATTCCCTGGTAGTACTGTATATCACTGAACATTTTAGAAAGTAATGCAGTAAGTCATTACATACTCATCCTTATAGCTCAAGATCTCTCCTTCAGGATAATTGTCACCAGGAAATAGAGCAGATATAGGAACAGTGGGTGGATCAGTTTGCTCCAGTGTCTTACTGCTTTCTTTTGCTTAAATAAAAAACACTTACAGTTATCTCAAAAAAACCTTCATGAAAGAGAAGAGCACATGTTATGTTATTCTGCAACTCATACAACTGCATATGTGTTGGAATACATGTAGGGTCTTTATTTATCCTTTTTTTAATTATTAGCAGCATGGATGGAATGTGCAACTAACACCATTGTCTCAAGCTGTTGTTCAGATCAAGCAGGGGTACGTCACTGATTCAATTCTCTGGTATTCCTCCTTAACTGTAAAAATCAACATTTGAGTTGAATTGTGTGTCGTAAATAGCAAATACTGTATGTGGAAGTTTGCCAGATCAGTCGCTGAAACAATCAATATTTGAAATGGGTTTTTTCACTATAATTTATAATATTATAATATGATATCATACAATCCTGGTTTCTGCATCTCTGTGTAAGATTTTTTTTTCAGTAAGCAAAATGATACCTTGTGCAGTAGATGCTCCATTTGCTGGTTTCTTCTTCTTCTTTTTCTTCTTTTTCTTGCTACTTGTTGTTCCTCCTTCAGCTTCAGCTTCTTCATCTTGACCTGTACAAGTAAACAGAAACATTGGCCGATCATTTTGTTATTTCATCTCCTTGACTGCAGAAATATTCCATTGAAAATATATTTTCAAAATGCTCTGCCTCTAAACTTTGGGCATATATTTGTTTGTAACAAAAAGAGCTTTTATAGAAAATTGATGGTTCTGGATAACTAGTTGTCTCTCACCCCCCCCCCCCCCCCCCCCCCCTTATCCCCCAACCTCAAATTCCAGGATGCCATACCTCGACAGAGGCCAAAAAATCTCTTAAAGCACAACAAATCTTGATTATAATTCTGATAGTACTAGGGCATGAAATAATGGCCAGTCAGTCGCAAGTCATGATGACCAGCCAAATTAGCTTTAGCCTGGTAATACCTTGATTCTGGGTCAATGTTACTGGTCAAAATGACCAGTAAGGCAAAGATTTGACCAGACAAGTTCCAATTCTAGCCAGACATTGTCCGATGACCAGCAATCATTTCAAGCCCTGTCATACCAAAAGCCACAAAATCTGTGGATGAGTGAAATGGATGTGGAATTGAGCATAAGTGGGGTGATGAACTAGGGAGGCATTTAGACATTTCATATATCCCTTCCTCCGTCTCTACGTTCTACCAGGTGATCTGACTAGGCGCACAAAGCATGATTTCCTGATCTGAAAAAGAATCAATCCCATCATCCACCGTACGCTCAATTCACTTGAGTTTCATGGCGGCCATCTCGAAAATAGGTTAATTATGAGCGACTTTTTCGCCAATAAGTCTTTTCTTATTGAAAACGAGACACTATAAATAACAGATAAAAGGATTTTCTTAAGGTTCAAAGCATCCTAGAGATTGCCAAGGACAAAAGAGCAGCGTAAGGTGTGGAAATTTGAGTGAATTCCTGCCAAGGAATCGAGAAAGCTTTTCGGCAGCTTCTTCGAGATTGTTTCAACGGTAATTCTTTAATAAAAAACCATGAATATTAACCTAACCGATGAAAATATATTCTTAGTCTCATCTAGACAACATATTCTTTGAAATAGAAACATTTTTAGCCTTAAATAATCAGCTAAATGACACTTTTCCTAGCATTATTGTACTTGTATGCTATTTTGTTTTGTTTTGATTTCCCTCTGTTTATCCATGATTGAGCTCAAAAAGATGCATGGGATTGATTCTTTTTCGGATATCACGATTCGCAATCTGATTGGCTAATCACTTTTCCTCAGATCACCTGGTAGTCTTTACTTCTAAATGCTACAGTATGGTTAAAGGAATTAATATTCTAAAAACATTATGTAACACTATTGTACCTTCATTTTCTTTGTCTTCACCTCCATTTACAAGAACATTTTCTTGGTTTTCTGTTGTCTCACCATTCATTACACCATCAACACCATTATGATCTGCCTCCTTATCATCATTTCCAGCTATGACAAATAATAACATAGAATCTAAATTGTCATGCTTCAATTGACAGAAGAATATATCATAAAATAACTGCTATAAATCTCACTTTCTGATTTTTTTGGGATCCACAGTTTATGAGTATGCTTTCTAGCTATTTCGTTAATATTCATATCCAAAAAAACCCAGCTATTTCAGTTTGTACTTTAAAATAACTTGCTCACTATGCCTGTATACAGTTGTACAGTAAATACTTGAGGAATATGGTAGAACACTCTAGAATTTGTGAAACTCACAATGATACACATCATGCTTCTTATTAACACTTCTCTTGGGTTCTGCTAATCCCTATATAGGGGCCTATAAAGGAGTCCTGGCGACATGCGACATGGCCTCAAAAAGTGGTGACATGCTTATTTCTTAAAGCCAACATTTAACATCCAATTTTCAAAAAATGATGACAGTGACATACAAAATGAACAATCTAGATGGCAACATGTCGTTTTAATGTTTGTGACGACGACATAGATCTATACATCTTATTTACCCATAATTGTAATTTTCGTACGATATTATGAAGCTAATCTGACTAGGAAAATTACCTTTATTTTATGTTACAGCATCAGCAACATTCATTAAAGAAATATCGAAAAAGTGACACTGAAATTTCGACTCTAGCCAAAGGTGAAAGGAGTGTTTTGAATAAATGACAAAGGGACACCAGACCCCCCTTTTATAGGCCTGCATATGTACTTCATAACTTTACAAAACATGAATGCACATTTCTATTTTTTCAATAATCGAGAACCAATAATATATTAATATTTACTTGTACATATTTGTACATTCCATAAGAAGAGGCTATATGCTTGAGAGATACTGTATGAAAGTCTCTGGAAAAATGACCATTAATATGGTGATTTAATTTAACTAGTAATTATGCTCATATTCGTACAAATTTGTCTGTAACCCTTTTTCATATTCAATTTTTTTATGAATAAAAATAGCTCACGAAAATGGCTAAGATAGGGAGATTAGATGAGAAAAACAAATTGGCAGTCAAAAAAGGCTTCACTAAATTCCCCTAATCGTTTATTTTCTTGGTTCATAAAGTATTAATGATTAAACAAATGTATTCGTGGGGGTTTTATGCAAAATGGTGTTCATTTGGAAAACGTATAACTAATTATAACCTAACTTATTTTGTTAAGCCTATACCCGGGTGTTATATAAGATTTAATAACTTGATAAAAATCATATTTGTTGGTTCTTAAAATTTAAGATAAATACAAATACTTGAGAGATATTATTAGGTAAGACTGGAGGTAAAAACTGTCAGGTTTGGAAGCACAAACGAAGAAACGTAGAACTGTTTGTGAACACCTATAAAAAGCTCAATATGCATGAATCATGAGCTTCTTATGTTCTCAAAACACACACACACAAATGAGGAAAACAAACTATTTGGAATCACCTTTCTTTTTCTTTTTCTTTTTCTTCTTCTTTTTAGCCTCAGCAGGCTCATTATCTTCGGGTAAAACAGCTATTTTTTCGTCATTTTGTTCCTCACGTGTTTCTGGTTCTTCTGTGACTACGGCCGCCATCTTGAATACCAACCAGTACACAGGGATCCCAATACTAAAAATCAACATTAACTTTTTTTTTATTTTCGTGAGAAAAGTATTTTTTTCTAATTTCTGCTTAATCAATAAAAATATTGATACTCTTAATTTTATTTCTAAGGATATTTTAAAGTAAATAAAACAAATACATTTTTAAAAAATTAACATAAAAATAATTTTTCGTCCAAAATGCGAAAATATTTTTAAAAGAAATTTCCACATAATCATCGATAGATCGATGCTCTCTAATCAATCTTTCTAGTTTTTAAGAATATATTTTAAAATAAAACAGACAATTTCAAATTAAAATTGTTCAAACAGATGACCTCGAAGGCCTGAGAGTGAAGTGTGACGTCACTCGTTAGGGGAAAAAAACGACTTCCGGGTCGAAAGCGAAAAGCATTTCAATAAAGATTTGTTCCTTACTTTTTCTTCTTGACATAAATTTTTATCTTAAGTTCTAATTGTTCCAAGTTGAGGTTAAATCATTGAGAATATTTATCACTTTATTTTAGCAGCTTTTGTAAGCAGTTGGACCGGAAATACGTCACAACTTTTAAGAAGCTTTTAGACAAATCCAAGATGGCGTCTCTGTATCCAAGCGCCGCAAAGATCATGGACAAAATAATCAAAAAGAAAGGCACTATAAAGACTCTTGTGATAGAGAGCGAGTTCAAGAACAAGAAAATACTGTATGCTCTAGTATGTGAGACATTAAAATGTAAGTATAATCTCATATAACGTAATTTCTTTGCCATAAATATTTCTCGGATGCCGGAGTTTGGGATTTTCTTAAATTTTGTAATCAAACTTTATTTGAGCTGTGCATAAATAGGTAAAATACTTAAAGTAGATTATTAGTAATTATTTTTTACTATAACGTATCATTTTTTGTAGAGAATTGGCTCTGGTTTTTAAAGGAGCACAATATCACCGGTTGGGATCCCTGTGTCTTTCTGGATAAGATGTTTTTTTTTCTGTTGGAAATAATTATGACTTTAATATTTGTTCTCAAATTTAGACAAACAAATAATCGAGGAAATATTAAACCAGACAAATTTACTAAAGCTTGAAAAGCAGGTATGTGTTAATATTAATAACTTTTACAATTACATTTTGTGGTATGCAGTTATTATTGCTGTTGTTGTTGCTGCAGTTGCTGCTGTTGTTATTGCTGTTGTTCTTGTTGCTTCTGCTGCTGTTTCTGTTGTTGCTGCTGTTGCTGTTGTTGTTGCTGCTGCTGCTGTTCTTGTCGCTTCTGCGGTTGTTGTTGGTGTTGCTGCTGTTGTTATTACTGTTGTTCATGTTGCTTCTGCAGTTGTTACTGTTCTTGCTGCTGCTATTGCTGCTGCTGCTGTTGTTGTTGTTGTTATAACATTTGTCATGAAACTAAGATGGAAGTATATATTTTCCAAAGCACCTGTAGCTGTCCTATATGAGTTTTATTGATGCTATTGTTCATATTTTTAGCTAAAACTCAGCTTTGCAATGGTATTGGTATATGAATTCCTATTTGGCCATGGTCTGAAGTGTGGAGGAAAGTTCAAACAGTGTATAACAAGGAATAAATCTAGTCTGAATGCTGCACTTGCAAGAATTAAAATAAGAGAAAAGGTATCAAGCAATGCTGACCTGCTTTCTACAAAAACTAAAGTGGCTGGTAAGTAAATCAATTATTTCAAGATATCTGGTACATGACTTGTGAAGGTATTATACCCATGCATTACAATCAGTTTGGCCTGTAATAATCTATACTATTGTAGTCAATTAGCTTATATATGTGCATGAAAAAGTATGGTTCCATTTCTAACATTTAGCATATATATTTAATATCCCATTTCAGCATCAATTCCTAGATATGTCAGAGTAAATCTGCTTTTGACATCCATAGAAGAGGTTGTCCAGCATTTTAAGAATGAAGGATATAATATGCTGGAAACACCTCAAGATATCTTGAAAAAGGTACTACTGTCAAAACTAATTTCTCTATGTAGATCAGTGCATGTTTCAGAACTTTCTTGACAAATGATAACAACAACAACTACAGCAGCAACAACAACAGCAATAACAACAGCAGCAACAACAACAACAGCAGCAACAACAACAGCAGCAACAACAACTACAGCAGCAACAATAACAGCAGCAACAACAACTACAGCAGCAACAACAACAGCAACAACAACAACTACAGCAGCAACAATAACAGCAGCAACAACAACTACAGCAGCAACAACAACTACAGCAGCAACAACAACAGCAATAACAACAGCAGCAACAACAACAGCAACAATAACAGCAACAACAACAACTACAGTAGCAACAACAACAGCAATAACAACAGCAGCACCAACAACAGCAACAATAACAGCACCAACAACAACAGCACCAACAACAGCAACAACAACAGCAACAATAACAGCAACAACAACAACAACAGCACCAACAACAGCAACAATAACAGCAACAACAACAGCAACAATAACAGCAACAACAACAACTACAGTAGCAACAACAACAGCAATAACAACAGCAGCAACAACAACAACAGCAGCAACAGCAACAGCAGCAGCAGCAGCAACAACAGTAGACCCAAAGTCTAAAACATGGACAATTTTTATTATTTTTTTGGTAAAAATACTATCAATATTAAATCATTGCTTCTCAATTTTATAACTTTTCCTGCACTATATATGTTTTCTCATTCAAAAGGAAGACAAGTCATTCTACATGGATAAACATATCCCAGATGTTATTGTATTTCCACCAGCAACAGACTTGCATAACCATCCACTGTATTTAAAAGGACATATCATACTACAAGACAAGGTAATATTAATAATAATAATCAAAAATATAAAACAAATTAATAAATCTCAGTAATAAATTCTTGCAGGCAAGTTGTCTTCCTGCTCATATCCTGGATCCTCCACCAACAAGTCATGTGATTGATGCATGTGCAGCTCCAGGGAATAAAACAAGTCACCTTGCATCACGCATGAATAATAAAGGGTAAATTATAATGTAGATGGATGGATGATTGAATGAATGAATGATATTGAAGGAAAGGAAGGAAGGAAGGAAGGAAGGAAGGAAAGAAGGAATGAATGACTGGATGAGTTAATGATTGAAGGAAGGAAAGAAAGAAGGAAGAAAGGAATGAATGAATGAAATTGCAGATAGAAGCAGGCAAGACAAATTAGACCTAAAACAAACTGATCCTACATTCCCATTCATTCCACATAATCATGTTTAATTCATTTTCTAAAACTATCTTTTAATATTTCAGCAAGATATATGCCTTTGACATTGACAGCCATCGGCTTTCTACCATGAAAAGGTTAATGACCACAGCTGGAGTTAACTGTGTTACCATGAGAAACATGAGCTTCTTGAAGGTAAGGGGGGGGGGGGGATATTCACTACACCATACAGTATATACTGTTGGCACCACAAGAAGTGTGGATATGATCTCTGTTTTAATCTACGATGTTAATCAAAGATTTAGATTTCAAAAGAAGGGATTTGATCATTTTAGGATTGTATTAAATTGTTGATACTTGAAGGCTGGATTGTGAGATGATGTTTTTCATGATGTTATTCTAGGTTGATCCATTATCTGAAGAATACCAAAATGTTGAGTACATTGTTTTGGACCCTTCATGCTCTGGTTCAGGAATAGTCAACAGAATGGACTACCTCACTGATGACGAAAAGGTTTAGTAACTATTTCTTTCACCTAGGCATGGACTGTGGAGCACCCTTAAAAGTGGGGGGGGCTATATAAGAGACTAGTATCAAAAAAGGGAAAAAGTGGGAGGGCTATAGCCCCCCCCCCCCCCCCCCCCCCCCACCTTGTCTCCAGGGACCCAGCTAGGATACTACATGTAAATTCTCATCTCTGGGATTCCTGAATTTATTATCACATGTGAGACTTTAGAGTTTGTTAGGTCTCTCTCTTGATTCAAGGGTTCTCCAGGCTCTCTGGTTTTCCTCTCTCAATTTAACCAAACATGCTAAATTCAAATTCAATCTGCAAGTTAATCACTGTGCCCTGACTTTCAGATATTGAGATTTCTCAAAAAAGTCTCTATTTCTAAACCTTTTACTCTTTGCTTGTTGTTGTTTTTTTGTCACTGTTAAGGCAAAAATTTATTTATCTCTTAATACTTTTTTCCAGGATGATGACTTCCAAAAAAGACTAGACTCATTATCACAGTTTCAGCTCACAGCACTGTTGCATGCTCTCTCCTTTCCATCGGCAAAGAAAGTTGTATATTCAACCTGCTCGGTCCACAGACAGGTAGTACTTATTGAATATAGCATTATTATTAGTCTACAATAATTATTACCCAATCTGCATGATGACATCTTTTGACTGCCACTACCAAAACACTTTACAAGTTTTCTTTCTCATTCAAATTTTCATTCTCTCATGAGAACAATAGTAGGGTTGGTGCTAAATAAAATGAACCAAAGAAATTGTGCAAGGGATTCTGGTAGTTGTAGTAAATGCGCTATAATGCAAACAAATTATTAATCTTAGGAACAGTTAATGATAAAAAATTTTTGTCTTTGTGAAGGAAAATGAAGATGTCGTAAAACAAGCACTGAGTAAATCACAAGGGAAATTTGAATTATCGCCGATAATGAAAACATGGACAAACAGGGGCCTTCCAGTATTCAAAGATGGTAGGTATTGTTACAACGGATTAACGGATTAAGAATAGACTAATGAATTAAGAATTGAAAATGGTTATGCAACCCCTAGTATCATTATTGTGTATCATGTGTCATTTTCATGGAAGTGGAACCAAAACAAACTTATCAAGGGAATTACTTGTTATCGGAAATGAATAACATGATGCCAAAACTTTTCAGTTGAAAAAAAAAATTTAATTTAAAATTAAACTCATATATTAAAATAAGTTAAATATAGTAAGCTTTTAATTGAAATTGGTCTATAGTTATTGTTATTGTTTTTACAATTTACTACTTTCCAAGCTTACAGTTCTTTGGCATTTTTTGTTTGACAGCTGAAAGGTGTATTCGTGCTTCACCAGAAGTGAACCAAACCAATGGCTTCTTCGTTGCTTTGTTCACAAGAAAAGAAAGTGATAATACTAATGTCGATATTACAAGACATGACCAAGATAATGTTCATGATGAGAAGACATCCCACGATGAAGAAACAATTAAACCACTCAAGAGAAAAAAGATGAAAAAATCCACCAAGAAGAACAAGAAAAAGAAACTTGATATTGTTTCAGAGGACAGTAATGAACTAGAAAAAGATAACCATTTGAAAGACGATGTGCGTGTTGAATCTTTGGACAAACAATGTGATTTGCGAAAGAAAACCAAGAACAAGAAAAAGAAGAAGAAAATAAAACCTGTAGTTCATAGCTTCTAAGAAATAAAGCTTTTTCTAAATTAAAGAGTTAAAGAAGGCTATTGTTCTGTAATGTCCTGGTTATTGTCATGGGTTTGCGTATAGCACTGCGCACTGGTTAGAGTGATTACAATAAACCCGTTCAACAAAATCTGTTAGTCAAAGTCTACGACTATCTGCTAGCGTTTATTAGTGTGTATTAGCCTAGTGTAACTAGCTCATGTGTGAAGACTACAACTTTATTGGTTAAATTTAGCAAGACGAAATAACGGTCTCATTCTACTGAAAAACAATATTTTTACTGCTTTTTTTTGCTTTACAAATTTTAAACTGTAAATAAGTAATTCATTCCGTGTAAAAGATTGAATTAAAGCTTTGCCGTTTTGCCTTCTACAATCTTTCCAGTTCTCCGACTTAAAAATTGAAATACATATAAATGTTAATAAACATGTATAGACTACATTCATTTGTTGTCTGTTTAATAATTTTTGTTTTAGACTATTTGTAGTCTACTTAGAGTCTATTAGCTAGTACTTGTGATTAATAGTGTGTATTAGTCTAGTAATTGTTGAACGGGTTTATTGCAATCACTCTATACAAGTATAACACTATGTACTGAATATACACTACCAGACTATACAGTTATAGCACTGCGCACTGGTTATACAAGTATAACACTATGTACTGAATATACACTACCAGACTATACAGTTATAGCACTGCGCACTGGTTATACAAGTATAGCACTATGTACTGATTATACACTACCAGACTATACAGTTATAGCATTGCGCACTGGTTATACAAGTATAACACTATGTACTGAATATACACTACCAGACTATACAGTTATAGCACTGCGCACTGGTTATACAAGTATAACACTATGTACTGAATTTACACTACCAGACTATACAGTTATAGCACTGCGCACTGGTTATACAAGTATAGCACTATGTACTGAATATACACTACCAGACTATACAGTTATAGCACTGCGCACTGGTTATACAAGTATAGCACTATGTACTGAATATACACTACCAGACTATACAGTTATAGCACTGCGCACTGGTTATACAAGTATAACACTATGTACTGAATATACACTACCAGACTATACAGTTATAGCATTGCGCACTGGTTATACAAGTATAGCACTATGTACTGAATATACACTACCAGACTATACAGTTATAGCATTGCTCACTGGTTATACAAGTATAGCACTATGTACTGAATATACACTACCAGACTATACAGTTATAGCATTGCGCACTGGTTATACAAGTATAGCACTATGTACTGAATATACACTACCAGACTATACAGTTATAGCATTGCGCACTGGTTATACAAGTATAACACTATGTACTGAATATACACTACCAGACTATACAGTTATAGCACTGCGCACTGGTTATACAAGTATAACACTATGTACTGAATATACACTACCAGACTATACAGTTATAGCACTACTGTATTATCGCAGCAACAAATATGAAGATAAAATAACAGCAAACAATGAAGTAGCCGCTACTCTTCAGGGGCTTCCCCACTGGCATCAGCAACTATGTGCATCTCTCTCCTTACTTCTTGCATATCCTTGTCATCACCAATCTTCTCGAAAAGACCTGAATCAACAGAGAATTCATTATCGTGGGACACTGAAGGAGAGAGGATGATTTACACACTACACCTACCCCAGCTCATAACCTCCCCTACCCTACCCTACCCTCCCGTCCCCAAACAAAGAAGAAAGAAACTATGGTAAACAGATTCAACTTACGATCAGTTTTGATGTCTCCAACAGAAAATGTACGAAGGAAGTGGACAAACTTTTGAAACAGTGGAATATCCTTCTCATCGGGCTTAGGTCTTGAGAATTGTCGTTCGAATGGAGCTAGTCGCCCAGATGGAGCTGGTCTCCCCGTTGGTCGCCCAGATGGAGCTGGTCACCCAGATGGAGCTGGTCCCCCGGATGGTCGCCAAGATGGAGCTGGTCTCCCCGTTGGTCGCCCAGATGGAGCTGGTCTCCCCGTTGGTCGCCCAGATGGAGCTGGTCCCCCGGTTGGTCGCCCAGATGGAGCTGGTCTCCCCGTTGGTCGCCCAGATGGAGCTGGTCGCCCAGATGGAGCTGGTCGCCCAGATGGAGCTGGTCCCCCGGTTGGTCGCCCAGATGGAGCTGGTCCCCCGGTTGGTAGCCCGGATCGCCATGGATCTTCATCGTCGCGTACTGCAAAATGGAATAAGAAATATGAACAACATTTTCTTTAAAAAATTACAAACTGAATCCTTATGGAAAAAAAGGCTAGAAAAAGGGGATCAAGAATAAGGAGAAGAACTAAAACAAGAACAATTAAGAACACCAAGAGCAAGAGCAATATGAGAGAAGGCGATTTAAGAAGCGAATAACAATAACAAGAAGAAATAAGTAGAAGAAGAAAAAGTCTGTGAATGCTAGAAAATTCAAAATTTTACTTACACAAATCTTGAATGAATTCCTCTTCGAAATCAAAAGCAGGTTTGGCCACAGAAAAACCAACCAACAGTAGAACCAGAATGACCTTCATCTTGGAATCAAATGCTTTTCCTTCTCCAACAGCTTAACCAACTTCGTTTGTAGCAAAGTTGAGACTGATGTTCGGTCTGCATACTGCCCTTATTTATGTTAAACAACTTTACAAAGGATTTCAAATAACCTATTGTACTCAATTCTGCCTTACTTAACCATTGTAACAGAGCAAGAATTAGATTTAATAGGCCTCAAGTATGATGACGTTTCCCTTTCGGTAGCATTGTTTGTTGTGCTAATTTTCACTATTGTCTTGGTATTCTCAAAGGAGTTTTAACATTTGAATATGAAAAGAGATTTTGAAAAGGATTGTGGTAGTTTAGGTATGAAACGTCATGAGGTTAGGGTTCTATTCTTTTAAAACGCCTGGATAACTGAGTGTTTTGTTTAACTTTTGATTATGTCACCAAGAGATTATAGAGAATAATAGAACAATAAAATGTGATGTAACTAATTATAACCTTTTCCGCTGACGCAAAGCTTCAATCATTAACACGACACTAATGTTCATAAAATTACTAAAAATGTTTATTTATTTTAAAGAAAAATAGTGACGTACCGCAGTGAAATGGTTAAATTAAATCTGGGTCGCGATGGGTAGGGAAAAATACCCTAAATCCCGAAAAGATGTCTGTGTGTGCTGTGCGCATGCTTAATGCTAAATATCATCCCACATCGAAAATCAAAATACAAACTCCTAACATAAATAAGTTCTACTGCGATATAGCTTCGAGTGGCTTTCGTATTTGAACAAAATCCGAAAGCAAATATCGACGTAAAATGATTGATAATCGTTTAAATATGAGTGCGTTACACATTTGCATATTCAGACGCACCTCAATCAATGACTCGTTTCAACGCGTCGCCACTAAAAAAAAGAAGGGTTTTTCGAATCACAACAAGAGCGTGAATCCCTAATTCCGACAAATTCTTATGCTTTTTCCAAATATTACCGAGGAATTATTACCCCCATCAAGATTTACCGGAAAAAACATCGCCACCCTGTTAAATAGTAGACCTGGTAGAGTGATTTTACTTGGCCTGTGAAACAAAGTTGTATAATTAGTGACTAATTAGTCAAAGTAAAACAAAAGAAAACAATGGAATTAGTGTCTACAATGGATAGTTATGCTTGATATGTTTTCACTCTACTGAAATCAACACTACGAATATCAAAAGAGCCTTCTATAAAATATCTTACCATGTAGAAATGTCCATCAAAATAAGCTTATTTCAACTTAGGAGAGACTATAAGTTTGATCGAAGAAAAATGTTTCCATGTTATATTCGATTCGTGCTTCACCAGAAGTGCACTAAACCAATGGCTTCTTCATTGTTTTGTTCGCAAGATGAGGACAATGATAATACTAATGTCGATATTACAAGACATGACCAAGATAACGTTCATGATGAGAAGACATCCCATGATGAAGAAACAATTAAACCATTCAAGAGAAAAAAGATGAAAAAACTTGATATTGTTTCAGAGGACAGTGATGAACTAGAACAAGATAACCATATGCAAGACGACGTGCGTGTTGAATCTTTGGACAAACAATGTGATTTGCGAAAGAAAACAAAGAACAAGAAAAAGAAAATAAAACCTGTAGTTCATAGCTTCTAAGAAATATAGCTTTTTCTAAATTAAAGAGTTAAAGAAGGCTATTTTTCTGTTATGTCCTGGTTATTGTCATGGGTTTGCACATAACACTGAGTACTGGTTATACGAGTATAGCACTACGTACTGATTATACACCACCAGTGCACAGATATAGCACTGTGCACTGATTATACACCACCAGAGTACAGTTATAGCACTGCGCACTGATTATACACCACCAGAGTACAGTTATAGCACTGCGCACTGATTATACACCACCAGAGTACAGTTATAGCACTGCGCACTGATTATACACCATCATAGTACAGTTATAGCACGGCGCACTGATTATATACACCACCAGTGTACAGTTATAGCACTGCGCACTGATTATACACCACCAGAGTACAGTTATAGCACTGCGCACTGATTATACACCACCAGAGTACAGTTATAGCACTGCGCACTGATTATACACGATCATAGTACAGTTATAACACTGCGCACGGATTATATACACCACCAGTGTACAGTTATAGCACTGCGCACTGATTATACACCACCAGAGTACAGTTATAGCACTGCGCACTGATTATACACCACCAGAGTACAGTTATAGCACTGCGCACTGATTATACACTATCATAGTACAGTTATAACACTGCGCACTGATTATATACACCACCAGAGTACAGGTATAGCACTGCGCACTGATTATACACCATCATAGTACAGTTATAGCACGGCGCACTGATTATATACACCACCAGAGTACAGTTATAGCACTCCCACTGATTATACACCACCAGAATACAGTTATGGCACTGCCTACTGATTATACACTACTAGAGTACAGTTATAGCACTGCGCACTGATTATACACCACCAGAGTACAGTTATAGCACTGCGCACTGATTATACACCACCAGAGTACAGTTATAGCACTGCGCACTGATTAAACACCACCAGAGTACAGTTATAGCACTGCGCAATCATTACGAACCACCAAAGTACACTTTAAAATTGAATGCACTTTTTTATTTATTCTGTTTTTCTTCGCCTTACGGTAATTATTTGGTCCTTGACTTAAGCTTCTTATGATGCCAATTTTCAGTTATTTTACCTATAGACACTCTTCTAGTGCCTCTATTGGACTCCATTGAGAATATGCTGCAAGGTGTCGTCTGTACTTAGTATTACGAGTTTAATTGACATCGTCATTTATGTATTCGATACCATGTCTTGAGAAAATCCTAGGAGAGAGAGAGAGATAAATAGAGAAATAATGATAATGAGCTTGCACGTCGCTTAACATTAATTGAAGTAAGTTGCTGTAAGATGTAAAGCTTCGTTGAAAAGCTATTAATAATTTTATTAGGGAATAATAGACCTCTTTAGGATTGCGAAACTCTATTTCAAGCACACCTTCAAGCATCTTCTGGTTTTTCCTCAGGGTTTTGAGCTCTCTTTCAGATCTGCTTCATCCTCCTCTGGTGCATAGCATTTTCTTTGGACATACCAACGATGGATAGCAACAATAGTTTTGCAATCTCTACGAATCCCGGACAGGATACCAGCACCAGCTCTCTGTATGGCTGCTTCGTGTTTCTTCTCAACCAAAGCTAGTCGTACGATGTCGGTAATCATGTCTATTGGACACAAAACATTGCAGTTATTAGACTAGAAAACTATTTTATCGTTGTCGTCGTTGTTATGCTCATGTAAGTTCTGCCTTCTTACCGGTATAGTAATGTACGGTCGCTTTGCCAACCTTCGTCGCTTGGTGGAACGCTCTGATAAACTGCGAGAAATGCAAGAAAATAATCAACCACTTATATGCGGCAACACAACTACTCAGTGTTATTACCCGACAACCTTTGTCTTTCTGTCTGTTCGTCTTTCTGTCTGTCTGTCTGTGTGTCTGTCTGTCTGTGTGTTTGTCTGTCTGTCTGTCTGTGTGTCTGTCTGTCTGTGTGTTTGTCTGTCTGTCTGTCTGTTTGTCTGTCTGTGTGTCTACACCTGATAACCACGCACACGTGTTACATGTTACAATACTCACCACTTTAACGGTTTCAACGCCAAGTTTTACAAAGGGTTCTACAACAATAAAACCACAACATTTGTAGGTCCATAATTTATTTTTGACTGAAGCATGCTATTTGAAATTAATAATAATAATAATAATAATAATAATAATAATAATAATAATAATAATAATAATGATAATATTTATTGACTTATTTTGCGCCAATATCAATATGCCTTTCATCGGCGCATCTTCATTTTACATTTTTTGCATATACTTGTAATTTTTTTTCTTTTTGTTTCGATAATTTGCATTCTATACTTTTTCTTTATTCCATTGTGATACATAAAAAATGGTTTTACAGGACCTTCTTGAAAATCACTAAAGCGAAGTAGCATCCTGTTAAAATAGTCATTGTAAATAAATAGATTCCTTACGAATTACCTCCAATATAAATTCCTAATTTCCTTCAATTTCGTCTTACCTTCTTGTATTTAATTTAATTTATATTTTTTGGCCAACCAAAAGTCGATGTGAAAAAAACTAAATGTTTCTCTCGATGGCTCATACTAAATGCACATTGGGTTTCCTGTGGATTTGGCGGGAATTTTCGCTCTCCAACCCTGGTGGTCATAGTAACCAGACTTACCATCAAGCAGGCCATCAGTGACGCGGAGTTCGCTAAAGTTTTCCAAGATGAATCTTATGGCTCTTTTAGCTTTCCCGGCTTGTTCTTCGAGTTCTCTCTTGACTCTGTGTAAGTGCATCGCATCGTCACTTCTGTTCTTCCCAATTCCTCTGAAGAGGCCTGATATAATAGAGAAATAATGTATGGCGGAGCAGGAGGAGAAGGAAGAGGGGGGAAATTTGAACTTGAATTTGAACACAGTCAATAATCATAAGTTCTGCACCATCATCCAATTATAATCATACTATGAATATAGAAACATTGTCGAGTATTGCCTACCAATGATCATATATATTTGCGATTATCTGGATATTGGGAGCCGTGTGGATGGAGCAGTAAGATATATATGTATATATATTAATAGGTAATAGGACTTACCCAATCGCTCAGCGTGAATCACAAAGGTGACAAATCTACGGTTCAGAGCGATGAAGTACTCCCCAACGATGTGCTTGGCTTTGAACATGTTTTGTTGTATGGCAACTACAACAAGCCTCCTCATCATTTCTGGGGTAATTATTATTGAGTGAAAAACAATGTTCAGTAAACTAATGAAGGACAAGAACAGCTGACCACAACCACAACCACAACCACAACCACAACCACAACCACAACCACAACCACAACCACAACCACAACCACAACCACAACCACAACCACAACCACAACCACAACCACAACCACAACCACAACCACAACCACAACCACAACCACAACCACAACCACAACCACAACCACAACCACAACCACAACCACAACCACAACCACAACCACAACCACAACCACAACCACAACCACAACCACAACCACAACCACAACCACAACCACAACCACAACCACAACCACAACCACAACCACAACCACAACCACAACCACAACCACAACCACAACCACAACCACAACCACAACCACAACCACAACCACAACCACAACCACAACCACAACCACAACCACAACCACAACCACAACCACAACCACAACCACAACCACAACCACAACCACAACCACAACCACAACCACAACCACAACCACAACCACAACCACAACCACAACCACAACCACAACCACAACCACAACCACAACCACAACCACAACCACAACCACAACCACAACCACAACCACAACCACAACCACAACCACAACCACAACCACAACCACAACCACAACCACAACCACAACCACAACCACAACCACAACCACAACCACAACCACAACCACAACCACAACCACAACCACAACCACAACCACAACCACAACCACAACCACAACCACAACCACAACCACAACCACAACCACAACCACAACCACAACCACAACCACAACCACAACCACAACCACAACCACAACCACAACCACAACCACAACCACAACCACAACCACAACCATAACCACAACCACAACCACAACCACAACCACAACCACAACCACAACCACAACCACAACCACCACAACCACCACAACCACCACAACCACCACAACCACCACAACCACCACAACCACCACAACAACCACAACCACAACCACAACCACAACCACAACCACAACCACAACCACAACCACAACCACAACCACAACCACAACCACAACCACAACCACAACCACAACCACAACCACAACCACAACCCCAACCACAACCACAACCACAACCACAACCACAACCACAACCACAACCACAACCACAACCACAACCACAACCACAACCACAACCACAACCACAACCACAACCACAACCACAACCACAACCACAACCACAACTACAACTATAACGACAAGGAGCTGACGGAATGGAGAAGGAGAAGAAGAAGGAGAAGGAGATTGAAGGAAAAGAGTATTCCACTTTATTGAAACTTCGGTACAAAGTTTCAAAGTTTACCGATCCTTCCCCCCCCCCCTACCCCCATAAAATTGGTCCCTCAATTAGTTCCCACCTTAAGTTCCTTCGAGCATATCTACATCACGTATCTGACTAATTTTTTATGCTAAAACCAAATTTATACTATGCATAACAGATTATCTAAAGTGTTCTGTGACCCTTGGTGTAAGTGTTTTTCTACTGATTGGCCAGATGCCACACTAACCAATTAACCTACCGCATGACGGGACACAAGTAGTTTTGTTTTTAAAGAACCTGATCATGCAAAACTTCAAAAACCGAACAATCGTTTATATATAAGTAAATAAGTCAGTTCAATCCTGACTGGGTTGGGTTTTGGGCGGCTGGGCTAGAAATTAGCCAGGTTTCAAAGTAACGCTAGCTCACGAAATAACGACAGTTTGGATAATTTGTATCCATGCATCGAGCTAAGCAAAAATTAACTATGAATTATCTACGCATTGTTGTAGTTTCACTGTATTTTAACTGGCGTTTTTTAAGTTTTTGTGGCCTTTTGCATGTCTTAGGACCGCTGCAAAACTCCAATATTCCCGATCTAGAAATACTGTTATCAATTATTTCATATTTTGTTTTTTGTATTCTGTATTCTTGGTGCATCCATTGGAGAAACTTTACATTAAAAGAGAAACTTGGATGAAAATCGATGAAAATTGGAAATGACTTGAAACTTGATTGAATTATGTATATGGCCCCAGTAGTATACAAGAAACATATTTTCTTCACAGTTAAAAGTGTCGGATAAAAACTCAATTATTTCAGCGTCTGGAATTGTAAGTAAATGACGTCATTTACGCAACCCTATTGTTCTTTTAGCTTTTAAACCAAGATTTCTCAACTGCAAGTTGCTCAGTCCCAAGTTTGCCAATCTGGTTTTCATAATCATAATTGAGTCTTGAGGTTACCTTTGTGATCTTGTACTAAAAGTTTGCCAATCTCTATTATCGGCTCAAAGGTACCAATTACCTAAAAAAGAGAAAAATTACGATTCATTTGGTGAAAATACAAAAAAATTGGACCCATTTTGCATTAATTCCTAGCGCAACTCAATTTGAGAGGACATCACAATGAATTCTCTGTGAATACATGCAATTTGTTTCATGATCCAATCATTTCATGCTTCAATTACAGCTAGATATATGCCATTTTCATATAATAAGTGGGCGTTTGTTTAAAAGTCTTACCGCACGCCTGACGAAAAGAAGCTAAAAAGAAACAAAAATAAATAAAAATTAGTAAAAAAAAAAACACTTAAAAATATAATGCAACTAGTAAAATAGAGAATAAAGACTTTTGCACTTACTCTACGGATGAGTTTCTCTCCTGGTCTGATGTATTTGCCTATAAAAAAAATAAACACAATATTCATCCATTGTAAAATCAATTTAATTTGGAAAGGATCGCAAAAGAGAATTTAAAAAATTTATTTTGTTTTGGAAACTTACGATCAGGGTGTTCGTCTGGTGTGACTTTTCCAATAGAAATGTTCAAGAGATAGTGGATAAACTTGGAAACAAGCGAAAAGCCAGCCGAGTCTTCATCGTTCAGTATGGGTTGCTTAAATTGCACATTTTTGGCGTCTTGGTTTGCTAAATATGAATAAAAAACACAAAACATATATTCTAAAATAAGGAAACGAAACTTTTGAAGATATTTCGGCCGGAAAAGTATAAAAATGAATTCTGAAATTCAAAATGAGTTTGCACATCAAACTTGTACGTTGTAAAAAGGAGTGCCATGATTGTTGTATGTGACGTAGTTTAAATCTAATGAAAACTTCGTGTAATTTTTCTAACTCTAAAAGCTTTTTTACCTAGAGTTTCTGTGAGCTCTTCATCATCGCCGTCAAACGAAGGCTTACCGAGGACCAATCCAGCCAAGAGCAGCAAAAAAAGTATTTTTTCCATCTTGGAAACAAAGTAGAGAAAAACTTTCCAATTGAGTCACCCTTCCTCTGAGCTCTATCCAAGTGAATGTATTTTTACACACACAGTCTTATATTAAAGCCCTTATAGATAGACAGAAACGTAACCTTGAAGCGGAACACTTTAAAATCTTGCATAACATTTATTGGTTCGTAGCACAGCTTTTTTAGATGTTTTTAAACACCTTGCTAAACTCTTGTACTCCAAAAATGAAGAACTGATGAATAATCCACTTTTTAAAATTAAACATTTAAGGGGCAATTTATACCTATTTTTCGCGGAATTTTATAAAAATGTTACTAATTGTTGCGTTCGTTAATGGAAATATAATCTTGTTATTAAGTGTTTGTGTCATATACATGACTGAATCGGAAAATTATGGCTTCTAAATAGTTATGCATATGTAATTGAAATTATTATGAGAGGGATCTTACTTGCACATGAATTTAAAATAGGCAAAGAAAACAAAACAAAACAACTCATGAAAAAGTATTTGAACGAAATAGAGCTACATTTGCCAACCTTTTTTCTATATTTTAAAAAATATTTAGCACAAAATAATTAGTATTTTTACGAATTATTTATATTGAATTCAAAATAGCGTAGATATATGTCTGTCAGCATTGCTTGAATTCTATGCTGCGTTCCCAAAGCCCTCTAATATAAAAATATAAAATCTAGTGATTTATTATTTACTTCAAGTAATTCTTAATCACACGTTCACCATTGTTAATGCTCAACTTTTTTTATTGACGTAAAAAAACAACTTTATTTTACAAAAATATTATCATAATTCTTGGACTTGGCTCAGGTCTCGCACAGCAAGACGTACAGCCTTGATTATGACTAGATAGTCTTTTCAGGTTGAAATCTACTTTACATTTTGTTTTACATTTTGTTTGGAGTCTGATTTTAAGTTCTTAGAATGAACTCAATCTCATCGAAGCATAAAAAATAAAATCAGATATTCTACATTGATTTGATTAAAGTGTAAATGGGTTATCCGTTGGTCGTTATTTGTGTTTGTACCATGCCTTTTCGCTTTCCTGGAGGAAGGAAAAAAGAAAAAAATGGAATCGAATGAAGTCAAACATGAACATAATTAAAGTACGATAGACGAACTGACTGAATGCATCTCGGCAAAAGCCACTTTCGCTCCCCTCCCCTCCCCTCCCCTCCCCTCCCCCCTCTCCCCTCTAATGCCCCCGAACCAACACCCCAGTCTCTCTATCTTACGGAATAAAACCTTACCGCAATTTTCATAAACATGCGAGCTCTGTAGTTGCGAGTTGCCCGTTGGAATTTGGTTTTTCACTGCCGCCAGTCAAAAATATAAAAGGTACCGACTGGTTATTTTTGATTGACGGAAGCGAAAAACAAAATTTCAGCGTGCAGCTCGCAGCTACAGAGTTCGCAGTAATAAGGGTCGCGATGACAAGAGAGAGAAATCAAGAGTTGTAAAAAAAATATCTTGAATACTAATCTGTAAAACACACCTTCAAATTAGATATCGTCTCCGTTTTACTCCTCATTGAATTCTTCTTCTTGTGTTTCTCCTTTTTCTCCCCTTCCACCCTTTCCTCCCTCTTCTCCCTCTTCTCCCTTTCCTCCCTTTCCTCCCTCCTTGTCTGGTCGTGGTCCAAAGCACTTCTTTTCGCTATACATGTGATGAAGAGTGACTCCAATCTTAGTTTGTCTACGGACCATGGATAGTACTCCAGAACCGGCTCTCTGGATGGCACCTTTGTGATTTCTTTCTTTCAGAGCCAATCGAACGATGTCGGAAACCATATCTATGTAGAAAAAGACAATATTTCAAAGTAAGATTAAGCGGGGGGGGGGGGGGGGGTGGGGGGGGAGACAGTGGACTCAACAAGTGTGTGTATATATGACAGATGTCACGGCATAGTTCTCTCTGAGTTTTTGAGAACAGAATCGCTCAGTTAAAGAGGCACGTACTTGGATGAAAACACCCCAATTTTGGAAGTCCGAATAATTCAAATACTTGATGATAATATGACTCAAATGTGATTATGAAAACCAGATTGGCAAAAAAAAATTAGCTTGGGAGCCACTTGAAGTTGAGAATTTTTTTGTTTAAAAGCTAAAAGAACAATAGGGTTGAGTAAATGACGTCATTTACTCACAATTTTAGTTGCAAAAATAATTGAGAGTTTTTATTCGCCACTTTTGACTGTGAAGAAAATATGTTGCTTAGCGGCTATATGGGCCATATAAATAAGTTTAACCAAGCTTTAAATCATTTCCAATTTTTATCGATTTATGTTTTGTTTTGCCCCCTGGACGCCCCACGATGCCTTGCGATTCAAGACGTAAAAGGAATGACTGATACTACGTAGAAAATTGAAATGCTTGTCACTTAACCAGCATGATAGGGCCAGAGAAAGCCAGGATTTGTTTTTTTCTTCATCAGAATCTACGTATACCCCCGGCATTTCTTACACGGTTCTTTTCATTAATTCAGATTCAAGATGGCCGCCGTATCGTCGAAGTAGTCCATTAAAATCGCCGTAAAACAGCATATACTAAAACAAATTTCTCAGCATATATTTATCATAAACTAAGCCGACATTCTACATAAAATGTCGCCACAACTGACAACGAAAAGAGTGTATTTGACGTGTGCTGCCACGAGGGTTGTTCTCCAGGTTCTCCGGTTTTCCTCCCTCAGTAAAAATCTGCAGCATGCTACTTGAGAGTTGTGACGCAAAGAACTGATATCGAATATAGTGAGAGTGAAAGTGGGCCAAGTTGGAAACCATTATTCATAGTGAATTTGCTCACTCAGTCTGAGAAAAGGATTATCATCTTATCATGGATATCTAGTTATTACTTGATATAGTTTTTTTCTTACCAATATACACTTTCATGCTGATCTTGGAAACCTTCTCCATCTGTTTAAAAGTCCTTGCAAGCTAGAAAAAATGAGAAAAAAGGAGGACGGTAATTCATATGATCTAACATTTTCTATTTACATAGTATTAGTGAAGAACTATAGGATACAAACAAGGGAATAGTAGACAGAGGGGTAGGGCTATGATAAAAATGCTGAGATACCCATGTTCTATAAGATGTTGATAGAGTGGTTTGCGGGCCGCATAAATATAATAATGATTCATAAATCATCTACTCGAATATCAAAATACTCACCACTACAGCAGTCTCAACGCCAAGTTTTACAAAAGGTCCTGAAGAGAAGGGAAAAATAAAAATATTGAGCTAAAATATTACGATTATTAAAAATTACCCGCACCCAGCCAGAAATCCATCGCCACCATTGATTTTAGTTGATATGGTAACATAACTTACTGTCAGGTAGTCCATCACTGACACGGAACTCGTTGAAGTTCTTCAGGATGAATTCAGCAATCTTTTTGCCCTTTTCGCCGCTCTCTTCAGCAGCTTTGCGCATCTCTCTCCTTACTTCTTGCATATCCTTGTCATCCTTGTCATCACCAATCTTCTCGAAAAGACCTGAATCAACAGAGAATTCATTATCGTGGGACACTAAAGGAGAGAGGATAATTTACACCCTAGCCCTACCCCCAGCTGACAACCTCACTTCCCCTCCCCCTCCCCCTCCAAATGGGAAAAGACTGGTCCACCCATTCGCAGACTACACGATTTTCTGGATAGCTTTTTTTAGTTTAGTGATTTTTAATGTAAAAAGCACTGCTAAACCTTGAATTTAGAGTCACCATCTTGGTTTGGATAGGGGGGGGGGGGGGTGAATATATTGTCCAATAAACAGAGATAGCCGAACTGGCCAATAAGAACACGCTTTAATATGTATTAGTATTAGATATACTACAGGCAATTCGATCTTACCACTTTGTTCAGCATGTACAAAGAAAGTCAAGAATCTTCGGTTCAGAGCGATGAAGTACTCTCCAGCAACGTGCTTGGCCCGGTGGATGTTGTCGTTATCAACAGCTTCCTTGATTCTTTTCGCCATTTCTACAAACAAACACACACAGAAAGATTGGTTTACAGAAATCACTTGACATAATAGGCCAAAGTTAGCAGTGTTTTTAAAAGAAAATGGAACTCAGTGTATTCTTCTATATATGTATTATGCTTGAAATCACTCATAAGAACCAAAAACAAATAGTACACTGAGCTATGCTTTGTTGGAGTTTTACTGGCTTAAGTTGAATTAGAATGTAAAATCCAAATCGAAAATTTGGCTTCAAAATTGCACAGTTTTGAGTAGCTCACTAGATGACTCTATACATATACAATTTTAAGCACTGGTTGGTATTTTTAATGTGTAATAATACTGAAAGACCAAGCACTTGATCAAACAAACAACTGAGAGAGTGCGCCTTGCTATCTTATCTTACCTATATGGTCTTGAATCATAAGCTTGGCTATATCGTGAATTGGCTTGAGAGTTGCAATGACCTGAAGAAAATGAACAAAATAATAAACAAAGTTGAATCTTTTTTGATCCAGATTAACAATAGAAATTTAAATAATTGTTAACATTTTTAACAGAAAAAAACTTTGGAACTTACCGCTTTTCTGACACCAAGGAGCTAGAATTAAAAAAAAGAAAAATGTCAGAGAGAGAACACTGAAAAATCATAAAAAATATTATACTATATAATATTTTGAGCAATCTATATTTGTAATTTTTATATCCTTACTTTCTTGACTAACTGTTCTCCTGGTTGTTTGTATTTCACTAAAATGAATAGCAAAAATAACAATGAGAGGGTGAATATATAGTAGTAACATGGTTGGGTATAACGAACGAACATATTCAACTTACGATCAGGGTGTTCATCAGGTTTGACGTCTCCAACAGAAACCTTGAAAAGGAAGTAGGCAAACTTGTGAAAAAGTGGAATATCCTTCTCATCGGGCTTGGGTCTAGATGATGGTGTTGTTCGATTGAATTCGAATGGTCGCTCGGATGGACCTGGTCCCCCTGATGGTCGCTCGGATGGACCTGGTCCCCCTGATGGTCGCTCGGATGGATCTGGTCCCCCTGATGGTCGCTCGGATGGACCTGGTCCCCCGGATGGTCGCTCGGAAGGACTGGCTGTTGTTACGAATGATGGGAAACTAGATGGGTCTTCATCGTCGCGTACTGCAAAAAAAAATGGAATATTTAAGATTTTGAACAACTTTTTCTTTAAAAACAAATACAAACTGAATCCGTATGAAAAAAAAGACTACAAAGAGGAGATCAAACAAGATCAAGAACAAGAACAAAAGCAAGAGCAACACTGAGAGCAAAAACAACAAGAGCAAGAACAACACTGAGAGCAAAAACAACCAGAGCAAGAACAACACTGAGAGCAAAAACAACGACTGAACAAGAACAACAAGACCAAAAGCAAGAGCACTGAAGAGCAACATGAGAAGGCGAAGAAGCGAGGAAAAATAACGTAGCGAGTAAAACAGCGAAGAAGAAGAAGAAAAAGTCTGTGAATGTCAGAAAATTCAAAGTTTTACTTACACAAATCTTGAATGAATTCCTCTTCGAAATCAAAAGCAGGTTTGGCCACAGAAAAACCAACCAACAATAGAACCAGAATGACCTTCATCTTGGAATCAAATGCTTTTCCTTCTCCAACAGCTTAACCAACTTCGTGTGTAGCAAAGTTGAGACTGATGTTCGGTCTGCAGACTGCTCTTATTTATGTTAAAAACTTTACAAAGGATTTTAAATAACCCATTGTAATCACTTTTACCTTACGTAACCATTGAAAAATAGCTATTTTTATTGTTAATCGACCGTAACGTTTCTGAAAAAAATATTCATTGTCGCCTCATTATTTGAACCTAATTTCTGGACTACTTTATCATTCTGGACCCAAATCTACGCGAGATTTTCTCTGTCTTAAAGAAAGTTTTGACTTTTTAAAAGACTTTTCGACTTTCCAGAGATAACAAGAATCAGTAGATTTAATGCCTGGATAACTGAGTGTACGTTTTGTTTAACTTTTGATTATGTCACCAAGAGATTATAGAAAATAATAGAACAATAAAACGTGATGTAACTAGCCTTTTTTCGCCCACATAAAGCTTCAATCATTAACACATCACTAATGTTCGATCATGAAATTACTAAAAAAAAATATTTATTTTAAAGAAAAATGGTAACGTACCGAGGTGGAATGTTCACATTAAATTAGACCTGGCAGACTGCTAACAGTCAAAATAAAACAATGATTTGAATGCCTACTACTGGGTAGTTATGCTTGATATGTTTTTACTCTACTGAAATCAACACTACGAATATCAAAAGAGCCTTCTATAACATATATTTTAACCATGCAAAAATGTCCATTAAACTAAGCTCATTTCAACTTAGGAGAGACTATAAGTTCGAACTAACCAGCTCCAAAAGATCCCAGTGTTTTTTCCAAATTTTACAGATTAGTGCACAGTCGCGGTAACATCACAAAGGTTTTGCCGAACTGTGTGAGAAATAATAATAAATTGCTTTGAATTCATGTGAAAAATTCTTGCATATTTTTTTATTATTTATGACCTTCTCAAAGGCTTCTTCCAGCTATTCTATCATCTAGATCTATAAAAATTCTAAATAACCAAATATTCCATATCTTCATACTTTCGTAGTTGGCAAATTACTGACTGATTTAGAATTTCGTAAAGTTTCTTTATTCTATGATCTCACACCCACGGTATACCACCTTCTAAGATCTACAATAGAATTATCCTTATAAGACTATAAAACAAAAGCAGAGATTTCAGTATTTGATTAAAAAAACTATATTACAAAACTTAAAGTAAGGAAGCGTTTTTATTTTGAGATGTTATGGGGTCGCAAACGTCGCAAAACAAAACCTTTCCTTACTTTAATAAGTTTCTTAATTTTGTTTTTCTAAATGTTTGTTGATTAAAAAACGTATATATAAAAGTACGATCTAAATATATCGAGCTTGTTTATAATAGATTAAAAACTCAAAAAGATGGTATCAACTATAAGGACTATATGCCTAAGAAAACGGAAAATAAAGTCTACTAAAATCTTTCGCCGTTAGGAGTGAATTTCGCAAAGTTATTGAAGTATTTCTTATATTATTACTCAAAAAAAAATTGTTAAAGATATGTGACGTAACCTATTAGCTTTTAACCAATCAAATGGCACGAAATATCTTGTTATTAGGCACGTTGAAAACTCCTAAAATAAATATAGTGTAGTTTTCCCTTGATCACGATCGAGATAGTTGTCCCTTGCTGTTTTTGCTTCTCGGCTTGAACTCAATCATTGACCTTGAACTTTATAATTGTCATCTGGATACGAACGTATGAATTTGATATGAATAGACTCGGCCATCTATAATATATACGAATGGATGATCAATGATTTGTTTAAAGAAATTACTAAAAAACTGGCCCGTGAATACAGTAGAAAATAATGAAGTGAAAAGCCATATTCAAACTGTTTAGAGATGCCTAGATATATAGCATTCAGTCGTAGCTTTGCGAAGGGTAAGCTTTGTTTATTAGAAGATAATCACTAAACAAAGCAAAAAATTAATGGAATTTAAATCAAATTGAAAAGATTATTAAACCTACTGGTTATGCAATACATCAACAATGGAGACAATAAACTTCCTAGAGCTTTATCAATGCATAGTATATACAATGATATAACATATTAGTAAAATTCTACTACTATACTATTGCAAATCCTGCATTCTGATTGGCTAACGTACTCACTATCTATCAGCCGATTGATAGTGGGTAGAGAAAGCCGGACTTGTTTTGAAAAAATGGCGGCTTTTCCTTCGCGCTTTTGTGAAGTTTAGTTTAGTTTAGTATAGTATAGTTTAGTTGAGATTTTTACTAAAACAATTAGAAGACTCACTGTCGATTTCTATCGGCTTTGATAGTTGACTCGGGGCCGGAGCCCCTCGTCAACTATCAGCCGATAGAAATCTCGAGTTCGTCTTCTAATTGTTAATTAGACTTTGATCTGTAGGTGATGTAATCCCTGATATATATAATCCCTGATTTAATGACTCTCGCTTTCATAAATAATCCCTTCCAAGTTCAAACTTTATATGAGTGAATTAAGTTTAGTCACAAAACTTCTCACACAAAAGATTTTATGACTTTGAGTGTATAGTGGTTTTACTTTAAAACTCGTGAAACTGTAAGAGAGGTTTTACCCGATAAACTGTGAAATAGTTAGCAGACTATTAAATAGACCGAATACCAATATGGCCGCCATTGGCTTTTAGAAATAAAAGCCTAATCTTAAAAAATAAGCACCACCATCAGAAAGCTAGAAGCAAGCAGAAATATGTATTTTTGGAAAGTTTCATTGCTATAAATTGAATTCAAGTGAAGCTATTTTGAATCAAAATTACAGAGATTTGTATGTGTTCAGTGATCTCTTTCCTTGCTAGCCTCGTTGTGGTGTTTTTCACGTTTTTAAAATTACCTAAAATTCTCATAACTTCTGAATTAAATTCTAATCTATAGATCTAATGTAGTGGTCAACTAAAATATGAATTTAAAAAAATCTGATAATGAAGTGGCGGCCATATTGGCATTCGGTCAATAGAGGTAAAAAGTTTCTATTTTAACTAATTGGAGCAACATTGATCACTAAGCACAGATACTCTTAAGAAATAATTATCCAGTTCACTGTAGGATATAAAATATAACCAAAAGAAAGTCTAAAGTTTAATTCTATTTATTGTCAGCTGTTCAAATTTGGGCTTAGTTTGCGCTTAGATAATGTTTTGTGATTCTCAAGGGAAGGGGGGGGGGGGGGAGACATTTCCCCACGTACACCCCCTAGATCCGACACAAATGGGTGCCAACTTAACCATGAGTAGATTTTTTAGGCCAAAAAAATTCTCGAAAAATATTCCCAAAATCTTTGATATATAGTATTTTTATTGTCACCCATATGTTGACCTGCCTTATTTAGCTTTAAAAGTTTCTATGGTCTTCTATGGATGACTGCTATTGCATGAAAAGCATTTAATAATGCATTAGAGCAAGAAAGCTATAGTTTGTTGAAACACGTACTTGAAGTGAATCGGCTTCAGTCAAATATTATTAATAACTAGCGGTTCAACTTCGTCAAAAACATTTTTTCAAGATTTTTAGGGTTTTGGTGATGACATCATCAGAAACTGCATGTAAAAACAGCCGATATAGATACAGTATTTATATTATTTCTAAATATATATTTTCTCTTATTTGGTACTGGACCCAGTGCAAAACAAGAGAAAATGTATTGGGATATTTAGAGCTTTTTATTGCCATGGGGTGCTACATGATGTCATGTACCGAGGTTCTTACCAGACCCAAGACTCGCGCGGTACTAATGTCCAACTGATAGTAATGCATTGTGGGTTATGTCTGACCGCATTGTACTGTGGGATTACTGAAGAATGTTGCTCAGTCTAGGGGACCTGGGACTGAGAAGCCCAAGCCACCGCGGCCAGCGGATGCATGCAGGCTTTTATCCCACTTTACTTTCATGTATCTTTAACAAACTGTGAATTTGCGTGTTTTCATACCTCATTATAGGACTCTATAGTTTCTTACAGTTTTTCCTTTTCAATTTCATTCCCGTTTAAATTTAAAAAATGAGACCTTAATTTTGTTCTTACTCCAGCTAAATGTTGGGTAAATTTCAAAAACTGTAGTCGTTAAAGGTATTTGGTGTCATTCTGGGTTCATGTTGGGTGATAAAGATGTTTCTTTTGAAAAGTTTTGGGAGTGGCAGAGGCAACCCAGCCAACACACCTGAACATTGAATTTGGGGAGGGGAGTTTAGTAATGAGTGATTTTTGAGAGGGGAATGATTATTGCAAAATATTTGTAGTGTGCCAACACGTTTTGGCAGGGATTGTAGGTCCCATAACCCTACCCACAAAAAACAAGTTGTTGTATCAAAATGAACTCTGGAAATGGTATGGACACCTCAAATATTAGTAAGAAGGCAAAGCTTCAGCTAATAAGGAGAAATGACAATCATAAAATTTAATATTTTCTCAGTCTGTAGTTCTTAGAAAATGCACTGAATGACATGAAGCTACCCTGGGGTATGGGTCCAGAGGGTTATTTATTCTCTCTACAGTGTTTGTTTTGATGGGAAGTTGCCTCTCACTCTTCTGGCACTTGCCTTAACCTACCTAAAGCAAAATAGAATATCTCTGGACCCCAGGGTAGCATGAAGCACATTTTTCCATACAAATCCTTATAAAATATTCAATTTTATTTTAATGCCATTGGCTAATATCGATGATATGATGATCCTTTTTCATTTCTGGAGTTCATTTTGACACTGCTTGGTTTAAGCGGGAGAGTCATGGGGGAGAGTCATGTGACCTTTAGCGCAAATCCCTGATTGGGTGAATAGTGTTACAGTATATTTAAAAGATAAAAAAATAATAACAATCGAGTTCTAAATTGTTTTATTCTCCTCTGCCATAAGGTGTATTACAATGGCCTAGTAGAAGGTATTTGGTCTCTTGGCGACAAATTTAGACTTGAACTGTGACTTGATGACACGATGAGGTAGAGGGAACTTCATCTTGTTATCCTGTGAGAAAACAAAGTATACATCTTTTAATACAGCCTCAAAAAGCTCGTATAGCCATTCTTGGGTTGAGAAAAAAACGAGGAGAAGTTGGCATTGTAGGACTGTTTCAGAGGACATATTTACATGACGTCTATTTTTTCCCTAAAACAGTCTCATAATGCACAATGCCAACTTGACCTCGTTTTTTCCTCAACCCATGAATGGCTAACAGATAATCAATTTTTTCTCTACCAAATCCCTAATTGGAAAACATCTCAATACAGCAAAACCTTCACTTTATTTTGCAGCAGCCTTGCTCTAGCTGCTCAAATAACTACATGTATTACTGGTAATTATTAGTGGCAAATAAAAATACATAAATATATCTTACATGCATCTGCTTGACGTGAGGTCTACGGCACTTGTTTGATGGTACAGTCTCTACTTTCATAATCTGAATAGAGGAACCCCTAGCACGATGTCTTGCTGCCATATCACGGTCTGAAAAAACAACCAAAGTGTCTTAATAAAAATAAATAATCATTCCCAGAAGAGAGAAAAATATGGTCGACAGATTAGTGATACTATCAAAAGAAACTCACAAGGCTCAACATAACTCCCAGTCCATGGAAAATGGCTGGCAAATGCCAACATTGGTCACATGTTGATCCGTGTGATGTGGCTTGAAATCAAGTCCAGCCATTGAGCAGCCATTCTTTTTAGCCCTGAACTTATAATTTTTTTTTTCAATTTTACAAACATTGTCTTAATATTTTTTGATTCTCATCATGCTGGAATGAGTTTCGTTCTGTAACAAGTTTATCTCCGTTGCCAGATATTTTTCTTAATTTATTTACATGATACCAGTGCAAAATTTCATACTGGAACGAGTCATTCTGGAATGAGTTCATCCTGATTTTCATTCCAGTATTACATCTTAGTACTATGTAAACATGGTATGAACACTCATTCCAGAATGAAACTGCTCTCTGGGGAGACTTTCGGAATGAGTGACGCATGCATATTATCAAATTAAATCAGACGTTCCTTGTCACAGTGTTTGGTAATGCCAAGAGATAGGAGCTGAACTTTTATCAATGATGTAAACACAGTGTGAAATACATTCTTGTTCTGGAATACCCTTCAGACATTTCAACAGCTTGTTATGAAATTGTTTTGTTTTTCACTGCCGTCAATCAAAACTAATCAGTCGGTTCCTTTTATATTTTTGACTGGCGGCAGCGAAAAACCAAATTCCAAGGAAAACTCACAATTACTGAGTTTGCAGAATATTGAGAATTGCATTAATGTAGTGTTAATATCCCATGAACTGTTGAAACAAGTCTAGCTTATTACTCACAACAAGCAGTGACAGCTCCTGTAACAGTCAAGTCTCTGTACTCTCTGTACATGTTGTGGGTGCCACTTCTGGAGTCATATCTCAGCCACACACCAAAATTCTTAATTTGAAGAGGTTTCTTTTCAAAGATCTAGTAAAAAAAACAATACCAACATCAAAATAGGATTTTCTGACTAATAATGTGACACATTTATATAAGAAGCTAGGGCCGCTTGGCTAAGCATCTAAGGCACACTGTGGTTGGTCAGTTCATGCAAACCACATACCAGATACCTGGCTGAACAGTGGTATTCAAGGAATTCAGAAAAGTTCTATTCTTCACATTTATATAATAATTGTTCTTCTACTAGTAATTACCTCTTGGCAAGAAACGATTTCACCTTGAGATTTCTTCATTCTTTTCAACTGAGAAATGAAGTACCAGAACTTTGATCTTGCAACCACTTCATCTGGTGCGAAGATGCGCATCTTGTACAAAGGTGGCACAGTGACCTTTTTTGAGGGCATTTTGCGCCCTATGACTTGGAATTCCCTCAGCTACAACAATCAATAATTAAAACAAGTTAGACTGAGTTTATTATCATAGTGTCTTTCAAGTTTCGGCAATCACTTTTCATAACCCTAGGCATGATTAAGGATTTGTTTAACTGGTTGATGATTGCCCGGCCTATACAATCTAGGAAAACCAATGATCGGAAAACCAATCAATCAATAACACATCCTAGTTAACTGATATTTAGTCATCTATGAACAATCACCTAAATCTGTGCTAAAAATCAATTACTGCGCTTATCACCTCAAGTGATAAGCGTAGTATGTTGATTGATCAAGGATCTTCAGCAAGTAGTCAACCAAAGCAAGGTGAACGTGGTAAAACATCCAAGGCAATGTTGGCAAAAGGATTTAGTAATACCTATACCACTCTCGCCTGTTTAGGCATTCCAAAAATATAGATCTAGTGACTCATAATAACCCTAACAGTGCTCTTTAATATGAGAACCAAATGAAATCAATGACAATCGATCAAAGTAGATAGTCACACAAAGTCGGTTCATCGACAGATCATTGATTTCCAACATTAATCGATTAACTGAGCAATATCAATTAATAATGATTGTTATAGATTGTCATTGATCATCAATTTCATAAATTGCATAGGCCGGGATTATTGCCATAAAACTAATATAGTTTTTACTAATATCTAATAATATAGCATGGTGAGAATGATGTTATTCCATTATGCTATTATGATGCATTAAATTTTACCTTAGATTTCAAAATAATGACTGTCACCAAACTAACTACATTAAAATATACTCACTCACGTAGCTCAGAAGTCTCATATCAAAAAGGTGGACTTGCAAAGATTACATATCAATAAAATTTACGAAATCCAAGGAAAAATACTACTTTCAAAACATTTTTCAATCATTTTGAGTTTATGCAATCCCTCAGAATAAAAACAGCAAAGAAAGATGGCAAAAACTAATCACTAGTTTATTTCGAAAGCCTAAACTGAAACACGAGGAAAAAGAATCGAAAATTTCAAAATGGAGGACACCGCTAGACAAACCACGTTGAAATTTTAGGAAGACTTTTAAAAGGCCTAAAAGTACTTTTTATTGAGCAATATCACTTAAAATCAAAAGAATAGTATTTATTTGTTGTATTTATTGTATTTTGGGGCGAGTTTGGAGGTTAAGGATAGGAGAAAATAGTAGTTTTCTGTGCTTTACCTGCCCTCGAACCTTCATCTTGAAATAACACGCGGATAGAGAAAGAACAAGACGATGCTGGGGGGATTCGATACCGCGATGAACTATGGGATATCAAACACAGGAATCCCATCCAGTCAACTAATCTTTCAATATCGGCACACCCGCCTATACTATGCATCTGTGTTTTTGGACATTCTATTTTTTTACAATGATTTTTTTATTCTCTAGACAAAAATATATTGACAATATTTTTTTACAGAATCCCGTTACAAGCAACCAGCAAACAACCATAAACTCTGTGCCTTTACAAGACCCCTCAGAAACCTCGTTAGAAAGGCAAAATATAAAAGGAATAGTTAAATCACGTTAATTGGATGAGATGACACGACTTATATATTAGAAATATATTTGTAATTTGTTTCCCGTATACTACTACTTTTACGTAGGGTACCTTTGGGTTACCTGTGTCATCGCTTCCCGAGGGAGTGCGGTTGGGGGTCTCTTGGCTCGTCTGATTTGGAGCCTGATTTGGGACATGAAGAACGAACCTGGAAGGGCACTGTAGCTGATTGTTTTGTACAGAGGGATTCAAAGTTGGTAATTATCTGAAATTATGAATAGCTAAATGGTATTATCAGTAAGAATTTGTGCTTTTTTATCTCTGCAATGTAGATTTGAAACCGCGGGGAAACCAGTTCATTAACGACAAAGGAAGAACGATCAACTATGACAACTAAATGTAGCCCAGACCACATCATAATCAAGGGAACAAAATCTCCACTTTTTGCCCAAAGAACGTACCATCAATTGAACCCCAACATCGATGAGCAAGACTTCTCTGTGGTTACTTACAATACTCTATCAGATGCTGCTTTAATGAACAGTACAGCATATGAATACTGCGAGAACAAGTTCAAGGAAAGGACTACTGGCTCCCTTTATAGACATGAACTACTTTTGAAAGAGGTGAGATCAGGCATAACTCTGTGAAAATAACATATAACATATTTAGACAAAAGAAAAGTGAGGGGGACCAGGCGTTAATAATAAAGCTTATTTATTGGGTGAGGGGGGTTCGACAAATTTTTCAAGGACCACTTTTTTAATATAGGTGGACTACCAAATAATTTGTATGGAGTTATTTCTACTTTAATATCATTCTAATTATAGGGGCTACTAAAAAGGTTTGTAAGGGGGAGGATTGTTACTGGTGAAAATGGCTGCACCCCACCCCCCCCCTCCCCCCCAAATATACCCATAGACCAGCCCCCCCCCCCCCCCACACACACACACAAATTATGAACACTTCCTTAGAGACTCGATTTTTTTCAACTTAAATTTTTTACACTTGTGTCAACAGCTAGAATGGCTTGACAGTGACATTATATGTCTTCAAGAAATAGATCCATCCTATTTTGACCACCTTCTGCATCAAAGTCTTTCCAAACTTGGTTATGATGGTCATTTTGTCATAAATGGTAAAGATGGCAATGCAACATTCTATAGGACTGATATATTTGAGCATGTGATGAAAAAAGAAGTCAGCATCTTTGACAAGATGAGAGAAATTTGCAAGGAAACTAACCAAGATACCCTGATTGATCATCTAAAAGTTCATTCTCACATTTTGATGACAGCATTGCGGCATAAAGCAAGTAATAAGTTGCTTATAATTGGTAAGTTCATTAATGTACAAACAGGCCAGGGTGGATCCAGGATTTTGTTCAGGGAGGGGTGCAGGGCACAAAGTCAGCCCAGGGGGATGCAACCGTCCGAATCAAAGTAAGAAAACAACATTTCATGTTGGGTATCTTCAAAATAGGGAGAAAAAGTTGCTCTAGTGTAATTTTACACTTGAATATAGAGTTCTGCATTCTGTGTTTGGTTGAGTGACAAGTGATTATGAAACAATATTTACTGCCAGGTCAAGTGGTAATTATGAAGCTCACCAAAGTTTGCCAGAGTGTAAGTTATACTAAACATTTTTTATCCTGGATTTCCTCCTTTCTCTGATATTCAAGTCTAAAATTATACTAAAACAATTATTTACCTCAGGTTAAGTCAATATGTTGAATATTTACCTTGACTACATCTTGATAAGTAGAGGGCCACTGGGTCATCAGTATGATTTGCAAAATTATAACTGTTATGTGTTACCCTTCAGTAAATAAAGTTCATTCATTTAAGTATTCACAAATATTCACTTTGCCTTTGACAAATAATTGCTAAATAATATTGTTAACAAAAAGAATGTTTTTCTAGGGAATGTGCATGTTGACTTTGATTGGTATGGTCACTCAGTTAGACAGATACTTATAATTTGTTCAGCAAGTAAGATTCTACATGAGTTCAAAGAGTCTTTAAAAGCTGATGACCAAAGCCTGGATACTTCGCACATTTTCTGTGGTGACTTTAATGTAGAACCCCAATTTCCTGCCTATAAAGTGCTCAGCACTGGCAGACTAGGCAAAGATGATCTTGAGAAACTAGAAACCACTGATTATATAAAATACTATGAAAGTATTAGGAGAACGCCACCTAAAACAAACAAGGTACATAATCCTTTTCTTTCATATTGTAAGCCAGCTGTTGTGCATAATTGATTTTCAATGTTTGTAATAAATAATTTAACACCTTATCTTGTTTAGATTTCAGAGAAAGAAAAGGCAACTTTGTGTCACTTAAACAAGTATTTTGTTAATTCTTTGAAAACAGTAAAAAGTACTTACAAAACAGTTCTGGTATGTTATTTTCAATTACATTATTTTTTATAAACTTGTACTATATCCTTCAATATCTCTTCTCCTCTCGTCTCTCCTCCCTCAGGCTCTAATTCTGAATTCTAGGCTTTTAAATAATTCACTTTTATTTGATTTTTCACTCTCCAATGTTTCCTTTCAATTTCATAGGGTAAAGAACCAGATGTAACCAATCATGAAGGAGGAAAGAACCACTGGATACTGGACTACCTGTGGTATTCATCAGATTCCCTGTGTCCTACTGGAGTATTGGATGTGGTACCACTATCTCTAGTAAACAGTGTAGTTGGTTTACCAAATGAGTTCTTTCCTTCAGATCATCTCTCTTTAAAAGCCTCGTATCGTTTCATAAATTAGAGAATTATTGCCTGTCTCAATTAACCCGCAGAAACCAGTATATATATCATTTTGAAATATAAATCATTGAAAAACAGACTCATTTTGCATACAAGATTTTGATTGGAGGAAACACATACAGTTTTTGTATTAAAAAAAAGATACGATGAATAATAAAAATAATTATAATAAAAATAATTTTTGATAATTATTTAAATTATCATTGATTTTGAAATTAAATTTATCGATTTATGTATCGATTTAAGGGGGTAATGTCACGTGACCTGTTAGTGTACATTATTCATAATCAAAAAGTACAAAAAAGTAACAACTGATCTGATTTTGTAAGTCTTTAATACATAGTATTCGATTATATTCAGGTAGTTAAAACCACCCTTGTCCTGACAAAGCCACATTTTACAGTTACTTAATGTGACCAATATTTCAAGCAATAGTTTTATTATCCTTACTTTCTACATTTATCTGTTAAAAGACTAGTATACATCAGGTATTGCACGGTACAATAGAGTACCAAAATATGACGTCATCAAATTCTAACTTGTTCAATTCAGTTTTGAAGAGAACACAACATTCTCTACATTTCTGCCAATTCTAAGGCTGTTGCGAGCTGTAGAAATGGAGATATCGGATATTTAAGCTCCAAAAGTCCCCAATACGTTTTCTATTATTTTGCACTGGATCCAATCATGTTAGATCCAGCACCAAATATGAGAAAATGTAAAGGGATATCTTTGTATTAAATTACCTATATCTTAGATATTTTTCGCTGTGACGTTCCACACTATATAATATTTTTACATTCAGTTTCTGAATATGTCACCAAAAACCCAAATGTCTTAAAAAATAATTTTATGACGTCATTTTGGCACTGTTCATCGTGAAACAGTTGTACTAACCTTTCAGCTCAAAAATTATCTTTACTAGTAAACTTTGCTTGTTATTTCTCTGATATTTGACTGCTTTAAACTTGTTTTTATCACTGAACTGCCAACTTTGGCCAGCTGGTCTGAAAAAGCGACGTAGAAATGACGTCACTGCAAAACTGAGGTGTCATGAAGCCTGCGAAAATTGACTTATAAAAGTTTAAATCTGAAATAATTATAGATTTATAGGAAAAGTTTTTGATATTTTACATACATTTATTATGATATTCATCACTGAGTGGGAGAATAAAATACTGAAAGAAATAACCGTTTCCCGATTCGCTGGGCTACTGAGGATGACACCTCAGTTTTGCAAATCTTCTCGGTTCTGATTGGCTAACATTTTTTCTCACATCAGCTGGTTGTATCTATATAGGGCTGTTAAGTGTGACGTCACTCGTATAGAAAAAAACTTCCGGGCCCAAAACGAAAAGGAGTTATAAAGATTTTTCTTACTTTTTCGTCATGACAGGATTGGTTGTCCAACTGTTTCAGCGGGTGGAGGTTTATTCATTGAGAACATTTTTCGCTTTATTTTATCGGTTTTTGTGAGCAGTTGGACCCGGAAATACCGGCGTCACAACTTAACAGCTCTATCCTGATTCCATACTACTAGGTATTCTATAATACTTACATTTTAAAAGTATTAGTAAAGGAATTTATATTATATTTAAATAATATTCTTTACCGACACAGAAACTTACATTTCGTCATGTCGGTAGTATCGCTTGTATTAGTATACTATGATAGTAACAGCACCAGGTCAAACCGATTCTGGTAATGATCTGATCTAAGCTTCATAACAACAGCAGTGACCAGAAGTAGAAATATTTTTGCTTATATATTTGCTTCTGGAAGTCGTTTCTTCAATAAATGACTAGCATGCATTGCAGGCGTTCCTTGTTGGGGACGGGGGGGTTGGGACGAAGGACAGGGCGTTCAAGAGAGTTCCTTCCACCTTTCTCCTCTGCCCCAATCTTCCCCGTTCAAACCAGGAACGCCTGCTAATGAATGACATCATGTTAACAGTTGACTTTCAACTGTCTTGTAAAACGGAAGTGGCACTAACTCCACAGGGAACCCGGCTTCGATACGTAGGCTTTAAAATATGTATGACATTATTAATTTATTGACGCGGGTTCCCTGTGTCTTTATCTCAAGGAACAAGAGCGTACAAATGTCGCATGTTTCCTGTGGTGTAAATTGAAACCTCAACGGCCGTGATCATTCTGTAACCGGATAGCGGATTAACGTAATAGTGTAACGCACTCGTTTAGTAACAGTCAAATAGAGAGAAGGGATGAAACTAAGCCAGTTTTATCGTTACATGAGCACCGTCAGTTGATGGGACCACCTTATAATCGAATTTGCTATTTAGCGTATAATGATGATGAGTGTTGTTAGTAGGGAAAACGTCTTGGAAAATGTTTCCCATAATGCCCAGCCTATGAAATCTACGAAATTCACTGGCAACAACAATTTAAATTTTACGATATGGTAAGTAACTGTTGCTTTGATTTGAATTTCGGCCGTTGATTTTTCAAAAAAATTCTAATATCAGCATTTCAATTTAGGCTTTTAAGAAACTTCCAAGTAAAGGGCTGCTATTCCAACATCCAGAATCATTCAGATGTATATTTCAAATACAGATGTGTCTGATAAAGAAAACCAAAGAAAAATCGAAGAGCGCGAGGTCGGCCGGATACTAAAGAAAGTTTTCCGGAAGCCAAGCGGTCCCATCAACTAGCGGTGCACATACTCTTAAAGCAAGCGTTTAGAAATCACCGTTTTATTCCTAAGCAGTTTTTACTTTCAGCTAAAATTATGCCCTATCGTAAAGGTTATTTATTAGGACCTCGTTTGGTATTGGTTTTGTCAATAAGCGAATTTTCTAAATCCTTCTTTCAGGGGTTTTAAATTGACTACCCGATTTAGTTTCATCCCTTCTCTCTATTTGACTGTTACTAAACGAGTGCGTTACACTATTACGTTAATCCGCTATCCGGTTACAGAATGATTATGGTCGTTGAGGTCTATCCGGTTACAGAATGATCACGGCCGTTGAGGTTTCAATTTACACCACAGGAAACACGCGACATTTGTACGCTCTTGTTCCTTGAGCTAAAGACACAGGGAACCCGCGTCAATAAATTAATAATGTCATACATATTTTAAAGCCTACGTATCAAAGCCGGGTTCCCTGTGCTAACTCGAAATAAAAGATGAATACTGAAAACTTGATTTAGCCTGACTTATTAAAAAGTCTAAAAAGCCCCTACACACGAAACAACTGCTGCGCGCTCACAACCACCCATCAAAGGGCGAGGATTTTTGGGATAACAACTTTCCCAGTGTAACAAAATCAAAAATCTACTTTTCTGCAGCTCGGGTTGCCGTCGAGACGAATCTCCGTGCCGTGCTCACTACTGTTCTTTGCGGGTGGATGCACGGTTAAATTCATGAACTGATGAGCGCACCAGTTGCAGAATGTGTGCGGATATAGAAATCCTATCCACTTCTCTATCGAAAGTTAAGAAAACACTACTAAATACTAATATATGTGGCAAGAGCCATTACTGTAGACTATCCTTATGGATACATACTTCGTAAATCGATTATACCTCTTAAGATATTATATATTATGTACATAAATATTTACAAACCCTTGATCCAATGCTTCGATCCTATATATATCTTTCGCTGGCTACAAATCCGATTCATGGAATTCAAAGCCTAACAAACTGCTTCGTTGATTTTAGCTAGTCTTTGTACAACACTACAGCGTCAATTTTAATATAGCTACTCGACACCCTCGTTATTGATTATTTGTTTAGCTAATGTTCTATTGTATTTAACGTTTTGTGATAGCCAGGTGGCGAAGAAAGACCACTTCAAAGACAGTCTCAATTCAAGTGACCACTCAAAGTTTGTTTTGTCTCTAGTTCTCTAACAGCACAATTGGTGTCCAAGATTCAAGGCTGATTGGATCAGTATCCTCTGCATGTTGTAATTGATCGCCATTTTCATTATCACAGCTTGCTCCCAGCTTGTGTTTAAGGCATCACGGCGTGAACCCGGCTAATTTGCCATAATTAAGCTAATTATCTCTGTCTCAATTTGTTAAAGTTAATCAGTTCAATTAACAGATCGATCTCACGAGTCACGTGGAATCGGCAGAACACACAGTCAACTCTAAAGGCTTTTTACATTGAAATTTTTGTCTGATTCATTCTAAATTGACTAAGAGCAAACTTACCAACTGCTGTGACCGAGTCTTTGATCATTTCCGAAATATTCGAGCCATTTAACCACAAAACTGAGCTCACATTCTTGTTTATCGATGCATAGCCTAAGCATGATGTTAGGACCCTCAATTTATCATCCTTAAACAACAGAACGGGAGTTTATTTTCTGTCATCTATAGCTTTCCAATCCATTGTCGCACGCTCGAATAAAACTTGAACAACATTCTGGGATACCATGGTATTTCTTCTTCTGTGTTGAAAAAGTTCGGGGAAAGTCTCGCCAGAATTCGCACGGGGAACATAGTCCAGTGAGAAATAGTGTCACTTGGAAAAACAGCATAGCATGATACGACAATATCGTCCACAAGGATGTTGCCAGCTTCAGTTAGGGGTGCGATTACTCCTGTTAAAGCACTCCTGCTTATAGAAGTTACCCGTTGTACACCGACGTTGTTTGAGGTATTCCGCACGTATATGTGGTCTCCAACTGCTAGTTGGTTAGCATATACTACACTATCCTGCTGGGTTTGTTGGTTTACTTTATAGATTAAATGTGTCGGTGTGATTAGGAGCCTCTTGTTGTGGTTGAAAGCGTTGATGATCAAAAAGCTGTTCCTTAGGTTTGGATTGCGGTGAAAAAACATGATCACTGGACTGTAGATGATTTTTCCTTGAGCATCTAAGGTCGCAACTCGGTCTCCTATCTTCAAGTCCTTCATCAAGACTGATTTTCCATTCTGTAAGCGGACTGAAGAATTCGAATGGAAACATGCATTGCGAGTATTTTGCTCTACAGCGTCAGGTCCTATTCAAAAAGAAAATGATTGAATAAGTATAGAAAAAATGTATAGGACCAGAGGTCCAGAAAACTTTCTTCAAATTTTATCGATACCCTGAAACAACCTCTGGGCTGATCTAAGTCAGGACATGGCTAACTCACAGATAGAACACTGAAACAACCTCTGGGCTGATCTAAGTCAGGGCACGGCTAACTCATAGATCGAACCCTGAAACAACCTCTGGACTGATCTAAGTCAGGGCACGTCTAACTCACAGATCGAACACTGAAACAACCTCTGGGCTGATCTAAGTCAGGGCACGGCTAACTCACAGATCGAACCCTGAAACAACCTCTGGGCCGATCTAAGTCAGGGCATGGCTAACTCACAGATAGAACCCTGAAACAACCTCTGGGCTGATCTAAGTCAGGGCATGGCTAACTCACAGATAGAACCCTGAAACAACCTCTGGGCTGATCTAAGTCAGGGCGTAGCTAACTCACAGATAGAACCCTGAAACAACCTCTGGGCTGATCTAAGTCAGGGCATGGCTAACTCACAGATTGAACCCTGAAACAACCTCTTGGCTGATCTAAGTCAGGGCATGGCTAACTCACAGATAGAACCCTGAAACAACCTCTGGGCTGATCTAAGTCAGGGCGTGGCTAACTCACAGATAGAACCCTGAAACAACCTCTGGGCTGATCTAAGTCAGGGCGTGGCTAACTCAACAGAGGGAGAATAACTCTCGAATCAAGGGAGAGACCTAGCAATTACAATGTAATACCGCTGAGCCCTCGACCCCAGAGGCGAGAGGCGAGTGTAAGAAAAACCAAAACCTGGTTGCCCCGTGAATAACGCACCTAATCTTTTCCTACCAGAAATCCTTATCCTCCCCCTCCCCCTTCCACAAACTATACTGCAATATTCTAAATAATTGAATAAGTATTTCAAGGTCATACCAGTTGCTTTCACGGAGGCATGGATGTAGTTTCTACTTGAATATTCAACCCAATCAAATCCAGCATTAACAGCAAGACGTCCAAGTTCTGGGTACTTCCTTCTGTCCATGTCAGATGTTTGGATGTCTATGGCTCGTCCTTCATAATGGAGAGCAAGATGACTTTTCTTTCGTCTCGTCTTTTTTTCATATGCCCTTATCACTCGAACCTTGACGCTGCCGTGCCAGGCTTTTTTCACACTAATTATCAGGTTTTGCAGCTTCTCCGCGCAACGCTATGGACAGAATAGAAACATCGTTGTTCAACTACGCAGAAGTAGAAATGAAATTAGGGACATGCTTTCGGGTAGTAGTGAAGAATAAAAGGAAGAAAGTAAGGAAGAAAGAAAAAAGAAAGGAAGGCAATAATATTGATGGATGGATGGATGGGTGGATACATGGATGGATGCATGGATGCATGAATGGATGGATGAATCAATAAATGGATGAATCAATAAATGGATGAATCAATAAATGGATGAATCAATGAAGATGTGACAGACGAGAAGAAGAATTCTTTTCCATGATAGCAACATACCGGTGTCATTCTTTTATTATCATTCGTTTCACCATCTTCTTTAAAAATAACGTTTGTATTGATTTCCACTTTCAAAGCTCTGTACTTTGGCGAGCCTCTTCTTACAGCACCCTTTGAAGTCCCACTTGCACCAGCGGACCATTCGTCCAGATTTGGAAATCTTTCTTTGAAGTTCAGGCGATCCTTTCCTATATAACGTTCCTTGTTGATCTTGCCGGGGCCACAAGTTCCTCCGCCATGAACAAGAAGAAAGAGCAGTAGCAGGCCAATTCTTGTATTCCTGAAGGCTCGTATAGTGCTGCTTCTTTTCTTCTCCAACATTGCTTGTCTGTTAAAGTATTCTAGGACAAGATATGAAATCTGTGCCAAAAATCCTTTGTATCACAGTTTGGGATGTAATCGTGAGCTGAGCCCTGTAGAACTAAAGAAAGACTTCGGTTACCAAACGATTAACCTCTAACCATCTACTAAACACAATACAATAGCACAAAATTAATAAATTAAATTAGATTTTTTTCTTATCTTGATTTGTCTTAAGTTCAAAGTTAGCCGACATATGAATGAACCGAGTCAAAAGTCCATCCATGTTGGATGGATAAAGAACGATGATGGCGGTAAAGACGCCGTCTTTTTTAGAGAACATTCCGCTTTTAACTTAATTCAAACCATACTGCCTGCCCTTTATTGGAGTTTAATGGCATACATTTGAAAGGGCAACATAAAACTGCTGTAAAGCTTGACGGTTGCCTAATGGAATCATAGCCTTTTATAGTAGTCTTTGGCAAGAAAGAGTGTATCAAGTATAAACTGAATTAGTAAAACAGGTCTATTATAACCTGAAATGTTACGTAGCGAAATTGAATAATATAATAGGTTATCTTTGTTCAAGGTTATCGTTATAAAGCTAGGATACAAGAGAAAAGAAAGAATTGATACTTGAAATGGGAAGAACTAAAGGTATGCCTCAATCTAGACGCACAATGCAGAAAACTTCTTTTGTACTTGTTATGATTCATTGACAAAAATGTCACTATAAAAAGTTATTGAAGGCCTGCGAAAACTTCTTTTATTGGTCTAAAGGCTTGGATTGGATCTACTTTTATAATCATGCGCAGTTCACATGAACCTTTAATTTTGTCAGTCACACCTCGCATGAAAACCTCTGGGCTGGTCTAAGTCAGGGCATGGATCAAAGTCACAGATATGATAGAACACTGAAACAACCTCTGGGCTGATCTAAGTCAGGGCATGGCTAACTCACAGATAGAACCCTGAAACAACCTCTTGGCTGATCTAAGTCAGGGCACGGCTAACTCACAGATCGAACCCTGAAACAACCTCTTGGCTGATCTAAGTCAGGGCACGGCTAACTCACAGATCGAACCCTGAAACAACCTCTGGGCTGATCTAAGTCAGGGCACGGCTAACTCACAGATCGAACCCTGAAACAACCTCTGGGCTGATCTAAGTCAGGGCACGGCTAACTCATAGATCGAACCCTGAAACAACCTCTGGGCTGATCTAAGTCAGGGCATGGCTAACTCACAGATCGAACCCTGAAACAACCTCTTGGCTGATCTAAGTCAGGGCATGACTAAGTCACAGATAGAACCCTGAAACAACCTCTTGGCTGATCTAAGTCAGGGCACGGCTAACTCACAGATCGAACCCTGAAACAACCTCTTGGCTGATCTAAGTCAGGGCACGGCTAACTCACAGATCGAACCCTGAAACAACCTCTGGGCTGATCTAAGTCAGGGCACGGCTAACTCACAGATCGAACCCTGAAACAACCTCTGGGCTGATCTAAGTCAGGGCACGGCTAACTCACAGATCGAACCCTGAAACAACCTCTGGGCTGATCTAAGTCAGGGCACGGCTAACTCATAGATCGAACCCTGAAACAACCTCTGGGCTGATCTAAGTCAGGGCATGGCTAACTCACAGATCGAACCCTGAAACAACCTCTTGGCTGATCTAAGTCAGGGCATGGCTAACTCACAGATTGAACCCTGAAACAACCTCTTGGCTGATCTAAGTCAGGGCAAGGCTAACTCACAGATCAAACCCTGAAACAACCTCTGAGCTGATCTAAGTCAGGGCATGGCTAACTCACAGATCGAACCCTGAAACAACCTCTTGGCTGATCTAAGTCAGGGCATGGCTAACTCACAGATCGAACCCTGAAACAACCTCTTGGCTGATCTAAGTCAGGGCATGGCTAACCGTCACAGATCAAATTGGAATACAACATGTAAATTAGAATCAATGTCAAGCTCGCCCATTTTAATTAATAATAGTCTACATTACATAATACATAACCAGTTCCGTTTCTCCTAGCTTTAATTAGGAAATACGGTTTGTATAGTAATTAATGACATCGCGTGGTCGTTGTTCACAAAGACACAACACCTCGGAAGTACCTTTAGTGAGGGTTTTTGTCCTCGCTTCCTGGGTCAGCCGTAACTCTTTTATGCCAAAGACAGGTACAAATGATGGAAAAGAGCAAACTGATGATTTGTGTTCACTATTGTTGTCGTACAATAAAGTGGTCTGACTTTAAGCTAACATCCCCGACTGCATCCATATATTCTATTTTTTTATTATATCAGGCCGGGTTCTCCGTTCTTTTTTTTTTACCCATTTCCGATGTGTTTCTCTGACTCGGTTTATCTGAGTACCATGTCGTTAGGTCCGACATCATCTCTCTCTAATCCATTATATTCAATTCATATTCTGCTCTCATCCCAGCCATTTTAGTTTGTTCACAGATTAACTATCACATGACCCTATCGCTACCAACACATACTCAGGTTTTTCTACCTTGCTTGCTTGCTACATTGGCATAAAAATATAACCTTTGTTAGTTCTTTTGTGGCCGCTGTAAGCTTTTATCTAAGGCATTTAGGAAAGTTAAGATTCCCACTCGTAAGACACGATAATCAGTGAATCAAGACTCTACACTCCTACACATTTAAGATTGAGTAAATGAGTATTAGAATGGCTTAGATTAAGAATACGGTATAGATGTGTAATGATTTTGAGGGGTCTATTCAGCCTACGCAACCAACTAGTCATGATACTTCAACTTACGCAAGTCATGATACTTCAAGGAGGCTGTGTTTGTTGACATAACGTTTGGAGAGGTTTTGATAATACTATATGGAGTATCTTAACCACGGGTCAAAGTATTACTGCCGTCTGAATTTAACCTTAAAAAATACTACTAGTAATCATTTGAAATGTTCGACGCATTAGTTCGCACTGCTATTTTGAGTGTGCCATTAACGTATATGCAAATGCTTCTGCGTGAAGCGATGACTTTACAGACATTTTTAAAATTCAACTTACAGAAGCTGTGAAGAGAGTGTCCTATGGGAGCTGTACCGCCTAGGGCTGTCCAAGGTGCAAACCGTCCTTCGCCAATGCCTTAGATCACTTGATTCACGGCTCAGAAACAGTATTTGAACTAAATGGTAAGCCGCACAGACTACTCAATTGGAAAAATCAACATGGTTGGGCGAAACTAGTCTAGAAAACTGACGTTAATTGATTCTTTCGCTCAGCATGTTCTCGTGCAAATAGGCAACCAACTGTGGCTCCTGGGGTGACGTTTTACTGATTTCTAATTGTATGTTCACTCCGTTACCGACTGCCTAAACCTTTTGGTGTGATTACGACTCAAAAAACACCTTGTAAATCTCTTTCCTAAGGGCGGTACTCTTGTTTTCCTACCTCCTTCATCTGAAGACACGAAAAGATGACAACCAAGAATAAAGAAATGGGAGTTCCAAGCAAGCGAGACAGTTAATTAAAAAACATTGATCAAATCGTTGTATCATAATTAAATCTGACAACTCACTGTTTGTTTTCTATATTGATATAAATAATCAAAAAAAAATAGGTTCTTGGTTTGTTAGGGAATCAGTATATAATAGAAAAACGGTCCAAGTGAACGAAAACGAACACGAACACGGAAAATATTTCTTTTTGGCTTATATGTCCAAGTTAGTGTCAAATACAAGAACAACAATTTGCTGAAGTTCGTCTGTTGTTTCCGTCAAGAAAGATATCCATGCACACGTTTTAGAGGGCTGTATTCGTATACAATTAAGCTGGTGACGGGCACACCCTATCGCATATAAAGTGGATCTGATCAGCTACCAGAAATCAACACAACTCGCCGGTTACAATACAGACCGTCCTTTTTTGCATATAGACAGCAGTTTTATGCCGTCCTATTAATTTTTCCATGATCCCTCCTGCTGTGTTTTTATCCGTGGTAATTGTTATTTTGATGGAGAAGAATGCCAGGTTCATTTCAACCTGTTCATTCCATCGTGTTATGTTCATTTTGCTGATGAGCCGGCTGTTTTGACGGTCAATGTCACCACAGGAAGACCACCTCGTCATTTCTAGCATACATTTATCCGATAAGAGTTAAAGCACTTTACTAAAGCTGTACTATCCCTAAATATGGGATTAGCTTCAGAAAAATTAAGAATTTGAGATTAAATTTTTTTGTCCCACACAAAGGCTCTTCGGCCGCAGCAGCAAAGGTGGCGCAGGGAAGCACCAAACTTCGTAAGCCCGATACCAAATCCCGTATAACCCGACACTAAATCTCGTATAACTCGACACTAAATCTCGTATAACAGACGCAAAGTTTTTTTGGTACAAAAAGCTCTTTGGCCCCGGCACCAAAGTAAGTATAGCCCGAAATATAAATCTCTTACAGTCCAACACCAATCTCGTATAACCCAACTGACACCAAAGCTCGTATAGCTCGACACCAAAGCTCGTATAACGTAGCCCAATACCAAAGCCCGTATACCGCGCATTAACTTTCATCATAGCTTGGGAAAAAGCTGTAAAAGCCGAGTACCAAAGCGGATAGCATAGCTGAATCTCTAATCTCAAGAAATAGAGAACAAATCCCGTATATATCCGGCACAAAAGCTTGTGGGTTTGGATCCAAAACTCGTATAGTTGGATATGATTACCGGATGATGTAGTTCCCGGGTAGATTTTCAGGCTAAAAGACCAGCATTTTGAGAGAAAAAAGATAGAGAACAAGCGAGCGACTGCCACAGAACTAATCTGGAATTGAGAAAATCTATTCAACTTGTTCACACCCTGATTAGCTTTTCACTAAGTCCATCGATAAAAAACCTCCATTCAACTTTAACATTCCTGGTTAGGATTTAATGTATTTATATTAGATTAACGGAACCTCTATCCAGGATAATGGTTAGCTTCCGCTTCGTAATCAAGAATAAACCGTGATAAACTTTGATTGTGGGACAGGATGAAGAAAGTAGATTATGACGGTCAATCCTGGATCAGCCTTATTAATGCCGTGTGGAATAAATTTAAAAGAACTTGATGCTAAGCCGATGTCTTCTAATCAACTAAGTAAGCTCCTAATGAATGCTTTTATCTTCTTGATTTAACTTTAAAATGAGCTTAGTACAGCTTAGCGAATATGTAATGTACTGAGGGGCAAAATATGCCATGTAATTTCGAAAAAATGGGTATACGTGCGTTTGGGGAGCTAGTTTACTAATTCACCATTTTCCATACATCCGTTCACTGGTCACAGACAAAGCATTCGATCGAGGTTGCAAGGTAGTTTCAAAGGATTATCTTGCAGCCTGTGTTTGGCCAGTGAACCGCTGATATTCATGTGACGTCAAAGCAGCTCAATTTGGAGGACAAAACAAAAGAATTTCAATCTCCTGAAAATTGGAACCTATTGTTTTGCCCTCCCGGCAAATTGAGCAGCATTCCGACGTGCTGCAAGGGGTCTATAGGCGGAAAGTGGTGTATGATCTGAAACAACACAAACGTTCATAAATCAAGCCAGCTTTAATTCCAGGGTAGAAGCTAGCTAGTCTTTGTGGTTTCATCTGGCTGGCCTAGACCTACATACATGTCTAGCTTGCATATTGCACACAAGTCAGAAATAAAAGCTTTTTATGCAGTAAGAAAACCTAAGCCAAGTTATTTCTTATCCTAGATTAGTCTTATTTGCACTCGTAATAAGATGGTGTTAAAGCGACTTAGCTCGTTCGACTAACCTACTTAACTCCTATAAAATTGTTTGGAATTTGTATTCTTTTATCAGAGTAGAAATATTTATCAGTGATTGTGGAAATGATGACCACGTGGTAAGGTAATGAATAATTATAGGCTTGGGAGATGGAGAGTATGATAGTAATGGTGATGATGATGATGATGATGATGATGATGAAGAAGATGATGATGATGATGATGATGATGATGAAGATGATGATGATGATGATGATGATGATGATGAAGATGATGATGATGATGAAGATGATGATGATGAAGATGATGATGATGATGATGATGATGATGATGCTGATGATGATGAAGATGATGATGATAATGATGATGATGATGATGATGATGATGATGAATGATGATGATGATGATGAAGATGATGATGATGCTGATGATGATGATGATGATGATGATGATGATGCTGATGATGATGATGATGATGATGATGATGATAGATTTGATAACAGAACGACTATTATGGTAACGTACTGAGATATTAACAAAGTCAAATAACTTTTTCAGTACCAGTTCGACCCTGCAATTTCCTAAAACACTTCTTTCTCCAATCCATTAACAATACGTTCAAATTCAATACAGTACATTCTTAAGTAACCCTATATTCCTTTTATGGGTCGTTATTTTGTCTAATATCCTAAGCAAAGGAAACCTCGTAAATTCAAGAATTCGTCGACTTAAAGCGGCCATACTTTTGAGACAGAGACGTGACGTAGTGAAAATTCCAATTTGAATTCATGATAAAACTGATTGATCAAAATTCAATTAAAAATGGGAGTGTTCAATAACCCTTGCAGCATGTTGGAATGCAGCTCAATTTGGAGGGCAAAGCAATATAGGTTCCAATTCTCAGGAGATTGAAATTCTTTTGTTTTGTCCTCCAAATTGAGCTGTTTTGACGTCACATGCAAGGGGTATATATAAAAATAGTATTCTAAATGGTGTGTTGTAGGAGTACTTCTTGATTAATGAAATATTTCCTTTTATGGAGAAAGCGAAATGGATGCAATCACGGGATATCATGACGTACCGAGGCGTTTATGAAATCTAATGGTCTAAAGATTGAAGGAAAGAAAGAAAGTTAGCCGCGCCCTGACTTAGATCAGCCCAGAGGTTGTTTTAGGGTTCGATCTGTGTTCCAGGATATCGATAATATTGACGTTTGCGATCAGACAAACGAATATTCAATAGTTTTGATCCACGTAAAACTAAATCCAATAAATATTTTTTTACAGAGTATCATATATTTTTGTACAAACACATGCGCAGTTCGTCAGAGTCGATTTACCGGAATTGAATGCATTTCGAAGGCAGCTCAGTCAATTTAGACAAAAATACATCAAAACCATTCAATATAAGGTTTCTTAGATGCCTTTTATGCCATTTTTGCGCGAACGACGTGGTAAATGACCAGAATTTCTTTCTAAGTTCAAATACCGTTCCACAACACTTGACACGGGTGGATTGGGTCACGTGCATGCCGTACGATCATGCGCAAAAATAGAAGGTTGAAAAACCTATCGAAAAGTTAACCACAAAGTTATAATTATCCAGCGACTACGTTGTTTTCGATGAATTATTGAATGACAAGTTCAGGGAAGATAGTTTTTGGGTCTGTACTACAATATTTAGGGTATATGCCTTTATCGTCATTATTATTATTATCATCTCATCATCATCATCATTATCATTATTATTTTATTTGAACCTCAGGAAAATTTGATACAATATGATTTTTCCCTGGTAAAATTACTAGTCGGGTCTTTTCCCAAGACCTAAGACTTCAAACAGTCATTTCAAAACCTAACCGAAACCTTTAAACTATTGCTACAATGCTGCTTGACTTATTCTTTTTCTTTCTTTTATCCCCTCCCTTTTTCCCCCCCTAAAGTTCCAAGACTTTTCTTAGTATTCTGGCAGTTCCTAAAATTGCGGATTTCTAAAGTGTTGCTATCCTGTTATCCTATCTTATGCCTAACATAGTTACATATTCCTATTATTATTATTATTATTATTATTATTATTATTATTATTATTATTATTATTATTATTGTTATTATCACATTGTAATTCAGTGATTCAGTCATTCTCATTCATTTATATAAATCAAAGAAGTAGAGTAAGCGAGTTTTGATCCAAATCCCTGCAGCACTCAAAAATAGTCTGAAGGTCGGCTCTATAAAAACTAATTTATTGGATTGAACCGCACATTCCAAGCAAAATGCAGACCACAAGTAAATAGTGTCATTAGTGATCGAGGGTCAGTTAACAGTCCGCCAATTAAAATTCCATTAAAACAGAGTTGAAATATTGCTAGCAACTTCAAAGAAACTTCAAGGAGGTTTTGTAAACTGTATTTGTTTTTACAACAATCTTATTCTGAAGCAATTCGAAACCTTTATAAAACTTAAAGCAAAAGACCCTTCTTGCTCGAAAACGACAAACCTCGACTAAAATAGAGAAGTTATGAACTTTTTTTTGTTTCGGTTAAAAAAAAGATGTTTTTGGTCAGATAAAATTGCGAGACAGCCCAGCCCATAAACGAGTGAAGCCGAAAAACGCAAATAAAATTTAATTTGCAAATGAGTTCATTATTGGTTGGTACGTTTGCGGCCTGTCTCTGGCGGAAAAACGTTTGTACTCTGTTTGAATGCGATTGCCATCAAAGTCAGCGTTTAACAGACTTATCAAGTTAAACACCCTGATTACGTTATGTGTCTTAGGTTATCGTGCTACTTTGTTTATGATATGAACTACCGATAAAGATTCTTTTAAAGAATACTAAGTGTTTCGAAAAAGAAAATGCTTGGCAAAGCTCCTTGTGTAGTTAAGATTCCATCCTCCGGGATTGGAAAAGTTAAACACGTATCTTCTAGACAAAACATAGAAAGAATCATAAAATTATCGGGATTTTGAACGCTTGACAGGACTTCCAGATATAGTACAGATGTGCTGTGGATTGGTAGGATAACACACGCAAGTTATGGCGGGCTTGGCTCGCAGTTTCGTGTGGTTATATTGTCGGAATGATTTTAATTTGAAAAATCGATAACGTCGATGTAGGGGAGGTACGCTAGAAATCAGATAAACCTGATAACGGAATCGCTGCAGTGAAAAATACGCCTTTCGTTTGGGTATTATTTACAAGACACTACGATAGTCTACCTGCCATCTTTTTGTCTTCAGGGTAAAAAAGATAACTTAAAAACAACTTAAAATAAAATAATTCAGGAAGAATGAGAATAACTTCGAGAAGAAATAATTTATACAAATGATATTGAAGTGTTATAGAATATACTGCAAAAAATGTCCAACTGAAAACGGACGTTAAAAGGACATAGCGAACGATTTATTTGGAGAGATCGGACTGAGGTTACATTCCCACATAAATCTCAGGATTCTCTCAGCGATGACCACCATATCATGCATGGCAAGATCAGACGATATGATAAATAGATCAGGTGGTCGAATGACTCGGTAAACCGACCAAGAACGACCATAAACGACCATAAACGACCAAGAACGACAAAGATATCATGGATGGATCAGACAATAAGAAATAATAGATGAGGTGGTCGAGTAATCTAAGCCATCAGCCGACCAACTTTGGCCAACCACAAACTTCGTTTTAATCTAGAAACGTCTGGTAAAATCCATTATTGCAGGAGAGGTTTTCCTTACTTGTTCCAGACGAAAGTAGTGAACGATAATTTTTTGTTTCGCAAAACTAAATGAACTGCACCGCAAAAAAAAAAAAAAAGACGCAGATTGAGCGCAGATGAAGTTTCATTTTTCGAAAGTAAGATGCGTTCAAGAGATATAATGAACAATTCATGGAACCTGCCTCGTAACATACCATTCCAAGCATTAAAGATTAAAGCACAAAGATTCAAACAGAGTCCAAATATTTTCTCGACCTATGAAAGAGTTTGTCTTTAAACTAGTCAATGATCTTCGTGAGACCAGACCTGACGTTTGGTGGTTAGAGGTACCCTAGACTGGGTGCCTAAAGACAAGTTCTACGCTTTACGCATCTTTTTCAATAAAGAAATAAGTAATACTAGATAAAGATTGTTGTAATCTGATCGAAGTAGGTGTTTGATGAGGACAGGAGCGAAACGTTATAGAATTACTTGTGAAATCAAGAGCTTAATGAAGATTGATCGAACAATTGAAAATACATTGAATAAATGCGAGTTTTGTGCAGTGCTTCGCGCAATAATGGTCAAACCACTCCACTTTTGACCCTCTTTTTCCATTAGTTTCCTATTGATCAATGAAAGTATGAAAAAGTGGACTGTAGACGACCTTCAGTTGCAGGTCTTTAAGTTTGTTGCCTTCATTGGTTAGAGCTGATAAAGTGTCGACGATAGAGTAGTTTAAGTGCTTCAAATGCATTTCCGATCTCACACGCGCCGGTTTTTAGACAACGATTGGAATCTCTTGTCCAAAGAATAACTTGATTCTTAAATTCCGATGTCTAAGCTCACTTACCTCTCTAAACGGCTTAAAACTGAGCTCATTAGCTCACAGATATCACCCACTAACTAACTACAACGAACATGTACAAGATTGTCGGCATTTTTCTTATGTGCGAAAGGAGATCTTAGTTGCACAGTACTCTGGGAATCGATTTGATCATTTCTGCGACAATTCTTCTATCAGCACTAACAGTAACAATGTCTCGAAATGTTTTGCATTTTTCAAGGAGTTTTGGTTCGAAATTAGACGTTTCTTTCGCGGTATGAAGAGAAAAGAAGCAGTAGTTAGAGCGAGATGTAACTGGACACATACATCACTTCGTTCCATGCACCAGCACCTAGCCGCAGCACTTAATATACAAAACTTATATTATACGATTATCACCCTCCGTATGGGAGTAGTGATGGTTGTACAAGTGTTGCATGTACTCTTCGTATACAACTCTTGAAAATGCAAATGTTTTTGCAATTGAAACGCTGATCACGGTGAAAGTCACTTTTAAAATTGCCAAAGAAGACCGAATCTTTAAAAATAAGTCGTAACAATTTGATACAAACTTTAGTGTCAAATATGTTGACGGAAAGAAATCCTTATCGGAGAACCAGGTCTAGAACATGGTTGTGATTATAGTAAACAACTTGCTCTCTACATTAAAGCGGCACGGAATTCCGTCTTCGTTAAATTTGAATTTGAAAAGGCTCTAAAATCTTGCGTTGAAATCCCTTATTTTTTATTTTGAATTTTGATTTTCGTCCGTGCTCAAAATCGCGCGCAAATCCTTCGATTCCGCTCGAGTGCGTGTTTCCGCGTTCATATCATTAGATAATACCCGGGTTAACATTATGAACTTAAAGTTTATTTTTGCCCAACCTCAAAGTAGCCGCGATCGAACGGCGCTTACCGCGAGTACATCAGCTAACATATGAACCAGCGGTCAATGATAATTAAAGATGATCGATGGACTTTTTTCCAGTTGGAACAAACCTTTACATTCTCGCCAAAGACGTGACCGAGATATAAGTTCTGTGATAACACCGAGACTAAATTCAAAACATTTGCAGCTAGCTATTTTCTCGCTTTTAGTGATTTGTATTTTATGTTGTACTTATCTTTTCGATTTTCTTTTGAGTCTGTTTTGAATTTCTTCAAAGTAGCATTTGTGCATTAGGAACAAAGTGAAAATCGTTTTATATTATCTACATCCGGTCTGGGTAGAGTCGTGTACAATAGGCGATTTGAATACTAACTATTACTTAACTACTAGGGCAATAAAAATGGTCTAAAACTCCTAGAAAACTAATTCCAAGCCTACTAGAGATCTGCGCAACCTATCTAGACCATCTCTTTCACGTTAGTTATTTCGCGGGACGATAAGACGTCAATTCTAGCTGATATTGACGACCTGGGAGATCAGCGTTGAGGAGAATATTCTAAATCAAAATAAATAATGATGACTTTATTTACCTGTAGCTGAAGATGATTTGCTGTTGAGTGGAATAAAGCTTTACTCGCGCGTCGATTTCCTGGTTGCAGTTCTTTTGAAAACTGGACAGAGAATGATAAATACTGCACACCTTTCTCGGTTCATTTTCCTTGCGCACACGTTTAGTTCATCTGATACTTCAACTCGCACGAGACACGGCTTAAATACTGTTCACAGAACTCGGTGTTCCACCTTTTTTGTCGTAATTTTGCCTCAAGACATGGAAAATAACGGTCAGATCTCCACATTAATGCTGACCAACTACATATGAGCGAATTCCCAAAAAAGGTGTCTTGGAGTGCATCGTGTCTGATGGAAGATTTATATGACATATTTGAAGATTTCTTTAATTGGCGGGTCATAGCGGTTATCAGCACACATTTTTCCGTTCTGATAATGTGCTCTCTTAATATGATAGCTGCAGGACGCACTTCTGAGATTTTGGGTTCGTAGAGCGAAGATTACAAGGGCAGAGCATTAATTGCCAGTTTTTGTTCAATTAGAGACATGAAGCCCTCGACAAGCTGACCCTAAGGCTTTGTTGAATCGAAAACGAATCGTTTAGTTTAATTTATGAATGAAGGACTGGACTTATCACAAAAACCCTCAGGCACCAGATCCTTGTTGCAGCTTTCCTTCTTTGGAGACTAAATTGAAAAGTTCCTTGGAACAAATGAAGATAACGTCATCGAGCTAGACTAATTTAAAAGATTTTTGCTACACTAGGGCCATGATGTGAGATATTAGAACTGTCGGGCTTAATTGGTGAGAGCGTCGACATTTAGCACCAATCAGCGTCATTTTCTTGATTTCAACAGGAACTATAAACTGTTTGGAGATGGCTATCTTTTGTTTGCGTTCCGGCCTTAGTATTCACGAATATCAAAGTATTACCGTTCTAGAGACCTTGAACTTTCTCTGCTTGATATGCACCGCACCCTGTTTATGAGCTGGCTTATTAATGATAGTGGAAACTGAAACAACCTTTAAACTACTACGACTACTACGACTACTACGACTACTACGACTACTACGACTACTACGACTACTACGACTACTACGACTACTACGACTACTACGACTACTACGACTACTACGACTACTACGACTACTACGACTACTACGACTACTACGACTACTACGACTACTACGACTACTACGACTACTACGACTACTACGACTACTACGACTACTACGACTACTACGACTACTACGACTACTACGACTACTACGACTACTACGACTACTACGACTACTACGACTACTACGACTACTACGACTACTACGACTACTACGACTACTACGACTACTACGACTACTACGACTACTACGACTACTACGACTACTACGACTACTACGACTACTACGACTACTACGACTACTACGACTACTACGACTACTACGACTACTACGACTACTACGACTACTACGACTACTACTACTACTACTACGACTACTACTACTACTACTACTACTACTACTACTACTACTACTACTACTGCTGCTGCTGCTGCTGCTGCTGCTGCTACTACTACTACTACTACTACTACTGCTACTACTACTACTACTACTACTACTACTACTACTACTACTGCTACTACTGCTACTACTGCTACTACTGCTGCTGCTGCTGCTGCTGCTACTACTATACTACTACTACTACTACTACTGCTGCTGCTGCTGCTGCTAAAGCTACTGCTACTGCTACTGCTACTACTGCTAATGGTGTTGCTGCTACTGCTGCTGCTGCTGCTACTCCTTCCTACTCCTAATCCTTCTTTCCTTTTTTCTTCAGTTAACACTGCGAAAGAGCCATACAAAGTTTAGCTTTTAAATATTTTCTATTGCTATTTTCTATTTTCTATTGCGACCTCAAATTTTCCTAAAGTGAACTGCATGAGTAAACCTAGTTTTTAACCATATTGTCGGCAGAAAAAAGACGTACTACTGTCGAGCTAGAGAAATGTGCCATTCTAGTTTGCAAACTCACCTCAAAAAGAACCAAGATTTTTCACTCTTCTTTCCACAGCAACTAGGGATAAAAACTCATAGTCAGCCATCCTCTCAGCTCGTTTTGCAATGCGCAATGAAAGATAGCACAATATAACTGAGGGTTTTCTCAGTCTAAACCTCGCCAGCCCTCCATTAGATGGCTCCAAGAGTTCTGACTCTTTCCACTAAGAAGTCTTTGATAAAACCGTTTTCAAAAGACTAAAGAGATAACTAAATGACATAGCAATAGCATTGCCTTATTTGTGATGAATAACATGATAACTACAATTCCGTCCGTCTCAGACTAAAGGGATCGACACCAATTAGAAGTTGAACCAGATTTGGTTAACAAGAAAACGGACATCACCTTGGCTCTAATCTTAAGATCGATTTTTTTTCTTATTGAGTATTGCTATAATCACGACACTGTAATGGGATTACTCTTACGTGTAGTTGAAATAATGATTTTCTTTCCCGCTTTTCACAGGCTTCGAGTCCATAACTAGTAAGTTATATAGTGAACATGAAATAAAAAAGTGGAAATACTACATACATACATGCAATTTAATAATCAATTGCTCAATAATTCTTATTCGACTCAATTCCATGCGACAAAGCTTTGAATTTTTTTTTCATTTCGGCTTAAATTTTACAGATAGAAATTCTGATTTTAAGAAGAACATTTAATAGAAGTGTTTCATGATCTTCAACAGCTGTTTAGTACATTAACTTTATGCCCACGCGCCGAGAACGTTGAACTAACCGCTTTTTAAACAGCTGAACAATTAAGAAGAGCAGCAGATACTTCTCTCTAGTGGTGCTACAATTAAAAACATCTCAATACACTCCACAATTCAGTGTTTGATTCAAGAAGGGGATTTATTATTTAGCGAGGAAAGGACACTGAGCGTGGGTGCGGAACAGATTGATGCACTACAATAAGTATTCCATCCATTCAACGTTCACTCTATAGGCCTCTATAGATAATAGCACAGATGGTGCACAGATCTTTTTCATAAATGACAGAAAAAGAACGGGTTGTGTGTGCTGCTAATGCGCCACCTCACACCGCTGTGCTCTTGGGTGACTCACCATCACATGGTTTTTCTCTTTTCGCAAAAATCAACTTCTAAAGGTTTGCTAGCCATTGGGTATTACGTATTACCCCCGTAAAAGAAAGATTTATTGAGTGCGTGTGTGTGAGAGAGAGAGAGAGAGAGAGAGAGAGAGAGAGAGAGAGAGAGAGAGAGAGAGAGAGAGAGAGAGAGAGAGAGAGAGAGAGAGAGAGAGAGAGAGAGAGAGAGAGAGAGAGAATGAATCGTGAGCCCTTGCATAGTGGAACAGTAAGAACGTAACCAGAAAAATGAAATTTTAATGAGATTTAATTTTCGCATCATTCATTTTTTCACAGTGTCTCAGTCTTTGATTTGCTGTTTTCGGTTTTCAGTCTTCTGAATTTGAATCTTGCTTTGTGTCAATTATAATTATAATGCTACTGATAGACTAAAGCAGGAAATACTACAAGACAAAAATTCAAGAAGATCACAACACAAAAGCTAAAAAGTCTGCGTTAGAACCAACTAGAAAGATCAACGATATAGCTCATGCAGTGTCCTTGTACGCATCATGCGGATCCTTATACGCTTTGTGTTCTATGAAGGCCAATGTGAGCGCGATATTTACCCAGATATCCAATATCGCAGCACAGATTCTGCAACTCATAAACTCCAAAAATCACTCATGAAATGGCGTGTTAGTTCATTAGTTTTAGATCTTCTTGATACGTATAGTTGTCAAATCTATCCTATAATGTTTAGGTGTTCATCCTTTCTTTGTGTTAGGTGGCTCCCCTAAATTTTAGCTAATAGAGGTCATTAGTAAGATTATTTAGCTTAGGAGATTATCGGAGAAATAAATCGAAATCAAGGAAGATGTTAAGAACGATGGCGACACTTAATATTAAAGACAAGAAGAAGTTTTCATGCCGGATTTTAGCAGAACGAAAAATCAATGTTTTCACCTCACTTATATTCAACAAAATTCAAAATCAATCTATCTCATTTAAGACAGTCTACGTACAAAATTAAAATATTGACTAATTCAATTTTCTACTTATTTTCTTTTTCCTGAGGACGGATTTTTTCTTTATTACTTTCGACGTAGTTGGACATTTTTTTTTATTATAGGAATTTCAATTCTTTCAAACATTTTGAATTTCTGTCGCAACCCGGGCGATCGAGTTCCTTCGTCGTTAATCACTCAAGTCTGCGGCGAGTATCAATAACTATCTGATTGCTATCCATTTTTATCTTTAGTGGTCGTGTCGAGAATATTATGTATAAATGAATACTATTTAACAATTTGTTGATCAACACTTGCCATCTTATGTTTCATTGAAATAGTAACTGGTTCAACGATACTCGCGATTGCTACATACCTGAGCACAAAAATGCACTGTTCAAGAATATGTTGATGTTTGGTGCTTTAAGAGGTCCCTTTTTAGTCTAAACACTCTTCAAAGAGGTATTTTCATAGTATTAAAGAAACGATCACTTATTTTGACCTCATAAACGCTTCGAAAAGAGAAAACTCAATGGAGTGGTTATTGAGATTTGCCTTGAAAATTTTTGGTGTTGCGCGCCATCGTAAAGACTGGGTCGGTTAAGGCGCGCAGCACGATATCTCGTCAAATATTGCTCCAGGCGAAATTAAATATTAACTTGATACTTCGTGCAGACTATGGGTTTACCTGCATTAAAAAAAAAATGTGACTTACAGACTTTAGTTTATGTTTTGTACATGTATAGTGTGACGTTAGAACCACCATATCGTAGTATCCATCATACATGAACAAAAGAATTAACAGTAAGCGGTTCAGTGACGCGATTAAAAAAAAGGTGTAAAATGGCAGCGATTTTGAATCTAGACATTTGAACAGAATGAACAATGATAAATACCAATAATTGCAAAAAAAGATACCCATAATTCGAAAAAATGTATGGTAATCAAGGTAACTCAATGACACGTATGGATGAAGAGAGGTAACCAAATGACACGTATGGAAGAAGAGAGGTAACCCAATGACACGTATGGATGAAGAGGTAACCCAATGACACGTATGGGCGAAGAGAGGTAACCCAATGACACGTATGGGTGAAAAGAGGTAACCCAATGACACGTCTGGGTGAAGAGAGGTAACCCAATGACACGTATGGATGAAGAGGTAACCCAATGACACGTATGGGTGGAGAGGTAACCCAATGACACGTATGGGTGAAGAAAGGTAACCCAATGACACGTATGGGTGGAGAGGTAACCCAATGACACGTATGGGTGGAGAAGTAACCCAATGACGAGTATGGATGGAGAGAGGTAACCCAATGACACGTATGGGTGAAGAGAGGTAACCCAATGACACGTATTGGTGGAGAGGTAATGACACGTATGGGTGGAGAGAGGTAACCCAATAACACGTATGAGTGGAGAGGTAACCCAATGACACGTATGGGTGGAGAGGTAACCCAATGACACGTATGGGTGAAGAGAGGTAACCCAATGACACGTATGGGTGGAGAAAGGTAACCCAATGACACGTATGGGTGGAGAGGTAACCCAATGACAAGTATGGGTAGAGAGGTAACCCAATGACACGTATGGGTGAAGAAAGGTAACCCAATGACACGTATGGGTGGAACTAGATAACCCAATAACACGTATGGGTGGAGAGGTAACCCAATGACACGTATGGATGGAGAGAGGTAACCCAATGACGCGTATGGGTGAAGAGAGGTAACCCAATGACACGTATGGGTGGAGGGAGTTAACCCAATGGCACGTATGGATGGAGAGAGGTAACCCAATGACACGTATTGATGAAGAGAGGTAACCCAATGACACGTATGAGTGAATAGAGGTAACCCAATGACAAGTATGGATGAACAGAGAGGGGTGACCCAGTAAAGGAGAAGCGCTCTTTAGTTAGTACCCTTTATTGCGATGTTTGTCAGCTACAAGATATCAGACCTAAGACAAGTCACAGTACATATCTAACATTTCATCCTCTTTTGACTGATGCGTTTTTTTAACAGGCGTGAAAAAGAGAAACTCTGAGAAACTGATAATCCCTGTTGCTACATTCGCTAATTAATTCATTTCGGTAAATTTCAGTTATACAGTGGTATGAAAAATAAGAAAAATGATACAGGATCTAGAACATTTCATCAAGACAAGTATTAAATCAAAATTATTTATAGTATTTGATACGTTTACAAAACAAACTATGTGTTCGGCATTGCAATTATTATAAGTAAAAATGTTTCTATAATGCACATTATAATGATCTCGAGTAACAATTCACTTCATATTCTCATATTTTCATCTGCAACCTTCTCGGAGTATGAGGCTTTTACTGTGTACTTTCAATATCGGTTTGCACCTTAGAGAAGTCCAGTTTCTCTCCTGTAATCCGTAGGTAGAGGTCAGTTATGTCTTTGCAGGCAGTTTCAAAGTGGGTAGTAGCATCGCAAGATTTCGTAATGAATACCTAGTAATATAGATAGTTAAAATTATGACAAGGTTCTAAAATAACGTTCCCACTCTTGGCAAGGTATTAGTCATATTCCAATGCGCTCAGTAGGAGTGTTTGGTCAGGTCTTGCCAGATCGAATTAGAATTTAGAGCTTTGCAGAGGTAGGAAAACTGAAGAACTCGAAGAAAAAGACTCAAAGTAGATGAGAAGAGAGGAGGAAACCCACAATCAACTCTACTCACATATGATAGCGAGTCCAGGTATCAAACTATTACCTCTGTGGTGAGGCAGCACATTTGCAGTGTATACCACCCAAATCAGAATACAGTAAGTTTGCCCTCTATTTTATTATCATGGTTGCGCAGACAAATTACTTACCTTCGATTTGGAGCCATCATCAATGGGTTCTTTAAGATCTACAACGTCAACAAACCTACAACACAAAAGATAATATTAAATTTAGAACTTTTATAAGATGATTACCCAAACTCGTAGTGTAGTGCTTGTATGCTAGGATACAAGATAAAAAACCCCATTTTTATGGGGAAAGGAGGGGCTTATAACTTAATGTGATTTCCTTATTTTCTTTTTTGATTCATAATAATTCAAAGTGATGTATAATTCTATCTTGATTAGAGCTCCCATCTCTCTCACACAACAACAGGGCTAATAACGGGGTAGAAGTTAGTTTAACATACTTTTCTAGTACTGGTCCAAGGAGGTCTAGACCAGGTTTGAGCTCTGCTTCAGGGTTGTTTGTCTCTACTGTTGTGGTAACAAATGCCAGATAAAATCCTTTAGCTGCAACATTGTTTGCTGATGAAAGCACTGCTACGTAGATGTCTGAAAAAAAATTACCCAAAATGTTAATCATTCAGAATTCTCTTTTTATATAAAAATAACCCAAGGTATTATCGTTCCAGACAACAGAACTCTAAGTACTGGTGAGGGGAGGGGAGGGGAGGGGAGGGTAGGGGAGGGGAAGGGATATATACCTACGCATCCATATACACTTACCAGACTTGCGTCCAACTTGGTTTTGTGGGATAATAATTTGGAGGGACTCGGCATCTTTGGTGTTAGCAACAGTATGGTCTAAGATGCATATACAACGTACAACCTTGGAAATAAAACAAACAAATGATCAGAGATTGACTGAATGCTCTCTGTTAAATAAAACTGATGGGGAAACCAAGAGGTTGATCTTACCTGGCCTACTTTTTTGGTTTTATCAGGGAAGTACGAAGTATCTGAAACTACAATTTTGGTCCTTGCTGTTTCTCCCTGGGAAGTAACACCAGTAACCTGGCCATTATCATCATACACAATACCCTCAATAGGTTTATCCAGCATGTATGTGCCGCCATAGATGGCACTTAACCTTGCAAAGCCCTGAGGGAGTTCCCCTAGTCCATATAGAGGATAAAGGTATGGAGAAGTGCCATAACGTGCCAGAGATTCACTGAAAGACAATACATATTCTAAGGTTAGAACACCTTATAAGAGCCTAATGGACATCTTGTGCTAACAGATCATATGACCTTCACAGTTATGTCATAATGAACATTAGCTTGCCAGCCCACACATTTTCCAATACAAAGTTTTAGAAAAATTGTAGATTTTAAATTTATAACCGTTATCACTGAAGTACGACCTGTAAAGTTTGAAGTCTCATTTAGAAACTAGCATTTTGATGGCTGTCAATCAAAATAATTTTTTACAAACATGGCACTTACATCATCTAATTTCTTGCAGATTTCTTTTGCTTTTGAGCCCGTAATAGTAAATCTTATTACCCTCTATCGCAAACTTTGGTCACAAATATGAGGCATGTTTTTCTAAACCAATAAACTTCCTAGTATTTTGATAAACTGCTGTCAAAATTCTAATTTGCAAAAGAGACTTGCAGGTCGTGATAATGGTTATAATGCCATTTCTTCTATATTCTACATTACAAACTACAACTTCTCCTTCTTTCCAATATGAAGGTGCTCTTTTCATTCCAACATTATCATATTGTGTTGTATTGGCAGTCATTATATTTCAGGATAGTTTATAGAGAATATACAATGTAAAATCCCATCATCCAAACATACATACCTGTATAGCTTGATCTTTAGTAACGTAGGACCACAAGGCTGGGATTTATAACTATTCACATCAAAATAAGAATTGTGTTACCAGTAACCAGACAGTAAAATAACCTCTGATCTATGTCAGGGCACGGCTAACTCACTGATTGAACCCTGAAACAACCTCTGGGCTGATCTAAGTCAGGGCACGGCTAACTCACTGATTGAACCCTGAAACAACCTCTTGGCTGATCTAAGTCAGGGCAGGGCTAAGTCACTGATTGAACCCTGAAACAACCTCTGTGCTGATCTAAGTCAGGGCACGGCTAACTCACTGATCAAACCCTGAAACAACCTCTGGGCTGATCTATGTCAGGGCATGGCTAACTCACTGATTGAACCCTGAAACAACCTCTGGGCTGATCTAAGTCAGGGCATGGCTAACTCACTGATTAAACCCTGAAACAACTTCTGGGCTGATCTAAGTCAGGGCACAGCTTACTCACAGATCAAACCCTGAAACAACCTCTGGCTGATCAGGGCATGGCTAACTCACAGATCAAACCCTGAAACAACCTCTGGGCTGATCTAAGTCAGGGCACAGCTAACTCACAGGGTGTTTATTTAGGATGTTTTGTGGAGGGAGGAAGAGAGGTGAGAGACAAGTGCATTACACAACAACTCCCCAACCCTTGATTCCCATTACTTCCATATAAATCAGAGATATACTCACTCATCATTAGTGTACAGACCCAAAGAATGACCTGTGAAGTCTGCTGTGTTGACATCTAAACCAAATTTATCATACACATCTTGCATGGTCGACTTCTTTGGATCAACACCTAGTAACAAAGAATCAAGGTTTCTTGGATTTAGAGTTTCTTTTCTTTTCTTTTTTATTTGTAAGAGCAGGCTGATTATTTTGGTAGTTTTTGCCTGATGTGGGCCTGCTTTCACTCACATTCACTACCACTACATTTACTATTTCATGCACACATATTCTAGCTTTCGACTCACATGTTGATATTATGGAGTGAGGAAAACCAGAGAACCTGGAGAAAAATCCTCATAGCAAGGGAGAGAACAGCATATCAACACTTCTACCAGTTGTTTTAATAATTAAAATATTATAATAGCAATAGTCCCCTTCACAGTTCCCTGTGCCATCTTGAAAGGTAGCCATGCCTTTGCATCAAAGTGAGACAAACAGTGAGCTTGCAATGATAGAGACATGTGAATAATTGTCCAAGGTGCTAAAAAAGGTCTGTATCAGTTGCAAGCTCACCTCATGTCTTGCTTCTATGCAAAGGCATGGCTACCTTTTAAGATGGCACAGGGAACTATGAAGGACACTATTGTGTACTATTTGACTAGCTGACACATGTCAATCCACAATTGACCATCAATTGCACAGCCATTGATGGGCCTATAAGTGAACTAATTATTGGCCAATAGTTGGCCGACATTGACACAAACTTGTCAAAAGATGCATGATTACCCATAAAAAAACTACCCTAAAACAAGATAACTTACCTCCCCAGGTCTTGGAATCATCTGAATCAAAGTCATTGGTAAAAATAAGGAATTTCCTGAACCTTCTCTTCTCAAAGATTCCCATCAAACTGGTTGCCAAGGCTTCTTTCTCATCTGCAGGAACTTTATAAATCTTTGAACCCTTATAAACATAACTACCCTTGATGCTCTTGAACTCAAGGTACCTGGTTACTCCACTCAGGATAAGCATTTGTACTAGTTCACCTGAAGGAAAATAAAAAACAAATAAATAAATAAATAAATAAACAAACAAACAATAGGATTTGAGCAGTGGCATTTCCACAGAGTGGCCCTCATCCATTCAAATTCAAATTGGAATTTAGAAGTTGATTTTTGCAGAGGGAGGAAAACCAGATAACCCAGAGAAAAAAACCCTCGAAGCACAGGAGAGAACCAACCAGCAACTCTACTCACATACGACATCAAAATATTACCAAACTTTGTCTGCGCATTTTTTTTGCTATATTTTCTTCTGTTCTGACATTTACATACTGTACATGTATGGTCCACAACACATTTCGGGTTCGGTATGCAACATGCAAAAACACCTTTATCAACCTTTTTTGAAATAGCTGTATTTCTCTAACGAACATCTATTAAGCAGCCACCCTCAAGTAATCATCAAGTGGCCACTAAATAGATCAAGCTGACCACATAATAGAGGTATAATGTGTATAAAACCTTTGAAAACTGGCTGCTAAATAGAGGTTGACCACTTAATAGGTTGGAGGTTCTACTTTATAATTAACCACTTTTTAATCCATAAAATATCATTGATTACAGACTCTTTACTCAGGGTTAGCCTCAAATAACCAGCCAAAACGACCAGTCTAAAAGGTGTTTGGTTGGACATTTAGAACCAGACATTGCCCATTGCCTGGCCTAAGAGTCTGTTGAAAAATGAGATCTCTCCTCTTCTTTCTTTCTCTTGTATACAGTTAGGAAAATGATATTAAATAAGCAAATAAACAAAGGGAAATAGTTTGCAACAAAGTGTTTAAGTGTGAATACTAAAACCGGTTGATATTGATTAAGATTGATCCAAAGTGATTTAAATGTGAACACATCTGTTCTAGTTTAAGTTTGACTGAAAAATTGATTCGCTTGCGATTAATCTTAGTGTCAACACAGCGCCAAACTATCTTGTCACTAACGTTATTGGGCCTTTTAGAGGTATAGACGTTGTGTCATTACCTCTACGTGATATACTAACCTCCTGCCATGAGGAACTTGGGCACCAAGTCAACATTCCAGTCCCTTCCTTTACCATACTTATCTTGAACTTCACCTGTCTTGCCAAACTTCTTGAACAACTTCAAACAAAAAAAAATGAATGGTTATTCCAGGTTCTGATAATGTGAAATGATTGATTCTCTTGAAATTCTGTTATTGTATAACAAGGAATGGCTAACTCACAGATTGAACCCTGAAACAACCTCTGGGCTGATCCAAGTCAAGGCACAGCTAGGCTGATCTAAGCTGATCTAAGTCAGGGCATGGCTAACTCACAGATGATTCCCTGAAACAACCTCTGGGCTGATCTAAGTCAGGGCATGGCTAACTCACAGATAGAACCCTGAAACAACCTCTGGGCTGATCTAAGTCAGGGCATGTATGGATAAAAAGTTAAATTTTACACCGTAAAAAATAAGAGAGATCACTTACTGACGTTTCGGACGCTAGTCCTTCGTCGGAGTAAAAGCTTTTACTCCGACGAAGGACTAGCGTCCGAAACGTCAGTAAGTGATCTCTCTTATTTTTTACGGTGTAAAATTTAACTTTTTATCCATACTGTTTCATTAGAAACACCGACGCAGCCCACACTAGCTTACCGCTAGTTATCATCTCTTTAAGTCAGGGCATGGCTAACTCACTGATCAAACCCTGAAACAACCTCGGGCTGATCTAAGTCAGGGCATGGCTATCTCACAGATGATACCCTGAAATAACCTCTGGGCTGATCTAAGTCAGGGCATGGCTATCTCGCAGATAGAACCCCGAAACAACCTCTGGGCTGATCTAAGTCAGGGCATGGCTATCTCGCAGATGATACCCTGAAACAACCTCTGGGCTTATCTAAGTCAGGTTGACAAAACACAACTTTTCCCTTGGTCCCAGTTAATAAGTGTTGAGTGTTTTACCTCTTCAAGAGGAGAGAGTGATGCTGTTTCACCTCCATAGTACTTTTCTCTGTCCATGTGAAGGACTTTCTTGCCATTCACAGACAACAAACCACTTAAGATACATTCCTGTTAAGAAATAATGATAATTCACTTAGAATGATTTATTTTTTGGGTTGAAAATCTTAAATCATCAAAGCTAAGACCCAGGGGTATACTGGGTATTCAATATCCTAGGCATTTCCAGGTGATCTGGAATCTAGACGTGCAATGCATTGTTTGTCACAGCGAAAATTTCCAATTTTTTTATCATTATCTTGTCAAATAGAAATTTTCCACCAACAACAACACAATATGCTTTTTCTAAAAGGTAATTGGCAAATGGATGAGTTTTATTTTCTTTATTTTCGAGCCAAAGCTATTGTACATCGAGCCAGAAACCTTGAACTATGAAACATTGAGCTACGAACAAAATGTCTGTCTTGAATCAATGTTTGAGAGCTGCAAAACTGCAATATGTATAATATCAGCCTCATTAACTGATTACCCAGATCACCCTTTAGTCTTAGCTTCAATGATTTATCCTTTTCAATGGCAGTGTTTTTTAATAGCTGATATCAGAGTTACACTCCATTGCCTTCAAACAATGGACTACTTTGACGATGTGGCGGCCATCTTGAATCTGAATTATTGAAAATAACATTTTACGAGATTCTGGGGGTATACGTAGGATCTGATGAAGAAAAGAAACCAATCCTGGGTTTCTTTGGCCCTATCATGCTGGTTAAGTGACAAGAATTTCATTTTTCTACGTAGTATCAGTCATTATTTTCACATTTTGAATCGCAATGCATAAAGGGGCAAAAGAAAACAAAAATGTGGGATAAAGTAGAGAGTTTCGTTTATTTGTCTTTCTTTTATGTCCATGTTCTTAATTCATCTCTTTTCAAGTTGTCTAGGGGTGAGACGTTAATTTTGATTGACGCCATAAGTGTAATAAAGATTTGTATATTTGCTCCCTACCAAAATGGCCGCCATATCATCAAAGTAGTCCGTTGTTTCAAGTCGAGGCATTTGGGTCAATGATACGATAAATGACTTGCATCGAAACTGATTTTTATGAAGGGGGAAAACTAGAGAATGTAACCTAGTATAGTTATTCTAGATTAGGCGTATATTCATTACAGCGCGACGTGCACAGGATTTTGATGAGAAGCTGTCTGGTTTTACCAAATAAGGCGTGTAAAGCTCGTTTGGCAGCAAAAAGCCTGTGTATAGAAGTATGCGAATACATTGGTCATACTTTTACACGTCGCGTTGTAAATGGGTTAGGGTTTGCCATTTTATGTTTCATGGACAGCCACATGAAGAAGAAATCCTAAATGTAATAGTTCCTATGCTACCAAATTTTCTAAATAGGGGGTTGTATCATAAGATTTAGAAGTGCATTATGGGAAATTTCACATAAAAAAATGTAATCCAGGCTTCAAAATCTGCAAATGTGAAAAGAATGCATGACAAGTTTACAGAAAACACTGGTCAAACTTTTAAATAGAAAAAAATACTTACATACATGAACCATTTTAATGTAGTTCCTGTATGTTTGTTTGTCATGGTGAATTTTGATGGTTGTTTTGTGAGCATTGACGTGTTGGCAGGAAGTCAAGAGACATTTTCTATAAAGCGAACATCAATGGAATCAAAGCCAAGTAGAAAAAGAATAATAATTTACTAACATTAAGTGGAATAAGTGTATAGGAACCATCTATTTCGATGTAGCCAGAATATTTGAGTTTTTACGGCTGAGAAAATATTGCTCAAAGGCTGTTAATAATGAAAGCCACATTTTGGAATCGAATCAAACATCGATAATCCAATTCACTGAAAAATGATTTAAGACGACATACTTTGAAAATACATCGTTGTGCAATATGAAAAATGAAATAATTTGTCTAGATGTAGTAATGAGAGAGTAAGACATGGAAAAGATCAAAAAGATTTCGTGTAAATAAGAGAAACTCGATTAAAATCGAAGATCATGTGAACACTAGTAACAAATTTTGAATTCTAATCCCGTCCGAATTATAAAGGATAAAAGGTAAAATATTGTACAAAAGTTATTGTGTTTTGTATTGAATACACAACTGTGGTAAACAAAACTGTCTTAACTCCAGAAAACTCCCCCACATCGTTTGAAAAGGCAAAAAAAGTTGAGGCGGTGGGTGTGAAGGAACCATGCTTACAGTTGAACCAGTCAGACATGTTTGAAAACCAAGAAAAATGTCTCAAAAAAGCCTCACAAACCTTCAAGCCGGTTCCTAAAACAATAACGTCATATTCTTCATCCATGGTGAGGCTGTAGTTCCAGTATTAGCCTTCACAAGCACCAAGTTGTGCAAGAATTTGACGAAATATGGAAGATGGATGTTGGATGTGAAAGTAAGGAAGCCACACCAGCTAGAGGAAATAGGAGAGGGACATCCAAGCACCTTATCATGCGATATATACTAGGACTTACGTAATATCTACCCCTTGCAAAATAATGTCCCACTCTTATACATTAAAAGTTTGAAGTTTTAATGAAAACATAAAAGAAAATTATTCAAAAATCCTATGTGGTTTAATGTGGTTTAATGTTAAAATATATATTGAATTTTTTGAAAGTTATGATATTTAGCAAAATAAATTAGCATAATATTTATCATATTCCAGGTTTGTATGAAAATTTTATAAAACCTATTATGAAGTTGAAAAACTCGATTAGAACCGTGGAAGTCATCGAAATCAAATAGTTACTGAAAGGATTCCAAAAAATTTTGAGACAAAAAGAAATTTAATGAACAAGAACAAAAAATACCCTCGGAAAATTGTAACTTTTTTAGAGCCAGAAAAAATGATAAAAAATCTGCGATTTGTTGTTGATCAACTTGATAAACTTTATACTCTCGTGAATTAAGGACACATAAAAAGAGCAACAACAAAATACTATTTTTATGATTTACAAATCTGAAATCTTTACCGCAATACTGTAAGTACATAGAGGGACCAAATGTGTGATCGGAGCTGATTCACGATATGTCCACACGTGTTCAGTAATAAGGGACATCATTTGGTATTACCAGATAATGTACCGGTAGAGATGCACGATATGATGCAACGTGGACTTGTTGAAAAATGAAAATATTACACCCTACTATGTAGTATATCCCTTATTTATCCACTATAGTGGACTTGTGAATGCAATACGCATAGACTTCCTTAATCTTTATGTAAAAAATAAGTATTTTTGAGGGTCAAAACACCGTTTCGTTTTCCCACGTGCGCTTATGGATTAAGAAGCACTCCTCTCTGGTCCATGTTTTTAACTACCACAACTACAAAATATTTGATTTATTTTGTCAAAAGACATGGATGAAGGTCTTCTACTGGGACTTCGTTGCTCAGAAGATCCTTCTTCACAAACTAAGGTCGGTATTTTTGCCGTTATTGTACGTAATATGCGGAGTCGAGAGGGATTTTTGGATCAAAAATTTTACAAAGTCCAACTCATTCATTCTTTATCTCATTTATCTTCTAGTATTTACTAAGTCAGGTTTTTATTATTCAGACGCTGCAATATTTTGAGCAGTTGAAGGAATCTCCTGAAGGATGGAAGATTTGTGGAGATGCACTAATTCGAGGGATTTACAGGTAAAAACACTTTGAGATTCACATCTTCAAAATTCTAAAAAAAAATCATCATAGTCGTAGAAAGTACATTACAACTGTCGCTAAACGAGATTTAATTCACCTGTTAACCATAATTATAGAGTTAATTGTTTTGTGTGGCATCACTTCTATGAAGATTTTCTTGTTTATCTTCATTGTATAGATTAAAAAGCTTGATAACATTAAGCACCATTATTATTAATAAACAATTATTAACCATTATTATTTAATAGCATTATATAAGATAATTTTAATAAGCTTATTGCTTTCTTTGAAAAAAAATGTATTTTTTTGATTTTGTACTATTTTATTGATTTTTAATGTGTTATTAATACTTCAATTGTGAGTTGATAAAATTTGCATTATAAAATTTCCTTTAAATTCTGAAGAAAAAAAACTAGCAATGTAGGCCAATTTCTTGGTCGTGCATGCTTTGTGGTTGCCAAGTAATGCCAGTTTTTATTTGATTTTGATATGAAAGTAATGGTTGTCTCGCAGCACTGTAGGAATTTCTCACATTTGTACATTTATATAATTGAAGAAACAGAAAAGGTGCGCATAATGCAGTATGCAGTTTTATGAATCACGCATGGATTGGCAGATCACAAGTAAAGTGTTAGGAGAAGCATGAAACATAGCAGAGTGTTCTACCATATTTTATCCCACACCATAGAAAATACAGCCAATCAGAAAGCAGGAAAGCTGTTGTATATTCGTTGGTATTTCACTCTTCCTTCCCGTCATGCACTGCATGTTGAATCTACGCATTTGTATTTTCTATGGTGTGGGATAAAATGGTTATACAATGGTTTCTTGAGGCATACTGTGGAATGATATCCCACTCCTCACTTGTATTTTCTTTGTAGAAACTATCAGAAACTACAAGTGACTCGTGGGATATTCCACAGTATGCCACTCGAAACCATTGTATAACTAGTATATATTCCCCAAGTGCTTTATACGTATAAACTACACATAGCACAGTATTGTGTCCAAGTTAAAATCCATGTTGTTGGTCATCCAGCCATTGAGCAGCCAGCCTAACTTCCTTTCCCAAAGTGTAGAATTGAATCACTAACAGACTCGGAGTATTTTCTCTTTTTAGCGATGATAATGTCAAGTTCTTCTGTTTTCAAGTCTTGGAACATCACATCAGAACAAGGTATAATACAAAAATCATATTTTTTTCAACCATCACTTCCTGTGGGGGCTCTTCCGTGAGGTTCACTCCACACACACCACCATTACATTCTATATGCCACCCATATGATAACCACATAATAACATTTAATTGTCTTAAAGTTAAGGTTTTTAAGCTGGGCATAAATTTTAATTATTCAATTGTTATCTTTCCCAGGCATGGTGCTTCAGAACCTTCGGCTCAACAAGCGTTGCGAAAGATACTGATGACCTGGTTCCATAACCAGTGTTCTGGTGAGAAAGACAAGAGCTTCATATGTAACAAGGCAGCTCAAGCATTTGCCCTGACATTTGTTGTTGACTATCCTCAACAGGTAATATAATACTTCAAGATAAAGAACTCATGGTACAGATTGTGTTATGCCTTAGACCTTTTCTGAGATATTGACCATGTTGCATTGAGGTCTTGCTTCAGTACAATCATCTTTTGTTTATCTTGCCTTGTATGGTATTTTTTGCACTGAAACTAGACCATAATACACCTTGCTTTTCGAACTCAGAAAAGCATTATGCCTTTGACAATGCTGTGATGGAGCATTCTTGTTGGATAAGCAAGTTGGTTAACCATTTGGGTGTAAAATATTCGGTCCCAGTCAGGCGCTTCTGAACATAACAAAATAGAGCTATTCAACCATAGTGTGAATCAATTCTAATGGTTATATATAAGTTATTAACATAAAAAAAAGGAAAATCTGTAGTCTTTTTATCTGTTCATTGGTTTCTTGTTTGTTTGATATTTTTTTAGTGGCTATCATTCTTCAGTGATCTACACCAGACCCTTGGTTCTGGTCCTGTAGCTGTTGACTTGTATCTCAGGATCTTGAAAGCTATTGATGAAGTGGTGGTCGACAAAGAAGTTGCGAGAACTCCACAGGTTATGGTGATGAACAACACTACAGTACTTATACTTTTTAGATTTGACTTCATTTCTTTGAGCAAACTGTTTTTTCTCTTGTCATGTCTGATTCCCTTTAGAATAGCAAATGTGAAGACATATTCATATGAATTGATTATTATATTTTTGCTTACATGGTTTTAACCTACTGCTATTTTATATCCAGGAGGCTGATAGAAACACAGCCATAAAGGACTTCATGAGAGACCATTGTATCCCAGAAATAGTTGACTCCTGGTTTGGAATTCTGGTAATTAGATATTTAGCATTTGAATGTCTCAGAAAAAAATATTTAAAGTTTAAAGAACATATACAGTGTATTAACAAAAGGTGGTGCTTTTTATTTCTCTCTAGAAAACTTATGAAGGAACTGACCCATCACTGACATGCTTGTGCCTAGAGGTAGTTGGTTCATACGTGGCATGGATTGATATTACTCTTATAGCAAATGAAAAATTTATTAGGTAATTATTGACTGACTACTAACTAACTAGCTATCTTTTTGCCCCCCCCCCCCCCTAAAAAACTGACCCATTGCTGAACATGCATGTGTCTAGAAGTAACAGGTTCTCATGATATTAGTCTCATAGAAAATGAAAAATTTATTGGGCAAGTTTTTTATCTCTCGCCTTGGGTTGCAAGCATTCCCAAGAGAGTCATATGACAAAAACATGGCGGCAATTTTGGTGCTGTTAACAATGGATGCTAATGAGAAATCTTTTGTTAAATGGTACCAACACTCCCCCGAGAGGCCACGATGATGTAACGTGCAATCGAAGAATTCAGAATTTAAGCACTTATACGTATAGGAATGGCTGGCTGGCCAACTGACCAACCAATCAACTGACTAAATGAATAAGTTAAAGAATAAATTACTCTGTTTTTTTTCAGTGTATTACTGCACCTGATAACAGTGGATGTGCTACGGGAGAGTGTTTGTGACTGTTTTCATGGGATTATCAGTAAAGGAATGGATCCAGTAGCTAAGACAGAACTAGTAGAGTCTCTTGTAAGGGTGCTGGAAAGTGCTGGTATCATGTCTCCTTCAGAGGTATGGATGTTACGAAATGAGGCTAAGGAAGTGCGAAAAGAATGAAAGAAGTGTGAGGGGCACTGGCCTAGGGGTTGTGCTTCTCTTCACATGTCTTTTGTGCTTATATCACTTCATGCATCATTGCTGTATTATGTGTTAAAAAGAGCACAGAAAAAGCTATCTTATTTCTTAAAAAGAAATCAGTGCTTGCAGGGCTCAAAATAACGGCCGGTCAATGGTCAATGTCTGGCCAAATTTGGTACTTGACCGGTCAAATATGGTTTTGAATGGACATGTTGACCGGTCATATTTGAAAACATTAAGATAGAATATCATATGCCAGACATATTGATTGGCGTATGACTGGCCATTATTTTGAGCCCTGGTGCTTGTCTAATGAGAAGAATGCAACATGGCCCCCAAATCAGTTGTAAATTGAACTTCCACTTGAGAAGTGTGAAAAGCACTTGCGTTTGGCTCACATTTTTATGCTTTCATCAATTCCTGCTTGCTATATTATGTACTGAATGGAGCCTGAACACAGTTTGCATGAGCACCGTGCTCTTCTCACTAATACAGCACAGTTCTCAACCAGTCAGCATGCATGTACATGGGGTTATATAATAAAATACAAAATCGTTGTCTTTGTATAGTAAAGGTTTTGTCATTATTTCAGGATGTGGATAATGATTTCCTGGCCAAGCTTGCAAAATTAGCAAACTGTATAGGAATACAACTGATCAACAGCTACAACAAGTAAGTAAGAGTTTGGGCTGCCTGTGGACACCACCACAGGAAACCCATCACAATTTACCTTCAAATCTGGTTTGCATCTTGTTGCTTTCTACCATATCAATAGACTACCCAAAAGAGATACAATTATTATCCTAAATATTTATCAGGTTATTGAAGTCCAATAATGAAGCAGCTACCAACAAGACTTTCCAAGCCATTGAAAATAAACTTCCTCTACTGTACAGGTAAATATATAGTTTTCATCAAGTAACAATGTGAGAAAGAAGTGGTTGCTTATGGAAGATGATCACTTATGAGAGATTTTAAAATAACAGTGTTTACATTCAACACAAAAATCAATCAGGATTCTGAGAAGGTGGTTCCTTACGAGAGTGATTGTTCAAAGAGAGTGCACTGTATAATCATTTTTACTGCAATTCTCAATATTCTGAAAACTCAGACATTCCAATGGCTTGTTGTGAAATTGGTTTTTCGCTACCATCAATCAAAACTAATCAGTCAGTACCTTTTATTTTTTTTGACTGGTGGCAGTGAAAAACAAAATTCCATTGGACAACTCGCAACTACCAAGTTTGCAGAATATTGAGAATTGCAATAAACCAAACCAGGATTTGGTCTTTAATTTCTGGTTTCAACTAGTACCTATCTGTCTTTGTTTGTTAGGTTTCTTGGTGATGAAGATGATGATATTTCCCATACTATTAATGGTTTTGCATATTCATATCTATTACTCCTAAAACAGGTAAATTATTTCTTATCATATTATCCACCGTTTCTGTTTGTTTTGAGGATTCATCTTATTAAGTCCTTCATCTTTTATTTAGGCTTCTTCGTTAAATACTCAACAAAAACAAAACATAGAGGTAAGGGCAGTCAATACTCTACACTATGATTAGAGCAGTTTTCGTATGACTATGAAAAACACCTATGACACAGACCGCACATTGCTGTCACTGTGTCTGGTCCCTGCCGTGCTGTGTATGAAAACATTCAGTGTTCAGTGCCATGTCAGCGCCACGCTGTACCAAGCCACAAATTTTCACACTCATTCGAAATCTGCTGTAATGAAGTTGCTAATTAGTAAGCAATGTGACCCCAAAATTGGAAGGGTTTGGGCAATGTCATACAGTTATTCTACTGACACACTACTGATACGTGATTATCAGCCACCACCAGCCTACTGATACCCTTCAGCTTGCAGACCCTGAACCAAAACAGTCTCAAGATCTTGATCAAGAATAACTTGAGAACAAGGGATAACAGTGCCTTTGTAATTATGTCTGTAAACGTTTAGACATCCAAACCTTCTCAGATAAGGAGGTTAAACAATAAGCCCAATCTCACATCTCATTATATTAAATATTTTATCGAAGATATCTGGCATACTTAAATTTATCACGAGACAAAGTAATATTAAACTACATGTTTATCATATTTTCAGGGTATATTGTATACAGTGATAAAAAAGATGAAATATGATGAATCCTACAACTTTGCTCGTGAGGTATGGCATCAGATAAGAATGATTATTATTTTCCTGCATGCAGCCAGGAGTCAAAACCTGGTTAGTTTCATCTGCGAATCAGTAACTCCCCAATGGCATAGTACTGTTCTATGAAGTAATGTTTTTAAATATTTTAGTTTTGGATGCATGCAGAATGATTAGTTAAAATAGTTTTAATAAGATTAAGGTTGAGAAGTATGATGCACTAATGGTTTCCATGGTGATAATGAGGATAGCTGTTTGGTAGTCATGGTAATGATAGTGATGGCAACAGCTGTTATTACAGTTGAGCCAGCAGTCAAAATTTTTTCAACATCATACGAGCAACACTAATGGCCTGGTTCAACAAGAAATGTCAAATAAGATGGGACAGTTGATAGTCAAGTAATAAGTAACTCTGATTGCTTTCTCACTTAGGATGAAGATGAAGTGATGTTTATGGAATTTAGAAAAGAGATGAAAGTTCTCTTTGATAACATAGCTCAACTGGTAAGAGAGATTTAGATCAAAGTCCTTCAGTCATGAATACTATTTGTATCTTCTGTTTGTTCACAATGATTTTCTTGTTTTTTTTAGGATGCCAATCTGGTCCTTGTTACTGTACACAATGTCTTGAATTCTACTTTAGAGTAAGTTACTATATTTCACACTGTCATGAACAGTTACAATTATTACTCTTACCCTGATGATTGACTATTTTTTAGGAGATTGGAAGAAGCTGAGTTTATGGATGTAGAGATAGCCGTAAGACTTGTATTTATGCTTGGTGAAGCAATCCCTGTAAGTACTGCAGCTGTATTCTGTGAATTTTGATCACAGTATACATGTTATTGGTGATATGCATAATCAATGAGGTCATAAGAACAGCTAGATGTAACAGATACCAACATGAATATAAAATACAAGTACAACATTACATACCTACAGAGCAGAATTTGTATGAGTGTGAAAAGTCATGGCACATGGCACGGTTATGTTGTGGCACAGACATGGCACCATATGTCTAATGTTTTCATACATGGCACCATATGTCTAATGTTTTCATACATGGCACAATGCTGACACAGTCATTGCAAGGTGTAGTCTGTGCCATAAGTTTTTCACAATCATACGAAAACTGCTCTAATCTCTGTGTAATCTCCCTCAATGAGCTAACAACTAATAGGCTCTTGGAGAAAAAAGAAAAAAGAAAAAAAACATACCTAAAACTGGAAGATATAAAAGTGTACTTGTGTCATTTCTCTTATAGTCAACATTATAAGCTGAAACTTTGCCTTTTCACTAATATCAAGGAGCTCTCACCATTTCTGGTGCTCATTTTGACACAACTTCTTGGTTTAAGAGGTATAATCACAGGAAGTCCCCAAAAACAGACAAACGTATGTCACTAATCTAATCATATCTTCACTTGTATTGTCTTATAGGCACAGCAGTTATACACAGATTCATCAAGATTCAGTGCTCTACAACAAATGTTGAGTGCTGTAAGTATACCACTTCAGAACATTTATGTAAATAACCCACAATGAGAGACGTAATTTTTATGACTTTTGTGTTTCAGCTTATTTCAAGTCGTGTTTCATACTATCAACATTCAGCAGTATCACTCATGGTACGTAGAACTCCAATAAGATTGTAATAAGTCACATTAGTACAGTACATACCAATGTGGGAACATTAACTAGTGCATACCTACATAAATGGTGAGTTCTCACTGTTTCACCATACTGGATGATATTCACTTCCAAGTATTGGTGAAACAAAGATGCAGCTATAAATTCATGATTTATCAGTGATTTTAGAGTGAAAAAATATTTATAATTGTTACTTTTATTAATAATATTCTTTGTTATTTCAGTATTTTGAGACTGTTGTGAGATATGAAAAATTCTTCAGCTCCAATCCAGAGCACATTCCCACTGTTCTTGTGAGTATTTGTTCACTTTTTTGTTTCTTTCTTTGCATGAATATTTCTCATTGATTGGCATTCTTCATCATTTTGATATCAACAGATAGCATTTCTTGATGAGCGAGGCCTGCGTAACACCAACAGCTTGGTTAGGAGTAGATGCTGTTATCTTCTTTCTAGGTTTATTAAATCACACAAGTAAGTACACACTTTTATCCATCCCATTCATCCATCCCATTCATCCATCCCATTCATCCATCCCATTCATTCATCCCATTCATCCATCCCATTCATTCATCCCATTCATCCATCCCATCCATCCTATCCCATCCATCCAATTCATTCATCCCATCCATCCAATCCCATCCATTCATCCCATTTATCAATCCCATTCATCCATCCCATCCATTCAATCCTGTCCATTCATCCCATTCATCCATCCCATCTATTCATCCCATTCATCCATCCCATCTATTCATCCCATTCATCCATCCCATCTATTCATCCAATCCCATCCATCCCATTCCTAGATTCAGAATAAACTAGTACTTCAAACATACATGGTTATTTTTTCCTCATTATTTTACAGAAATCAGATGCATAATTATGTGGATGATGTTCTAAAAAGACTGCAGTCTCTTCTTGTCACTGCTTCTGTGAGTAACCTGTAGTAACCTTCTGTTATATTGTCTGTCATCAGTGCTCATTATTCTATAAATCTTTGACCAACAATCTTGAAAAATAGAACTATGGATTTGTTCTAGAAAGCACCAATAACGTTTATTTCTTTTTCCATCTAGGATAATGGATACCAGCACCTTTTATCTGCAGATGAGCAGGTTAGTGAACTGTATTTATCTGCTGTAAAGAATGTAGATAGACTTGGTTATTTAATCAAGGGTAGTGCAGCTAGGTAGAATACTTGCCTCTCACTTTGGAAAAATCTGGTCATATGGACTAAAACATTAATGGCGTCACTAAGGGGGGTCCTAGGGTGCCCTTGATCATGAGCCTCCCTTCGTAGAAATTAAGAGTGATAAATAAATAGTAGCCTGTTTTTAACGCCTCCTTTTTGGTTTAGCGTTTCGAAGGGGACAAACAAAATGGCTGCTTTTTTGGATTTTTGCCCCTTTCCTTTTGAAAATCCTGGCTATGCTCCTGAACATGGCTTGTTTTCTTTCTTGTAGCTGTTTCTCTATGAATGTGCTGGAATGCTCATAGCGTCAAGTGGATCTTCACAAGAGGTATTTAGGGTGTTTGAAAAATAATAATCCCTCTTTTCTATTGATACATCCCATTGCTTTTAATGACAACGGACTCATTAGTAGATATTTAGAATTGTATCAGGATTCTTCTATGAGTTTGATATAAGTTTGATCAATCTGGAGAGAGCTACCAATATAAACCCATATTGTCGGCTCAGAAATACCACGCGATAAGAGAATTGCGATACAAAACGTATTGTGATTTTGAGCCACCAATAATGGTTATATTGACGGCATTGGAAGAAAATGTATATTGTGTTGGCCTTCTTTGCTTCACGACTACGTTCAATATATTTTCTCCCAACTAGCCGCCAATATAAACCTGTATTGGCAGCTCAAAATTGCATAAGCTATTAGTATTTCTGTAGTACTAATCATATTCCTTGAATTTTCTCTTCACAGAATAAACTGTTGTACATGAATAATCTATTATCACCAATTATCAATAAATTTGACATGGCTTTGACCAAGGTGAGCAGTGATAGAGTAATCCAGTCATCTTAACTACAGACTTAGAACTCATAATGTTGTGCTGTTTTTGTTTTGTATTCTAGCTCATGTCAGAATTAGATGAACCATCCTCTCTTCCTTGTGCTCAACTACTCTTCAACCTTGTATCTTTTGCCAGGTATAGTTGACTTTGCTTTTCCAATTCAAAGATATTCATTATAAAGCACTCACCTTGGGGATTTTTCATACTGGTTCATTCCACACAGGATTGATTACCGGTACATAGGATGTTTGATATTCATGATACACAACTCACAATGTAATAGTTTGAAGTTCAGCAACTGGTATGTTGACAAAATGATCAAAGATTCAAATGGGGCCTGTTGTTGTAAGATGGATTTATTTTTTAGCCTGAGCTTTTGCTGTGTACAGCATCATCAGAGACTGACTGATAAATTATTATTATAATAATTTATCAGATGGAGTCAGTTTCTGATGATGCTGCAGTTGCTATATCTTACAACAGCAGGCCTTATTTGAATCTTTGATCTTTTTGTCAACTCACAATGGTTCATTATATATGTGGGTAGAAAACCAGAGAAACCCAACCCATTAGAACCACAGTGGTAAGAGGTAAAGAATACTAGCTGATTTGATTGTGCTCCCTGAAAGGAATTGCGTGTCAACTGTTTTTGGTTAGCATTTTCTGAGCAGGGACATGGGAAATGCTAATCAAATACAATGTTGAATCCTCAATTCTTATTCATAAATTTGTAAATTTATGTGTTTATTTGAGGTCCCTTATGAAAAGCACCTAAGGGTGATGAGGTCTCCTCGTTAGATAAAGTTTTCATTAATTCATTCATTCAATCCTCAATTCTTATTGGTTGGCCTTGATGTCCTTCTGAAGGTCAACTCAGCTGTTATACATCATCCTTGCCATTCTTTAACAAGTAATCTGGTATCCATCATGATGCAATGTTTTGTATGTCTGAAAATAAAACTGTTTCTGCTTTGTTTCAGTCGTACTAGTAAAGCATTTACAAGCCAACAGTCTTTGAATCAAAGTGGATGTACACAGTGCTTCAAAAATGTAATAAAAAATAATATAATTATGATGTTATGATTGGCTATCTGTCAACTGCTTGTTGGTCAATGATTGGCTAACAGTAAGCTGATGCCCAACCAGATGCATTAGCCAATGAGTGCCTGTTCATTAGCCAACAGATGATTGACAGGTGGCCAATATTCTTACTGCTTTTTTAAGTGTTGCTGTTGCCAATGCATTGCCTACTGTTGATGAAGTGACAGATTATTGTTTAAATTAGAAGCTGAATTAGGCAGGATAAAAAACGGAATGACTAGTACTGTGAACCATCATACCCCTTTCATGTGACATCAAAGCAGCCCAATTTGGAGGACAAAACAAAAAATCAATCTCGTAATCATTGGAACCTATTGTTTTGTCCTCCAGATTGAGCTGCATTCCGACGTGCTGCAAGGGGTCTATAGTATAGTCTTATAACAACTATTTTATATATATAATAATTTCCATGTACTTTGTATTGAACCAGGCATTACCAGTATTCCTACGTGCACTGACTGTACCAGTACATCGTGATGTCATCCATAATGGTGTGCGGCAGTACCTTCATAGGATGGTAGTTTGTCTAGGAGAAGATGTCTTGCCGTTCATTCCTGTAGCTGTTACACATCTTCTGAAGGATTGTTCAGTGAGTGGATTATAATATTTATAGATATTATTAAGAGAAAAACTACATGTTTGCCTTTGTCACCCTTATTATTCCTCCCTCCGTCCCCACTAACGGCTAGGTTGTAGTGCCTGGGAGGGTCTTCAGTCGACAATAACATAGACTGTAACTACTAGATTCTCAGTTAAGAAATATTTGTCCAACAAGGACAAGATTTGAAAAAGTGTGAATGGGATGAGAAGTGGATGGGAAGTGAATGGGAAGTGGATGAAAAGTGGATGCAAAGTGGACTTTGACCTACCCATTTCTTTTGCAGTAGAAAACCAATTTAGATTACAGTTTGTTGATGTATGCTTTTCTCATAGGCAAGAGACATCCAAGATTTCATCCCTTTAATCAATCAGATCATTGGTAAATTCAAGGTTAGTAACTGTATGAATAGGAAAAAGAGATGTCAGTGAATCACGGTAAAGTCAGATAATGGATCTCTTTGTCAAAAAAAAAAAAAAAAGACAATGCTACATCATTAACAAAAGTAGACACAATGAATGGTGAAGATTTTCTTGGCCATGGTGAACCAAACTATCTGTCTTTCTAAGACACCTACTGTCCTGCTTTTCCTGCCAATTTTGGTATCTATAGACAAGTTTGATGACTTTTTCAGTGATAAAATTTGAAATACCAGTCCTCTTTTGTAGTTTAGAAAAAAGGTGATTGACATAACACCAAAACCTTCATTTCATTTCTAGAGTCACATTGCACCATTCCTGTGTGAAGTATTCATGGCAATAGTCAATACTATATTTACTGTTCTCAACAAGCCAGTAGAAGAAGCTGATACACAGGTATGGGTTTGTTACATTTCCTAATAAATATGCTAAACAGAGCTTTTTATTTTTAAGCGTGTAATGTTTCCCATTTCAGCTAGACCACGAGTCATTCCCTTGAGTATCATTTCTTTGATCAATGGTTGTACATGAAAAGACACATAAATATGAATTTTGGAGGAACTTTATATGGGACTCTTGTCCTGTTGTTCTTTCCCTCAGCAAGTTTTTTCTCTTGTTTTTATTTTATAACTAGCTCTAAAGCTAATAAATAAATAGATGAATAAATGAATAAATAAATAGATTAAACTTAATAAAGAATCCTATTCTCAAGAGAATGACACATGGTCTGAAATTAGTAAACATTACACCCAAAATAAGTCAGTCTGTTATCCCATTTTGTGATGTTTTTTGCATTAGGGGGCTTAACATTCCTACATGAATGTTTATGACTATTTTTCATGAAAATTCCAGGCTGCAAAGGAAAAGGAAACTCTCAGACGAAGCTACTTTCTTTTCATATCTGCAATTGTCAATAACGATGTAGCTGAAGTACTCACTAATCAAGGTATTATTTCTTTATCTGTAATGCAATATATGTACGTATTGCGATTCTTCTATAAGTTTGATTGGGAGAGAGCTGCCAATATACAACCGTTTTGTCAGCTCAGAATTACCGCGCGATAGAAAAAATCGCGGTACAAAACTTATTGCGATTTTGAGCTGCCAATATGGGTCATATTGATGGCATTGGAAGAAAATACATTCCATATTGGCCTTCGTCGCTTCGCAACTACGGCCAATACGGAATATATTTTCTCCCAACTAGCCGCCAATATAAACCCGTATTGGCAGCTCAAAATCACAATAAGTTATAAATATGACCCTTTGCCTCTTTTGTTTTGAATGAACAGACAGTAGAATATAAATAGATTGAAAAGGGAAAAAATATCTATTCATTCATTCATTCATTCATTCATTCATTTATGTTCGTGTGAATTTCAGAACCCCAGAATGTTCATCAAGTACTTCTAACAATAATCCAGGGAGCCGTGGAATATCCAGACCCAGTGGTAAGCATAACAACTCTCTCTCTCTCTCGTCATAGCTGGAGCTGTTTTCTAGAGGATTTTAAACCTTGTTTTGTCAGTTGTATTATTTCATACACACAGCTCATTTTCTAGGGAGCTTTGTTGTTATAGCTTGTATGTATGACTCTTCAATAAAGTTCTCTTTCTGTTTTCAACTTCAGGCCCAAAAACTGTGTTTCAGTATACTTCGCAAGCTGGTGGATCTTTGGGGTAAGTCAAAAGTCATATTTATCTAAGCAACTACTGTAAAATCCAAGCTATAAACCCAGACTTATGCTTATAACGTGTGTGTGTGTGTGTGAAGGGGGGGGGATGGACTTTTAACTGAGATTTTACTGTCAGTAGTTCAATTCTGAAATATTTTGCACCACAGTGCTTTGATTATAAAAAATCAAATAAAAAACAGAGAACCAACCTAAAGAATACCCTTGGACTTGACATGTATGCTAAGAGATATTTGTTCCTCTTTATCCATCATATCAGGTGGTAACAGTATAGAGAGTGGTTTCAAGGACTTCATGTACGACAGTATTGTACCAGCTTGTTTCCTTGCTCCTATGAAATCTACCTTCAACATGGACGATGCACAGACATTCCTGGTTAGTTTGCAATGTACAGGCAATGAGCACTAGAAGTGACGGACTGACTGACTACCCCACCAAATGACTGAATAACGGACTGACTGACTGACTGACTGACTGACTGACTGACTGACTGACTGACTGACTGACTGACTGACTGACTGACTGACTGACTGACTGACTGACTGACTGACTGACTGACTGACTGACTGACTGACTGACTGACTGACTGACTGACTGACTGACTGACTGACTGACTGACTGACTGACTGACTGACTGACTGACTGACTGACTGACTGACTGACTGACTGACTGACTGACTGACTGACTGACTGACTGACTGACAGACAGAGATATCTTTTCAGTTTATTGTTTTTCTCTTTTGTAAGTTTGTTTCTTGATATCTGTAGGCAATGCAAGAAATTGCACAGACACAGAAAGCTATTTTACAAAAACAGGCAAGTTGTAATCAATGTTATAGAGCTCTTTATGACATGCCTTACTTTATTGGCTATAGACCCCTTGCAGCTCTTTGAAATGCAGCTCAATTTGGAGGACAAAACAATAGGTTTCCAATTCTCAGGAGATTGAAACTCTTTTGTTCTGTCCTCTAAATTGGGCTGCTTTGAAAGCACCAAGGGTTCATTTTATCTGATAATTAATGATGATTTTTCTCAACAGGGGAATGAATTCTTAAATTACCTACAAATCAAATACCTTCCTAGTCTCAACCTATCACCCTCTCTTGTCCAGGTAAGATGAAAATTATTGATAAATTGTTAGAATAAAGTTATGTACAGAAGGCAAATGGAAACAGGAATAACTGATGTTATTTTTCTTTCTTCACCAGGAATATACTCAAGCTCTTCAACATGCAGACATGAAGACCTTCAAAAATTATTCAAAAGTAAGATGATTACACAACTAGTCCATTCCATCTGTTCTTTCATTCATTCATTCCATCTATTCTTTCATTAAATTCATTTTATTCTATCCCATATTATTTCATTTGTTTTTTCTATTCCATTCAGTCCACCCATCCATCCATCTTTTCTATCCCATCTTTTCTTTCACTTGTTTTCTCAATTCATTCTGTTCAGTCCATCCAGCCATCTATTCTTTTATTTGGTTTTCCATTCCATCTATTCATCCATTCATTCATCCATCCATCCATCCATCCATCCATTCATTCACTCATTCCACCTATCCATCCACCTTTTCTATCCCAACTGTTCTTTCATATTTTTGTTTATCCACCTTTCATTTCAATTCATTCATTCATTCATTTGTTTTCATTTGTTTGTTTATTTCTTCAGGCATTCTTTACACAATTACAAACGTGACAGGAGTGACCCCCTCTGGTATATCTTCTGGAGGGACAACACGACAGATAAGAAATATTCCTTAGAAAACAGAGATAGAATAAAAAAACTACTGTAATTTATTGAATTTAGAAAATTACGAAAATAACAGATGTACAAAGAAAACGTTTGAATACTGTACTGCACTGTATTTTTGATAATGGCCATTTTTTTGTTAATAATTATTGTAAAAGATGTGAAACAAGGTTTCTTAAAAGTCTTGCCCATGTCTTGCCTGTATGTGACGTGTCCATGTATGTTGGCATATCAGGTTTTGTATATGATACAAGTATAGTTTGCTTCTGATGGTAATGCACAAACAAGGTAGTTATAATTTGTATATGATCTGTTCTTGTGAGTTCCAATATGAGTGAGTCTTCACATTTCCCATAATGCTTTGCTTTTTGGGGATAACCAGTCAAAATACTGTCATAAAATTAAATGTTCTTCCATCAAACGTACACTTTACCTGTTTTATCTGTAAAATAATTTTTTTCAGTTCATTCTGAGTTAGAGTCAGAAAATCAGGTCTAGTGTTACAGAAAATGTATTGACATATGAAGAAGTGCTTAAAATCTACTTTAAACTTCTTCAAAATTCTTATACATCTTTAAATATCATAAGATGCATTTACAACATATTCTTATCATTCTTCTGCATAACAAGTGAGGTTTTTTCCCCTGGTTACCCTTCAAAACCACAATGTGTTATGGGGAAATGTGAACATTTTTTATCGTAACAAATATGACATGCAGCAAAATAAGCTAGATTGATGTTGATATACTTATCTTTTTTTACAGCCTTCTGTAAGTAGCAAATACAAGTCTAAATTAGATCATTTATTTTTTATTCAATTCAAAATGGCCATGTCAAAAAATCAACCAACAAAATAATGTTTTCATTAATTTTCTTTTGTTTTGTTTATGTAACAAGCCTTTAGCTTGTTGATTAGATTTTGTTATGTTTGAATTACATTTCAATCAATAGTTGATCATTTTTTATTTTTATGAGACATTTTCCTTTATTCTTTTTTCAAATCTTTTAGTCCTTTGGGTTCCTTCTTCGTGTAGAGGACACATTCTATGGAACTCAATAGCCACGACAAAAGACTCCAAGTTACTAGTATATGATAGAGTACAAACAGTATATCCGTGAAACATTAGTTATACTAAATAGTACTATTTCAAGCAAATTCTATTGTTTAATTAGCACTATTTTGTACTATTTAGTAATTTGTATTTCACGGATATATTGTGTGCACTCTAGAACAAAGCTAACAAAGAATACAATAGGTTTCTATTGGGTTACGTACACTGTATCCTCTACAGGAAGTTATTATTACCCATCCTTTGACTTTCACAACCAGAATCCAATTTCCTCAGTTTTAAAAATTAGCCATTTGCATAATGGTACCTACAATGCACAAATTGAAAATTATCCCTGCGTGAGAATAGTGAGACATTGGTGCTAATTTACTATAAAAGTAAGTGTGAAAGGGATTCTGGTAGCAGATAGTATATTCTACTGATTCATGCAAACCTTTCCTTTGCACGAGGAAATAAAACTTAGAAAAGCATTCTATAAATGAAAGTCAAAGGGTATATCTGTCAGGATAGTATGTAGAATGATAGCAGACACAAGCTATTCTTTTTGAATTATTTTTATGTAAATCACTTGGTCAAACACAAACTCAATTCCAACAAACTTGAATAATATTTTGAAATTTTCTTGCAGCCTTGATGGTTTACAAGTTAAGTAAATTACTCAATTATTCTTAATGGAATGAAAATGAAAGAAAACTGAATGCAAATGCCATGAGAAAAATTACTGTCAAGGGACTTTTCTGAAGGTTTTTTCTTATTCAGAATGTCCTAGAAAGCAATTTTACTTTAAAATTAATTTAATGAGCTGTCTTAACATTATTGAGCTCTGTGGAGCTGGAAAATATTTCATAAATTTTGGTCAATTGAAATAAAATAAATAAACACTTCAACATATCATGTCTTGTTCTTATTATTTCCATTTTTGGTACCTTTTACTTCATTTTTCCACTAGCACTCTTTTGTTCAAGTGTGCAAAATGAGGACAATATTCTCCATTTCATTTTTCCATTCATTCTTGTCTTCTAATTTTCCCATTCCCCTTATTGCATCTTGATACCACTACTACTGGAATCCTTTTCATTATCTTCAACCTTGATGATACTGGAGATTCAATAGATGTTCCACATTACCATGGAGATCAATAGGGAATCTCTTGTCCATCCCAGGCAAAAAATTTCCCTGTGTCCTCAATAGAAAGTCTGTCAATAATTCCCATCATAGATTCAACTGAATATTCTGGAGTAAAGATCTTAGCCGGGTCAACGTTCTTGTGATAACGTCTTGAAAGTTCTGTGTCCACAGTACCAGGGTGTATACTAATGCAAGCGACTTTCTTTCGTCCTCTTCCAAGTTCAATACTCAGTGTTTTGGTCGCCATGTTCAAGGCAGACTTGGATAATCGATAGCTGTACCATCCACCCAGTTTGTTGTCGGTTATCGAGCCAACACGAGCTGAAATGTTAGCTAAAACACCACAGAAATGCCCTGTTTGGGACCCAAATGAACCATTCCCTTTAAGAAGTAAAGGACCAAAATATTTTGCCATCAATAGTGGTCCAACAGTGTTGGTAAGGAACGTTGAAGTTATGTCTCGTTGTGTTACTTCTCGTAGACTTGTTTCGCCTTTACCAGTAGGATGTAACATCCCAGCACAATTTATTAGTAAATCTAGCTTTTCTCCTTGATTTGCTAATATTTCCTTCTTGATTTCACTTATCTGGTCTTCTTTCTGTATATCTAGAGCATAAATACCCAAACGATTTGGATATTTTGACCTCAAATCTTGTAGTTCTGAAGCACTGCTTGGGTTTCTGCACGTCGCGATCACAAAACCAGTGGAATTTCTTGCCAAAAGTTGGCGACAAAACTGAAGACCTATCCCTCGGCTGGCACCTTGTACTAAAGAAACAGAAGAACTAGCCATCGTATTCTCGTATTTCGAAAAAGAAAATACGACAACGAAACAAAACAACACGTTGGTGATCAGATCAGCTGTTATGCAATTTTCACTGTGACAAAAATATTACTTAAGGGAGGGGAGGGGAGGGAAAGAGCTACCAGTTGGGCTACCTGTGTGCACAGGTATCCCAAGCTGGGTTTCTGTGGTTTCCTATCGAACTTATAAGGCAATGTATGGCGATTTTTCGAAAAAATTAAAAATCAGTAAATCACACAAATAAATGTCCCTACTTGTGTTTCGTGTTTTGCTTTGAGTCTCTGTGAAGTTTCAGGTCATTTGCAGCAATATTGAGCGAGTATCGTGGTGGAGTATCCCTCGTACTTAAAAATTTTTAAACCCAGCTTGGGATACCTGTGGTGCTATCTAATTCTATGTGTGAGTCAGTAGTCACTTCTGCTTCGTCATTAGATTTTTTGGCACTTACTATTTTCGTAATCTCTCTATGGGTCAGTAAAGGTGAGCTAAGCATTTCTTTATCACTAAAGAAAGAGAGGTTCGTGAACCAAGTCTATAGAACACAAAGAATCAAATCATTTGAATACATCTGAGTCAAGATGGAGATAAGAAGCAGCACCAACCACCTCTGGAACATCAAGGACGTACTAGGACAAGGAGCTACTGGAGCTGTGTACAAAGGAAGAAGCAGGGTATCTATTGATTATACTTGTGCTATAGAAGCATAAACTTACTGGTACTAAGTTCTAAGACATTTGTTTTCAATGTATGTAGAAAACTGGCGAAGAAGTTGCTATCAAGACAACCAACCATATTGGAATGATGAGACCCGTTGAAGTCAGAAACAGAGAATTCGAAGTTTTGAGCAAGCTAGACCATCCGAATATTGTTAAGATTTTTGCTTCTGAGAAGGAGGTAGAGTAGTCTGTTTTCTTCTGTTGTTCATGATTTATAGTTTTCTCATACTTCCGCTATTTCTTCTTGGTTTCGATATAACCTTAGTCTTGACCTCAACTTTACTTCAGTGGTTTGACGGAAAGTCTTTCATTATAATCATACAGGCTTACAGATCTTATTTCTTTCTATCATTCATTTGCATTTTATTCCTACTTTTTTATTCCTACTTTTTATTTCAGTTCCTTTAGTCTTCTGCGTCGCATATTGTAATCTTACATTGCAGTTGTTCACTAGCTCAAATCAACATTTGCAGATGTTTGGCATGTTTGAGGGACACTCTTCACTTAAGGCTTCGTCAGCAAGGAAATAACTAGAATACAAAAGAATATTCGACCTAAACTATCTTGGTCGCGTGCTAAGAAGCATAACACCGCTATTTACCCAATATATATACTCTTTTAAGGCGTATTTTTTTTAGTGTAAGCAATTTCTATTTCCAAGAATCGAACTGTCCACGTCGCTGCGCATCGATGTGTTCAATCTGGGGATTCCCCTTAACTTCTTATGACGTAATGTCAACTATATATTTTCGTGCACTTTGATCAATCGTTTAAGTGCTATGTTTTACCGTCAAGGGCGTCCATTGCTGTACTTTTATACAATTTCCAGTGTTTTGCACTTGGGTAGTTGGGTAGAACGTCGCGATCGTTCTTGGACTTTTTGCTTAATTTTTTCGGATTTTGCGTTTTGGATATATCACATTCCAGCGATGTTATCATGTATGATATCTATTGTTTATTAATATTACTTCCTCGTCTAGTTTGAACATGATTTTAGTTAAAAACCTTTCCATTATTGCACACTGGTAAGGTCCTGGACCCATGGTCCCATTTTCCCTTCTCAAGCTATGCCAATGGAATGATTTTTTTTATCACATTTGATTCTTTAGCTGCGCAGCCAGAGTGAGATCATTGTCATGGAGTTGTGTAATGGTGGCAGTCTGTATACTATGTTAGAACATCCCTCAAATAGCTATGGGTTCTCAGAAAAAGATTGTATTCACATTATACGAGATGTTGGTAAGAAAGCATTCAACTAGCATTATGTAATATATAAATAGTACATATATATATATATATATATATATATATATATACTGTTTCCTTATAACTTATATAGCTTTTTGTCCAACCACCCTTATGGTGTCTGGCATAGACCCTTGCAACATGTCCAAACGCAGCTTAATTTGAAGGACAAAGCTCCAATTCTCAGGAGAATGAAATTCTGACTTGTTTTGTCCTCCAATTGAGCTGATTTGATGTAACATGAAAGGGTTATATCAGTTTTGTGTGACCCTAGGGACCTTAATGACAGATATGGATACCATGTTGGGAAACTTTTGCTTTCGCATCTTATTTACTTCAAAAATACTACATAAAATAGCATGTGTTGCAGTGTTGCATCAACTAAAACTGAGAAACATTTAAGGTGTATTATTATATGGACGTCAGTTTATCATGTTCTTTCTCTAACTAGTGGCAGGCATGGAGCACTTGCGAGAACAAGGAATAGTCCACAGGGACCTTAAGCCAGGGAACATCATGCGAGTGATGAAAGAAGACAATACCTGTGTTTATAAACTGACAGATTTTGGTGCCGCAAGGGAATTGGAACATTCAGATCAGTTCATGTCAATCTACGGCACAGAGGAATACTTGGTAACTGATCCATATCATTTAAGGTTTTGAATACGGTACTTGTAACAAATTGCTGGGTAACTGAATTTGTTTATTTGTGTTGTATTGATTACAGCATCCAGATCTTTATGAACGAGGAGTTCTACGAAAGAACAGTAGTAAAACGTTTGGGGCAAATGTATGTAAAAAAAACTCTGCTAGTCATACCTTTGTTATTATCATGAACACTATATTCATTATCATTATCATCACCATCATCATCAACATCACCACCTCCATCGTCGTTGTCATCATCACCACCATCATCATCACCACCACCACCACCACCATCATCATCATCATCATCATCTCCATCATCATCATCACCACCACCATCATCATCACCACCATCATCATCATCATCATTATCATCACCATCATCATCAACATCACCACCACCATCGTCGTTGTCATCATCACCATCATCATCATCATTACCATCATCATCATCATCTCCATCATCATCATCACCACCATCATCATCATCATTACCATCATCATCACCACCACCACCATCATCATCATCATCATCATCATCATACATTTGTGGTCATGTTCTTAAATTTGAGTATATTGATTGTTCTGCTCTTGTCGATATGTTTTAACTGATATATTGATATATTTATACATACTATTAATATCTATCAATACTTTTTAATACTTATTTATTTCTCAAGGTGGATCTTTGGAGTATCGGTATTACATTTTATCATATTGCAACAGGCCAACTACCTTTTCGACCATATGGAGGACGTCAGAACAAAGACACAATGTATGAAACAACTCTTGACATTATAGAACCCTTGCAGCACTTCAGAATGCAGCTCAATTTGGAGGACAAAACGATAGGTTCCAATTCTCAGCTGATTGAAATTCTTTTGTTTTGACCTTCAAATTGAGCTGCTTTGACATCACGTGCAAGGGGAGTATAGACCCTCTTTCCTAAATTCCGATCTGGGGGTCAAAACAAAAGAATTCCCTTTTCTTGAGGATTGAAATCATTTTAATGATATTAGTAATCTTCATTGTTTTGATTGTTTTGATCCTCAAGTAGGGATTTTTTGTGTCTTAAAAGCATGGAAAAATAGCTAAGCAGACAAAATATTGTGTTACAGCAGAGAATAAAATAGAACTCAGGAAAAAATGAAGATGAAGTTGAGCCCCCCACCCCCCCCCCCTCCCATCACCACCACCACTACCACCACCCATTCACCAAAAGGCATATACCCTCTCACCCTCTAAATTTCCTGGAATACATTTCCTGGCCTAAATACTCACCGTTATTTACTAGGTATAAGATCACAACTACCAAGCAGTCAGGCATGATATCAGGTGTACAGAGAGATAAAGGGGGACAGATAAAATGGAGTGATAAACTACCAGAACACACTCAGCTTTCTCGGTAAGTATAGTGTGACCGTGTATCCACTTGCCATCGATCTTCACAGTCACTTCCAACTAGACCGACTCGCGCCACTTGCTAACTTACTTGAGGAAGGGGACATTGGGGGTTGCGGTGTTAGTTTCATTTTTCGCGCGGTGATGCGGTGTTTTCGGATATTTCCCCCCGGTATTGCGGTGATCTCAAACCTTGCGATGTACAGTGTTTACGTTATTAAACATGCGGTGTCCAGTGAAACGATCTGGTTGATTGCGGTGTTGTGGTGTCCTGTTCAAGATAAATGTCAAAGTAATTTGACTTTTTGACCTTTGTGGTGTTGGTCTTTTGCTGATTTTTCGTGCGGTGATACCGGATTTTGTTTAGCGGTGTTGCGGGGTTCAAGACCCCCTTAATGCCCCCCTCCTGGAGGTAAGCGCGAAGGCGTGGACCACGAAGAAAATCATGTGCGGGAAAACCTTAAGAGGGACTTTGAGAAAACCTAACCTCCAGCTATCTGTTAATATTTTACCTACAGTAAAAAAACGCGTTTTTTTATCTGAGTGGGGAACTTGCTTTGTGTGTGTACTGACTTACAGCACGGACACAGAACATACGATAACCGTTGTATATGTAACACTGAAATCTGTTTCCAATTGTAGCCGGATGTACGGTAACAGAAAATTAATTCACGGCTAGATCGAGGCCAAGAATGTGTTCTTTCCTCCCTCCCCCCCTTTCCCCTTGTACCGTAATTAAAATTTTGACCATAATCATTAATGTGCTTGTAGAGGATTGCAGGATCTTCTGACGCCCATCCTGGCCGGTGTACTAGAGTCCGTTCCAGCAAACATGATGACCTTTCCTGATTTCTTTAGTAGAGTTCAAGACATGGTGTCGAGAACGGTAACACTTGTCTTTTTCTTTCACTGTATTGTGACTCTGGCTATTTGATTCAGAGGGAGTTAGAGAGCTTCAGAGCTATTCATCCACGGATTCCAATTGGAATTTAGATTTTTAGCGGTCGCTATGCAATCCATGCTTTCTTCTAATTTTGGATTAGCAGCCGTGCGCAAACTCTAACAAAGGAAGCAGGGGTGATGAGAGGTGAGACGGAGTAGCAGTGGCTGGGCGATGAAGCGAGAGGATGCAGGAATCACTGAGTAGTCAAAGCAGTCGTGAGAGCTCTAGCACGAAATATCAAGAGACATGAAAAATTGGCAATGTCCCCTATGACCATGGCCATGATTACTAATGAGTTGTTCATATATTCTTGCAGGCTATCGAAGTATATCATGTGGAGTGTGGCACCTTTCACCGAATATATATCAAACCCAACGAAATGTAAGTCACATGCAACTAGAACATGCAAAGCTATGCAAGTAGTTTTAGAAATCAGTAACAGTAATCAAAAGGGGCAGATGTGCGCAGAATTAGATCCAACCTACTTGATGAAACCTCATAAGTGATCATCCAAGCTTGTAGTTTACGAAGTAGATGTACCTCTTGGTACCTCTTGGTTTGGCCAGATACTCCCTTTTCTCCTACCCTTTTCTCCTGGCAACATTTCTTCTTAAACCTAACTCTCCTTATTCCATCAAACCTTTAAATATTATCAATACCCTGAAACAACCTTTGGGCTGATTAAAGTCAGGGCACGGCTAACTTACAGCTCTAATTGGAATTTAGCGTGTTGGGTTTTGCGGGAAGAAAGCTGGAGAACCCGGAGAAAAACCCTTGAATCAATGGAAACAAACTGTACTCACGTGTGATGCTGAGCCCAGGAATCGAACCTGAGACCCCAGAGATGAGAGACGAGTTACTGGTTACTCACATTATTGACATTCTGTACGTTATTTAAGATTTGTCAATTTTCAAGAACAAGTTGCCAAGGAGACAGGAGTGCAAGCACCATATCAAAAATTTTACGTGAATGGTCAACTGTTCGATCCAAATCCGCTCCAAGAGGCTTCCAAGTACCCTCCAACAACAGTACGTACTTATGGTCCCTTAATAAATAGAACAGTTTGCGTATGACTATGAAAAAATTACGGCACGCACCGCGCCTTGCCGTGACCGTGTCAGTGCCGTGCCGTGTATGAAAACACTAGATATTCGGTGTCGTTTCCGCGCCGTAACCGTGCCGTGCCGTAACCGTACCGTGCCGTAACCGTGCCGTGTCGTAACCGGGCCGTAACCGTGCCGTACCGTAACCGTGCCGTAACCGTGCCTTGTGTGTGGTTTTCACACTCATACGAAATCTGCTCTATAAGCCAGACTGAGTTCAAAGTTTAAGAATCGTTTCCAGTGCATATGCGATTTTATTCCGAATTTCTTACCATCTTTTGTTTAATTCAAAACAAAAAAGGTTTAAACAAAAGAAGGTGAGAAATTCGGGATAAAATCGCATGCGCACTGGAAACGATTCTTAAACTTTGAACTGGCCTATACAGTGCCTTGTCGTGCATAAATAATGCCACGTCCAAGCACTTTGATTGGTGAAAAAGTAATAAGGCTCGTCTAATGTTATAACGACATTAAAGAAGCCATGAGCATGCATTGTACCGTGGCTGAGCCGTGTCCACGTACAAGCATTGGATGAGGCGGACCGGACGTTCGTCATCAGTTACCGTACTGCTGTGACCGTGCCGTGCCTTGTGCCATCGTTATTTAATACTGATACAGTATGATACCGTTTTGTTCATTACAGAGAGATCAACCTGTGATTCTGATGGGAGGAGATTTTGTCAGACCAGAAGCACTTCGAATGAGAAAAATCCGTAAGTGCACAATTAATTAGCGCACTATATCTACCTTACAAGTGTCGATATAAACTACCATGTGATGCGATACACCATTAATTAGCACACTATATCTACCTTACAAGGGTCGATATATACTACCATGTGACGCGATACACCATTAATTAGCACACTATATCTACCTTACAAGGGTCGATATATACTACCATGTGATGCGATACACCATTAATTAGCACACTATATCTACCTTACAAGGGTCGATATATACTACCATGTGACGCGATACATGATACGCGTCAAAACCAACGCTTTCTGGTTAATGATATGTGATTGTGATATAAGGTTTGGTTTTTTTTATTTTTCAGCGGCTTTTACTGCTATTCCGGATCAGGGGTCGTTAGAGGGAGATGCAACAGTGGCCAAGGTATGAAGAAGTATTTCTGTCTGTCTGTCAGTCAGTCAGTCAGTCAGTCAGTCAGTCAGTCAGTCAGTCAGTCAGTCAGTCAGTCAGTCAGTCAGTCAGTCAGTCAGTCAGTCAGTCAGTCAGTCAGTCAGTCAGTCAGTCAGTCAGTCAGTCAGTCAGTCAGTCAGTCAGTCAGTCAGTCAGTCAGTCAGTCAGTCAGTCAGTCAGTCAGTCAGTCAGTCAGTCAGTCAGTCAGTCAGTCAGTCAGTCAGTCAGTCAGTCAGTCAGTCAGTCAGTCAGTCAGTCAGTCAGTCAGTCAGTCAGTCAGTCAGTCAGTCAGTCAGTCAGTCAGTCAGTCAGTCAGTCAGTCAGTCAGTCAGTCAGTCAGTCAGTCAGTCAGTCAGTCAGTCAGTCAGTCAGTCAGTCAGTCAGTCAGTCAGTCAGTCAGTCAGTCAGTCAGTCAGTCAGTCAGTCAGTCAGTCAGTCAGTCAGTCAGTCAGTCAGTCAGTCAGTATGTCTGTGTGTCTAGATCTCTGTGTCTGTCTGTTTCTCTGTCTGTCTGAGTACCAGCGTCTAATATGTTACTAACCTTATCTTTTTCTACTTCAGATTATTGCAAACTGCGCATTTTCCTGCCAGATTTCCGTCAAGTTTTACGAAGACACGATAAATGCCATGGCTTCTGCTCTTGATTGCATCATGTAAGAAAAACATGTCAAACTAGGGAAAAAAACACACTCACCCATCACAGAAAGCTGCTTGAATATGGATTTCCACTCAAGAGATATTTGTCGCATAGTCCTCTAATAATGGGCGTAATGTTTTCCCATTTCAGACCACGTGTCATTCTCTTGATAACAAGATTCTTTATTTGAGTTGTATCCATATTCATGTGTCTTCTCATGCGCAACCGTTAAACAAAGAAATGATACTCTAGGGAATGACACGTGGTCTGAAATGGGAAGACATTCCCCTCATGGGCAATCCTTTTGTTAAGTACACGAGGATGAAGGGAGGGAGAGATGGTTGGTTTGCTGAGGTTAGCATATTTGGTTTGTTTATCCAGAAAAGCGCAAAGAATAAAGATGCTAAAGATGTCTGCGGATTGCAGTAAAATGGAAGGACGGAGATTTACTGTTCATGACATGACAAGGATCTTCTGCGAAAGGTATGTCTAAACCTTGAAATTATCCATGATTTAGGTAATGATAATTCATAGTTAATGATAAAAACATGTTCAACTGAAGCATTCTTGTAGTAAAATAGTAAAATAATGCCATCATGCAACGAAATATAGACCCCTTGCAGCACGTTGGAATTGAATGCAGCTCAATTTGGAGGACAAAACAATAGGTTCCAATTCTCAGAAGATTAAAATACTTTTATTTTGTGCTCCAAATTAAGCTGCTTTGACGCCACGTGCAAGAGGTCTATCAGTAAGAACAAAATGTACACTGTTATAGAAACAGTGACTCGTATTCCTCTTTGAGTCTCGTAGTTGTCTGGAGGAAATATCGCTCGATCCTGCTTAAAAGGACTAAAGTTTATGATTGTCTTTCAGCAACGTGGTTCTGATAGGACTGATAGAAGACCTTTCTTCACGCTTCCAACTATCAGAAGGTAAGTACACGTCCAGTAAAAGATGAATCCAGCCGGTGATGGGTCGAGTCTACAAGAAAAATAGAATTTAGCAGTGGATTCCACAGAGTGGCTCTTCATCCACTGAAATTCCAGTTGGAATTTAGAAATTGATTTTTGTGGAGAGAGGAATATCGGGGAACCCAGAGAAAAACCCTTGAAGCACAGGTTCGACATACGACACCGAGCCCGGCGGGACTCGACCCGGGTCGCATTGGTGAGAGGCGAGCGCTCTCACGGCTATGCCACCCGTGCTTTAGTCAGGCTTGAGTCCACCTTCTTATTTTTAAATGAATTGAATAACAAAATTATATTCGTTATCTTTAGAAGAGAAATCTGCTACTGAAAAGGAAATTAATATGATGAGGACATGGATCCAAGCCAAAAGAACAAGCGATGAAGAAGTAAGCAAACAGACTTATAATCCTTCATAACGATTCATATCTGCATGGGGTCAAATGTTCAGAGTGTCATTTCTCTCTCTATCGCTATCGCTTCATAGCCTTGGCGTAGTGTTTTCCTATTTCAGACCACCTGTCATTCCCTTGCGTATTATTTCTTTCTCGATCGAGTTCTACATATTTATTCGTTCTCCCAATATCATCATCAGGCAGATAACCTTTTATCATGTATTTATCCACAGCTTACCAAAGTCAACCAGCCTCTGAACGAGTTAAGAAAAGTCATAACAAAAGTGGTTGACAATGAATGTTTCTCCTCATGGTTTTTTGACTTCAAAGAGAGAACGTCCAAACAAACCTGGTAAGATATACCGCAAATCTTTCCTGATTTTTGTTTTTTATTAGAACTGTTTCAATGTTTCTGCAAACTTCGAGACTTCCAGAAGAAGACGCATCGGGGATTTTGCCCTTCGTCGACCGAAAATATGATATCCAGAAAACTCAGACCGTTGAAAATGTTTAAGGTGGAATCTAGAAACTAGAAAATGTACTGCGCCCGGAGTTGTAGTTGAAGGCCCTGTTACACTTTGAAACTTTTAGCTGAAACTTGTGTGCAAGTTTTAAGAAAGTGTTACTCGGCGCTATTTCGTCCTTTATTATATCCACTTTGAAATCACTAGCAAATCCTGTAATCTGATTGGCTCTCAGTAGATTGATTCAAGCACGAATCGCACTATTTTGAGTCCGAATCGCATCTTTTTGTCAGCCAATCACAATGCAACACTAGAAAAGGTAACCAATCAGATTACAGGATTGTATGTAATCAGCCAATAAGATTACAGCAAATAAGGAACATAATTAAATGTAGCTTTTTTCAAGTTTGACTGGAATTTTTTGTTTAAAAAAAGAAACAAAATACCGGCTATTTGTGAATAAATACTTTTGTATTTATCACAAATTTAGTGTCTATCTAGTATGATTTCAAAATGGATATAATAAAGTGATAATTGAACTTCGTGTCGTGCAATTTTGGTCTGATATCAAACTTGCGATTACAAATCACACTCCCGCTACGCGGTCGTGTGATTTTGTTATCGCGCGTTTGATATCAGACCAAATTGCACTCCACTTAGTTCAATTACCATTATGAACTGCTTTCTACTCGTGAAACTGAAATTTATGTCGCGAACATTCAATTTTCAGGACGAAATTGTGCCGTGTAACAGCCCCGTGAAACTCGTCTCGCGACGCCGTTGCACACAATTTCAGCTAAAAGTTTCAGCGTATAACAGGGCTTTAACACAGGTTTTTTTGTCTTTTAGTTATGCAGTGATATCCACTCTAACATCCAAGATTGAAAGCATCTACACGAGGTATCGAAAAGACAAACACCAGAGAAGTAAGTCTTGATCCTCCTTCGCGCATCTGAACAACCAGGAATGCGTTCGTTAGGGGTTTGAAGCTAAAGGTTTGTTGTTGTATGTTTTGGTTACAGGATTATCTTCCGCAGAAGAACATAATCATCAATATGACAGGTAGGCAATGCAGCAACTTTACTCTTCTTTTCAACTATGATATAACGCGAGCTCAATCGTCGTTGTTAAAGTGGTGATAAAAAGGTAAATTTTACACCGTAAAAAATAAGAAAGATCACTTACTGACGTTTCGGACGCTAGTCTTTCGTCATTCTCTCTTTTACTCCGACGAAGGACTAGCGTCCGAAACGTCAGTAAGTGATCTTTCTTATTTTTTACGTTGTAAAATTTACCTTTTTATCACAACTGTTTCATTAGAAACACCGACGCAGCCCACACTAGCTTACCGCTAGTTATCATCTCTTTACGTTGTTAAAGTGGGTTAATTTGCTGAACGTTAGTCAAACTATTTCCACGACATCCAATCGGCGCTGATTCCATCGGCCTTTTCGGAAAACACTCTGGTTATGAAGAGGAAGCGTACTGTCATGAAACACCTTGTTCACCAACTCCTACTTTTTTCCGACGGCAAAACGTATACGCTTTCCTTGTCGCGAATAAAGGACATTTGGTGTTCCAGTTCTATTCCCGTCACTTTATTGATAGCATCCTACTTATTTCCTTATACATCTCCCAGACTTTACTTTGTTGTATTAAGAGGATATTTTAAATGATTTCTTTACAGGAAGGCATTAACAGGCTTGATAAACCGAGTCACCCAAGTAACCAAAGACTGTTATCAGCTTCAAGTACAATTTCATGGTGATCTGCAAAACTTGCTCATGTAAGATCACACTACAAGGAGGCCCGTCGCTAGGACCTCGAAAGGGGGGTTTGTTTTTCTGCCAACCTCAGTTTTTTTGCATTTTTATGCATCCAGCTGTTTTCGCTGAAAAGTACGAATAGGAGGGGTGAGGAGGGAGGGGGTAGTGGATTGTTTGAACCACCCCTAGCGACGGGCATGACGAGTGGGACATTGGTGTTAGTGTTGAAGTTTATGTGTTACCCAGTAGTGCTATATGAACATTCTCCACATTGTCATCACCTGCATCAGCAAAAACATCACCACCATCATCATTATTGATCAACATCATCATCATGAACACCACAAACATCACCATCGCCATCAACATCATCATATCATCATCATCATCATCATCATCACCATCATCATCATCACCATCACCACCAACATTATTATTGATCACCATCATCATCATGAACACCACAACTGTCGCCATCAACATCATCATTTAAGAAATAAAACATTTTCTCAAGCAGGTGAAAACCCTCGACTTCGTCTCAGTTTTCACTGATCTGCTCTCGAATTCTCCCAAACTCGTAGCCTCGGTTTTCACCAGGCTATGAAGGCATCGGAGAAATGTTTTATTTCTTTTAAAAAATACTTAAAAAATGCTTGTTACGTCATTTCCGTGCCTTCATAGCGTGATGAAAACACAGCTCTCGACCAATGAGAGTGCACGTACTATCTTAAGTATTTTTTAAATCATCATCATCATCACCATCATCACCAACATTATTATTGATCAACATGATCATCATGAACACCACAACTGTCGCCATCAACATCATCATCATCATCACCATCATCACCAACATTATTATTGATCACCATCATCATCATCATTTACTGCATCAGACAATCTTTGATATGTTACATGTGTACCTCCCACAGGCAAGTACAGTCAAAGCAGGATGAAGCACTCAGACAACAACGATATCTTGAAGAAGCTGCACAAGCTGACCAAGCTCATTTGCGTGCACTTGAAACTGTAAGAAAAGCACATACTTTGTTGGTGCAAGGAGTTGTCGTGATAGTGAAATAACAAATGATATGACTGTCTTGTTGGATATATGGCATTTTAGCAAGATTTGCTGACTAACTACTGCTGCAGGGGTCTTGGGGGTGGAAGATTTGGGAAGGGAAATGTGGTTCGAAAATCTCATTTGATTCCTCTACTTTTCCTGCACTTCCATCCCATCCCTTCACATCTTTTTCTTTTTGTACCTTTCCCTTCCTTTCTCCCATCTTTTTCTCCCTCCCTCTTTTCGTTATGCAACAATATAGGCCAGATACGAGTCTAACACATGTTTTATTTTCATAGACACAAATAGAATGTCATCAGAAATACCAGCATATCTACAACAGGATAATACAGGCCTTGCCCAACACACCCTCATCATCTGTTGGTACTGATGTACCTTCACTGATATCCTCTAATGGCATTGCCGAACAGGAGACTTTAACAGAACACTTCTTCCTGGAGATGGATGACCAGTAAGGCCCTGCGCGTTGAAATGAGAATACAAAGCTTAGCTCAACTAAAGGCAACACAATTGTGAATGCACACATCATCTTTACCCTAACTTACAACTCCATGAGAAAGATTTAAATGAAAGCTTTTTCCTAGAATGGAGAACCAGTGAAGCCAGTCCTGCTCAATAAAATCGCAACGCAAGGCAACAAGCAACAAACATTTAAGCAACTAATTCAGTTCTACATAGATTAAACTTGAAACGAGCTTGAGATAGCGGTTAAGTCATATCAAATTTGAGCCAACCTGTTTTACAAAACATGAGGCAACTTATACTATGTTCGAGACAAGCTTTGAAAATTTCATCACGAATTGTATTCATCTTTCCTGCAGCAAGAGAGAAATAGAATCAAACCACATAAATGTTCTTTCAAAATCCAGTTACAACCAAAAGTGTTCCTTCTTTGAGTTTATTCCTTTTCTTTTTTGAAGAATAAAGAGTCTGTGTGAAACAACAGAAAAATCGCGAAAATCAGCCAAGGAAAACACTGACCAGCTGAAGATGTAAGTAACTGTATTCTGGATAAATATAAGTGATGATGATGATGATGTTGTGGAGTGATTATGATGGTAATAATAATGATGATGTATGGCGAGGATCGATGATGATGGTGGTGATGATGATGATGGTGGTGGTGATGATGATGATGATGGTGGTGGTGATAATGGTGATGGTGATGCTCATGATAACATTGGTGATGATAGTGATGATACATGATGATGATGACAGTGATGATGGTAATGATTATTGTAATGATGATGGTGATGAGGATATTGATGATGATGACGATGGTGATGATGTGATAATGATGATGATGGTGTCGGTGGTTGGGAAGTATGCTGATAATGATTAATGGCGACAAGTCTGAATTTCTCATACTACACGCTCATAACCATCCTGGATTAACCATCGACACTATCAAAGTTGGTTCTGAAGTAGTATCTCCATGACAGTCAGCGAGAAATATTGGAGTTATCTTCGATAATCATTTGTCTATGGAAGAACAAGTGTCAAGTATTTGCAAGTCAGCATTTCACCACTTGAGGAGCATTGCAAAGATCCGCAAGTACATGTCATCGAACACTTGTGAAACTTTAATTCATGCTTTCATAACTATGAAACTTGACTATTGCAACTATTTATTGTATGGTCTACCAGACTATTTAATTAAGAGGCTCCAGTACGTACATAACTCAGCTGCTCGTTTATTGACCTGTTCTCGGAAATCTGAGCATGTTACACCTATTTTGAATGGTATTCACTGGCTACCTGTAAGGTTTAGAATTATTTTCAAGATTTTAGTTTTACTCTATAAAGCTATTCATAGCTTAGGACCTAATTTATTATTATTATTAATAATAGTTAATAATAATAATTAACATCATAAGTCCTTTGATTGTGTCTGATATATTTCACATGCAATATTCCTGTAAAAGACATCTGTCTTAAGCATCATGGATCAAATGTTAATATACTTATATCGTTTACAGGTTGAAGTCTTCGTTTGCTGATTTTTTCACACTGCTAGATGAGAGTGGTTTAGAAACTGTTAAGAAGTAAGTCTCTAGTGAACTAGTTCGTGTAAAGTTTTGCAGATCTTAACATGTGGGAAAACCACAAGTTCTGTGAAGCTTCACATTTCATGTACGGTAATAAGGTATATCACCTTATTGTAACATGCATTGTGGGATCTTTACTTTGTGAGGGCGACCTCATCCCACGTCATGATGTTAATAAATTGATTGATAAATTGATTGACTTTTTTTTACTTTACTGGATGATGTACTCTTCCTCCTCAAGGTATCCCAAGATGCATTGCATACCTAAGATGCTTCTGAAGGCACTTCCACTGATGAAATCTTCCAATTTTGATTCCAAATATTGAATTCTATCTAAATTGAAATTGGACTACATGTGTTGCAAAGCAATGAATAGTAAAAAAAAAATTATTTTTTCTCACAGGCTGCAAGATTTACAAGCCCACCAAGTGCTGAAAGACATGGAATCTGCAGAAAACTTGATGTCAAAAGGATAACATGCACAGTAAAGATCCTCTTAGAGAGTTGATCAACTTGTGGCAAGTATGGGCCATTAACAGGGTGAAAGATGGCAAGTCTGAGAGCAAGTGTGATCTCAGGGTCAGATCAAACCACTTTAATATGCACCAAATCATTTTTGTTCTATAGACGTGAAAACCAGAATCAATGATATCCTTACTTTGATTTCAATTCTTGGTCTTAACACAAATTTAGAAACAACTATTTTGATCACTAATCAAAAGTTTTTAACATTGAAACAACATACAGACACACTAATAGTTTGCAGGAAAATTAGGAATTCTTATTATCTTTTATTGTTATCCATGATAATAGATAATAAATATTAAAATATTATGAATGGGATTTAGCAGTGGCAGATGATTTCAATTGGAATTTAGAAGTTGATTTTTGCAGAGGAAGAAAAACCAGAGAAGCCGGAGAAAAACCCTCGAAGCACAGGAGAGAACCAACAAACCATGATTTGTTCTTCATATCACAAAAACAAAATCACCAAAACAAGATTTACTCAAAAAACCAATAACCAGAAGTCTGTATGCCGAAGAAATAGGAAAAAAAGTAACTCAACACATCAAGGCTTTATTTAGAATGAGATTCTTAGAGCTAATTTTGGTGAAATTTATATGAGAAAACTAGAGCAGTTATATTATTATAATAAGGCATTTTTTTGATAAAAATGTAGTATAAAGGATTGAAGGTTGTTAGATTTATGCATGTAATACACCTTCATCAATTCAAGATTTTATCAATATATCACTTTTACCTCAAAAATCATCCGAAAGTGAGTGAGCAGGAAAGGTTTCAATACTGTAGCATATTTTTCTTTTAAGTTATAATTTACGGATTTAATTTACGAATATTAGTATGAGATTTTGCTGATCAATACTGACTAGCCTTGCTTTGGTGTCATTTACACACTTTACACTGCAGTAACTCCTAAAATAATCACTTTTTTGTCCAAGGTTTTTCACAGAATCCTTATTTATATTATCTTTTTTTCCACTGACATGTTTTGTTTCTCTTGAGGCAATAAATTTAGAAAACATGTAAATAGGAAGCGGCCATTTTGACTGTCTATAGGACAGTACAAAATAACTTCTAATGAATTGAAATGTTCACTACACACTTGTGTTTAATATGAGTCATAATGATTGTTTAATCATGTACATACTGCAGATAGCTAGAGTATGACAAATAAAAGACCAAAAAATGTTAATGGATGCAGTATTTATTTACTTACTGTCACTCTACTATATGGCTATGATAGTATACAGTTATGTACAAATTTTATACAAATTTTTCTTATAGCCTAAAACGTTTTTTTATCGCCTTCCCTGTTACAGTGTGGGTACTCAAACCATGAACACTTCAAGGTTTTTCTGACATTTTTTTCATAACTATTCAATCAGCACTCGAAACTAGAAACTAGAAACAAAGGAATTAAGCATTTTAGGTGCCATCCAATCATAACAAACAGCGGAAAATCTTTAAAATTTTATATTATTAATTAGCTTTCTTAACTAATGAACTGCTAAATCACATAAATCATGCCGTTTGTTGTGATTGAATGGTGCCTAAAAAAATGCTTGATCCCTTTTCCTATGGAGAGTGCCGATTGGATAGTTATGAAAAAATGTAAAAAAACAAACCTTTGAGTACCCACACTGTAACAAAGATTTCTCTCTTTTCTTCATGATATTTAAGGGAGCATTCATTTTTTAGGAGGGGGGGGGGGGCGGAGGAATTAGGGGGGGTCATTAAAAAATTACTAGATAAAATAGGGGGTCACATTTTTTTTGAATGTTGAACCAGGGGGGGTCATGAATAAGATGAAAAAGTCAAAAAGGTATATTTCTTAGTTTTTTTCTGGAGGGGGGGGGGGGGGGGGGTTAGAAAATTTTTATATTTGGAAGTGGGGGGGGGTTATTGAAATATTCAATTCCTTACCATGGGGGCTAGCATTTTTTTTCTATTTGATTCCTCTAATTCCTCCGCCCCCCCCCCCCCCCCTCCTAAAAAATGAATCCTCCCTAACTAGGAACTTTTTTGAGGCATATTATTTTGAATGAAAGGGAATGGGAAATGACATCCTTCTGCGGATGGGCAGCACACATTCATTTTCCACAATTCTGTGTAACACTTTAGTATCAGAAACATATTTTTATGATGAAATCATTATTTTGAATGATTATACTCAAGATTCTAGCACATGCCCAGCAACACATCCTCCTTGGTTGAATATGTCATTAGCAATCTGTTTAAGATCTTCGTCTCCATTCTTCTTGGAACCTTGAAGAAAAAGAACCATATTTAATACTTTCTTCCCTGTGCCCAACCCCTAACCAGGAGGACTGATGGATTGCATTTCGTCTGGCCCCTACCCGTGTACCAGGACACTAAGCCCCTGTCAGCATAGCTCTAGGGGTCATAGAGGTACACAACCACGACAAGGTGGCGATCTGCCATAGAGAAACTAAATATAGTAATACTACAATAACTGTGCTTGAAAAATTCTGGAACACAGTAAGGAAAAATGCATGAAAAAATAAAAAAAAACCTTCTTTATTACCTCTAGAAACTTCTTGTAGTAGTTTCTTGTTGTTGTCATAAGCCTCACGACAGAAAGTAGTGGTTAGTAAAGCCTCGTGTTCTGCTGCAGGATTTGCTGTCTTTAATGACCGGGTAGCTCTGGATAGCACTGACGTCATAGCAAACAAATTAATAGAAACATCTGCCATTCTTCTTAACAAAAATTGTTCATCAATGATTTTCTGAGGAAAAGAAAATACAAATGTCAGCTGGTTTAAAACTTCTCTGGTGCCATATAACAGGGGTTTCAATAGAAGGCAGCTACCAGTGGTCAGTCGGTGAGTGCTTAACTTCATACCGCTGGCAGTCTCAATAAATAAGAAGTAGAATTAGTGGACACAGAGGCCTCCATTTAAAAATCCCATCCATCTACTGCATAAAGGGTGTTTTTGGTTGGTTTCCTGGGTGTCTACACAAACTCATAGTTTTGAAGTGCTTCCCTCAGGTTCACTTCACTAACAAGGGATCCCTGCAGCAGTCACAATAGATTTAAAGAGTTTAGCCTTACCTTGCCATATTTGGCTAGTAACTTTTCAGATTCCATTCCAAAATCAACAACATTTTCTTCTAATAACTTTACACTATCCTGAAAACAAATATTAAGATGAATTTATTTATATGATTGAGACTGTCACTTTTCTGACTGAAAGACTTTTCAACATTTTTCTTTCAACTTTTTCCCATCCCATAGTTTCTCATTTCTGAGCTGAGTTACTAAATAATCTGATTGATTAATTGAGGCCAAGATTCCAGAGTAGTGAACCTAGTGGTTTGTTAATAGGGGTTTTTATATTTAGGGTTTTACAGCCTTGCATGTTCTTACAGCTAACTGAGGATGGACCGCATCAGACACACCCAAGGAGCCTTTGATGCCTATAGCATGGAGCATTCTCTTGCTCAGCATACCCCACAAAATGCCTGGATTCTCAAAAGGATTCTTGATGGCTCTGAAAGAAAAAACAATTACAAATAAACCATCAATATTTACCTAAATAATATGAAATAAGGCTAGGCCATTCTAGCAGCTGAGTGCTGTTTCAAGAGTGATCAATCAAATGCGATTGGTGGGAGTTGACCAATGGCAAACCGATCGACCTTGATCAACCTTTCTCAACTATACAAGTACAGGAGATACTGTAATTGTTTATTATTGAGCAGCAGATGAAGAAAATGATTACTGTTGGGCTATAAGAATCAAAGAATTGGCATTTGATCTGAGGAGTCTGATCTGAAGGGCTGTATTTTTTTGGGAAAATAAAAAAAAATGTCTAACTTACTTAACAACTTCCTTGAGTTGATCACCAGCATACTTCATGCCAGTCAATGCAATGTACATACGAAGTATCTCATTGGTTCCCTGTAACACATGGAAGACATAATTATGTATAACATCAACTGAAGCAGCTTTGTTGATATTCACAGCTGTAACAAACCTCAAAGATTAATAGGATCCGTGAATCTCTCAGGAGTCGCTCGTAGGGATAACTCTTCATGTATCCAAGACCTGACAGTAATTTGTACATATAAATATCATGTGAATCAACTTCTAAAGTAACATTTTTTTAAATGTTAAAAAAAATTATTATAGTAAAATATTATTTTTTCCGGTCTGGTATCCTAAAGATCATGCATTCTGATTGGCTGTTGAAGTAGGCAGTATTTAATAATTCTATTTCTACCCACAGTCCAGTATCGATCCTGATGTCATGACGCATGTGTGCATATGGGATAAGGGATTGCTAAACACCAAAAAAAAAAAAGTAAAACAACTAGTCCATATATTCAAGACCTTGTCATATAATCTGTCACAAATGACATTTTGCACCTAAAGTTGTCAAGTAACATTCAAAAACCTGAAGGAGGTGACTCAACTGAGAGAGAGAGAGAGAGAGATAGTATACTGACCTCCAAGAGTTTGGAGAGCATCATTAATACCATTCCAAATCCCCTCTGATCCATACACCTGGCGATTTATACAGTAAAATGGAAACAAAGTTAATCATTCTGCTGGTCGTAATTCTTGCATTTCTTATCATTTGGTGAGTTCAATGCATTTATAAATAAGGAACATTTTACTCAATAGGATCCTACACATACCAGCCTCATTATCAAGATCCATCATATATAGCACTCGTCATATATGACATAGACTCTATTGTGTACTACATACTATACCTTACACATAGCAGCCTCAACAGAAGCATCCTCATCATCAAGATCCATCATGACACTCGTCATATATGACATAGATTCTATTGTCTACTACATACTATACCTTACACATAGCAGCCTCAACAGAAGCATCCTCATCATCAAGATCCATCATGGCACTCGTCATATATGACATAGACTCTATTGTGTATTCCATTAAAGTCATGCGAGCAAACTTCTCCTGTAAAATCAAGTACTTGTGTCAATAAATACTCTACAACAAATCTATTCATGAACCTTGCACTTGATGGGTGTCTTCCCCCTCCCAGGTCATCCAAGGTTTATTATAAAGAGATCGGTGAATTGTCTATAGGCTTTACCTGTATTTGTCCAAACTCACTGAGCTTTCTGCCAAACTGTGTTCTTGATGTAGCATGTTCTGCAGCCATTCCTGAATCGAATGTTTTTCAGACACAGAAATAATAAATTTGATGAAAACAACTTTGATTGATTAGTAGAACATATTTATTGATGACTCAATGATGCTGATAGTAACTTGATGCTGCTGATGGCTTGATGATAACTTCTTGATGATGATGCTGCTGATGGCTTGATGATAACATCTTGATGATGATGCTGCTGATGGCTTGATGATAACTTCTTGATGATGATGGTGGTGGTGTTACTGATGGTGGTGGTGTTACTGATGGTGGTGGTGTTACTGATGGTGGTGGTGTTACTGATGGTGGTGGTGTTACTGATGGTGGTGGTGTTACTGATGGTGGTGGTGTTACTGATGATGGTGGTGTTACTGATGGTGGTGGTGTTACTGATGGTGGTGATGTTACTGATGGTGGTGGTGTTACTGATGGTGGTGGTGTTACTGATGATGGTGGTGCTACTGGTGGTGGTGGTGTTACTGATGGTGGTGGTGTTACTGGTGGTGGTGGTGTTACTGATGGTGGTGGTGTTACTGGTGGTGGTGGTGTTACTGATGGTGGTGGTGTTACTGGTGGTGGTGGTGTTACTGATGATGGTGGTGGTGCTGCTGCTGGTGGTGGTGGTGTTACTGATGGTGGTGGTGTTACTGGTGGTGGTGGTGTTACTGATGATGGTGGTGGTGCTGCTACTGGTGGTGGTGGTGTTACTGATGGTGGTGGTGTTACTGGTGGTGGTGGTGTTACTGATGGTGGTGGTGGTGTTACTGATGATGGTGGTGTTACTGATGGTGGTGGTGGTGTTACTGATGATGGTGGTGTTACTGATGGTGGTGGTGGTGTTACTGATGATGGTGGTGTTACTGATGGTGGTGGTGGTGCTACTGCTTCTGGTGATGATGAATGCTGTTGATGATGACTGTGGTCATAGGGCTGATGATAATGATGGTGATACTAGTTGTAATGTAGATAGTGACTGTGATGGTTGTGATGATAGGGATGATGATGATGTATATTAATGATAATAATAGCACTGTATAGCCCTGTATGATGGTATGTTACATACCAATCAGCTTCCTCAGACCTCCTGCTGCTCCAGCAGCCAATCCAAATCGGCCACTATTCAGTATGTTCATAGCAACCTTAAGTCAACAAGAATCAGCATTTAGAGAGACACATATGATGTATCTATTGGTACAGTAAAACATTCCTTACCTTGAATCCTCCTCCCACTTCACCAAGAACATTTTCTAGAGGAATATGAGTGTTTTCAAAGAAAACTTCACATGCTGAAAGAAAAATTGTATTATCATCATCTTCATCACTGTGGTCGTCATCATCATCATCATTATCATCATTTATCATCAACAGCATCATTATCATCACCATTATCATCATCATTCAGCTGGTCAGAGTTTTCCTCAATGTTCATCATCATTATCATAATCATCATCATCATCATCATCATAATCATCATCAACAACATCATCATCTAATCATCATCATCATCAATATCTTCATTACTCACAGTTCACCATCATCACCTTCATCTTCATCACCATCATCATAGTACTATTCATGATCATTATCAACATCAACATCATCATGATAATGATTATCATTATACTCACTGTTAGAGCCTCTTATTCCCAGTTTATCTTCTGGTTTACCACTTGTCACTCCACCGAAGGCTCTCTCTACAATGAAGGCTGTTATTTTGTCTTGTTTTTCTCCCTGGGTCAAATAAAAAAATGTCAATCAGAAACACCATTCTCACCCACTTACTATCACAGAATCATTAATTGATAATTGATAAAATCCAAATGCCATACATTCTTGTCTGTCACTTCTGTTCTTGCAAATACGGTCATCACATCAGCCCAGCCACCATTTGAAATCCATATCTACAAACAGAAACAAATTGACGCAAGATTATTTTTTATCAAAAATTTATAAACAGAAAACTTCCATACTGCTTCAAAATTCTCATTCCCTCTGTGAGGAGGTATGGAATGATATTTTCTGGAACAACACAATAAACCCTCCTCAGACCCTCCAATCAGAAATTCCTGCGAAGGTAATGGATATTTTCTGAAACTTAACATTTCTCAAGTCATTACCACAAATCTGATACAACACTTTCTTATTTCATCCCTATTCCATCCCTACAAACCTTTGCTCCATTCAAAATAAAATGTTTGCCATCAGAGCTGAGTGTTGCTCTACTCTGTATTGATGCTGCATCACTCCCACTAGAACAAGACACAATAAAAATGAATGAATAAATGAATAAATGAATAAATGAACAAAAATGATCAAAGGAATGGAGGGAGTGGAGTAGACTTGCCATGAGTGATCAACCACACTATTTTTTGGATTTGGGAGAGCTTTGTCCAATGTGCGAGCAACAAGAGATGTGTTACTTAGTGGAGAAGGATAGAATTAGGTTGGAAAAACAGCAACAAAAAAAGTTGAGGTCAAATACCTGGTCGGTTCAGTAAGACAGAAAGCAGCAATATGCTCGCCTGTAGCAAGTCTGGGCAGATATTTCTTCTTCTGTGCTTCAGTACCACAGATCAGGATACCCTTAGAAAATAACATAACATTATCATTGTTGTGATTATCACAATCAACATCATTTTCATCATCATCATCATCATCATAAGAAAGTAATCCATTTACGAACAATCCAAAACAATATCTGGTTCACCTTGAGTCCAATAGATTGATGAGCCATTAATGTTACAGCAATACTTGCATCAACTGCAAATGCTTCGGCAACACGTGCATAACTTGTGTTCAGTAGGCCAAGCCCACCTGGAATACATGTACAAGCAATACAAGACTTTACTCTTCCTGGACACCTTTTGAAGATTTAGGTGCTGTGTGAAAATGACTTGGGATACCTGTGCTTTACACAGGAAGCCCATGAAGTGAAAATGTTAAATGAACTGATAAATATACCATATTCCTCTGGGATCTGAAGACCAAATAGACCCAGTTCCTTAAGTCCAGTCATGACATCTTCTGGTATCTTTGCTTCTTGATCAATTTTTGCAGAATCAACTGCAGTAAAATAAACAATCAAAATGAGAAATTTTGTTACAACCATCACTCTCCACACCCTCTTCTGTGAGGTTCGCTCCACACTCACACCACCGCGACATTCACTATTATTTAGAGCAGTTTTCATATACAGGTGTAACTATGATAATTAATTATAGCACGAACCTCACCTTGCCTCGGCCTATTTTTGCCTGCCGTGTATGAAAACATTAGACATTTGGTGCATGTTCATGTTGTGCTGTAACCATGCCATGACTTTTCACACTCATATGAAATCATGTGTTTATTTTTAAGGAGGGATAAAATCTAGACCATAATCTTCACCTTTTTCCTCAAAATACTTTGTGACAGGTTCGACTAACATGTTGAGCATATTACGCTGTTCTTGATCCAATGCCTCGGGATATGGGAACACTTTCTCCTGTAATGAAAAAATGAAATAATGAATGGGAAATGAAAAATAGGATGATAAAAGAACTTAATTATTAATTATTTTTCAACTTGATTGACTTTCACTATATATACCTCGAAAATAGAAATATATGGGAGAATTTTAAATATGAAGACTAAAAAATTCTTATTCAAAAACATGGAAGCTACTGTAGTAATTTAGCAAGCATGAATCTTGAATCAAAGCAATCATACCAAATACAAGAGTTTGTTGTGATTTTGCTATTAAATTTAGCTCAAAGATAAGCCATTATCCCTAGTAAAAAAGAGAAAAGAAAGGAAGATTATCTAGTTTCAAATACCTTGTTAAATCGTCCAAGAAACAATTCCTTAGCAAAACCAGCAGAAAGTATTCTTGAAGTGTGAAGACAGCATCGAACATTAGACGGTCTAAAAATACTACTAGCACGAAGAAAATGTCGTGATACAGTGATAGAAGCTGACATTGTGAGGTTCTGTGGCTAATATTGATATTTTTTTGATTATTTTGAGATAAAATTAAAATACAACAAGTTCAAATGAGTTTGAGACCCGCGCTGTTTGGACTTTGGATCATAGACATAAACCTAGTCTACTAGCGACCATTAAGTACACAGGCAACCCAAAAGTACTTCGACACAGACGTCCGTGACGTCCGTCCCCTGTAGCGTTTTATAGCCAGCGAGGAAAAGTTTATGAACGATGGTTTTTACCTATCGTTTTTGATATAGATGTCATTAAGGCTGAGAATGACATAATAATTAACAAATAAAACAGCTTTTTCCGTGCTCCTTCCACTAATACAGCACAGTTTTCACAGGTTGGCACAAGTGGGGAGGGGGGGGGGGGGGGGGGGAGAGTATCGACCACGAATCACGGAAAAAAATTTCATAAATTCACGAATCACGAAATACGATTAATGAATAACCTTGATACAAATATTTAGGGTGTAATACCAGTTTTCACGAATCACGGTCTTCAAAATAAGCAGAGGGGACTGAAATTCGCGAATCACGGTCCCCAAAAAGGCCAAATCACGCGTCACTTGTTACCCCTGGTCACCCTGTTTTCGCACCAATGAGAGCCCGGCCGGCGCGCGTGCTTAGATTCATGCTCTTTTTTCTTCCTTTTTTCTTTTAAAAACAAAAGAGTATTCGACTGAGGAACACACTGGAATAACCGATTCCTCCAGCCCCGCGAAACTCCCCTATGTAGTTTATCGAGTTTATTCAGTTGTACACAAACCCTGAAATAGCCAATTAATAAAATACCAAAGAATAAAGGAGAGCTATAACTGAGGTGGGTCTCCAAGCCCCCACAGCTCCGTTACCTACGAAACATGTTTTGTCTACTTGAATGTGTACGTGCTTCAATATAACGATTGTGAATTCTTTTAATCGTCCCGCCAAAAATCTGCTGTTTTCTCTTGGCGTTCCTGTCATTTTGCTGCCGGCTATTAGATTCGTTTTTGAGTCCTACTGTTCGTCATCTGGTAATATTGTACACAAATTATTTGCCAGGCGATAAGTCAGTCCAGTTGGCTAACAATCAACCAATCCTATTGATTCTCATTAGGTGATATGATGCGCTGTTTGAAGGAAAGCTGAAATTCTTTAGATAAATGAATCATTAATTTAGCGCGTTTCAGTTGAGCTGACAAGAAGTCTGTTACCTTTGAGAAGCCAAGGTAAATTAGTAATCACTTTTTTATGTGAACCATGATAAAGTCGAAAACGGATTGACTGAACATATATATTTACGTTATAAGGTGAACGTTACAACCTCCTATCGTCATAAAAACCGTAAAGTTTGGCACGTATTAAGAAACATTCGTAGTTTACACTTAAAACTCTCAAGATGAAGTTGATTTTTTGTGTTTTTTTTATATGACAGGTTTACTTGACGTTCAAGATCGACAGCTTATATTATATAAACTGATTCACCGGAGTCTCTTCCTCATTTAACATTCATTTGCAGTGCGTACGTCTCTCTCTGCAACTCAGTGAGTCAAGTCTCTTTTGCAAGTCTTTGAAAGACTCTCACGGACAGAAACTACTTTACAACTGTCAAGAAAAAAAATCAAGTAAGTAACAAGTCCTCAGTAATATTCTTCCAAAAAAGGCCAAATTTATCGTTGTTATGAAGGCAACTTTGTTTCAAAATTAACTGTTTTGTATAGAAAACGAATTGTGACAATAGTTTCATAAACTTGCCGCCTAATTGCCTGAAATTTTTCACCAAATGATTATCAATTGCTTGTTATTAAGCAATAAGGATGTTATCAGGCTGCGTCTTAGACATTTTCGCGTATTTTCGAAAATAAATTACATATATAAATCAGTTAGTTTCGGCGAAGCATGAAGGTATAATATTACAGGAAGTCAATAATTAAAAACATTTTTTCTTGTGAAAGGTAAGTTGTTTGAGTTTCGTTCCTTGATTACACTAATTTCAATTGAAGTTTTAGTTTTCCGGCGTACTTTACTTCTGTTTGAAAGGTTTTTTCTTCATTAAAATTGTTCTTCTATATGCACCGAAAGGTCGTTACCACGAAGCAAAGACTACCAAAAAAACCACCTCTCTTCAGTTTTGAAAGGTAATTCATTTTTCTGCATTAGATGAGGGTACGTACAGCTGATTCTGTTGACGGGATCGATGATATTCCAGATTGAATGGATCCAAGTAATTTAGGCACGATAACTGATTTTAATCAAGGCACATATGTATTTTATTAAAAAAAGGTTCAACAATTTAGCTTCTCTAGCATATAAACGGTAAGTATGGAAGTCGGTGGTGACTCATGAGGAAGTTCAAGTTTCGGCAACATTAGGTATATCATCACCATCATTTATATTCATATGTTCAGAAGCGTACGTTTTGTCAACCTTGATTTGAACGAGCTGATGTCCTACTAAAGCATGACATTCTACTCGACTTGGCAGTATTCCGTCATACTGCGTTATTTCAAAATACAAAATTCTCTAATAAATTAATGAATCGTATTCAATTATTCTTTTATAGTTCAATGAAGATCCAAGGAATATTTGAAGCACAGTGGGCCTTGCTTTGTACATTGTTTTTGCTCAGCACGAGCTTCGCCGACTCCCGAGGTAAAAACAGAATTTTTGCAATCAAAAATCATTATAATACTAATCAATAATCATTATAATACAGACATGAATATTAAACTTGTTGATAGATACACATTACATGTTCATATTTTTATTGAGCATCCAGAACTTGTTTTTAAAGCCTCAATGAATTAAACATTTTTGCTTCAGGGAGATATATTTCAAAAAGAAAATATTTAGACGAAACGACTTTATTATGCGGAAGCGTATTCTAAGGTGTATTGAAGCCCGGCTCCAAAGTTATTTATAACTTAATTACTTCTTTCAAAACGCGCAAAACTAATACTGTTTTGCCCAAAATTAGGTAAAAAAAACGCCGAGAAAAACGCAATATCACCTGAAGTCCATATGGCCTATTCTTAATTTGTATTTATTCTCGAGAGAGTCAAACTGTTACTTGCTTTTTATAAAATAAACTTTCCTGGTTCTTATTAAAGCCCTTGGATATCGTAACTGTGATGTTTTCGACAAAAATTAAAGAAGATTTCCGGCGAAAAGAAAACAGTAATTATCATTTTTTCTCTTCATCGTGACATTTTCAATTTGATTGTATTCTTCCATTAAATTAAAGTCCTTTTGGCTGTACATATTAGGCTTCTGGCGCGTCGGTGAATATTGTTTTAGGTTGCAGAAAGCGGGGGGGGGGGGGGGGGGGGGGGGGAGGGGGGGGGGGGGGAGAGGAAAGTGAATATTTCTCGATCTTTCTGTGACTGGAAAACCAAATGGCGCGCAGCCAACTTTTTTTACCATTTTTCTTGTGTGCAATCATTACCTAACACAATCGGAGAAGCAAGGGCTAAAAGAGCTAGCTGCTGTTATCTTGCACTGGTATACCCAGGAGTTCCATCCTTGGCCCTCTGAGCAGCGATGCATTTTGATTCTCTTCTCTGTTTCAACAGTTCAAGGGTTTTTCTCCAGGTTTTCTGGTTTTCCTTCTTTTGTAAAAATCAACTCCTAATTTGATCTTTGGTCTTTCACTTAAGTTTTATCTAATTCCTAGGTTATCCTGATTTGTATTTTTATAGTTAATTTTGGGAGTTCTTTTTGCGAAATAAAAGTGATTTGCCATGATTCCCAAGAGAATGAAAAAATATAAAGCAACGATGGCAGCCATTATCAAAACCACACACTCGTATAGCGACTATGGAAACTAGTAAAAGCCCACTTTATATATACAACCCTTCCTTGCTCATAATGATTTATTTTGACAGGGTTTAAGCCCCGAAAACATAAGCAACGCAAGCCTGAGAATGTTTATAACTTGGGTGAAATACTGTCTGTCCATCCAGTCGTCAGCCTTCTACAGTGTGAAGATTTATGCCTCCGTCGACAACCACAGTGTCTTGGCTACAACTATCACTTCTGTGAGGAGGGGGAGAAATCATGCGAGCTGTTGCAAAGTATTGGCAAAACACAAGACAATGAATGTGTGAAGTATGTGAAGTTTCGTCATGGACAAGTACAGAAGGTGAGTACCACAGGAAGCCCAACTTCGAATTTATTCATTTTAAAAAGAGAGCGAGAAGAATTACTGAGGGAAACACGCCAAAGTTTTCAAAAAAAAAAATTAAAACTTCCCGATCATTTCGTGCTCAATGTGTTTTCTTATTCTAGGTTTTTAGTTCGATAAAAAACAGCTTCTAATTACTTGAAAATAGGAACCGAAAATTTCATTTACCTAGCACTGATGTTTTGTCATTTTTGATGAGAAGGACTTTGTTTGACATTATTAACACCAGTTGCCTTGACTTACACGTCAATTTTCGCCTTCCTACGCGATAATGAACTGTCTCCTCCTGAATTAAAAAGTTTTTATTCTTAAGGCAGTAGAAATGAAAGCGTCAATTCTATAAATCGAGTGGACACAGCTTCCAAATTTAAGTTCTGTTGTATACTTCAGTACGTCTTGGACTCAGTTTTCATTGATAAAGGGAAAATTTTAAGAAACGTTTTGGCAAAGAAAGCAAAGGAAAGGAGTTATGTTTTGAAATGAGCGCAAACAAATATAAAAAAAGGGTTTTTCTCCAAGTTTTTTTCTTCAGTAAATGAGCTTTAAACTAGCTAGGTAATTAAAAGTAAATGGGACACAGGAAAATCGACCCAGTATAAAACTGTCAATGATGGACGCTCCTTACTTGAAAAATTCAGGATTCCATCTTCAGTTTATCATTTTTGTCAAGAAATGAAAGTAAAGGTTTTGGGAGAATAGATGGTTTCTTGATGTTGGCGATCTGTGGATTTTGGCGGGAATTTTTGGCGCCAAAACACGCGCGCTCCCCTCCGATCGTCCCCCCACCACAGTTAGTCCACACGCTATGCACAGTAACCTGAAACTCGACGCTGTTATAGATTCTAAGCTATTCAACAATGGTTTTAGCGCGATTTATCAGAAAAAGATAGCAAATTAAAATGAAGAGTAGTTGACTTATATAATTTTTATCTCTATACTCCACAGAGATTGCTTGAAGGATGTTCCTGTGCTAGACGAACGAGACCTATCAAATAACGACATTCAGCTGTCTGTATTGTCCACAGCGGAAACCAGAGGAAACCAGAGGAAACAAGACGTAATGGTTTTTATCTATTGAACTGACAGCAATATTTATCTCATTTGTGTTAGTCTGAACAAGAAACTGTATTAATTTTGGGCAAAAAGATTGAAAATATTAGAGCAAAGTCCTTGTGGTTTGGCCATGGCCGGGATGATGAAAAACCGCACAGCGCGCAAGATCACTTGTGAGCCAATCAGGTGGCCGTGACACCGTCACGACACAAACTTCAAGTGCATGTTGCGTGACATCTTCACTAGCGCCCGTTACCATCGTAGCCATTAGATCAACGTTGCGCAATTCGCTGTGCGTAACTCAGGAGTCGACTATAACAGACACGACTGCCTTTAGTGAATGATGAATAATATTCTCCGTCAGTCATTCAAAGACAGTGACATTTTTTGACATTCTTCTTTATGGCTGACGAAAACACTATGACATGTGACTCCTGTAACGATCAATTACATGATGTAAAAAAATAATTGTTTTCTTCAAGCTTTTCATTCGAAGAACAGTTTAATAGAATGCGCATGCGTAGATCAGGAGCAATGATGGCAATGAGCAATGAGCAAAGTAATTAAAAATTGTGGATGCATCTGCGCATCTGCTTATTAAATGGACAGATTTAAAACTGACGCGCAGAGGGTAAATGATTACTACTAAAGATTAGTAGCAGTGAAGAAGGTCCTGAGCTAGATTAAACAGGAGCGCAAGGCTATAAAATAGTAGACGCCACTTTGCGCATTTGTTTAGTAAGTGGTCGTAATGAAGAATGTATGTGACATGTTGGAATTTTGTAAAGCAATGAATGTTCAGATATTCTTTGATTCCTGCGGCATTAATGTACACAGGGGTAGCCGACTGTGAACTGAAAAAATGCATATAAAGTTTGTAAACCAATTAAAAATGCACAACAATTATTGTGGAAATGATATTATCTAGATTTATTGTCAAAAACTGTTCCTTTTACTCCACTTTCGCGCGCACTCTCGACAGCAACCTCACGATTGCAGATTTGATAATCGAATTGTACTGGAGACAGCAGATGAAGATAAGGGAACAACTGAGGATAGAACCGCTTGATCAAACAAGAGAATAAGTCAAATAAATAGATATAAAAACTGGATAAGTTTTATTTTCACCATCATTTTCGTACAAACTGTTATACCTAGAGTATACCTCGCTGCACAGATTCTAAACATTTATTTAAACAAATCATTTTTTCCCCAATTAGTTTTTCTTGATTGCTTGTTGCTAAGACCTGTTGGCATACTTTGTCGATGAAGTTCATATGATAAGACATGCCGTATCATGGTAGTTTTATCAGCTGCTCTGAAGTGTTCAACAACACAACGGACAATCATCGAAACTACCAATGAACGACATGTATTTTCAACACATATTTGGCACTGTTGACTTAACATTGGTCATTTGAGCCCCTTCTATCCAATTTCATTAGAGAATTATAGATAAGAAGAATCTTGTTGATAAAGAAGGTAAATTTTCCCCTTAAACTTTAAACGTTCCAGTCCCATGTTTGTTCGTTAGATGCTTCAGTTGGTTGAGACGAAAGATCGAATTGAAACTGGAACGTATTTGTGCGAATATTCTCAATGATTGGATTATCAGTTTAGCCAACTGTACTATAGCTGATCGAAGAGCTAATCAATCAGTACTGAGGTAAGAACTTGAATGAAGATGGTTGCCCTCGAGATAAATTAATAATAATAAATGATTTGATCTTTGATGGAACTGCGCGTACAGATATCCACATTTCAATTTGCAGGATTCAATCATTTACAGTCCAATCCAACTTAGCACAAAAAGCACTTTCCTTGATCAAGCGAATGGTTGAACTGCTATTTATCCTCTGCGCTAATAGCAATAAATAGCTATTAATTTTATTCTAATCACTAAATTATAGAATTGTTGTGTTGGTCTTTACTGGTTCTGTTGTTCTAATTTTTGTCCCTCTTTGCTAGCGTGAATTTAGAATTATTAGCTCAGTGAAAATGCAGTTGAAAACCATCCAAGTCTTCGAAGGAAAGTGATATTGCATGGTTCGTTTCGTTTCAGTGTTGTTAGAATGTTCCAGATTTGGATCCTGATATCATTTGGTTTAAAGATGGTGTTTGCATCAGCCAGGATGACAGAAGGACTGGGTAAACACTATATTTGATGTTTGATTTTTGTAGACGCAAAATATAAATGGCCGGGAAATTAAACGTAAGTGCAATGAAATGGCTTCTGTAACCCAGCACTGTGATTGGGCGACATTTATTTTCTTGCTTTTTGATTGGCTATTACAAGGAAGCCATTTGATTGTCGCAGTAACGTTTCCCATTTGTAAAGCAAAAAAACAACAAATTAAAAAAAAGAAAGAATTGTACACCTTGTAAAAATCATTTGGAAATGTAATTTGAACTTTTCCTGATATAGAATATTATTCCTTGATAATTGTTATCCATGTAGTTCTTACTGATTTGAACTGTGATTACTAGCTGATTTGAACTGTGAGTTAGCCCACCATCAAGATCATGGCATGCATCCAATGGTTTTTTAGACTTCAATTTTTCGTTTGCACATGACGTCATAGCGGTCGTGTTGGAAAAATTTGACAAAAGACTTTTCAATGAATTCTTTCGTTATATCTCCCAAAATGGCGGCGCCTATGACTTTTGTTAATAATGGGACGACAGTTTCCACTACAAAATTGCAGAAACTACAAGTTTTATTCATTATAAATGATGTGTTTGAAAACCTGAAACACCTGCGAAAATACAAATAAAAGAACAACAAACATATAAAGTAGGGTTTATTTAGCTCGGATGTAGCACAGACGACACAGCGGGGGAAAAATTAGGACAAATAAAATAGGCCTCGCCTCAAGTTTTCTTATATAGCTATCACGAAACTTGGCACTTCATGTTGTCAGTGAACTTAGTACGGACATCACTAATTAATACTAATTGATTTTAGTAAAACTATATGGAAATATTTCGTAGAATGTGAACTTTCTAGTGTGCTGAAAGGAACACCTTGTCAAAGCAATGGAGAAATGGTTAGTGGAGACGCCTGCCAAGCTATGGCGCCGAGGTGCTGTTCTCATGCAGTGGGGTTTATGAACTGCTTCGTTAATAAGGATTACAAAGGTAAAATAGTAAGGATTATATTAATAATGGCTACGCTATCTCGGCATTTCCATAATATTTAGTCGCTGTTTCTTGTCTCTCGTAAATGCTAAGATATTTTTCTTTCATGTCACTATTTCAGAACATGACGTCTGCAGCAAGAAAGATGTATCCCTGTTCAAACAATTATCAATTGGCAGTGATGAACATGACGAGCTTTTTGCAGTTGGTCGTGTCTTATCAAATCACCTAGTAGTGTCAGAGCTACACTGTCTTGATCTCTGCTTAAGAAACCATCTTTGTAATGTTTATAACTATCAATACGGCGCTGAACGATCCAAACTTAAAGTATGTGAGCTTTTCCTTGAGGCGGAAACTATAGGAACGAGAAGAGATTTCAGGTACAGAATGGTTGACCGTAACCAAAAAAAGGTGAGAACGGATATGGCGATGATGATGATGCGCGGTGATGATGGGGATAATAAGCAATTATTGGACGAGGTTGAGCAAAATATCGTGAATTGTTAGTGGCGATGACGAAGGCAGAGGCAAATAATTGCTTGCAAGATACTAACAAATCTCGATATTTCACGATAACCGAGTTCAATAATTGTTTTATCATTCAAATTATTTTTTCTAATCTTTGAGGGGCAGTGCGCACGAGTCAAACAATAACAAAGAAGTCAGTTCATTTTTTCAGGGAAGCGAGCCATTGTCATGAGCAGACCGTTATTTGCAGCAAAATGGCTTTGCACCGTAATGCGCATGAGCAGACCGTTATTTGTAGGCAGTTATTTACAGTTCTCTCGGCCAACCAAAATGACGGAAAAAATAATTTGAATGATAATGATGGTGATGTGCGGTGATGATGATAGCAATGATGATAATGAGGATAACGATAGTGATAGTGATGTGCGGTAATGATGGTGGTGATGATAATCAATGGTGATGGTGGTCATGATGAAGATGATGATAACTCTTTATCTCGGGCGTAATGTTTTCCAATTTTATACCACGTGTCACTTCCTAGATTATCCTTTCTTTGAGTTTACCGGTTGCGAACGAGAAGACACATGAATATGAATACAACTCAAACAGAGAATCTAATTCTCTAGGTAACGACACGTGGTCTGAAATGGGAAAATATTGCACCCTTGGTAAAGGCGCGGAAATACGAGCAACAAAATCGTGCAACTTGTCGCGCAACATTGTTGCGTTGCAAGTAAGTTGCAGAGCGAATGCTGTTCGTATTACTACCCAAAGCAACAACAAATTGTTGCGCGACTTTGTTGCAGAAGTAGCTCTTTCTAATTATAATCTCTGCAACAATCTTTTTTTATTGCGCGCGGGGCCGGTGGTAATACGAGCAACATTCACTCTGCAACTTGCAACACAACAATGTAATACGACAAGTTGCACTCGGATTTTGATGCTCGTATTTCCGCGGATTCAAGAGGTCTATTCCTTTTACTTCAGCGGAATATTGTCTGTACTAGCTGCTCCATCATCATCCATTTTGAGAGCATACCAAGGCTAAGCTACACTGATCCGATTAAAGAGAAATCGGGGGGAAAAGATGTGCGCATAAAGCTAAAACAGAGATAGATTTCAGTGAATGCAATTCTGTTGAATGAGCTGAATGAGCTAAATTTGTCGTTTATAGAAAATAACAGGTATTTAGCCCTTGAGCTTAGCTTTAGGGAATTAAATATTTTGCCCCGAAGTGAAAAAGCACCTTACTGAATGTCTATAATCCCTGAAAGTGTTCCTGCTTCTGGCAAAATAAAGTCATATCATTCCTCAAATAACAGTGACTAATTCTGGATTAAAAAAACTGTTTCTTTGTTTTGTTTTTAGGTTCTTTTTACAAGCAGTGAATGCGAAACAAGTTGAATCAAATCAAGGGTTAAAGTCGTCTTGTAGAAGGAAGGTCTGAACCAAGTATGCCAAACAAGTCACCCGCATCCAGATACTAACTCGGTTTGGCCCGAGGACTAACGGTTTGAATAAATTAGCACAATAGCCTTGAAAACAAGCCACCCGATAGACTAGAGTATTTTTCTACACAAATCAATGTGCCTAGTACGTTGCAGAGTGCAAGGGATTAGCTGTAGATACGGCCAGGGGGCGGCTAGTCTCTCCCCTGATGTCTTCGGGCTAGAACACTATCCTGCGTAATATATAATCCGTACACCCAAGGGCAGAAAATACTCCAGTTTCTACTTCTCTTTTGCTCAGTCTCAATTGTGCGTAAATTATTCAGCACGGAATTCTAAAATTGTTCATTTGTACACATTCCTCAGCTCATTGACACGGGCTGTTAGTAAAGTAGTAAAGAATATATTACATGCTATTGAGGCCAACACAGAGCAATAGCTGGGTTTCACTTGACGTCATTTCCTGTCTCATGCGGAATGTTCATCAGCTGAATCACAAGTTTTCAATAGAATTCTTTCTGGCTGACAGCACAGGTCAGTATTTGACCACCATTTGGAGCAGAAAATGAGATTCAAAGACTTTTATCAGTTGATTGAAACCCAGCTATAGGGAACTCGAAATCTAAAACTGGAGTATTGCCTTCAGGTCCGAGGTCCATACGACAAACATTAGTTATACTAAATAGTACAATTTCGAGCAAATTCTATTGTTTTCTATTGTTTAATTAGCACTATTTTGTGCTATTTAGTAATTTGTATTTCACGGATATATTGTTTGCACTCTACAGGGTATATTTTGTATTTTGGGAATTAATTAGTGAATAGACGCGAGTTCGATCTCAGTTCAAGATGACAGACTTTTTTTTTTTTAATTTTAAAGCAAGAAGCAAGCATTTTTAATGTTGAAGATATTTTCAAATTTTAAATAAATTTCAAAATAATCAAGATTCTCTGGCTTACACTACTTTGCGGAACGAAACGAAACGAAACGAAATGGAATGTTGGAGTCTACTTTGCGGAACGAAACGAAACGAAATGTTTAATTTATAAATATTTCGTTTCGTTCCGCAAAGTAGACTCCAACATTCCATTTCGTTTCGTTCTGCAAAGTAGACTCCAACATTCCATTTCGTTTCGTTTCGTTCCGCAAAGTAGCGTAAGCCAGATTCTCTGGCTATTTTCTTAAATGTAAACACTCCTTTAAAAAAACATAATCAGTCTTGCATATATATTTAAATTTTTAGTGTATTAGTTGCAGTGTTTATTTGGGGCGGTGCTTATTTGAGGACGGCAGTCCCCTTCCCAGTTCCCTGCGCCATTGTGAAAGGTAGCCAGGCCTATGTATCAAAGTGAGATGAACGGGGAGTTTGCAATGACACAGAAAAGTGAATCAGTAATTGTCCAAGGTGTTTCAAAAGGCTTTGATCATTGCAAGCTCACCGTTCATCTCACTTTGACGCATAGGTCCTGCTACCCTTCATGATGGCACAGAGAACTGCATGGGAAGGGGACTATTGTAAAATATCTAAAGCTAAATGGGAACGCAATGATATATGCCCTCTTCAAACTGAAAAACATTGTAATACAGGAGAATAAGTTTCTGAGGCTGGTCTAGAATGAGTCTTACCATATTTCTTTCATAGTACTTATGTTTTCTTGAACAATTCAGGCTTGCTTTGATTAAGTGCTGCATTATTGTACATGAATGCGGCACTATTTGAGTGCAACACTCTAATATTTTTACTCTCAGATGCGGCGCTTAATTGAGGGCAGCAGTTAAACGAGTGTCAATACTGTAGCTTCCTTCTGTATGGCTTGCCAAGAGGGACTGCCTTCTATACAGAAGGCTGATACACAGGGTAGGGGGCCACTTTTGAATGTATTATTCAAAAAATAAACTCAAAATTCAAAAGCTTGATTTCCCTTGTACTGATAAGTATATTATTTTAATAATTTATTTGATTCATCAAAAATACCAGTGCTATTGAGATTTCAAAATTATTGCCATACCTACTTAATCTGACGAATGATGCAAAACACCCAACATACAAATTCATGTACAAGGAAATTTTAGATTTGATATTTAAAAATTTTTAAAAATGTCTTAATCACCCTGGAGAATGACAGTCCAGAGGTTATTTATCCTTGCTCTAGTATACAAGTTGAAAGGAGAAACAACTTGTTCCATTTGTGGTTTAAAGTGCCTATAAACCCTAACTCAATATTTTCAGTATTGATTCTACAAAAAGTTAATAGTTGAATTTGTAAAATATTTTTATATGATGAGTGACATATCTTTGAGATATAAAGGTTTATACTTCAATTATGTTAAAAATGTGACGTATCTGGAGGTATTTGAGTTTATTTGTCATCATTTGTAAATTGAAACACTGATTTCTATAATAGTAATAGCTGTTTTTTACTCTTCTTGGCCAAGTTTTGCAGTGTGCGTGGATGGTATCAGTAACCATGCTCCATTCACTAATAAAGCACAGTTCAGGCCTGCATCCCCCCGCATGGTCCACATTTTGGTCCATATTTTGGTTACGCCAAGTCAAATATTGCATACACTGTGGCCCATCTTGACCAAGCTCCCCCCCCCCCCCCCCCCCCTTGCAAAAAAGCCTGGGTACGGGCCTGCAGTTCTTGACCAATCAGCATGCACATACTATCCAAACTACAGTATAAAAAAAAGTTTTATTATTATATAAGTACCTCAGAATTTAAACACTTTGATTCTGTTATTAGACAATTCTGCAACAGCAATTCTTCCATCCTCTAGTATCGCCACACTCATGGGAAACCAGAAATCTTTCAAGTCTGAGCCAAAACCTCCAGTCTTCTTCTTGCTTGTTCCATCCAGGGCAAGGATCTCAATGGTATGATCATCTTGGACAGCATAGAAATGCTTATTTTTATCATCAAACACTAACTGGATATGCATAATGCCTGAATCAAACTTGGAGAGAAATTCTCCATTGTAGTTGAAAACAACAGTTTCGGTTTTGTTTACACCATTATCAAATGCATAGATCTTGCCTCCTTGAGCTGTGGCATAGATAACATTCATGAACTGTCCTTCAGCCCTACCCCATTGTCCAAACTTTGTCTTTAGGGTACCATCTGGCCCATAAATACAGATGCATGATTTACCCATGTCAGCACAAATCATGTTGCCGTCATCATCAACAAAGACACTTCGGATTACAACTTCGCTTTCTGGGTTGCTCACCATGTTGACAGTTTTGCCTTCATCATCTACATACACACTTGTGATAGCAGCTTCACTTCCTGTTGGGTCATCTTTACCAACATTAATCACCATCAACTGATTGGCATCATAATCAAAGACTTGGATCCGACTCTTGTCATTATCATCTCTATCCACAACAACTAGATTGCCATCTTTATTTAGATAGAAATCATCCATGCCATTTACTTTGCCTTCTCCTTTTTTCAAGATTACTTTGATAAATTTTCCCAGAGGATTAAAAAGCTGAATCCTCTGAACATCTTCCACGTTCACACCAATAGTATCTTGCTCCATTACCAGAAAATTCCCTTCTTTATCAATTCGGATTTTCTCAGGTTGATTGAAGAAACCATCTTCCATGCCGAGGTCTCCAAACACCCAGATCTCTGGTGGCTTGAACGGGGAAGGTGGGTCAGATGGCAGGCAACTTGGATCAAATTCCAGTTCGACTAGGTCATCGATAGGCAACTTCATGGTCTGCGCGTATTCCTTGGAACAGTCGAACATGACCTTGACTTCTGCTGCTAATTGAACATCTTTATTCTCGTAGATGGCCTCCACTACTGGCTCTACATCGCACAGGTTGGAAAAAACCTTACAAATAACTGAACCAGCAAAGCCTGGCTTGTCAAAGTGAACAATAGTTCCCTCCAGCAAAGCCAGTTTAGCTGCAAGGACTCTGTGACGAGCAGAATTACTTTCATCTCGCAGTACAAACATCCCAGATTGTCTTTCAAGCCAATGTTGAACACGAAGATACAACTCATCGTCTAAACAAGGACTACTCAACTTCACCACTTGTTCACGAAGAGTAAATGCTGCATTAGCAACCGGTTTTCCCCATGCTTGTTTTTCTATGTCATGTAGAGCAGCCATTAGTTGTTCCTTTACCCATCTCCAACACTGGTCGCCATTTTCGACTCTTTCTGATATTACATCCCATTGTTCGCTAACCAGGAGCTTGAAGGCTAGTTTATACCAGGCATGAAAGTTTCTTACAGACATTTTTGTGGTTAAGAGCCCGTGAGGAGGAAAGATAATTTTCAGCTGTGTTGTGTACCACAGTGATTGGTCTGTGATGTTTAACCTGCAGGGGGGAGGGGAGGGGCATATTGAATTATTCATATATTGTCAGGTATTCGGTAAATTTTAATTTTTACCTTGGTTTTTCCTTTTACTAATCTATATGAAGAAAGATTTGGTTTTCAATGAAGAATACTAAGAAATTGCTCCTGTAGGCTGCTCCTGTATAGATTTTGTGGTCTTTCAATCTTCATCATGCCCCACCCTTGCTTGGTAAAACAGGAAGCCCAACATCTAAATATGGGTGCCTGGGAGAAAGAAAGTTAAAACAATTGTAAACATTTTAACTTTCTATTAGTTCTTTATATTGTAAGTAATTTCGCAATTCACTTATTAGTGCGACGATTTTATCAATAAACGCCATTATTATTATTATTATTATTATTAATATATAAAGAATGGATAAAAAAGAAAGAAAGAAAGAAAGAAAGAAAGGAAGGAAGGAAGGAAGGAAGGAAGGAAGAAATGAAGGAAAGAAAACTAATTCTACTCATTTAGACACTAGAAGAGATGAACTGTGCTCGCGCGTGTGAAAAAATATCTGTGATTAAGAATCTCGGTTACATCATCTGCTCCCTCCCTCATGCACTGACTGCCAGCCTTATAATTCGCGCAATAAACACAACATCAGTTTGCCAAAGTGTCAGACAGAGAGATTTAAGAGAAGTTTTATACCTGCCATGTGTTTTAAAATTTCAAGTTTAAATAGTTTTTACTATAGTATTTTTTCTTTCCAAATACGCTTGTAATTTGTATTTCTATAATAATAAGTGTGTACTCCCAGTCCCTTAGTAGTTAGCATTGTATTATGTAATTAGAGTTTTTATTTATTCTTTTATTGTAAAACGCATTGTAATTCATTTCTGGTGTTATGTGTTCTGTAATAAACCATTATTATTTTTTGTTTGTTTAGCAGTAGCAGTAGCAGTAGCAGTAGCAGTAGCAGTAGCAGTAGCAGTAGCAGTAGCAGTAGCAGTAGCAGTAGCAGTAGCAGTAGCAGTAGCAGTAGCAGTAGCAGTAGCAGTAGCAGTAGCAGTAGCAGTAGCAGTAGCAGTAGCAGCAGCAGTAATAGTGGAAGTAGCAGTAGCAGCAACAGCAGTTTCAGTAGTAGCAGCAGCAGAAGTACTTATCTAGCTGTAGAATATTATAGCAGTATTGCAGCAGCAGTACGTAGTACTAACAGTAGCATTAGCAACAGTAGTAGTAGCAGTAGCAGACATTGAAATGGTGTGTGTGTGAGGTTCAAGGACCCTTTGCAATGTGGTACATAACATTTATTAACAAATTTCTCAACATTGATATTTCCAACACAATGTTGAGCTTTACAGATTCTAAAACTGGGCATCATGTGCAAATAATTTACAATTAGTGCATATTTTTTTTCTAGTAATCATTTTTTTTTTAATTCTACAATGTTAAGGCTTGCCAGATCTTGAAAATACCAGACTCAAGCAAGAAGCTAAGGACCTAAAATAGTAAGAATGGCAGACTGACAACGTTTGTAGTATGAAATTTAACTAATAAAACAGCTTTTTCCATGCTCTGTTCAGTAATAAAGCATGCAGGAAGTGTGAAAAGAAGCATCAGCCATAGGTGAGTGCATGTTTCTCACAGTGCTTCTCTTGAGTGCTTTCAGTGCTTCCTAAGTGCTTTTCTACTGAAATGAGCATGGAAAAAAGCTGTTTCATTTGTTTTGTTATGTAGAAAGAAAAAATCTGTTACGTAGTAGTTTTCAATGCTGTTTTTTTTACCATTCTTTGCAAAGTTTTCAGCATATGCAGATGGTATCACCTGAACCATGCTCTTTTTGCCTTTCTGGAATCAAGGAAAGAACTTGGAATGAGTGTAGAAATATTAATCTAATTAAAAAACAAACCTCATCGCTTTAAACAAATCATAAAAATAAGAGAGAATGTATGGTTTTTAGGGATGCTGTCCTCAAACCCCATACTTTCTCTCTTATTTTTGCGACTTTTAAAAGTTTGTCACTTGGTAAGTATTCATCCAAACACAAATTTCTAATAATTATTATTAGTGAATAGGCCTTTCCGGAATTCATGAGGGGACTGGGCCAAGTTTAAATATTAATCTAATCAAGAGATGATCCCCATCACAAAAAAGATCATACTAATATTAGTATTATAAGTATGAGCACAGTTCTTGACCAATCAGCATTCACATACTGTACTGTCCAAACTACATTATAAAAACAAGACTTATTATTATATATAAGTACCTCAGAATTTAAATACTTTGATTCTATTATTCATTCTGTCTGCAACTGCAATTCTTCCATCCTCTAGTATCGCCACACTCATGGGAAACCAGAAATCTTTCAAGTCTGAGCCAAGACCTCCAGTCTTCTTCTTGCTTGTTCCATCCAGGGCAAGGATCTCAATGGTATGATCATCTTGGACGGCATAGAAATGCTTATCTTTATCATCAAACACTAACTGGATATGCATAATGCCTGAATCAAACTTGGAGAGAAATTTTCCATCATAGTCTAAAACCACAGTTTCAATTTTGTCTACGCCACTATCAAATGCATAGATCTTGCCTCCTTGAGCTGTGACCTGACCAACGTTACGGAACTGTCCTTCAGTCCTACCCCATTGTCCAAACTTTGTCTTTAGGGTACCATCTGGCCCATAAATACGGATGCATGATTTACCCATGTCAGCAAAAATCATGTTGCCGTCATCATCAACAAAGACACTTGTGATTTTAGCATCACTTTCTGGGTTGTCATTATCAACACTAATCACCATCAACTGATTGGCATCATAATCAAAGACTTGGATCCGAGTCTTGTCAGTATCATCTTTATCCACGACAACCAGATTGCCATCCTTATTTAGACAGAAATCACTCATGCCATTTACTTTGCCTTCTCCTCTTTTCAAGATAACTTTGATAAATTTCCCCAGAGGATTAAAAAGCTGAATCCTCTGAATAGTTTCCACGTTCACGCCAATAGTATCTTGCTCCATTACCAGAAAATTCCCTTCTTTATCAATTTGGATTTTCTCAGGTTGGCTGAGGAAACCATCTTCCATGCCGAGGTCTCCAAACACCCAGATCTCTGGTGGCTTGAACGGGGAAGGTGGGTCAGATGGCAGGCAACTTGGATCAAATTCCAGTTCGACTAGGTCATCGATAGGCAACTTCATGCTCTGCGCGTATTCCTTGGAACAGTCGAACATGATCTTGACTTCTGCTGCTAATTGAGCATCTTTATTCTCGTAGATGGCCTCCACTACTGGGTCTATCTGGCACAGTTCAGTAAAAACACTACAAATGGCTGAACCAGCGTAGTCTGGCTTGTCAAAGTGAACAACAATTCCCTCCAGCAAAGCCAGCTTCGCTCCACGGATTCTATGGCAAACAGAAGTACTTTCATCTCGCAGTGCAAACATTCCTCCTCCTTTTTCAAGCCAATATTGAGCATCAATATACTGCTCATTGTTTAAACTAGGACTCGAAATCTTCAGCAGCTGTTGACGAAGGGTAGATGCTGCACTACCAAGCGATTTTTGCCATGCTTCTTTTTCCATGTCATGCAGAGCAGCCATTAGTTGTTCCTTTACCCATCTCCAACACTGGTCGCCATTTTCGACTTTTTCTGATATTACATCCCATTGTTCGCTAACCAGGAGCTTGAAGGCTAGTTTATACCAGGCATGAAAGTTTCTTACAGACATTTTAGTGGCTAAGAACTTAGGAAAGATAATTTTCAGCTGTGTTGTGTGTACCACAGTGATTGGACTGTGACGTTTAACCTGCAGGGGGGAGGGGAGGGGCATATTGAATTATTCATATATTGTCAGGTATTCGGTAAATTTTAATTTTTACCTTGGTTTTTTCTTTTACTAATCTATATGAAGAAAGATTTTGTTTTCAATGAGGAATACTAAGAAATTGCAACTGTATATTTTTTCTGGTCTTTCATCATGCCCCACCCTTGGTAACACAGGAAGCCCAACATCTAGATATGTGCCTGGGAGAAAGAAAGGATATAAGAAAGAAAGAAAGAAGGAAAGAAAGAATAGATAGGAAAGAAAGAAAGAAAAAATGGATAGGAAAGAAAGAAAGGATATAAGAAAGAAAGAAAGAAAGAAAGAAAGAAAGAAAGAAAGAAAGAAAGAAAGAAAGAAAGAAAGAAAGAAAGAAAGAAAGAAAGAAAGAAAGAAAGAAAGAAAGAAAGAAAGAAAGAAAGAAAGAAAGAAAGAAAGCCAGGTGAAGAACAAAAAAAAAAAGATTCCTCTCCAACTTCCAAAGTCCAACCACCCCCCTCCCCTCCGTAAAAAAGCAGATGAGTACAACACACAAACTTCATCATGTTAGAGTTTTGATTTTTTAATGCCATTTTACTCCCCGTTACATTCACTTTTCTTTTAACATCTACAATATTTTGCATTTATTTATTAGTCCTATTAAACACCTGTGTTCCAGCCTGCGTATCGTAGGGAATGGAGGGACAAAATAGGAAACCAGGCTTGAGGATGGTAAGAAAGGTTAAGAAAGGAGGGGAAAAATCTGTATAAGAAAAACTTGGTCTAAAGACTAAACTGAAGCAATTGAAGGAAAAATAATAAATGCTGGCTCACGATGGAAAAATTATTTCAAAGAAAAATGGTGACGGAACCAGGGCTGAGGATTTAGACAAGCATGAAGATGGGACGGAGATGTGCGTGGCCAATGAATGGGATAGCAAGGAATATGAAACACGGGACTAAAAGGATTAATTGGGCCAGAGGAGACGGAGCAGGTTAGTTGAAGTGTTTATGGGGACTCCAGATTATCCAAATTAGTGTGAATTACTTCTACTTAGTTCCCTTAACGATTATAGTCCTAAATGCCGTGTATATCAAGAGCCCTTCTTATCCTCCTTACAGGGCTTATACTTCTCACAAGCGTTTTCCATATAGTTAGCTCGTATGTAGTACCTGCCTATGTCAACACCTACTCCATTGATCCAGAAGTCTTCATTTAACATCAAATCGGTCATTGCATTCAGGCTTGTCTTAGACTGATCGAAGGCCTCTTGCATGATTTGAGAGAATTCCTTCTTAACTGGGTCAAAGCTATTCATGGAGTAATCGCCTCGATAAAAGATATCTACTATCAAGTCTTTGACGACTTGTTTCATCTGGTCAAATTTCAGCCCTGTCTTGGAGTACTTCTCGACCATTCTCTTGGCCTTGTTCAGTTGTTTGGGGTATTCTAGCTCAAACAGTTTCTTCTGCTGCACTGTGGTTATTGTGAAGTTTTCAAGTTTGTTGTTCTGGTGAAAAATAAAATATCAAGATACGATTCAATAGCAGCAGCAGCAACATGAACTAGCAGTAGTAGCAGCAGTATAGTAGTAGTAGCAGCAGTAGCAACAGCAGCAGCAGCACTATAGCAGTAGTGGAAGTTAGGGACCGCGCAGCACCTTAAAAAGTGGTGGTGCGATATAAGAAACTAGTATGGGAAAAGGGAAAAAGGGATAGCCCTACAAGCCCAGCCCCTCCCCTTCCGTGGTTCGTGGAAGCTGTGGCAGTAGTAGCAGCAGCAGAAGTAGTACTAGCAGTAGCACTAGGAACAGTAGTACTAGTAGTAGCATTAGGAACAGTAGTAGTAGCAGACGTTGAAATGGTCTGTGTGTGGGGGGGGCATCACTAGTCACTAAGGTTAGACAAACCGGTTCATGTATACACTGAAGTGCTTAAAAAATACATGCATCACTCGATTCAAATTGGGGCTTAGCTTGCGCTTAAATAATGCATTGGGATCAAAAGGGGGAGGACATGTCCCCCTACTCCCATTAGAACCACCACTTAGGGAGGACTTGTTGCTATATTTGACATACCTTTATCCATAACTTCGCCCTGTCGCCTTCCAAATGAATTGCATTCATCAGCTTCACAGCAATAGAGTTCTGTATTCCCGCAACAGTAAGGTCACTCTTGATGTGCAATATCATTTTTTCTTTCACGTCATATCCTCGCCCAACAGTCACCCCTGAGGTGTTACCGAAAACGTGTAGTTTGCGGCTGAAATACGGACTTGAGGAATTGTCGTCTCCTTCAGCTTCAAAAGTGAATGCTCCTTGCTGTACTACTAGGAATGGATCCTCTGTAAAGGAGAATTAAGAATAATATATTAGCAACTGAAGTGACGGTGAGACTGGAAGCGAAGCATGGTTAGCATGCATGGCAGCGAGAGCGCTCGAGTTTTCTTCCTACCGCGAAATCTAGCAAAATAAACTTCAACTCCATGATTCAATCTGTAACGGATTTTAAGGTAGTACAGATTCAAAAAGTCTTACCTGTAGGGGTTGGCACCTCAGGCCCATCAGTAGGGGGTTGTACCCCAGGTCCAGCAGTTCCTTCCTCTGGCTCGGGTGGTTCTTTACCTTTCGATGTCAGGCCTTTCAACTTCGACAGCCATTTTTGTAACAATGCTTTGCCGGGTTTAAATGTTCCTTTTACCCAGGCTTTGATTTTCGACCACAATTTTGGCTTTTTGAGGGGTAAGATTTTCTTGGCTTTCTTTAACAATTTTTTTATTTTTCTGGTTAATTTTTTTATCTTGAATTTTTTTAGTATTCTTCGTGTCCGGATGCGAATAAGCCTTCTGGCATTAAAGCGGACACGGCGGAACTTTCGGACAGCACGACGGAGTCTTCGGGTACGGAAACGGACAGCACGACGGAGTCTTCGGGTACGGAAACGGATAGCACGACGGAGTCTACGGGTACGGAAACGGATAGCACGGCGAAGTCTTCGGGTACGGAAACGGATAGCACGGCGAAGTCTTCGTGTACGGAAACGGACAGCACGACGAAGTCTTCGGGTACGGAAACGGACAGCACGACGAAGTCTTCGGGTACGGACGCGAACAGCACGGCGAAGTCTTCGGGTACGAAATCTAGGCCGCCTAACGACCCTTCTCCATCCACCACCGCGTCGTCGTCCCCATCCTTCGGACTCTTGGATAACTAACAAGGTAACGATCACTACCAAAGCTAACAGCACGTACCAACGCATGTTGCCGAGTAGAAAGAGGTTCTTCTCTCACCAACAGCTGAGAAGAATGGTTGTGAGGATCATATGGACAGCCTATTATAAACAACTAAACTCCTCCACAATACAAAGTTTCTTGAAATTTTTCTTGTATTTTTTCGCTTAAGGCGAAAAAAATAAAATAAATGGTTTTGTCCTATTGACATTAAAATGTAAATATCATGATTGAGAAGGGTTTTTTGAACCACGCTCCAAGGTCAGGCCGTGAAACTAGTATACTCTGATGATCAATTGGTTTTTATTTGCGCGATGATTTTTGGCAAACTCACCTTGAATAAGGTGATATTGAATAGCGCTTATAGTTCAAGAAAAGGAGCATTTAATGTTATGCGATAGTTTAGGAAAACGTGGTGTTAATTCTGGATTAAAGTAAAAGTGGTAGTTCTTAGTTGCCATGGTAATCAGAGCATGAATCCTTCCTTTCAGGGCAGGGACGGTTTATCTTACGAAAATATGTGAGAAAACTCAATGATTATCACCTCATGCATGAAATTACAAGTGAAAACCGCTCGTTATAAGTAAACGCAAGCTAAGAAAGGAAACTTTCCAATCCTTTCGATTCCCGGAACTATTCCGACACGCTTCCAGCACGCTTCCGACTCCGATTCTGTCGCAAGAATACTGAAGTGAACTTTGTCCAACCCTAAATTTCTTTTTAATTCCGTTTAGCAAGCCTTCCCGTCCATTCTGTTTCCATTAATGGCTGGGTAGATAATCCTGCGTGAGGAAATACGCTCTCATTTCTGGATACTCAGTATTTTCTGGTCAATAAGATGATATATTTATTAAAAAATTATGATTTAAGGATACTGAAAATTCTGACAATATTTGCCTAGCAAAGATTTGGAACATGCATGACGAAGGAAATGATTAAGCAGATCTAAGCACGTAGATTTGTCAGTTTTCATAATTGATAAAACAAGAATAATCCTGTAATTCTTTGGTCAGATGAGAGCTGAGCTCATAAAACTGCCCCAGGGACGGGAAGTTGGAGATCTATTGCTTTTTGAATTTCAGATTTGAATTTTGAAAAGCTCAAAAAAATCAATTCAATTCACGGTTTTCATCAAATCTCTACGTGAAAGACAAATTTTCGCTCTAAAGGACAAATGTGTTTCAATTCGTTCTAGAATGATAAAAGTCACTCTCATATTTTGTCATTTTCAAGTGCTCTTCCATTTCAATTTTTCAAACTAAACATTCTTCAAAATAAAAGTTAAGCTTTGCTTAAACTTTATATACAACTGTTTTTCTCTCTCAGTTGTTAATGTTCCTTCCACCAAACCTATTTCATTGGTTTGGTTATTTCTTTCCCTCGCCCCTCTTTTTTCTTTGTCTTGAGTTTCCATTCTTTCTTTTTCCTCCCCTCTCTTCCAGGATGTTCGTTTGTTTCAATCATCGATCCATCTATGTATTCCTTCTTATTTATTTACATAACTTTATCCATAACATTTATCTAAAATTAATTAAAGTGGTGCTTAAGTTGTCATGGAAGGGGATAGCACAACAGAGATGGGCTCCAAATTAAGTGCACCTGACCCTAACGAAATATTATGAAAAAAATTGGGGCCTAATAATAAAGTAACTATAGGAAGAGAAAAGGAAAAATTCCAAATAATGAGGACTTACAGACTTGTATAAATAATCTCTTGTAATTTAAATACAAATGAATGCATATAAAGTTTTGTATTGTGAAGAAAAAAAAGAAAAACAAGAGAGTATAATGCATGAGTAATATATCTATGACAATAAGTATAGTAGTTATAAATTTTAGGGAGTTTAAAATAAGAATGTCATATACAGTGAAAATCGAAAGACCGTGGGCACCCAGAAATATTTCAGAAATCGTGTATCGCTCGTTGAACAATCTGAAACAACTCTCAACAACTGCAAGAAATTCGACTGATTTGTAGTCAGATAAACTTCTCGTAGTTAGAGAGTCGTTTCATCTTGTTCAACGAGCGATAAACGATTTCTGAAATATTTCTGGGTGCCCACGGTTTTTTCGATTCGCACTGTAACAGTCCATAGGGTTCATTCAGTGTTATAGTGGCTGTTCTTCAAAGCCGACACAGATTCGTTATGAGATTAAAAGCAACAAAGTTTTTTTTAGAGAAGATATCACGGTCTTCTCTAACTAAGAACGTCAACCGCGACAGAAGGTTTTCATTCCTAGGATTTTTCAGGTTTTTTAGTTGTTGTAGGAACTAAGTTTTTCTCGGATCGGCTGGAAAAATCGATCGATTTGATATGTTGGAAATATGTTGGAAGAATAGTTGGAAGACAGTCCTCCAACCTTATGGATATTTCAATGCTATATGGGAATACATTGGAAGTCTCCACTTCCAACATATTTTCGTCATTTGGAGCGTGCACGATCATTTCCAGTGGTCGCTAGTTCGAGCCCTGCTGACGACACGAGAATTGAGCCGGGGTGGGGGGGGGGGGGGTATTCCCTATACGGGGATGCTCCGCCCGAAAGGGGTACTTTTTTCAGGCTGCACGTATAGCAAAGGGGTGGAAATTTGTGAGTTTTGGTATAAAAAGGGGTAGAATTTCTTCAAAGATATATGAAAGGGGTACCTTTTCAGGGAAAAGGGTATATAAAAGGGGTACTTTTTCGCTGAAATTTGGTATAGAAAAGGGTAAGGGGTCGAGAGTCCGGGCGGAGCATCCCCGTATGAAACGACCCTAAGTACCCCCCCCCCCCGGAATTGAGTTTGTTTGTTTGATGTATTGTCCTCTCCAACCTCGGATTTCCTCCCTTCATAAAAAATCAACATGTGCTAAAAAAGTAAACGTAGTGGTAGTGGTAGTGGTAGTGGTAGTGGTAGTGGTAGTGGTAGTGGTAGTGGTAGTGGTAGTGGTAGTGGTAGTGGTAGTGGTAGTGGTAGTGGTAGTGGTAGTGGTAGTGGTAGTGGTAGTGGTAGTGGTAGTGGTAGTGGTAGTGGTAGTGGTAGTGGTAGTGGTAGTGGTAGTGGTAGTGGTAGTGGTAGTGGTAGTGGTAGTGGTAGTGGTAGTGGTAGTGGTAGTGGTAGTGGTAGTGGTAGTGGTAGTGGTAGTGGTAGTGGTAGTGGTAGTGGTAGTGGTAGTGGTAGTGGTAGTGGTAGTGGTAGTGGTAGTGGTAGTGGTAGTGGTAGTGGTAGTGGTAGTGGTAGTGGTAGTGGTAGTGGTAGTGGTAGTGGTAGTGGTAGTGGTAGTGGTAGTGGTAGTGGTAGTGGTAGTGGTAGTGGTAGTGGTAGTGGTAGTGGTAGTGGTAGTGGTAGTGGTAGTGGTAGTGGTAGTGGTAGTGGTAGTGGTAGTGGTAGTGGTAGTGGTAGTGGTAGTGGTAGTGGTAGTGGTAGTGGTAGTGGTAGTGGTAGTGGTAGTGGTAGTGGTAGTGGTAGTGGTAGTGGTAGTGGTAGTGGTAGTGGTAGTGGTAGTGGTAGTGGTAGTGGTAGTGGTAGTGGTAGTGGTAGTGGTAGTGGTAGTGGTAGTGGTAGTGGTAGTGGTAGTGGTAGTGGTAGTGGTAGTGGTAGTGGTAGTGGTAGTGGTAGTGGTAGTGGTAGTGGTAGTGGTAGTGGTAGTGGTAGTGGTAGTGGTAGTGGTAGTGGTAGTGGTAGTGGTAGTGGTAGTGGTAGTGGTAGTGGTAGTGGTAGTGGTAGTGGTAGTGGTAGTGGTAGTGGTAGTGGTAGTGGTAGTGGTAGTGGTAGTGGTAGTGGTAGTGGTAGTGGTAGTGGTAGTGGTAGTGGTAGTGGTAGTGGTAGTGGTAGTGGTAGTGGTAGTGGTAGTGGTAGTGGTAGTGGTAGTGGTAGTGGTAGTGGTAGTGGTAGTGGTAGTGGTAGTGGTAGTGGTAGTGGTAGTGGTAGTGGTAGTGGTAGTGGTAGTGGTAGTGGTAGTGGTAGTGGTAGTGGTAGTGGTAGTGGTAGTGGTAGTGGTAGTGGTAGTGGTAGTGGTAGTGGTAGTGGTAGTGGTAGTGGTAGTGGTAGTGGTAGTGGTAGTGGTAGTGGTAGTGGTAGTGGTAGTGGTAGTGGTAGTGGTAGTGGTAGTGGTAGTGGTAGTGGTAGTGGTAGTGGTAGTGGTAGTGGTAGTGGTAGTGGTAGTGGTAGTGGTAGTGGTAGTGGTAGTGGTAGTGGTAGTGGTAGTGGTAGTGGTAGTGGTAGTGGTAGTGGTAGTGGTAGTGGTAGTGGTAGTGGTAGTGGTAGTGGTAGTGGTAGTGGTAGTGGTAGTGGTAGTGGTAGTGGTAGTGGTAGTGGTAGTGGTAGTGGTAGTTTAACTGTCGCAAAATGTCAGCAGATCTTACATCATAGCCCTGACAGGTTATGATGCGTGCAGCTCTGCATATAAACGAGGTCTAGTATAGTCGAGACAATAGGAATGTCGTTAATGTATATTATAAACAATAGCGGTCCTAATATTGATCCTTGTGGAACACCACAAGATATAGGTTTAGGCTCAGAAATTGAGTTTTCAACTACACAACATTGCATTCTCTCGCGTATATATGATTTAAAAAATTCTAGACTTATTCCATTAATTCCATCGTATTGCAGTTTGGAAATTAAGATTTGATGTGATACGGTATCGAATGCTTTAGCTAAGTCCAAAGCAACTACTAGATTAGTCAAGCCTTTATCCATATTAGCATACCACTCATTAGTATAGCTTCTAGCAAAGCAGTGAGAGTGGAATGCAGAGGACGAAAGCCTGACTGATATTTAGTAAACAAATCATGAACAGCAAAATAGTGATATAGTTGGTTAAACACTGCCCTCTCACATAATTTTGATAAAATAGGCAGAATAGAGATAGGCCTATAATTACTTGGATCGTCTCGATCATTAGCTTTGAAGAGAGGAATAACTTTTGCTGTCTTCCAACCTGATGGAAAAATCCCTAATGAAAGGGATTTATTTACAATATTAGCTAGGGAGGCAGCAATAACTGGTGCCGCTTCTTTAAGCAGGCGACAAGATATATTATCTAAACCCGTCGCCTTGTCTACCGACATCTTATTCAAGAACTCAACTACGAAATCAATAAAAATTGACTGAAAAAAAACAAATTGAAATTTTACTGGTTGTAGGAAAGCGCTGAAATCCATAGAACCGTCCTCAAATTTAGAAGTCATATCAGCACCGATGCTAGAAAAATAGCAATTCAGTTTTTCAGCAATTTCAGTAGGGTTTGTAAATGTACTATTTTCAAACTCTCTCCCTTATAGAATTACTTTTAGTCTTTGTTCGGCCACTGACATTATTTATGGTTCTCCATAAAGCTTTAGGATTATCGCGATTTTTTTCTATATGGGAGTGATAATAGGAAGCTTTAGCTTTTTTAATTTCGTTATTTACCAAATTTCTAAATTCCTTATATTCACTCCATACCTGTGAACTTTAGTTTTAGTAACTTGGTTTTTCAAATAATCCCTATGAGTAATCATTTGTCTAATGTCGCAGGCAAGCCAAGGTAATTGGTTGTTTCGTACCCTACGAGTTTTAGTAGGCGCCTGCTCATCTGCTGTTTCAAGGAAACGTTTTTCCCTAATAACTAACATTTCGCTTGGATCCTTCAAATTATGTCTGACCAATCGACTGAACTTAAGATTGTTCTAAAATTGTGAGGATTAAAGTTTTTGAAACACCTATAGGTGACATATTTGTGCTTGTTATTGGATGGAACTGCAAATTTCCTTATAGCATACACAAGACTATGATCACTTATTCCCAAGTGACAAACACCTGAAGTGACTATTCGACTTGGTTCGTTCGTAAAGATGACATCTATAAGCGTACTTGTAGTTTGTGTTATCCTTGTAGGCTCATTTATGAGCTGATTGATTTGGTAGGTGTCACAAATCGACTGTATAAGTAGTAAATTAGAATCATGAAGATTAGATAATATATAGATTTAGGCACTGCCTAAAAGCGGAGCTCCCATAAATAGTATATTTAGTGCTAAAAACGTGACAATTGTGTGACGCGGCATAACGCTGGTTATAGCGTTACCACTTCGTTTGATTTTACCAGAATCCAGGAGGAAAAACTAAAAGAAAAACCATTATTTTAAGCCTTCAAAAGCATTAGAAAACTTTTCAATTCGAACAAAAATAATTATAGATTGTAGAACATATGAATACATGTATAGAACAAAGGATTTTATTCAGCAAATCTTAGTAATCAAAGTTGTAAGTTTTTTAGGTAGAAAGTGAACTACACTGAAAATTGTCGAAAAATATTACTGATAAGCTTAAGCTTACATTCACTTGAACTTCACATGTAAAAAGAGACATATTCATTAATGCAAGATAATAATTTTCTTTGTTAGTAAGTTGGTCTTTGAAAAGTTTTTTTTTCAGATTTATTCTTAACTTTATTATCGAGCGAAATATCTTACAAAAACATAAGCTTATCCATAAAAAAAAACAAGCTCATCATTTTTGCGATTGTGTAATAGTAATAGCTGGAAAAGCCCGATAAATAGCAAATGTTTGGTGTGATATGTATTCCTTTTTCATATTTCATTCAACATTAAAATAAATTATCTATAAAAATGTCAAAATATTCATATGATTATGAAACTGGAATCTTGTTTTGACTTCGCGTGAGGCTCGCTGGCCGTCAAATATATTTTTTCAAAGAACCAAGTCTTTTTACTAAGTCTTAGCCTTTTTTCTTGAAATGGGATCAAAAACAAAAAATCAAAGCTTCAAATATCACTTTTTTGGTTCACAAGTAATGAAGAAAAAGATGATAAAAATCTAGAATGCAGTAAAAACGACAAACTATCCAAGTTTTTCTGACAATGTTTGCCGAACCAACGTCCTTGGCTTGTCTGAGAGTTTCTCCAGCTAGTTTACACATTTCTTGTCGATTTTTTACGAAATATTAGTTAAAATTAATGAATTTACCTTCTATGAAGTGTTTTCTACGGAACTGAAATATCATTCTTGCAGTATAATCAGGTTTTTCTGGTCTACAGGCCACTTTTTCTCTCACTTTTTCAGTCACGAAACTTCATCGTAAGATTAAGAATCTTCCCTCGCTAAATCTCCTTTAGCAAGTCGCTAAAGTCGAAAATTTGTTTTTGTTCACTTTAAGACAGACATGACTTCGATTAAACGTACTTTTCACATTGCAAAAATAAGAAAAAATACTTCTTGATCCATCTTTGACTACATTATTGCAATTTTTCTGTGCATTTGTGAGTAAGCAAAGCGCGCGGGAACCCTGTGCAAAGTGGTGCACTGACGGACGTATGTATGTATGTACGTACGTATGTATGTATGTATGGACAAGGTGATGACGTAATCAAGCCATGAAAAATCAACTCGATAGACCGAATCCATAACTCAGGCCCCGTATAAATACTAGTTATACAATGGTTTCGAGTGGCATACCGTGGAATATCCCACGAGTCACTTGTAGTTTCTAGTATACACACGAGCCTTTAGGCGAGTGTGTGTACAGAGAAAATACAAGTGACGAGTGGGATATCCATGGTATGCCACGAGAAACCATTGTATAACCATTTTATCCCACACCATAGAAAATACAAATGCGTAAATTCAACACGCATTGCTTGATGGGAAGGAAGAGTGAAATACCGACGAATATACAACTGCTTTCCTGCTTTCTGATTGGCTGTATTTTCTATGGTGTGGGATAAAATACCATACCATTTTTTCTTAAGTATGGTGCTCCGCTCGCGCGGGCCTTCGGCCCGCGCGGGAGCTCCGCTAAAAGTTACAATTTAGGTCACCCATCAGAAGTAATTCCTTAGATTCCAAGAATGGATAGGAAGGAAAGAAAAAAAGAAAGAAAGAAAGAAAGAACAAAAAAGAAAAAAAAAGATTCCTCCCCAACCTCCAAAGCCCAACCACCCCCCTCCCCTCCGTAAAAAAGCAGATGAGTACAACACACAAACTTCATCATGCTAGAGTTTTGATTTTTTAATGCCATTTTACTCCCCGTTACATTCACTTTTCTTTTAACATCTACGATATTTTGCAGTTATTTATTAGTCCCATTAAATACCTGTGTTCCAGCCTGCGTAACGGTAGGGAATGAAGGGATAAAATAGGAAACCAGGCTTGAGGATGGTAAGAAAGGTTAAGAAAGGAGGGGGAAAATCTGTATAGGAAAACCTTGGTCTAAAGACTAAACTGAAGCAATTGAAGGAAAAATAATAAATGATGGTTCACGATGGAAAAATTATTTCAAAGAAAGATGGTGACGGAACCAGGGCTGAGGATTTAGACAAGCATGAAGATGGGACGGAGATGAGCGTGGCCAATGAATGGGATAGCAAGGAATATGAAACACGGGACTAAAAGGATTGATTAATTGGGCCAGAGGATGGGGACTCCAGATTATCCAAATAAGTGTGAATTACTTCTACTTAGTTCCCTTAACGATTATAGTCTTAAATGCCGTGTAGATCAAGAGCCCTCCTTACCCTCCTTACAGTGCTTATCCTTCTCACAAGCGTTTTCCATATAGTTAGCTCGTATGTAGTACCTGCCTATGTCAACACCTACTCCATTGATCCAGAAGTCTTCATCTACCATCAATATGGTCATTGCATTCAGGCTTGTCTTAGACTGATCGAAGGCCTCTTGCATGATTTGAGAGGCTTCCATCTTAACTGAGTCAAAGCTATTCATGGAGTAGTCACCTCGATAAAAGATATCTACTATCATGTCTTTGACGACTTGTTTCATCTGGTCAAATTTCAGCCCTGTCTTGGAGTACTTCTCGACCATTCTCTTGGCCTTGTTCAGTTGTTTGGGGTATTCTAGCTCAAACAGTTTCTTCTGCTGCTCTGTGGTTATTGTGAAGCTTTCAAGTTTGTTGTTCTGGTGAAAAAATACAAAGATATGATTCAATAACAACGTCAACTTCCTAGTGTGCAGAACATTAGGACTGAATTAGGCAAGGCAGCAGCAGCAGCAGCAGCAGCAGCAGCAGCAGCAGCAGCAGCAGCAGCAGCAGCAGCAGCAGCAGCAGCAGCAGTAGTAGTAGTAGTAGTAGTAGTAGTAGTAGTAGTAGTAGTAGTAGTAGTGGTGGTGGTGGTGGTGGTGGTGGTGGTAGTAGTAGTAGTAGCAGCAGCAGCAGCAACAGCAGTTTTTAAAAATCATGTATAAAACGAAGAAGGTTGAAAACTATAAAATTGGATGCTTCTATTAAATCTATAGATAGATATATAATAATTATATAACTTAGTTATGTAACATAAGGGTTGTTCCTTGACATAAAAGGTGGGGGCGGGGCATCATATATGATCCGGGGCTAAATAGTGTAGTAGTATTCACAAAGGGAGGGGAGGGCATGTCTCCCCACACCACCTAGATTCGCCACTGAGAAAGAGGAGTTGCTGTTATATTTGACATACATTTATCCATAACTTCGCCCTGTCGCCTTCCAAATGAATTGCATTCGTCAGCTTCACAGCAATAGAGTTCTGTATTCCCACAACAGTAAGGTCACTCTTGATCTGAGATATCACTTTGTCTTTCACGTCATATCCTCGCCCAACGGTCACCCCTGAGGTGTTACCGAAAACGTGTAGTTTGCGGCTGAAATACGGACTTGAGGAATCGTCGTCTCCTTCAGCTTTAAAAGTGAATGCTCCTTGCTGTACTACTAGGAATGGATCCTCTGTAAAGGAGAATTAAGAATAATATATTAGCAACTGAAGTGACGGTGAGACTGGAACGAGCGAAGCACTGGTGGTGTAGCGGCAAATTCTAGCAAACTAAACTTCAACTAATTGGATCTGTAAGATTTTAAGGTTGTATAGATCCAAAAAATCTTACCTGAAGTTTCTTCCTCTGGCTCTCCACCTTTCGATATCAGGCCTTTCAACATCGACAGCCATTTCAGTAACGATGCCTTGTCAGGGATGATTTTTCCTTTTATCCAGTCTTTGATTTTCGACCACAGCTTCGGCTTTTTGATAGAGAGTTTCTTGGCTTTCTTAAATAATTTCTTTACTTTTCTCTTTAACTTTTTTATCTTGAATTTTTTTAGGATGCGATTAAGCCTTCTGGTACGAAACCGGATACGGCGGGTACGGACGCGAAGGCGACGACGAAATCTTCGGGTACGGACGCGAAGGCGACGACGAAATCTTCGGGTACGGACGCGAAGGCGACGACGAAATCTTCGGGTACGGACGCGAAGGCGACGACGAAGTCTTCGGGTACGGACGCGAACAGCACGGCGAAGTCTGCGGGTACGAACTCTAGGCCGCCTAACGACTCTTCTCCGTCCACCGCCGCGTCGTCGTCCCCATCCTTCGGACTCTTGGATAACTAACAAGGTAACGATCACTACCAAAGCTAACAGCACGTACCAACGCATGTTGCTGAGTAGAAAGAGGTTCTTCTCTCACCAACAGCTGAGAAGAATGGTTGTGAGGATCATATGGACAGTCTATTATGAACAACTAAACTCCTCCACAATACAAAGTTTCTTGAAATTTTTCCTGTAGTTTTCGCTTAAGGCGTAAGAAATAAGATAAATCTCGAATATATAAAAATGTCCCATTGACACTGAAATGTAAATAACATTGAGATGTTTTTTTAACCTCGCTCCCAAGTCAGAATGCCTGCAAAACTCGAGCACTCCGATTAATTTGCGTGATAATTTTTGGCAACCCCGCCTTCATTAATATCGAATAGCGTTTAGAGTTAGAAAAAGGAGCATTTCATTTTGTTTAATAATTGAAGAAAAAGTGATATTAATTCTGGATTAACGTAAAAGTGGTAATTCCCAGTTGCCATGGTAATCAGAGATGCTGAGCATGAATCATTCCTACAGCAGGCCAGACACGGTTTATCTTAACAAATATACGTGACAAAGAATATGCAGATTTGTTAGTCCTATTATTAATAAAACGTGAAAAATCCTGTAATTCTCACTGCCAGTTGAAAGCGGGTTTCTGCCCCCCGGGAAGTTAGAGATCATTGCTTTTTTGAATAAAACGATCTTTTGAATTTAAACAAATTCGAGTTTCGAAAAACTCAAAAAAATTTATTCCCCCCCCCCCCCCCCCATCAAATCACTACATGACATACGAATACTCAAATATAATCGATCTATAATCGATCTACCAAAATGATGAAAACCTGTTTATCTTATTTTTTTTTTAATTTTCAACTGCTCTTGCATTTTATTTTCCAAAACACAAGTTAAGCTTTGCTTATATACAACTCTTTGTTCTTCTCTCTTGTTCATTGTTCCATTGATAAACCAACCCTTTTCATTTGCTTGTTTATTTTTTTTATTTCTTTCGCTCCTCTTTTTTCTTTTCTTCCGAGTTTCCATCCTTTCTTCTAAATTTTTCTCTCTCTTGTTTGTTTGTTCCAATCATCAGTTCAACAGTTCTATATTTCCACAATTGATTTACAAACATTTATATATTATATAAATATATAATTAATTGTCTACTAATTAAATGTGTAGAGGATGCAAGAGAATAACCTCAAAAAAAAAAAAAAAAAAAAAAAAACACTACATAAGATGGAGGGTTGAGTAAGATTTTACTTAATTACTAATTATGTATAAAAGGTGTATAAACAATCAATTTCAGTTAAAGAAATGGGTTAATGATTTGTACCAAGAGGCTATAGTGCTGTTATGGTCTCTTGGTTATGAAAACATACAAAAGTTATTGTTGAAAAAAGAATTCATTGAACTAAATTATTGATACATCATTTGTCTCTGTTAACCTATTTTTTGTATTTTTTTAAAACCTTAGTTGAACAGCTATTTCTTATCTCAATAGGTATAGACCTTTTTCAAAAACGAGTGAAAAACCAATACCAGCACTAGGAAGAGCGCCTTTACTTCAGTAACCCTACGAAGATTCATTATGTCAGATGTAATATCGGCTGAGAAAATTTTGTTTTTGAAAATCGACAAATTTACAGACGTTTGTATGGTTGGGGTATACGCTACACATCCAGCCATACAAACGTCTGTAAATTTGTCGATTTTCAAAAAAATCATTGCGAAAGAAGCCGCAGATCGTCCTTCACATTAGCGCACAAAAGTTGCCAAAATAAACAGCCTGCTCTAACAAATAAAAAGTTGAATATTTGCTGGAATCGTTCAGATAGTTTGATTCTTGGCCGAGACAAAAAGGAGTGCGGGCTCAAGAATGCTTGGCGGCTAAATTTCGCTTTGTACTGCACATTACTGCGCATGCACGAACATAAAGTGCAGGCCTGGAACCTAGTCAAAGTTGGTGCTCGTGTCAAGCTAACTGTGAAGCATTTAAACACCATTTCTTCTAAAATTAAGATTCCATTATTTAGTTTTACTCATACTGTTGAACAGTTAGATAAATTCATTTATCCCACAGCATAGAAAATACAGCCAATCAGAATGCATATGCGAATTTATATCCGTCGGTATTTCACTCTTCCTTCCCATCATGCACTGCGCGTTAAATCTACGCATTTGTATTTTCTATGGTGTGGGATAAAATGGTTATACAATGGTTTCTCGTGGTATACCATGGATATCCCACTCGTCACTTGCCTAAAGGCTCGTGTGTATACTAGAAACTACAAGTGACTTGTGGGAAATTCCACGTTATGCCACTTGAAACCACTGTATAACTAAGTATGTTTTAGCTAACTATGTATGTGAGTCACCTTACTAGTAAATAGTAAAAACGCACCAAAGTAGCGTAAGTAACCCTACAAACGCTAGGGAAGCTAATAATATTTGTAAAGCACACACATAGCTGCACCCCCAGTTCTAAGAAACCCTTTACTACGCTTCTCAGTCGAGCTTGGAACGACCGAAGTTTTGTCGTTGAAAAGTGCATGTTGTCAGGGGCAACGTCAAAAGTATTCAATAGGAATCAAGCATGATACTGTCGTCACCACGGTGGCAATTAAGCTCGTGATTTTCCCCCACACTATACGGTTCAATACTTTTGACGTTGCCCCTGACAACATGCACTTTTCAACGACAAAACTTCGGTCGTTCCAAGCTCAACTGAGAAGCGTAGCACTTATGTTACGTTATCTACATATAGCTTTCCCTACCTTATATATAAGCTTCTCATCAGGCTTAACATTTTTGCTCAATATTTTTCCATATTTCTACTTAGTATAAATATACCTTTTGTAATTTTCCTTAATTCTGTCGTCAAAAATTGTTAATATAAAAAGGCTGGAGGTCAATTAGAAAACATATTGTTAATTTGACCTCCAGGCTCAAACAAAAATACTAATTTCTATTATAAGTTATCCTTTCCACTTAGTACTATGTAATATAGATAGAAATTAGTATAACATTTTATTTTTCTTCTTCAATGTATTAATTATTATAATGTAAAATTGTTAAAAGATGTTAGAAAAAATATATGAGTAAAATAAAATCAATCAATCAATATAGGTGACGTAACTTATTAAACGCGAAAAGAGAGCGACTTCATTCTGTACTAACTAAAGTTGTGGCCACTGTAAACTTCTCTTGCGGAAAATATCACCAACATGATCTGCATAGAATTACAAAAATGTTACGTTATACAAAAATGTTACGTTACCTTAATACTAAGAAAAAGAGAGCTGATAAATAGGCAAACCCGGAAAAAACCCTCGAAGCGAAGCACAGACTGTCGTTAAATGATAATTAAAATATTTACTGTAATGAGCAACTGAGGTGAAACGAAAAGGCGGGACAGTACAACTGTGCAAGCAAGGTAATTATTTTCCCAAAAAATACCAAAATTAAAAAATTTATACTTTATGACTAGAGGTGTTACTAGTTTGAGGCTCCGTTGGAATGTTATTTTGAATACAAGTGAATAAGAAGGAAAAAAAACCGTGTACGTTAGTCCTTTGTCAGAGTAAAAAAATAGCAAAGAAAAAAGGTAAAAAAAGTAAAAATAAAACTTCTATAATCCTACAATACACTACTCTCCCTATTACAAGAACAAACGGTAAGAGCTTTCAAGTGCTTTTATTTTTGTATTACGCTTTTATTTTTTCTTGCATCGCAACGAGAAAGGAAATACTTGTGAAAAGGAAATGATATCATTGGATAAACTTTAAAATATTCAAAGAACTCTTGGATAATCAAATTGAATAAGCAAGTGTGAAAATCTTACACTAATATGACAGCTTCTTGCAGCCTATTGTTTCGTAAAGCCGTTCTAAACCCGCTCGTGTGAACTCTATCGTTTATAGATTTCATTTAAATAATTAGCATATGGTAATGATACTTGAAATGATAAACTAGTATCAAAAGCCAGGTAAAAAAACAATTTTCTTTTGTGTAGTATTATTCGCTTTTGTTTGCTACCCGTGAATAAAAATGTTAACACTCAAATTTAAAATTCTGATCACGACTTGTGATTGGTCGGTGAAAAATGAAAGTGGTTTTTGATTGGCCATTCTATAATGGGACACATGAGTCGCGAGGGGTATTTAAATATTCGCGGTTGATGAAAGTGAGATTTAATACGACAACTACGCTCTTGAAATTCGTGTCCTGCCGCTATTTGGCGTTCACTATTGCTGTTATCTGTCCTGGATTGTTACAACAACACCGTCATCATACCTAGAAACTACCCAAGTTACAAGAGGTAAGCAAGAAAGGTCTGATAGAGGTTTTGCTATGATTTTTCGAGCGATATTTTTGTGTTTTGGCATTAATGTTACGCGTTTAGACTCGCCGGTTGTGCCATCACAGCCAAACAAAAGTGAAAATCTCCATCTCTTCACCACATACCGCCAAGGAATTTTATCACTATGAAGATTTCAAGCTCTCATTTAATGCAGGGGAATAAAATTCGGGCTTTTCGTCTGGGTTTTTCCGTAGGAATAAGTGGAAATCGCGTGACCAAACACGGAACCGAGTTCAGATTCATAGGAAAAGCGCTGGAGTTACGTTAGTGTACTTGCGTTTTGCTTGTAACTGTTAGAAAAATTCTCTAAATACAGCGACTGTACCTTTTCTCGTGATATTGCTGCTCAATTCTAAGGGATTCTAGATTCATATTGGCTAAGAATATTCTGATAATTTGTCATAAGTTTTGTTCTTTGTGGTCTAGCTAATGCATATTCACGGATCACAACTGGTAAACTTATATGGAGCTTTGTCATTACCCTGGCTCCAAGATCCAACACTAAATTACCCTTCCAACACCAAAAGACCAAACCTACGATTTGGCAACACTTTGGACACAAAATCCTTAAGTTTAAGCTGCGAAATCGGTAGAAATTTTCAAGTCAGATCTTCCTAATGACCTGAAAATTTAGTAACTAATTGTTATTCTAAATTTCATTCTGTTCAACTTAACAATTCTAATCGAGACTTGTGTTTCCTGTTTTGAGGCAGCCGAGATCGCTATCACAATACAAGGCAGTAGAATATCATAATCTCTGTTATTTCTGATTTAAAGCTACATTTGTATTGCGCCAAGATTGGTTGGATTTAATCTTTTTTTCGACTGTTGGCCTTCATACATTATTCCATCTTGCCACATGTCAAGCAAAGCAGACATAAATTTTTAATTTTATGATTAAAATCGCGTATATATTAGAGCAAAAGTATCGAATAAACCATCAGAAATGTTTTAACAGAAAAAATAGAGATTGGAGATTTGCAAGCGCGTCGTCACACAATATAATCTCTATCTATCTAAACATATAAGCACAAGTCGTGAGCCTCTTCGAAAAGCATTGAATATTCTATCTCGATGTTGTTTAACATTTCCTCGCTGATTTCCCTTGCTAATAATGTCTCTAATAATGTTTTAAAAGCATTTATTATTCAAAATTTAAACTCCTGGAGCTGCAGTTGTTTTTGACGCGAAAGCGTGATTATATTTATCGAAGACTCTTTCAAAACAGAGCACTTTCCAATCTGTTATTCATTTCGGTATCTTTATGAACTAAAAATACTTAATGCTAAAGTAACTTAGCGTTTATACATGTTACAATACTATTTTCGTAGTCTTCAGTTAGAATACTTATATATCGGTGGTTAAATAGTATAGCTTGCGGGATGGTGTTGTGGTCTATGTCTCGTTTTCTAGTCCAGGTACTGGACTATTTCAAGTGCTGCATGAAGACATGATATGCAAAGAATCCATTTAGCCTGATAAAAACACAATCCAATGTAAATAACAGAACACTTCAAGTGGTCTTTATGGCGGTTCGCTGAGCAGCCACAAACTTGCAAAGCCTGTTCTGAATTAAACACCCTCTTTGATTCACTGCTGAGTCATATGGGAAATACTCCAAGTATTGAGCTGCAGATTTTAGAGCCCGTGTACTCCAATCTTTTATCACGCTACAAACGTCTGCATTGTATAGCTGTCGTATGCAATCTGTTTTTCCCGAGCCCTCAAGTCTAAAACTAGTAACCCACATTTCCTGGGGGAAAGTAGAGGAGGATTTTGGGGGCGGAGGGGGACTGAAAGATAAAGGAAAGGCTTACAGGGCTTGTTGTTAGGTAAGGTTGCGCAGAGCTCTAAATATAAAGATGTTAGAATAATCAAAGTTGGGATCGGTTTCAGCCTGTTTATGTTTGATAAAGCATAGAGATTTGCCAGATTCTTGCTTTTACCGTCTTTAAAAACAATGCTTTTCAAAGTCTAATGAAGAAAAACTTATGTATAACAATTAAAGTTTGACCTTTGATGTTCTTGTAGGTCGACGTATCTTCTACTCATTTCCTCGTTGTCAATCAGAGGACATTACTCAAGTCAAGGTGATTGTGTTTCGTACATAAAACACTGAGCTAAATATGGCTTCGAGAGGGAAGAAAAGAAGAACTTCGTTCTCTGGTGGTACAGAAATCAAAACCTCATCTCGTTATTGTACAAGGTCGTTTACTAGAGAGAGAAGAGCTAGTGGAATCGAAAGTATCGGGCCTTTCTTTGGTGGCTTACCGCCAGAAATGATTAGGCTGTTAGTGAGTTTTTTAGACGCACCAGCGCTATCGAATTTCGGTTCAACTTGCCGACTACTGTGGTCTTACACGGAAGGAATGTGGCATGAACTGTGCAAACGTCAAGGGCTACATTTTCCTTTAACCAATCTGTGTGTTGCAAACCCTTTAAACTCTAGATCGGAATATGACTATGACAAAGCTTTAGAGCTGAGTTCTGGTGAGAAGAAGTGGAAAATAGCAGCCAAGAGGAATTGGTTATATTCTAGATGGAGATGTGTGGTTTGTTATCGGGGATGTTCGCAACGTGTAGATGCTCATTTTGATGTCGCGTTGTGTGACACTTGTCACCCCCTATTCTACCGCCGGAAGTGTCACGCAAAGGTAAGTAGCCAAGTCCAAAACCAAAATATTCTTACATCCTAAGTGAAACTAATTTTTACTTTTTCTTAATGCAAATATATAGCAAATCATTTATAACATTCAAAATGAATTTGATAAAAAGAAAAAATATAAACATTTTTTTTGAGTATTTTGTGACAAGCTTTTACCCAAGGTACAGTGGACCATGACTAGAGGTCACCAGAGCAAATATGTTTTCAAAAATTCACCATGTCCAACCTGTTATTTATTAAGCTTAGTAATCTCATTTTCTAGTTGTAAGTTGTTGTGGTCTGTGGACTTGGGAATTGTGTTGACAAACTTGCCCTATCTACTAATTTATCTCTACATTCCAACACATTAAACCTTATCAGAATATGACAGCTCAGAAGTAATTAGTCTTGGCATACTTACTGGCATACTTTAATAATAATGTACACATTAGGTCAAATGAACTAGATTCAAACTTCCCAATGCTTATTCCGGTGACTTATTCTGGCTCTTTTGGGTCGAAATTACTAGTATTCTGGTTTCAAGTAACATATGTTTTAGATTAGACTAGATTACCTCGACACAGTAACATAATCTTGACACATAAAACAAAATGCTGATTGTAGGATAAATATTCTCTTGACATCCATAAGAAGGATTTTAGAAATCCTGTAATTTCATTACCAGATGTTTTGTTCATTTTGGCCTGAAGAATTAAGAACAAAACACAACTCCAAAGAAGTGTATACATAGAAGTTAGTTCACAGAGCTTAGACTATTTAGTGTTTAGATATTTCACTGTGTCATTGGGAATGAATTAAATTATGTAATTATAAAGACTTCATTTAACACTTGAAACAAAATTAATGACCAAATGTCTATTGGTTGAAAGAGTAATACAACAACAGACAGTCTGCTAATGTTTATTATATTTATTATATTATAACTATAATTATTATGTCATGTCTTGTTCTTGGTCTGTGAAAAAATAGTAGGCATAATATTCTAAATTATTGTATTGATTTCTTTTGTTTTACTTTGACTGTTAGACACTGGTTATACGACTTTGTTACACAGGTCAAGTAAAATAACTTTACACTATTTAGCTAGCTATAGATTAATGAAGAAGCCATTGCCATCTTGTGGTTTATAAACCACATTTCTCAAGTTACCCTCAAAAGATATACATGGACACAATAATATTTGTTTCATATTGGTTATAAATAAATTTTCCTTCATGTTTATTTTGGCATTATTCTTGTGGTGTAATGTGATCTAAAAGAGTAATTCCTTAATGTTAAACCTTCTTGCAATTTTGCTAGCTAGTCTCACTGGGATTTGTAAAATCTTTGGAGTTGCAAAGTCTATGAGAAAGCTACCCCTTTGTATATATAATAGCTTATAACAAATAGGTTTAATATAAAGTAAACATTTTTCCAAGGGAATCTAGTCTCAATATTTTTCTCTGTTGCTCAGGGTTAGACTCGTTATTGTGTAGAATATTCATATGCTCCAGTAAATGTCTGTGAAATTTCTGTGAAGTGTTTGTTTATTGTTTAAGGTGCACATTCTTTACTTCACTGCTGGCATTTGTGAATATTTTGACACTGATGTAGCTAAACCTGAGCAAATGAGTCTGTAATCAAGGAATACAGTGGTATTTTATGAATATGAAAAAGTTCTATTCATTGTCATTCATTCAGTTTTCTTCCTTTCATTGCAGGAGCAATTTAGTTTAACAGAAAAGGACCTAAGGTCACTAGACAATGATTCCTACGAATATATAGTCTCTGATCTCATTAGAATTGCTAGACGAAAATATGGAAGCAAGACAGCTCTTGAAGAAAGACTGCTGGAGAGACAGAAACAGAGAACAAAGCGAGAAGCAGAAAAGCAATGTGCCTTAGTGCATCGAGAAAGAGATGTTGTTAGAGCACTGGAGACATTAAACAGCTCATATGAAGATATCATGGAAGTCGACGCAAGGTGCATGCCATATGTTAGTACCCCTGGTAGTTATCAGTATTCACCTCAACAGCTGCCAGAGGATGCTGCGAAGTGGTTGATAGCATGGAAGGACAGGCAGGAAACAAGAAACAAGTTGTTGCTTGCAGAAATTAGTGCAAGAGCTTCAAGGTGTAAAGGCTGCAGAGCAAAATATGATCATAGGTAAGGCATCAGAGTCATAAACTTAAAGATTTTTCCATTATCCCTATGTTGTAAGAGATACCTAGCCAAGAGTTACATACTGCTCCTCGAATGTTTAACAATTTGACTAAGTGTAATAGCCATAAACCTGATTTTCAATATGATGCAAGCACAAGTGCAAGGATAAAACAATTTGATACTTGTGCTTGTGTTTGTACTTCCGCTTGGAGGATAGTGAAAACAAAATGTTTTTGCTTGCATTTTTGCTTGCGACTGTGTTTGCGTCGCTAGTGAAAACCAGGCTTAAACCTTTGAACACAGTTTTCTACTGTTGCATGCAGGCACTGCTGGTGAGACAAGGTTTTGAGGGATATCTAACTAGCTACTTTTCTTTCTACGAGAAATATGAATTTCTTGCTACAAAACTATGAATTAAATACTGCTATCCAATTCTAGCCTGCAGTACATGGGGAACTCCATTTTTTTGGTTGAGAACATCATACCAATTGCCAGCAGTCAGCATTACATATCTATGTCTTCGCAAAATGAAATTTGTAATATGCGCAATGTTGAACTAGACAGTTACAGTGCGGACACTCGAACCATGAACACTTCAAGGTTTTTTTTGACATTTTTCATAACTATCCAATCAGCACTCTCCATAGAATAAGGGACCAAAAATTTTTTTAGGGGGAATAAAGAGTTTCTGTTGTTTATTGTGATGAATGCCTAAAAACGTTTGCTCCCTTTTTCTATGGAGCTTGCTGATTGGATAGTTATGAAAAATGTCAAAAAACCTTGAAGTGTTCATGGTTCGAGAGTCCCCACTGTAACTGCTGTTTGTTCATGCATTAACTCGATATATGCATGTTGATTGCTGACCATTTCATTTTAGTCATTGTTGTTACATTTAACATTTTCTGCTGGTCTATGTACCTTAAATAACCTAGTCTTTCTTGGCTGTATTTTTTATTCCTAGGATAGTACAAGTATCTAAATGTACGCACGTATCCAAAGAAGAAGCATCGCAACTCATAAAATCAATAAAAGAGCACTTTAACCACGATATAGCACACTACAGTAGACATGGACAACTTTCCTTAGAGACAGGAGTATATGACTTAGAGCACAGATCAGCACAAGAACTCTTTCTGAGAAATGAGAGAAGAATGAAGTTGAGAGAGGAGCTTGAATCCCAAAAAGATGACTGGCCAGATATTTTAAAAGGTGAGTTGTTACAGTGTACTGTTCAGTACAAACATATTTTCGGAAAATAATATACATTGGTAACTTTGCTGATAAAAGTTTGCAATGTTTATAATGATGACAGCCAATCCTTTAAAGTTTCATAAAATGTGAAAAAAGAAATTTGAGCGAAATTATGCAAAGTTGTTACAAGTCAATGTACTCAAACAAACTTAAGTTGTCTCCATTTGGTGAGTGCTAAGACAAATAAATCAATCTCTTATTGCAATGACTCTCGACATCACCAAAAATATGTACACACACATAAAATTCTCATTATAATATATATATCTCATAAATTGAAAAAAAAGTTAATTATGGAAATCTATGATACAAGAAAAAATGTGAAAAACATTATGTTAAAACTCAGAGAAAATTCTAATAGTTATAACGACATTTTGGTGCAAATCGTAAAATTTTAGAACTGAATTTGTTTATTAGGAAAAAAATATTTTACAGTTGAAATTATTATTTTTTATATCACATGTGCAATTGCAACTCAATAGAATAAGGTTAATGATTAATGGTATTGTTGATAATTGTATATATATATATATGCTTGGATAGTAATTTTGTAAAGTACATGCATATAATAAAAACTTGTGAAAGTTTGACGTTAGACTAAGTCTGCCTATGTGATTAAGGGGTATCCATTGATCTGAAGGCAGAAAAGGAGATTTTCTTAGAAATTTCTTCTTGAAATTCAATCTTAATCTTAATGGCCAATTCATGACATAATTATGCATTCAATTGCTTAAGACCTGAATGCAACAGGTTATCGTAGGGTGGCATTATGCTAATAATATATAGTTAAGTACAGGTACATCTCTGGTAGTATGTAGGTTATTGTTGATGGTCAATGCTCGGAAGCATTACCTGTTTTCATCAACAGTTTCAAGCAGGTTTTTCTGGTGCTATTTTTCTAGTATGAAAGGTGGATGTTTGATCTGATTTTGGTACTTTATGTAATTTCGCAAGAGAAAAAAGATATTCAAATTTATGCAAGAATATTAAAGTAGCATAACTGGTAGCTTTTTTTTGTCTATCAAAATCTTCTTGTTTTACCAGTTTTTTTAAGCAAAAAAATTAAAATACTACTAAAAATGCTAAAGAGAAATGCTACTATAGGTAAAATGGATAAATTAACTTCCAAACTTTAAACTTCATCAAAAGAATGGAATAAAATAAAAATTGGGAAATATTTCAATTTTTTGGTGAAAAATCTTTCCATTATTAAAATTTGACAAAACCTCAAAATTTACTCAGTAAAACAGCCTATGACTAAGGATTCTCTATAAGTAGGATAATTTTATAAAGCAGATTTATTTCTTGAATGTCCAAATAAATTGTTGCAGTTGTTATTGTTGTTGGTGTTGTAAATTATAGATAAATTTCGAATATCTTCAACAATTATCAAATAAAAAAACATTTACAAAGATTGCTACAAAGGATTAGTGCAATAAAAATAAAAATTTATGATATTTTTTGACTTGCAGGAACAAAGGATCCAATGAACTGTACATTTTCTCAAGACTATATCTACAAAGGTGTAGCAGTTCTAGATGCCGAAGGTAACAAGTGTAAACTACGGACTGCTAAAGATGTTGCACGCATCATTCTTGCACAAGCTCATGGCTGGAACAGAAGATGTAATCAACTGAAGGAAGAGCTTGCAACAAAAGGGTTCACTCCACCATTTACTAGCCTCAAACTAGAGAGTCAATTATTGATTGATGATTACATAGACAACATGATCGTTGTAAGTATAAGTGATAGCTACACATGTCTGTAATCTGTACGTAGTACACTCTATCAACAATGGGGCAAAAAAGGGTTGAGCAATATGAGATAAACTAAGTTAGCCAGATTTTCATAATCATGCAATCAACACACTGCCCAAGACGTCTGGGTTTTTGACTGTTGTTGATCAAAAATTTACTAGCTCGAAGAGTTGAAAATTTTATTGAGCCAAAAACCTAAACAATCTGAATCATGGCTAGTTGTTTGGGTCGCGTAATTATGAAAATGGGTGTAAGTATAGGATTGGTACACTTATGCCAATAAGGCATAACATGATCTGAGTAGCAAGGGCGGTGTTATAAGCATGTTTCCTCTCGCTTGTATTTTGATTCCTGGACTTGGAATCAAATGTGAGTATAGTTTGTTAGGTCCCTTCTTTGAATCAAAGGTTCTTTTCTAGATTTTTGGGTTTTCCTCCATCCACAAAACCCAACAAAAAATAAAAATATCCAATTTCAACATCCAATATTCAATTTTGTTATCATCAGGTTAGAGGTGATCACATAGTAGCATGTACAGCATCAGAGGTTGCCGATAGAATAGCTATCATTCAAGGATTAGAGGAGGAACAGAAGTCCTCCGTAGCTGAAAGATGTGCAAGGATATATGCAGAGTGCAACCCCAAGCCAGGTAACTTGCTTTCTTAATATTTTTTCAAACTTCCTGTTACAAATTTTTGGCAACTGTTACATGTGCATGAGAACTGGAGGAATTAGACTAGGACAGCTTATATGCACCGGTTTGTTGGTTCAAGTCCACCAAATGAATAATACACAATCTATAAATTCTATATTATTCTGGAAGGGGCCTATTATTCATGAAGCATGGATGTACCAGTGGTAATGTGCACCTCATAAGAATGGTTTCCATTCAGTGAAAATTTAAAACAAATGTCAATTTTTATTCATTTATTTACTTTAAGCTTAAGAGCTTATTCATTCATTTTTCTATCTATATTAAAATTTTATTTATATATTTTACTATTACTGGCCATTTCTAAGCACTTTCACGCCAAACATGAAAAAAACCCACAAGAAAAAGCTTCATTCAGTAAAGCCAGTTGGGTAAATAAGATTATTGCTTCTAATTGTCAATCTTTTTTCTTGCTAACAGATTACAATGGAATGAAACAGAATAGAAGATTATCTTTAGTGAGAAATATGAATCTCAAGTCAACAGTAGAAGAATTAGTGAAACAGAACCCCTGTTGGTATGCAGCGCAGGAATACATTAACTGGTAAGAATTAAGTACATTATTACTGACTTTGATCTTTGACTGAATTAATTACTGACTTAGATCAGCCAAGAGGTTGTTTCAGGGTTCGATCTGTAAGATAGCCCTGCTTTGACTTAGCTTAGCCAAGAGGTTGTTTCAGGGTTTGCTTGGTGAGTTAGCCATGCCCTGACTTAGATCAGCCCAGAGGTTGTTTCAGGGTTTGCTCGGTGAGTTAGCCATGCCCTGACTTAGATCAACCCAGAGGTTGTTTCAGGGTTCGATCTGTAAGTTAGCCATGCCCTGACTTAGATCAGCCCAGAGGTTGTTTCAGGGTTCGATCTGTAAGTTAGCCATGCCCTGACTTAGATCAGCCCAGAGGTTGTTTCAGGGTTCGATCTGTAAGTTAGCCATGCCCTGACTTAGATCAGCCCAGAGGTTGTTTCAGGGTTTGCTCAGTGAGTTAGCCCTGCTTTGACTTAGATCAGCCCAGAGGTTGTATCAGGGTTTGCTCGGTGAGTTAGCCCTGCTTTGACTTAGATCAGCCCAGAGGTTGTTTCAGGGTTTGCTCGGTGAGTTAGCCCTGCTTTGACTTAGATCAGCCCAGAGGTTGTTTCAGGGTTTGCTCGGTGAGTTAGCCCTGCTTTGACTTAGATCAGCCCAGAGGTTGTTTCAGGGTTTGCTCGGTGAGTTAGCCCTGCTTTGACTTAGATCAGCCCAGAGGTTGTTTCAGGAAATTAATGTTCTTAGTGTGAACAGGGTCCTTTTAGATTTGTACAGATTATTTATTAATAAAGTCCGTGTGTTTTAACTTCCAGTGGTACCACAACATCATTATTTGGATACAAGATTAACACCTTGGATGCCGTCGCAGAGCTGATCAACCTGAAGTCTGTACTCAAAGCTAACAAACACAAAAACAAAATCTTTCATACCCAAAAATAATCATTTTTCATTCATTCTTGAATATAAAAACATAATGTTCAATTTTAAATGCAGATATAACCAAAAAAATATTTTCACTCCTTGAGTTTTCTAGTATTTGCAATGATGATAGGTATATATATGATCAAATTTATTGTTGAAATGTTTAGGTGAAGTTTTTCAAATAATTAAGACAGTAACAAGCTAAAAACCATGACAGTTGGTGTTTCAGACTGTTCAGAAAAATAGCAGTTGAGTTTATATCTTAACATGCTTTCATTTCTTGTTTTGGCAAGCAAGAAAATCCTAGACAATAACTGTGTCTAGTAAGTGCTTTATGTGGCCATCTATCAAAATTACGATGGCCTGAGTGGTTATCGATTGGAGCTATACACCTATGCTATGGGTCTTGAAATTGTTGAGGTATTATCTAATACAAGGGTCCTAAGATAGAGCAAGCTGTTTTCTGCATGTTACTAAATTAAAGCTATTTTCTTATTTTGTTTGGAGTATTTGATGATCTACATCATTTCGCAGGTGCAAAAAAATGTTTTATAATGCTTTCTGTAAAATACTATACTATGGTACATAAAATTAGCCTATGAATTTTGCTCCCCGCATGTTATCTATCACCTTTTGATTACTACAAAACATGAGAAGTTGAGTGTTTGTTTTAAAAGTTATATTTTGAAAACCAAGAAATTAAACTTGGTACTTGATGAAATAGAACAAATTTACCAATTTTGTGTAAAAAATCTTATAATAAAAAGAAATCATTTTGATAATGTTCTCGAATAATTACTGATAGATTAATGATAGATGTAAAAAGTTCAAATGTTTCACTAACAAATTAATTATAGACCCAATCACTTTTTACCCATTTCAAACCATGTCATTCCCTTGAGTATTATTTTTGTTTCACATTAACATGAATGACATGTGTCTGAATAGCTAACTTTTGATATTCTGGTTGAGTGATCACCCACAAACCAATAGACCCTTTTCAAATATGGCGTCTATAACATCAAACAAGGAGTTCTAGAATGTCCCGGATGTTATGAGTGATAATGATTGTGTTTTGAACCGGGGCATTATAGTCCCAGATTCTGCAAGTGGAAATCATTATGACATCCGGGACATTATCATTCTCCTCGTTCGACATCATAGATGCCATATTCGAAAAGGTTCTATTGGTTTATGGGCAAGGGCCCTGTATACACCCTGTAATTTTTGTATATATATATTTAAGGTGCAGAATAATTTTTTTGAACCCTTTGTGTTTTTTTTTCTGCACCCCCCAGTACATAGTCAGATTTGGAAATATAATTTTAATTATTATCTGGGAAAAATAAAAACATTGAAACCTTTAAAGAATATAATTATTAGGATTACTTCATTGTTTCCCTGTGGCTTCATCTTGAATTGCTGTGTGAGTGATCACTCGACCAGATTATTGAAAGTAGACTATTGGGAAAGCAGTGATTAATATTAGGTCAACATCTTTTCATTGAAGATAGTATAATAGAGATGTAGAATATTTAAGTTTCAATTTTTCAAAATGATTGTGTGTGTAAATTAAGGTAAGAGTAGAGTACACGAGAGATCTCTTTTGTACTTTCCTGTCAGCCCCATTTTCAAAAGAGTTTTAAGAGTGATGTTTAACCTCACCAGTTTTGATAATCTTTGGTATAACAGGCTTGTGTTACTGTTTTTGACCCATACATCCCATTATTGTAAGAAAATATAAAAACAAACTTCTCACATTTGAGAAAACATTATTGAAATAAAGTCAAACTCTATAATATTCAAGCTGTTTATTGTAATTATCTGTACCTAATTCAGAAGCCTCTTGCCTGTTTGAGGAACTTCCAGTAGCCACTAAGAAACCCCTGAGGGTCCTCCCAGTGAGGATAGTGGCCAATACCTAATGCAAGTTCAGTGTCTGTTGCCTTGGGTACAATAGTTCTGTAGAGAAGAATGGAAACGAAAATAGGATGGGAAATAAATGAAAATCGAAAATGGGAATGATTTGTCGAAAATGGGAATGGAAAATAAATGAAAAATTGATGTGGATGAAAGAAAAAGTAGAGGGGAAAGGGAAATTGAATAGTGAGAGTTTTATCTAGCTTGGATTCTAGACAGGGTACAGGGTTTTCACAAAGGGCCGGAGATCAGAGAACGCTTCAGTAACTGTGCCAATTTCTCTGTCTTAAACTTGTAAAATGTTCACTTGGCCTGAATGAAAATTATGGCTATTTCAATTCATAATCTTCTATTATTTCAAAACTTAATGAAAACCCTGTTTAGATAAGGGTTGCCATTTAACTTTTGCAACAAATGGGTCATTTGAACTTGAAACTCTAAACCTGTACTGACCCCTTAACCAGGTAGTCATGTAAAAATGAACCTCAGAAATGAAAAGGGCACCTCATTAGGTAAAGTTTCAGCTCATAATGTATCACAAAAGAAATGGCATTAAATGTAAGACCAAATAATGGGAAATGTTTTTACTTGCAACATTTATTAGCATTATTATCTCTTACCTAAACCTATCCAACATTGCTGGAGGGTTCACTGGATCAGAAGGTCCAAAAATTAAATGAACTGTTAAACAAAGAAATAGTTTCTTGTAAGTTTGCGATATACAGGTTTTCACGTATGAGTGGCTGGGATGCAGGAGTGGTGTGTGTTGCTATAATCTACTGCCTCTAAACATTGTGGTCATGGATTCAATCCCCACACCAGCCTTAACATGTGAGCAGAGCTGGTTGATGTTCTGTCCAGTGTTTCAAGGGTTTCCTTGTTCCTTTCACAAAAATCTGTTCAAGGAGGGAATACTTGATTACAGGATTTATGCAACAATTAAGGGCATTCACCTACTTGGAACAGAAGACTTCTGTAATGCACCCACCCATCTTTCTTTGTTTAGTTTTCTTTGATTAATGTATTGAAGTAACCTAATGATCAGTCAAGAATAATGATCAATTAGAACATAGTATACAGATCGGACACCAGCTTCCACCATCATGGTGAAAAATGCTAGCCTAAGTGCAAGTGCAAGTGTTCAGCACCTTGACAGTCTCAAAAGAAGCAATAGACAAGAAAGATGCTTTTCAGTAAGGGATGACATTCCCAAAAAAATTAATGGTTCCAGTCAGGGATCCAATTTTATTGAATTTTGGTAGTCATGGTTATCAGGGGTCCCCCCTCCCTCCTTATGAGCTCCTTTAAATGTTTCTCCTTCTTGACTTACTTTGGTACAACAAGATGGCCATCTTTGTATCTCACTAGGGAATAGAAATCCAGCAGTTCATCTGCTGCTGGTTTGGATTCTGGTCCAAAGATTTCTGAAAAACTAAGAATGCCAAAATAATATTAATCAATGCTGCTGTCAACTGTTGCTTCTGCTGTTGTTGTTACTGCTGTTGCTGAAGTTGTTGTAGTTGCTGTTGAAGTTGCTGTTGCCGTTATTGTTGCTGTTGCTGCTCCCGTTGTTGCTGCTGCCATTGATGCTCCTGCCATTGTTGCTGCTGTTGTTGTTGCTGCTGCTATGGTTGTTACTGCTGCCATTATTGCTGCTGTTGTTGCTGCAATTGTTGCTGCTGCCATTGTTGCCTTTGTTGCTGCTGCTGTCGTAGTTGCTGCTGCTGTTGTTACTGCTGCCAAGTTCCAATTCCAGCCTGACATTTTCAGCACTGATCAAGGCAGCTTTCAAAACTAGAAACATTTTCAAAACTGCAAATAACTTTACTTACCTTACTTTAAAAACTGGATAACTCATCAGTCTTGAAAGAGCAGGACCAAGCCAACTGATCAACATTAACTACCATTAATAAGAAATGTAGAAATACATTTAAGTAACAAATGATGGATGCAGATATCTGATATGAGCAGCCAGAGACTATGAGTTTCTGTAGTTTCATCTGTAGCCTTATGTTGGCTGGGGTATTAAGTAGCTTTTTGCCCAGTTTAAAGTCTCATGAAAAAAAAATATTGTACATACACTTCAATTCAGAATGAGAATAAACATGACCAATCTTTACCTTCTGAATAAGTCTTGGAAAGTTTGTTTCTGGAAATATTCCTTTAGACAGTGCAATATAAAAAAAGAATGTTATTAAGACTGTCTACATAGTTCTGCCAGGGTATTTTGGCCAAGTTCATGCATTCAAAGACTGACCTCCATTTGAAAGACACAAACTTTGAATCTTTAGAACATTTTCTTGAAGATTATTCTTTCTTTCCTCATACCTAAAAACATTTACCATATAAGACTGCATACATCTTTTATTGAGGTCTAAAAAGCATCTAACAGTATACCTTATATGACTTTGCATGCTTTCAGTTTGACCCTATTGAACAGCAGCACTGCTGTACTTTGCAATGGAGATTAGCTAGTCAGAGATATTAACAAGTTCTTTAACTCTATAATTTCTTTAATACCAACGTTTTGCCATAGCCATATGTGCCAAATCCATTTTGCTCAAACTTTGCTATTACAAAGACCCTCCCTCTCAAAATCAAGTCACAATACAATACAATACAATACAATACAATAACTTTATTTAAGGAGGGATACATAATAACCTTTTACAGTTTTCTAACTTACGGCCCTCAAAATCTCAGTCACTAACCTGGCTAGCATTTCTTGTGCAACCGTGTCACCAAGGTCATGCGCTATGATATGAACATCCACCACTCCAAGTTCCTTTAGCATTAATTCATATATTGTAGCTTGTTCATCAACTGTATAATTCCTGTCTAACTAAAAAAAATAGATTTGATAAATTTTCTTCTATAAGCTTTTGATAAATTTAGAGCAGGTTTCTTCATCCAAGAGGGGGGGAGGTACTGTGGGGCATTTCATACGGGGATGCTCTGCCCAGGCTCTCAGCCCCTAACCCTCTTACATACCAAATTTCAGCAAAATGCTACCCTTCTTATATACCGGCCTTTTTGTCTGAAAAGTTCCCCCTTTAATATACCTTTTTTTCATATGCCAACACTTTTCTATACCAAAACTCACAAATTCCCACCCCTTTTCTATACCTATAACCCTTTTGGACAGAGCATCCCTGTAAAGTCCATTATAAGGAGTACCCCCCCCCCCCCCCCCCCCCCCACTCCCCGGGTTCTGGACAATTCTCTCTACTTTTGGCTTCCATCCATTAACTTTACAACAGTTTATTTGATGAAATAAGTCCAGGGCACACTTAATTTGGAGCCTCGCTCTGTTGTGTGACCCTCACCATAGTTCTTTCTTTTTAGTACTTTGTTAAAATATTTTTTAGCTTAGTTTGTTGTCATTTTAAGTTAAATGATGAAAGTTATTAAATAAATAAATAAATAAATAAATAAATAAATAAATAAATAAATAAATAAATAAATAAATAAATAAATAAATAAATAAATAAATAAATAAATAAATAAATAAATAAATAAATAAATAAATAAATAAATAAATAAATAAATAAATAAATAAATAAATAAATAAATAAATAAATAAATAAATAAATAAATAAATAAATAAATAAATAAATAAATAAATAAATAGATAAATAAATGTATCATCCAGATGGCCAGTTGTTGAGGTTCTTGGTTTATTATGCTTCTTAATAACTTTTTCTAATACTAAAAGGCCATTAAGACAATGAGGAGTGGTCAGTATGTAGGCACTGAGGTTGGTCACTGCCAGGGTTTCTTTACATCCAAAGAAATCCAAAGGTTTGATTTACTCACAGGCTTGTCACTAAATCCAAGGCCCAGCATGTCTAAAGCTATTACACGACCGAAGTTTGCCTTTAAGGACTCCCATATCTGAGGAAAGACAACCCATTGGAATGTTAATTATTGAAAAATATTCAAAATTTGATGAAAAAAACATACTTCAAATCATAGTCCCTATTGCTTAGAAGAAGGGCAAGGTACGTAGTCCTAGTGTTAGCCCTTAGAAAACAAGATTTTTCTCTAGCACAAGGATGAGCCTACCTCCCCCCCCCCCCCCCCCCCTCCCCCCATATGTACATAAAGGGTTGAAAGAGACAGGTAGTTGCAGAAAGCATGAGAATTCACCTTAGACCAGTCATAGCTGCTTGTTGGAAATCCATGGACGCACACAACCACTTGGTTCTTATCACCAGCACCTAATTCATCTGAGATAAAACCCAAAAAACATATATTAACAGAGATTATCATAATCAACTGCCGAACCGAACCCGGAAAGATCGATGAAGTTTAAATTTTCACCTTTATAAAACACTGCAAGTCCCTCATAACTAAAATATTTTCCACTATTTCTCCATTTTTTCAGCTTTTCAGATACTTCTGGAGGGGGAAAGTTTAAATATACAGCAATCAAAACCACGAAAGCAATAAAAAAAGCTTGTGATTTGGCCGACATTTGTGTCTTCTTCCCGCTCTTTTTGCTCAATGCAAGAAAATAGCCAGGCGTTACTGGTGGGGTACGCGCAATGAGTTTTGGGAGAGAGAAAAAAGAGAAAATAATTGATTCCTGGAAAATCTTATTTCTAATAAGTTCATTCTTATAAGTAATTATCAAATCGTAGCAATTTTTTTCATTTTTAGCTGGGTTTTGAGATAAAGTAAGAATTTTTTTGTTTTCAGTCGATGGGTTCCCTGTGGTGCACGCAGAAATCTTCCATAAGCCATATTTTTCCTTTAAAATTGAACCTGGAATAAATAGTGATGTTAAAAACAGTAATATTCATTGCTTTCAAGTCTTGGCTAAAAGAAAAGCCAAATATATCATTATTAATATTTTTAAATTAATTTTTAAAAATGGGTTTCCATGGCAGCCAAGTGGCCGCGCATTAAACAAGAAGAGTAACCGCGCGATCTTGAACTGACCAAAAGTAAAAATGTCTTCGACGAGTCGAGCAAAGAAAATCAATGTAAGAAAAAACCCTTAAAAATCCACGAAAAAATCATTTAACAATCCATAAAATGGTTTATTTTTCATCAAGGGTCCTTGATCTATGAGCTTTTGATGTTTGTTTTGTAGGTTCTTGACAAGAAGATCCCTGAAAACCCGAAATACAAACACGTTAAAGCGACCGTTGATACTGGTGAGTGGTCCTCCTTGGAATATCATTCAAATTATACTTATTTTCCATCATTTTTTCCTGTTTTTAAGTATTTTTAATCCTATATTTTTCAGGTTCTAGTGTTACTAAGTACATGGAAAGGATCGAAGACATGAGAAAAAGTATGGTCGCTATACTAAACTGCTTTAAATTCCTCACTCAAATTATCATGTTCGGAGCTCTTTGCTTCAATATTTTAAAATGATCGCACTTAAGCTTACTTATATTTGCTATCTTTGTTTAAGCCTCTAAAGAAGTTCATTTTAAATCCTGTTTACGGAGATCCTTATATTTATATTTCTTCTCACAAAGAATCGTGTTAATAACGTAGTAGAACGGTCTTATGTTTACTAATGAAGTTTTTTTTGCATCATTAACACCTGCAAAGAATCTTAATTCTACTGTTTACCAACCCGTCTCAAGTACTCCAACAATCCTATTATTAATCTTTATTCTTGTTTCCCTCCGTTCTTTTTAGACTATAAATTTAAAAAAGATGAAATTTTCAAGAGAATGAAAGTGTCAACGTTTGCGCAACTAGTAAGTCTTTCATCATGTTATGTCACCAGAATGAATGGAATAATCCCACTTTGAGAAGTTTTCTCTAAATTATTCATCTGTAAAAAAATTTGTGATTTAGGTTTTGCAAGTTGCACAAGTGATTCAAGTTGAGGAAGACAGAGAAAATCTGATTTCTGCTGCAGGTAAGATAGCATTTATTGAATCTATACAGTTATATTTAATCCTTTATTGAAGCTAAGGGTGAGCCAGTAGCATGGTCCTGAAATTTTCTTCTCATATTTTAATACCATAAAACAATCTTCCAATCAGTGGACACCCCTTTTCTCAATATTCTGCGAACTCAGTACTTGTGAGCAGCCCTGGGCAGATCCAGGATTTTACATGTACAAAGGGGGGTGTAAAATCTTATTCAAAGCTCCTTCAAGCAAGGTATCTACTGTATTCTCCATCCAAGTTCAGAAATGGTAATCATCTAAGCCAGGTGTTTTTTGACGCCTTAGGATATGTATATATTTTTTAATTAGATACGATATGCAATCAGATTTGTTGTTTTATTTTCTTTAAAATATTCATATTTTTGATTGTTATCACCTCAAAATGGGGGGATGGATATCCACCCAATCCACTTCAGTCCTCTGTATCCGCTCCTGATGAGATGACCATTGTAATATGGTTTTTCACTGCCGCCAGTCAAAAATATAAAAGCTGAATGATTAGTTTTGATTAATGGCTGAGTGAACAACCAATAATATTTAACAACAAGCTTTTGAAATGTCTGAGTTCACAGAATATATAGAATCACAAGGTTTCTGCTTTATGGAAGTACCACTAGCTGATTATTGCACGCTATGGTGAGAGAATCTCACATAAATCATATTTTCTGTATTATAGGTAGTGAAATGTCAGAGACATCGACATTAGTTCTGGATGAGAAAGAAATGGATGAGAATGTTCCACCATTGATACTGGGTGATGAGAATGAAAGACCTAATACGTCTGGTACTGAGACATCGAGATCTACTCTTCACAGGTACAGTATATACACTTCATCCCCAAATAAGCATGATTCTTTGGGCTAGGAACTACTAGTAGCTCATTTATACTATGTGCCTAATTTTATAGATCTATTGATCAAGTTGATTTTTGTGGAGGGAGGAAAACCAGAGAACCTAGAGAAAAACCCTTGAAGCACAGGAGAGAACCAATAAACAACTTGACTCACATACGAACTGAGCCCGACAGGACTCAAACCTGGGTTGCCTTGGTGAGAGCTCTCACTGCAACATCACCTGTGCCTTCCCTAAATACTAATAAACGTTTATCAATTGTCATAACAGCTTAATTCATGGTGTTGGTGAAATTGATGTCAAGGATAAAGATAACAATCCCCAAACACCACAAGTACAAACACCTGCCACATATGCTCCTGATATAGAATCCATGCCATATTTACTACTTGACCTCAGAGAGAAGGATGCATTTGACAAGTGCCATATTATTGGAGGTAAATAATCAGACATCACTAGTACAGTAGAACTCTCAGTGTTATACAACCACTAGAGAAAATGTCATGATTCCATATTACCACTGTTCATATATTGCTACATGTTAATTGAGACATAATTATGGGACCCAGATGACTAGCTATAATTTGAGTCTTCTGGGTTTTTGGCTTCCGTGAATCAAATTTTCAACAGTCTGAGCTAGTAAATTTTTTTGATCAATGCGGCAAACAAACCAGGCTTCTTGGGCTGTGTTGGTCACGTAATTGTGAAAATGGGTGTAATCAGCACTTGAATGGGTGTAATCAGCACTTGAATGGGTGTAATCATCAATCAAATACATTGTTCCCATTTAACAAATTTCCGATGGTTTAGAGTGGTATGTCCTCTTATTTACCACGATATGACATCAAAAATTGGTCAAAATGTTATGTACTCACGAAGCAAAGCCGAGTGGGTACATAACTAATTTTGACCAACTTTGGACGTTATATCATGGTAAATAAGAGGACATACCATGCAAAACTATTGGAAATTTGTTTTTTACCATAACAAAGTCAAATAAGAGATCCAAAAACAAAGAAAAAACCGTTTGAAGCGCACGCTGGCTACGTCCACGAGCGATTCGTCATTCTATTGGTATGTCCTAATATTTACCACGGCTCTCGACCAATCAGTGCGCGAGAAATTTCACGGTTATGGTAAAATACCTTCTGGACCTGTTCCCATATACCTTTATGTACGTTGATGGTAGTTTGTTGTACATTAACTGATCACGAGAGTTTGTCTTGATCAGTGAGTAGTGATAAAAATAGTGGTAATAGTTAGGATGTATATGTGTCATTTACAGTAGTCGAAGGTAATAAAACTTGAATTACTAATTTACTAATTCTTTTTTTCAGCATTAAACTACCCAACAAGCATGTTATCAAGATCTTATAACTACTTTACAAAAGAAATTCTTATGTTTGTATCCTTTAATAACATATATGATATATCACATTTTCTATTGTCTAATATTCAATTAGATACATATACAGCAGATTTACATATGGTACATGGCCAAGGAAGGGATTAAGAACAAGGGACTTTCCCATTTATATGTACCCATTGTCCAATTATCTTTTTCTAGTAAACACCAGAAAGTTGGAAACCTGACTCAGAGGTTCACCTCAGCCCTCCTTCGCCTGCCTATCAACACATACACATTTATCTAGTATTGTAGGTTTTCCAGAGTACCTGGATAAAAACCCTAGACTGAATTAAGGGTGAGACCTAACAAACTCTACTCACTTGTGATGCCGAGTCTGCTGGGAATCAAACCAGAGTCCCCAGTGGTGAAAGGCAAATACACTACCACTACAAGACCCTTGACTCACTCACCCAGTGCTTATTTTAACATGGTTTGTCTACAGTCTTTTTCTTTGACTCCAAAGTAGAAAAATAAAGTTGGTAAGATAATTATTTTGTATGATGAAGATGAACGGTTAACAGGACCTGCTGCAACCACTTTTGTCCAGCGAGAAGTGGACAACTTGTTTGTCCTTTCTGGAGGTATGTGTGATATATATTGTGTTAGTGTGCATGCTTTATAACTGTTCTGCACACAGCATGTGGGGATTGGCAGTACACAAGCTAGAAAAGTGTTGAAAAGCTCAGCACGATGCTTATCAGAATGCTTCACAAACACTTGTTTAGTGTTGTGCAAATCCCCAAGTGCTTTAAAATTATTGCACACAACACCATATATACGCTCACCAAACATTAGCTACATTAAAAAGCTAACCTTTTCTGATGAAAAGAACACAAGACGTGGTCAGCCACTACAGACACTGGAACGATCAATCTACAAACGCTACCCTCTTAAGGACAAATCAGAGATAAGAAAAGCCTGTTTTAACAAAACTCTCTTTAATATTGAATAAGTCTAGTATACTCAAGTAGAGTAACTCCTATATGTTATTCATAGAATGACGAGGAATAAATTGATTGATTGATTGAACACAGCAAACATTTTAATTATTGCTTTTATAAAATACAAATTAGAATAGATACTATTTTGGATAGGAATGAAATAGAAAGTGCATGTGCATGTTGTGTGCTCTCATAGTGCCAAACAGCCAACCAATCAGGAAACGAAATTTATAACTGTTACAAGTGGTGGTACAGTGTATCAAGGTATAATAAGGAAAACAGAAAATTATAGAATGCAAACAAATGCCAAATGGGATGCAAATTATCAGATAAATATTTTTGATTTTCTATTCTACAGGATTGAAAGTCTTAGCAAAGAAATTTGGTGACTGCATGATAACAGGACGGCTACCAGCATCATGTATCCCTACCCCTCCCCCCTCAAGAAAAGGATCAGGAAAACAAAGATACCCACAGCCTACCACTCCTGGTATCCAGCAACATTTTAACTACTACACATATGAACGTATCCTTTGTCAACACCAACAAATAATTTTTTTTAAATGATTTATTACACTTTTTAAAAGTCATGCAGAACCAAGGGCTTTTCATCTCTGCTTTGCGCCAAATTTATAGACAGGTTTTTCAGTCAGTGAATAGATAATTTATGGCAATTAGCCAATCAAAAGTAAACATTTGCGACATTTTTGAAGCCAAACACAAATCCAATTCTTGCAGGTGAAACAAGAAAACCACTTGTGACTGCTTCAAAATAATTTGTGCTACTCAATATTTTCTTGGTCAACTTTTGAGAGGCTAGCTTAGGATACTTATGATTACCTGACTCTTTTATTTGAGTTTGAACATTGGAAATATCATTCACAGCTACTAATTATTTCTATACTTGGTTCTTCCTTTTTCATGTCAAATAGCAAAACCTAATTTTTTAAAAACCTTAATAAGAACATAGAACTTGAAAAAGTCCAAGAAAAACTGGATGATGAATTACTCAGCCAAGACAGCAAGAGTAAGTGCAATGGGCATACGAGAACGGATTGAAATAGAGTAATTTTATATCCTCAAAAAATAAATTTATTAGTATGAGTTCTAATAACAAATACATATGACTTTTTCAGGTCGATTGAGTTCCCGTGTCTCAAGCCGGTCAGCAGTAAGCTCAGCAAGCAGTCGGTTGTCAACAGCTTCTTCAGCATCTTCAAATAAGAAGTCTGTTTGGAAATAAACATTTGTTTATCCAGGAAAAGCATTATCATGACGACAGTCAGTAAAGACTGATCAAGCATGTTTGGGCTTATTTTTTTAGAATTTTTTCACCATCTGATATTGTCTATGGCCACAGTAGGCAAAACATGAATGAATTACACTATAAATTAATGAAGTTAAAAACATAAATGTTTGTAAACATTGATACTTCTCATAGGACTTTGAGTCTTGCAGGACAAATGTTTGTATTCTTTGATTATTTCTAAAGAATAGTGACAAGTGGCATTACAGGGCTTAAAATAACGGCCAGTATTGGAACTTATCTGTCAAATCTTTGCCTTGCTGGTCATTTTGACCAGTTATGCTGAGCCAGGAATGAGGTATGACTGAGCTAAAACTAATTTGGCCGGTTATCATGGCTGGCTTGACTGTACGGCCGATATTTAAATTTAGCCCTGATATATTGTCAGGCTTTAAACGGCTTAAAAATATTGAAATTACTGCTAAAGCACAAAACAAAATTTGCAAAGCATTTGTCAAGATGCAACTTTTGCCCTGTCAGACTCCAATCATAGTATACCCCACCTGCAAATAACATACATGCTACCACTATAAGTAATTTAATATCTTACATATATGCACAAAGTATGCTTGATTAATGGTGTGTACAGCATTTAATGACTAACTTTCATGAGCATGTTGTCCCAGAAAATATCCATACTACAGGTATATGATAACACAGAAAAGATGGGGGTTTTCCATTGGTTTGGGAGGCACTGAGAAGCCTGGTATATGCATTTGCTCTACTTTAGCACTAATTCTACTCCTACTATCTATATTGAGGTATAGATATTCTGTGGAACAATCATCAAGTCTATTAATATACTAAAAAAGTGCAATGTTGGTGCATAATTTGCAAGTCAAAGCAAATTTTGCTTATTATTATAACTTGTGATTTTGAGCCACCAACATACTAGGTTTATATTGGTGGCTAGGCTGACCTCCCTCCCCCCCCCCCCCCCCCCAATACACTAATAAATGAATGACCCCTAACCACTACTGCTGACAATATGAACAGCTGTCATATCGTAATGAGTAAATTATAAGTAAAATCTGAATGAAAATGAATTAATTACTGTATTCTTCTTTTGCTACTACAAGGGTATGAACCCACAACTACCTCCATGCAACAATTTGGATAAACTTCAACAGTGTGTATAATTGAATAAATGGAATATTAAACATTTATTTTGAATTACTTGTAAAAAGTCTAAAAACAGTCTTCATGAGCATTGATATTTTAATTAATAGCCCTGTTTGACCTCTTTGTGCAGGGGCGAATCCAGTTAGGGAGGGGTGCGCACCCCCTCCTAGCAAAATTGTCCCCATATTTTGAAGATACCCAATATGAAATGTTTTCTTTCTTTGATTCTGAGGATTGCACCCCCTGGGCTGATTTTGTGCCCTGCACCCCTCCCTGAACCAAATCCTGGATCCACCCCTGTTGTGTCTGAAAACTCAATAATCCCTCGATGCTTAATTATGAAATAACTGAGTTCTCTGATTGGTCGAAAACTATGCTAGTTTAGATGATCAAAACAGTGTCCTATTTTAGTCCAGTAGTGCATATTTGTATAGGCAAGAGCAACTGAGCAAAGTGAAGGGGACATCTGGGGGGAGTCTTTGTGGAGGGTTGCAAGTTCTGTTCATTAGAGTAGACCCATGCCTTTTTGCCTAGAGGCAACTACTCCACTGCAAGTCAGTATCTAAAATGCTCAAGTCATTTCTTTTTCTGCATCTTCTGAATATGCATTTTCATGCAAAGAATGAAATTCTTAATTCAGCTAGCCGTTTATTGTATACTTTAAATTAGCCTTAAATAATTGGGAAGATAGTGGTCGCTTTAGATTGGTGGTTGGATTAAAGAAGATAAAAGGCCGACCAGGTGTGACTACAGTATATGATATCCGGCGGTATAATGTGATTAAGTATGCGTGTTCTTAGAACTGCACATAACAGACTTGCCAGGTCATGTTATACGGGTTCATACATCGATCGCTATAAAAAAATTGATTTTGAAGACTTTAGATACCGGTGATGGCCTCCTTTTAGGCTTCTTTGTACTTAATGAGTTCAGCTGAGGAGCCCAGTGTCGCAGATTTGCAAGAACTACTGCAATACTTTGCGAAAAACACCTACAAAGCTCGCGGAACAGATCCCAAAGTAAAGCGTACTTTCATTATAATTTGCCACGTTTGGACACTCTTCTCTCTTAAACTAATTTAACCTCCTTTAATATACTTGTACTTGATTAATTTTGCAGATTGAACTTATCCAGAAAATATGCCATAATTTGTTCGCCAAGGATTATAAATTTTCGGTAAGCTCTTGGTTTGCATTTAGTCCGTTCTGCTGTGTTGTCATTTTGGCTGTCTTGAATTTTATTTTCCTCAAAATCGAATTGCTTTATATAATACTTGTGCTCGAAAATACAAAAATATACTTTATTAAAGCCAGCTTTGTCATTTTTAAGTTGAAGGGTTCTAAATTCATTGTTTTTCTCCAGACAATTTCAAACGAGAACGGTGAACTATGTGGTCACTACCCGATAAAGTTAGTCATCCTGGAATCGGAAGCCGGCCAAGAACGGGACAAGTAAGTCAAAAAACCCTAATTTCTCACATCCTTTTATGAATTCTACTCATGATTTACAACAAATAGAGGTTTTGGGGATATTTTTGATGCAGTTTCTGGGTTTTGCTCGGGTTTTGTTTATGTTCTACGTGTCACACGGTATTACAACTTCCTCGACACGTGATTGTTCATTGTTTTGATCATCTTATCCTTCATCAATTTTTTTTTTCCTAATCTTTTTCTTCCACGCAGATTTATAACTGTTAGCTGGATAAACGAACCTTTTCATTGCCTATATTTGTTTTTGTTATAATCAGCACTTGTATAAAATTTTGACGTTATTGTTTCGTTGAACAATTGTTGTACATAAATATTGTACATTTACATAATGAAATGAATATGTTTATATATTAGTGACGATCGATGCTGTATTGTCCTGTGACAGTTTTATCTTGTACATATACTAATAGGGTCTTATTGGATTGTGTCATTTTGTAGAATAAATGATAGCTCCAATCTCAGAGAGCTGTTTATGAAGGCAAGGTTTGCAAGATGTCGTTCTCGATTTGTTATTCCTGTGATATTATACGAAAATAAGGTATTTTCTCTTTATAATCTAGAGCACTGGCTTCGTTATTTCTAGCCATTTTTTTCATGTTTTGTTTTGAAAGTTTCACGGAATTGTGACTAGATAGATAAGAAAAACAACTGAAAACCATTGCACAGTAAGCAAGAATGTAAAATTATAAATTCGAAAGCCATTCCAATGCTATGCATGAATAACAACAATTGAAAGCCATTTCAGTGTTATGCATAAATAACAACATTGGAAAGCCATTTCAGTGTTCAACTTGAATCTAAACAATGGAAAGACATTTTAATGTTCAGCATACTATAAGAAGTGTAGAAAGCCATTTCAGTGTTAAAGCATGCTATACCATAGACCTTGTACCTCCATATAATCTAACAATCTAGATATCTGTCAAGGCTGATTAGCGTGCAGTATCTTATTCACCCCTGTTCAAATGTTTAAAATGCATCTTTCCAAGTATAGTACTGTTTAATTTGAAAACAAAATCATTTTCAGAATATTTGCCGGTCAGCAACTTTGTCAAGTGCTCCAGAAATATATGGTCGTTCCAGTTATGACTTCATATTTGCAGGTAAGCATATATATTGACTGCATTCAAACCTTATAAGAAATGAAACAGCCTTTTCTGTGCTCCAGTAATACAACACACAGGACGTGCCAAGCATGAGAAAAGTATAAGGAGAAGCATATAAACCATAGTGCTTACAACACTTCCACTGTATGTGTATTACTAAATGGAGCACAACAAAAGCTGTCACTGTTTTGCTGAGTTTGCAGATGATTTTAGCACTGTGCTCCGTGCTCTAAGTTAAGGTAGCTTGTCACTGAGCTAGAATTACTTCCATATGGCTGGTGGCTATAAACCATCTATAGATTGAGATTGAATAAGCATTAATAATGGTTCAAATGCTATAGGAGGAGAGAGTATTCCAGTTGAAGAATCCAAGTCTGAAGATGCCGCAGAATACTACCAAGGGTATATTTTAATGACATTTGTTTGTGAAGTAATATTTGAGAGTTAATAAATGAAATTATTCCATCTTAACATCAATGTCAGTGTTCAATATTATGCAATATTATGCAAACTTATGGCCATAAGCCAGTCATGCACCCTGAAATTTAATTGCTATTTTTTTGCCGTCAATCAAAATTGATCAGTTGGGAACTTTTACACTTTTGACTGACATTATTAAAAAACTAAATTCCAATTGGCAACTCACAGCTATTGAGTTTGATTGAAAGAAAGATTGAAAATTGCACAAAAAGAATTAAGAATATGGTTCTTGTACAATCCACAATTTTTGTTTTAGTTTGCATAGTTTTTTATTTTGCTTTGTTTTGTTATGTTAGTATGTTTGACCGTATCCGAGGCCAGGACATTAAACTTCTTAAAGAACTGAAAGTTGGTTATATTTTTGACCTGATGGTGGAGAAGAAAAAAGTCAAGTATGGCATGAAGTATGTTCCAAATTTTGTTGTCACATTTTTCTTTTAGTGTTTTTCCATTTCACAATATTATTTCATTTTTTTCATCTTCTCTTGTCTTTTCTCTTTCATCTTTCCTCTGCTCTCCCTTTACTTTCTTTTCTTCCTATCTTCTAACCATATATAATGGGTATTGATTTTTCACATTTTGTTTCTTTTTTTTTAGTTTTCCCATTCATCTTCTTCTCTCATCTCCTTTCCTTCCCACTTCCCTTTCACTTCTAGCCATAATTAATAGATATATTCAAATATGATAATCCTAGTCTGTAGCTGTAAGAGGGTTTTCAATGAGTAGAATGAGATACATTTTCATCACTGGGGTTAGGGGTGGAGTGTCAGATTCATCAGCTGTTTTCTTCCAATGAGCAGACTGTACCAATTTACTATAGTTAATAATAATATTTGAAAAGCAAAGTCTGAATCCTATTTTGTTTTATTTCCACAGTGTAACCTCATCAGAGAAGGTTGACAAGGCTAACCGTTATTCCGACTTCTGTCTCTGTTGTGTTCCGTACCCTGGCTGTGAATTCTTCAGAGATTTTAAAGGAAAAGGCTACAGTGCTGATGGATTGTATTTTGACTGGAAACAAGTACGACATGATTTTACTTATTTCATAATTAAACCTACCAATATTTTAATTAACTTAAAAGTCCTTGGGTTCTGGCATGGTATGTGGACACAGGAGTTGAACCCAGGGAAGCCATTGCCAAATTATCACCCCTCCCTCCCCTCCCAAGGCAGTTTTGAGTTATGTCAAAATTCCTATCCTGGAGGAATAGTTTAGGTCAAATTCCCTGGATGACTCTCCTCTCTCCCCCCTCCCCCCCCCCCCCCCCCAATGGGGATTTGCATTGACCTAAATTTGTGTAAAGATCCATTTCCAATGGGAAACTTGAAACTACGTAGTTTGAAAAATATTGAGAATTATTGTAGTAAGCAAAGAAAAGTTTAGGCTCAGATTTCAGCCGTCAGGGTTTCGTACACGCCCGCAATAACCGAAGCTGCATACGAAACTGCAACTGCTAAAATCTGAAATTAAGAAAACCTGTGAATACATGAATACATGAATCAATGTCTATAAATTTCATGTTTTGTAGGATTATGTTGATGCAGAGATTACTATACCAGAAAAATTACAATTTCAGCTTGGAATTGAATGGAATCGATATGAGGTATATATGCATGCCGAATGTTGCTCAAGTGTTACAAGTAGCATACATATTTCTGACACAACAGATCTTTTACACCCATTTCCATAATCAGTTTCAGGAGGAGAAAATGAAAGTTCAGGGTGGTGTTGGGGGGAAGGCACAAAAACAATTCCATTGATTGTAGTTTTTCTGACTTGTTTCTTTTCCAGGGCTGGGATTTAATCATGTTAACTCAAAACTATTTGCTACTTCTTCTAAATTTTATCAAAAATGGTAAGTTTCCTTTTCCTGTTTTCACTATGATAGTGCTTTTCATATTTCTGCAACCTAACCTACTCCAGACATCTGACATTTTGGCTTCCATCAATCAAACTTACAACTGGCCGAGGTCATTCTGATCAAGCAATAAGGAAATTCCAGTCACTATGCAGCCATTTTCACATGAGAGTATTTTAATTGCTCATGATTTGAATGAACTCAGCCCTTAGTAAATTTGATTGACAGGGGTGGTAAACACCAGATGTCTGGAGTTGGTAGGTCACAGAAATATGAAAAGTACTGTAAGTCAGAACTCCAATATGAGTTAACTATATATCTTTCCCCACAGCTGAAAGCTGTGAACTGATAGCTAGGGTGTGTATTTAATAATGATGCTAATTTTTTGTCCTTTCTTTCAGGTGATAGTGGTACATTAATTCATTGTATTTCTGGCTGGGACAGGACTCCTCTCTTTGTCTCTCTTGTTAGACTCTCACTCTGGGCAGTAAGTCAACATTATCTTATTATCACATTATAACAACACACTATCTCAGGACAATGCTATTAGCTATTCCAAAGTTGAGGGAAAAAATGGGTCAAGTTGGCATTACAGTGCATTGTGGGACTGTTGATGGGGATGAAATAGATGTCATATTGGAAATATGTCAGCTAAAACATTCCCACAATGCACTGTAATTCAAACTCGACTCAGTTTTTGTCTGAACCTCAGAATGGCTAGTAATGATCTTTGTTGGTTGGTTGGTAGTATGCAGTTTTTACTGATAAAGATCCCCTCCACCCCACTCCCCCACCCCTTTAAGAACAATGACATAGACTGCCTGTACTAGATAAGACTATGAAAAGAGGAAAAATTCTGGCCTGGTATGCTTTTGAGCTAACTTTGTTAATAACTATATTTTTAGGATAAGAAGGCTCATAAAAACCTCAATGCAGCAGAGATTCTGTACTTAACTATTGCTTATGACTGGTTTTTGTTTGGGTATGTAAACCACATCATCTCATCAATCACCTCATATATCGCATGTATTGTTAAAATATCATTTTGATTTTGACGTTTTCTTTTTCCCATTCCCAACATTCAGCTTGGGTGTAATATTTTCCCATTTCATTCCCTAGAGTATCATTTCTTTGTTTAACAGTTGCACATGAGAAGACACATGATTAAAGATACAACTCAAACAAAGAATCTAATTCTCAAGAGAATGACACATTGTCTGAAATGGGAAAACATTACACCCAAGCGTTGTCACTAAAAAATGAGTATTTTTTTCCCAACAGACATGACCTGGCAGATAGAATACAAAAAGGAGAAGAGGTAAGTATTCTACAATGCAGTTCCATGCATGATTAACGCGGTCTGGAATAGATGCATCAAGAGTTCCGCGCTGCTGCTCAATGTGAAAATATTTAGTGAAAATTGTACTTGACAAGAAAGATACAACTAAAATATGGCATATTTTACAAATCTTATCTCACTTTTTAATCCCCTGAGCAGTAGCGCTTAGAGCAGTAGCGCGGAACTCTTGATGCGTGTTTGCAGCTCAAGTTGGAGGACAAAACAATAGGTTCCATTTCTCAGGAATGGGAGATTGAAATTCTTTTGTTTTGCCCTCCAAATTGAGCCGCTTTGACGTCATGTGAAAGGGGTCTATAGAATCAACTGTGTTGCATACAGTCCTTGTAGTGACTCAAAGCTTTGAATATTTTTCCTTCCAGGTTTTCTATTTTTGTTTCCATTTTCTAAAGTACATTGGTTCAGATGTTTTTTCTATGAACTCCTTACAGCAATTTAAGTAAGTATATAAAATCGCGCTTGATTTATTGGTTGGAGCAGTTTTCTTATGACTATGAAAAACTTACGGCACGGACCGAGCCTCGCCGTGACCGTGTCTGTGCCGTGCCGTATATGAAAACATTTGACATTTCGTGCCGTGTCCGCACCGTGCCTTAACCATGCCGTGTGCCTTGACTTTTCACACTCCTGTGAAATCTGCACTAGCCTTTCGGTGGATGTCAATCAAAGTCATGAACGTCAATTCAAGAGCACGTGCCAATGGAATGTCATGGTAACGCCTTGATTGACGTCCACCGAAACCTACATCGTCGCGACGAAGATTCCGCGGGTGATATTGAGATTCTCTTCTCAACTCTTATTTAATGGCCACTTTGCTTACAGCGCGACGCGCCTTACCGTGGCCACCCTGCCAAAGTTTCGTACAAGTACGATAAATCACTTATTGCAAAGAATTTCCACATGAAAAAGACTACGAAAGTATTAAGTGTTAGCAAGCCAAAAGAGCAAAACTGGTTTTAGAAATAGAGATTTTTAAGCATTTTCTTCAAGTTCTTGCTCCGAATTTCAAATATTTGCGGTAACAACAAAGCAAGTTCACATGCAAATTTACAGATTCTCGCTTTCTGATTGGTTAACTTGTAAAAAAGTTTGTTGGGTGGCTACGGTAAGGCGCGTCGCGCTGTAAAAAGTTTGACAATCTTCATTTTTTTGTTTGTCAGGGATCAAACTATTCCTAGTTCAGTCACGAGACCAAGATGTGACTCTGGTGTCCAGTTTGATGGTGCTGTCTTGCTTGGTAAGTAAGCTGTAAAATACCCACGATAACCATTCTTATGAGAAGCCATTTCAATGTTACGGCATGCCGTACCGTGTACGTGCTGTAAGTCAGTACTGTACGTCTCCCACTCGTACGATAACCATTCTTATGGGAAGCCATTTCAATGTTACGCCATGTCGTACCGTGTATGTGCTGTAAGTCAGTACTGTACGTCCCCCCCACTCATACAATAACCATTATTATGGGAAGCCATTCTAATGTTACGCCATGTCGTACCGTGTAAGTGCTGTAAGTCAGTACTGTACGTCTCCCACTCATAAAATAACCATTCTTATGGGAAGCCATTCTAATGTTACGCCATGTCGTATCGTGTACGTGCTGTAAGTCAGTACTGTACGTCTCCCACTCATACAATAACCATTCTTATGGGAAGCCATTCTAATGTTACGCCATGTCGTACCGTACACGTGCTGTAAGTCAGTACTGTACCTCTCCCACTCGTACGATAACCATTCTTATGGGAAGCCATTTCAATGTTACGCCATGTCGTACCGTGTACGTGCTGTAAGTCAGTGCTTTACGTCTCCCACTCATACGATAAGCATTCTTATGGGAAGCCATTTCAATGTTACGCCATGTCGTACCGTGTACGTGCTGTAAGTCAGTACCGTATGTTTCCCAATCATACGATAACCATTCTTATGAGAAGCCATTTCAATGTTACGGTATGTCGTACCATGTACGTGCTGTAGTCAGTACCGTATGTTTCCCACTCATAAAAATACCACTCTATGATGATCGAACCACGGTAGTCAGAGGTGCGCATTACCAGCGTATGAAAAATAACATTTTCAAACTGAGTATATATTTTCTTATTGCAGAGCAATGGCATGGTGAAGGCAGTAATACGAGTCTTAGTAGCTGTGGTAGTGGTAGTGGTTGTTCTGAGTCTCGTCTTAGTTATTTTATTGGTCAAGAGGTTCCCGACATCAACCAATCCTCTACTCACTCCACGTTAATAAAGTATGTAAAAACCTTCAGTACCCTGAAACAACCTCTGGACTGATCTAAGTCAGGGCATGGCTAACTCACAGATGAATCAACCTCTGGGCTGATCAAAGTCATGCCACGGCTAACCCCGGGGGGGGGGGGGGGGGGACTCGGAGGTCGAAGGGACGGGGATGCTCGCAGTCCCTTTTAGGGGTTGAAATCGAGGTTTCGGTCCCGCTTAGGGTGTTATGAACGAGAATGCCCACCAGCTGAGTTTTGTGGTCCCTTTTAGGGGTTTCTATTTTATCTATTTTATACATTTTATTCAAAATCTATTATAAAAGGGTTCAGTTAACGATTTGTATATGACGACGTCGTCATAAACTCATACGAGCAGAAGGCGTTTGATGTTAATAAATTAAATCGAGAAACCCAGCCTTGGATACGTTTTTGCTTGGTCCCTCTTAGGGGTAGAATTTTATCCCTGCCACGCCCATAAACTGACAACACAGGTCCCTTTTAGGGTCCATCTTTAAGATTTTCGGCGAGCATCCCCACCCTCTTTCAATAGGGAGTCCCCCCCCCCCCCCCGGGCGGCTAACTCACTATATGATTGGAATTTTGTCCTAACTAACTCTGTCATGCATAGTAGCGTGCACCAGAATTTCATTTCATTTTTTCATTTCTCATTTCTCCCATTTATTCCCAGTGGAGCATCAACGCCCAATGCTCATTCTTCTCAGTCGTCTCTCAACTCTTCGCCTCGTTCAACTCGTTCGTTTACTAATGTTTGTGAACAAGAGTCTGACGTCATAGCACAGTCCACCAGCCCTCTGCCTGTACCCAGGAGATCCAGGAAAACCTCTATGAACTCTGATCACGTGAGTTAACCCCACCAATAGAAACAGAGATTCTATGATTTGCGTCACCAACTATCCAGAGCTCTATTGGCTACTGAAACAAAGAGATTTTTCGTTGAATGAGAAAAGATCCCGTGAATATTGCTATAGACCCCTTGCACGTGACGTGCATGAAAGTAGCTCAATTTGGAGGACAGAACAAAATAATTTTAATTTCCTTGGAAATGGAATCCATTGTTTTTTCTTCCAAATTGAGCTGCATCCCAAAGTTCTGCAAGGGGTCTATACTCTATTCCCCTCTCACGTTCGTTGTTTTGTGTTATTTGTTCTTTCACCTTCAATTCAGTTATTGATGATCTTCTTCTTTTACAGAGATCATCATCGTCTTCAATTTGTGGAAGGTAAACTATTCTAATTCTGCTCTACGATTATGTTACAGTCAAACTAAGAAAACCGTGAACACCTAAAATATGTCTGGAATGTTTGTGTTTGATCACAAAGTTTCAAACTTCATATTTTAGTTTTATTCTCGTGAAATTAGAGATTTCTATTCGAGACAGACGGATACACGACAGAAGGATTCAAAACAAACTCTTTTCATGGTGGTGGAAAACATCGTTTTTACAAGCAACGGCCTAAATAAACATTCCAGACATATTTTAGGTGTTCACGGTTTTCTTAGTTTGACTGCAAATAAAAACTTTGGAAATTGGAAGTTTTTCGTTTTCATGGTTGAGTAATAAGTAATAAAATAGTCAACCATACTGCATGACCTCATAGACCTCTTTACCTTGGGCGTAATGTTTTCCCATTACAGACCACGTGTTATTCCCTTGAGAATAAGATTATTTGTTTGAGTTGTATCCATATTCATGTGTTTTCTCATGCGCAACTGTTAAACAAAGAAATGATACTCTAGTGAATGACACGTGGTCTGAAATGGGGAAAAATTACGCCCAAGCTACTCAGGCTCATTCTCTGGTCGAGGTTCATTTTTTTGCAATGCCCGAATCTCAACCACCCTTCTGGCCGAGTTATCTGGTTACTGAATGTTATATCGTATATCATATCATTGAATAACATGCCTGTGGTTATCTGGTGTTTCAGTTGGCAGTTGGTGTCAGGCACAGGGAGCCCAAAGGGAACCACTACAGTAGGACATGGAATCAGCACTAACAGTCTGTAAGTTGTCTTGTTGATAGCTAGTCTTCTTGTGTCTAGATATGCTTGTTTTAACACATTTAGCAAAGAGGTAACTCGTAGTGGTACCCTGTCTCTTTACACTGTCTCGTGCAAGAGAACTTAGATTTTTAGGTTTGAAATTCCATATTTTTCTGTTTCCTGCCAATTGCAGTGGGAAGTTTAATGGGAAGTCCTCTCTCTCCTTTCATTCTTTTCAGTGGCCCTTGAATAAGTGATCTTTGCTCTGTATTTATCTTTATCATCATCATCATCTTCATCGGTCATCATTATCATCATCATCTTCATCATCATCACCATCATCTCCATCGGTTATCATCATCACCATCATCTTCCTCGGTTATCATCATCATCTTCATCATTATCATCATCATCACCATCATCAGCAGCAGAAGCATTATAATTACAACTAACTTATCATCATCATCATCACACATGGTACATCTTCATCATCATGTCAATAATATATCATATCATTATATCTTTAGATGTGAAGCCATAGAAGAAGTATCCCCTCGTCAGCAGCGGTTAGACAACGTTCGTACTCTCTTCGTCAAAATCTACGCCAAAGTCATCGGTTACCCCATCCAAGAAGGCAACACCTTCGCCAATATCTTCGATCACGTGACTGGGAGGATACGCGAGAGCTGGAGTACTGTGGTCTAGTATAATTATTATTACTATTATCATTATTCAACATTTTTAATGAAAATTAGAAAATATATATGAACATGTTACCGTGACGCAGTCATCACACAAATGGAGTTCAAAAATGTAAGAATTAGATGTGACTATTATTATTATGATAAGGTGAAGAGACCATTCTTATCATGCTAGTCGGACATCTCCAAACGTATGGGTTTTTTTTTGGCCTTTTTCATTCATAAAAGGTGCGGTTATACGAGCAACAAAATCGTGCAACCTGTCGCGCAACATTGTTGCGTTGCAAGTTGCAGAGTGAATGTGGCTCGTATTACCACCCCGTGCAAGAACAAAATGTTGTTGCGCGACTTTGTTGCACCAAGTAGAAGCTTCTACTTTGCAACAAAGAAAATTTGTTGCGCGCGGGATAACATAACAATGTTGCGCGATAAGTCAACGAATTTGTTGCCCGTATTACCGCACTTTAAGAGGAATATCGAGCAAGGCACAGCTCAGCCTGTTATCTTAGTTACAGATTGCCATTCACAATTTTAATTTTCCAGCCTAGTATAGTTTACCAGTGTTGGTGGCAATGATGTTAAATAATGAACGATTTTTGAACCGTAGAAAAGTCTGGTTTTCACTGAGGACGGAAGCAACCCAAGAATTATTGAAAACATAAGAACGCTTAGGACTGAAGTAGGAGGAGAATTAAGGGGAAAATCCTGCCTTTCTTGCTTATTTATCGTTCTTACTGCTTCCGTCAATACCCACTGAAAACCAGCCTTTGTTGAGATTGGATTTCTTTTGTGGGGATTTTTTAAGTATTTGGTCTGTTAGAGAATCCAATTGTTTATGAGAATAAGTAATTTGTTTAATGCCAGAGGGTTGCACACATCGATAGCAGGTTTTGTGATCGAAAGAGTAGTAACTTGCATATAGCATTTCATAACTGTCGATATCATTTTTGCATGAAAAGTCCGTGGAATATACGGAACAAGATTTGCGCTGTTGCACACAACATGCCAGCGACTGAGGGAATCCACGAAAGTGACTGAGATACTGTCCTACAATTCATCGCATTTTAATTATATTTGCATCTGGGAACCATATGTTACATGATACAAGTGTAATGTGAATGCGATTGTAAACTGGCCTACTGTCTCTTGTGCTTCCCTCGAAATTTAATTTTGAAAAAGTAAAATAAAAGCTATTTTCATAATTACGCGACAAGCGCAGCCCAAGACGTCAAGTTTTTTGGCTGCCATCAATCAAAAAATACTAACCCAGACCGTTGAAAATTTGAATTATAGCTATTTTTCTGGGTCGCGTAATTATGAAAATGGGTATATGGACTGAACGAAAACTCGTTATGATGACTGAAGGACTGAACATTGAACTGCGTCACTACAAAGATCAATCACTTTGTTTGTACATAAAAAAATAAATGCAAAAATTCGAAAACGAGTCTGTATATGGTAAACAGTGGGTAACGGCGCGGCGTTCTGAGACAGGTTTCAGTTGCACGAGTAAAACGTAGCTATACTTTGAAGTCGTAAACTTTCTCGCACGGAAAGTTCCACATGACTTTTATGTTGCACTAGGCAGTTCGTCGACAAACCTATCGTATTACCGCACTATTCCACACAAGTTTCTCGTGTAACAGGAACATGATTGAACAACTGCAGTAGTGCTTTCTAAAGGAGGCAAAACTGGTGAAAAACTTTTCGCATGGATTGAAGATAAATTTATGGCCAGCATGGGCAAGACGTCATCGGCACTTCACAATATAGGACATTTGCACTAACATTTATACCATTTCTCCTCTGTCACATAGTGTATGAGGTGCAACTTCACGTTCTTGCTAATATCAAGATGCTCTTTTCATTTCTGGAGCTCATTTTGACGCTGGTGCTTGATTTAAGGGGGTGAGTAAACAAACAGCACAGTTAACTCACAAGCTAATTGGCGACAGTCCATCACGGACGAAAAGAAAGCGATCACGTGTTTAGTTGGTTAATAACCACGTGACAACAATGATAAGTGAATCCCGAGAAGTAATGATACACGAGTCTGAGTTTAATCTTCATTTATTTGATAGATATATTAGAATTAAATTTCATCACAATAGCTAAAACGAATCTACGATTTTCTGTGACATTTTAACCGGCATATTATTTGGGAATATTAGAAATTGTTTTGTTTTTTATTGATTCTACTTGGCAAACTCACTGAAACTTGTCAATGTTCTCGTGAAAAATATCAGTGTAAAAAGTGGTAAACGGTGCTAATCTTTCCAACCAATCAAATCAAGGGGCATTACTGATCGTCCAATGAAAATGTGACGTGACATTGCACGTAAAAGTATGTGATATCTTCACCTATAGGGATGATTCATTCATCTTTCTATCTTGATTTAAAAAAATAGTACAATTGTTTTCGGTCTGGTTTACCAATTCAACACTCTGGTAATAATTTCTATCAATGTAATAGAAACTGCATATATCATTACAATGGACCTCGCTTCCCTTCAGAGTGACCGTGAACACTATTAACTATGCCGTGAACTACACAGATAGATCCTGTAAACCATACATTAACCATGTTTAGTATAAATACAAAGGTGATTATACAAAATCGCGCGCTCTGATTGGTTTTCTATCTCGGATTATCAGCCGATAATCACCTTTTCGGACAAAATGGCTGTCGCGCTTTTAAAAAATAAAATATTTTAACTTTCAATGTTGTTTCCTTCTTTCTTTTTTGAAATAATCACCTTTTTATTTATACTAAAACAATTATTCACCTCAGGCTCAGTGATTATCGATGAATATTTACCTCGCAGCTCGAAGACTCGCCGCTCGGTAAATATTCATCGATAATCACTTCGCCTTCGGCGAATAACTGCTAAGTAAACTAAGGTAGAAAAAAAGTTTGTATATTGTCTTGTCTTGACTGATTCTTCTGATCTTTGTTTGTTTGGCATCAATGGAATCATTCTCGTAAACTAGAAGAAAACAAAAGGGATTTTATAACAAAATGTTTTGTTACTTTATTAAAGAAATAGAAAACGCACGCGCGTGCTCTGTGCAGTTATAAAGCACGCGGGGATGGGCAGAATACGAGAGAGTGTTCTAACAATCCCCAAGTGCTTCAATATATAACTTCACACAGCAAGTTTTTTTATTTCTTTTATAAAATACAAATGCGAGCTCGTGCTGTGTGCTCTCATAATGCACGGTAGAAGTCTTTTTGTTTCACATGACGAATCACTACATATGCATGGCAACACAATAGTGCAAAAACTCCCATTCCTACTTACCAATGCTCAGCTTGCAGGAGGCTCAGGAACTTACAGACTCGTTCAGGTTTGTTAGTCTGAAAGAAAAAAATAACGTTATTTGTCTGACATTGACTGCGCGAAACCTTTACTTTACAAGAGGTTATCAGTCCGACAATTTGTTTGTCATTTCGGAGCCGATTGAGTGATGATTCCCATGTATCCCCATGTACGCATGTCACAACCAGGATATTGTGGAACGTACGTCATTGGCGTAGCCAGGTCCCATTATAGTGCATTTTAGTATACCTAAGCACAGGAACCGAGCAAAGCGAGGGAGCCATCTAGGGGAGTCTTTCTGGAGGGAAGTTCTGTTCGTTAGTGCAGGCACGTGCCCGGCTTTTTGCCTAGAGCCAGCTACAACACTGGTACGTCAAGAGAAAGATATGTACAATACCTGATAAGCCATTTGTGCTAGCATGATTATCTTCTTGATGCCCACGTAAAGACTACAACAAAGATGAAAAGACAGTCAACAGAGAATGACAAACTGTGCAAAGGTTGAAGGGAAAATGTCAGTAATGGTGCGAGAAGAATAGACCGTTTTCACATGACGTCAGAGCAGCCACGACGGTTTATAGATAAGTCTTATAGACCCCTTGCAGCACGTCGGAATGCTGCTCAATTTGGAGGACAAAACAATAAAGTTTTAAATTCTCGGAAAATTGAAATTCTTTCGTTTTGTCCTCCAAATTGAGCTGCGTTGACGTCAAGGTGATGATGAATGATGATGAATATACAGCATACCCTCTGTCTCCAATGTCTCTTGAAATCTCTGCTATTTCATTGTCATCAAACAGTTTGGTTTCCTGGTGGATGGGTGGTGGTAAAATTCAGTTAGGAATCTAAACATTACGTGTTAACAATCTTGTCCACCTCTCTCTGCCTCTATCGCCCCATCCTACTCTATAGCAATGCTTTGTCACACCGCCCCCACCCCTTCCTTCCCACTAAGCCCTGCTTTATCCATTTACATCTGATTGTCCAAGGAATACATGCCCTACCCAACCCTGGTCTGTCCTGCCCTCACCCTCCCTACAGTTCCCCACTAAGCCCTACTCTATCCATATGCAACAGGATCATATACCAGGGCTCGAAATAGGGGCCTGCCAATGACCAAAATGCAGGTCAAGTTTAAAACAGTTTTGAACTGCCAAATGGAAAATAAAAAGCAGGGGAATTTTGCTACAAAATTATTTATCCTGCCGAAAATAAGAAACTGTCTGGCCATTTATCTTTTCTATTTCGAGCCCTGTATACACCACAGAATGGTATACGGTCAACTATTGAGGTGTATTACCTTGAGGACATTCAGTATATGTTGTTTGCTTGTCAGGTTAGGTACATGGATAACAGTATTGAACACTTCTATCAGTCCCATTGGTTCCAGTATGTCACGGCAGCTAGTGGTGCCAATAATAATCAGTCTTCTACCCTGCAATTACAAGTACAACATCATAATTATGCCACCAACACAGCCCAAGACGTCTGGATTCTTTCCTCGAGATGATTAACAAGTAAATGTATAAGATATCAAAAAACGAATGTGTACTGATTGTATACCTTTCGAAGCTTTTTCTTTAGCAAAACGAGAAGTGCTTGTAGAACAGTGTTGGAGAATCGAGGTCCAATGCTCACATAATCTGGTCAAGAAAAAACAAGAAAAACATTTCAAATAACTAACTTCGTTATTCAGATCCATTCACAAGAATTATTAGGCTGAAAAAGCAATCGGGTTCAAGCTCAAGACAGGCGCATCACGAATAAGAGTTTTTTCTATTGAGACAGAGTTGTGAATTCAAGAGTAGAAGTTCTAACGTCACATACCGAGTAGCCTTTCAATGTCATCTACAATGACACAGCTGAGGTCAGACTTATCTGCATCATCGAATATCTATCCAGGAAGAACAAACCATGGTTATTTTGAATCAAACTTGTAGTACATATAACTATAGCAATGGGTCACTATGACTATGGAAAACATTACTGACATGTTGCTACGTTACCAAGGCTGTATTGTTATTGGTCAGTTAGTGTTAACACGCGCAATGTGATTGGTTGTATTGTGATTGGTCAGTGAGTGTTGGCTCGTGCTATATGATTGGTTGATTAGCAAGGGTAAGCAATGACGTGAGCGTGCCGTGTGCTTTAGTTTGCACCAATCAAACATCACTTCCTGCATTAGAGTAGAAATGTTTGGTACAACAAACACACGGTACGGTAACGGTACGCATGGAACAACTTACCTTCTTGATGGCCTGATATTTAGCGCTGTCCACAAAACCAATCATGTTTTCTGGGGTACACAGCTTGATAAATGGGAAGTCTGAACCAAGAGCCATCTGGACAGCCAGTGCTGTTTTACCTGATGCAACAGGACCTGAAAAAAATACCATGACAACAATGTCGCAACAGATAAACGGGCAATAGATGGCAGTGTATTGTTGATTAGCCGGTCGCGACTGTTGTCTTGTTCAGCGCGTACCAACAAAAACAGAGTTAATACAATACAGTATCGAAAAGACAAAGACTTGCCTTCCAAGAGGACAGTTATAGGTGAAGTAATGTCCTGTACACGAGTCTGTTGAAGCATCAATCGGCCATCATCAAGGATATTATCTATTTCATTGCACCAACGAATTACACCTAAAACATAACCAGACAGGAAGCAAGATTAAACATCACTTGTTGTATTGCTGTTCTTCCAACAAAAACCAGATTTTTATTTGAAATATTTCAAATACATTTTTGTTTCTTTTACGTTGAATTTTATTATTGATTCTCGATTCTAATCAGACAAACTTCTGACGAATGGTACACGCGTCTACCGGAAGAACCGAAAAGAGCGGGAACAGTGGATTACCACAATCAGAAGACTGAGTTTTCCAGAACTTTCCGATCGGAATGACCAACCGGAATTTCCGTTTTTTTCCGGGTAATTGGTAAGCACCCCAGAAGACCTTAGCTGACAAAGCATTGACTAAATAAGCTATATTTCCATCTAGAAGCATCAGTGTCATCAGGGACAAAGCAGGGTTTAGAGAAAGAGAGAAACAGTAAAATACCTTCTGCCACGTACAGCTCTAGATTATCATCACTTGGACCAAATGCCTACCAAGAAAATGATATTGAATAAATAATTTAACTCCATTTGCAGACCGTGATTTTGCTCTAATACACGCATCAAGCATTCCGCGCTACTGCTCTAAGCGCATGCTCAGGGGATTAAAAAGTGGGATAATATTTTGTAAAATATGCAATTTTTTGGCATATTTGACTCAAAATTCGCTTAACGGTACATGATCTTGAATATTTAATGAAAATTGTGTTTGACAAGAAAAATACAACTAAAATATAAAAAGTTTTACAAAATATTATTTCACTTTTTGATCCCCTGAGCATGCGCTTAGAGCAGTAGCGCGGAATGCTTGATGCGTGTATATGACCAGGGGCGGATTCAGGGGGGTGTCCATTGGTGTGCCGGACACACCCCCCCACCCCCCCCCCCCCCCCAAATAAATCCATGAGTACAAATTAAATAAGTCAGATTAGGATTATTGATGACGTCACTATATCATTTTTTTTCCATTTCGGACACGTGCACCCCCCTTGTCAATTTCTGTATCCGCCCCTGAATATGATAACTTAGCTCTGCAGGCTTTACTAAACCCAAGGCCAACTTACAGGCTTGATGTCATGTTCAATTGCTTGGTTGAAGTCCTCACGTCTGATCATAATTTTCTCCGCAGCCTCTGGGTCAATCTCAAAGTTATTTGTCATCTACAATAAAAGTCATGATACAATAAAAGATTAATACCTATAAATGGGTAGTCACTGGTATCAAATTATAAGTCATTGGAAATGCTAATTTCTGCATATAGTTGACATGTGAGAGCATGGGCATCCATTAACACAAACTTCCACATCTTCCCCTACAATAAATATCATTGGAAATGCTTTTCCGGTACTTTTTTAGGCATTCCTGGACAGAAGTTGTAGTGCATGGATACTCAGTGACCCCACCTCACCCCCCAGGAATGACATCATACCTTGATGAACCTGTTCATCGCTGTGGATTGAGCTGCTCTCACAAGACCTTCAATCTCTGCACCAGTAAAGTTCTTGGTCTGTGCTGCCAGTTCCTTCAAGTCAACATCAGTTGCTAGAACTCCATTTTCTCTCATTTTGGATGTGTGGATCTCTAGGATTTGTACACGACCTTCCTCGTCGGGTAATCCTATTCAAAGAAATACATTCAAATAAAAGAATTAGTGCCACAGGTTTTAAGTTTCCACTTTGATTCATCTGGGTGGCATGCGTTACCATAGCAGTAAAATGCCTTCCCTTACTGTGGATGCCAATGCGAGTTGGGTTTGTTTGATGTGCTACTAGTATTCTCTCTCTTGACACAAGGGTTTTCACCAGGTTCTCTGGTTTAGTGAGTGTATCATATACATAAACATTGGCCTATAGCTTGGGAGACTCAGCAGCAATTTCCTGTATCACGACGTAAAATAAAACTCTATTTTGCTTTCAATCAATCCATAATTATTAAGTCTGGCCATTAAGGGGTGTAGGGTCCTTTGCCACATTTTAATGTAAAATTCTGCCTTGAATCTTGGATATATAGCATTGATGGTAGTGTACAGTACCTAAATGAATGGAAGGATGGCAAACGAAAAAAGAAAATTTCATTACCAATTTCCACTTGGACTTCCAAACGTCCAGGTCTGAGAAGTGCATCATCTATGAGGTCTCTTCTGTTGGTCATGCCTGGAATATAAACACATTCGATTTTTCTTTCTCTTTTTTCAGTAAAACAATTGATAATATTTAACGATTAATGATAGCAGCAGTAACAACAACAGCAGCAACAACAAGAATAACAATAACAACAACATACCAATAAGCAAGACATTGTTGAGTTGTTCCACTCCATCAATCTAGAAACAAAAAGAATCGTGCAAGATTCATTCAGTCATGCATTGGCAGTTTTCAAGAAATATTAAAGGATTTTTCATTATTTCTCTGTTTTCAAAGGCTTTTCAAGTGCCCTAAAATAAACAAATGTCAAATCCCAGGAGTTTTTAAGGAATTTCAGGGGTTGAACTGACCTTGGCAAGAAGCTGATTGACAACTGAATCTTGAACTCCTGTTCCACCCGTCTGAAAACAATAAACAGTCAAACATTAGATACTAAATAATCACCTCAGATCCATTTGGCTGTATACTTACATTGTAACTGTAACGAGACTTGCAAACAGCATCAAACTCATCAAAGATGATCAGATGCAAGGCACTGTTTTCTCCAAACTAAAATACAAGATAAGGATTCAATCAATTTGCATGGTACAGTAATATCAATTGGGACAAACCAAGGCACACAATATGACTTTACAAACCTTTTTCTGTTCTTCCTCTGCTTCTGCAAACAGTTTTCTGTACAAAGGAATGAACAAATTTAAACAACAACAATAATGAAACTGTTAAAAAAGTAGTCTTTAGTTAATAAGGTTCATCTTCAAAAATAGCAAGCTGATTTTCAATTTTCTTTATAAAAATGTACCTGATGTTTGCCTCAGATTCTCCAACAAACTTGTTTAGAACCTCTGATAACAAATGAAAAGTACTTTTAACATTTGTATAATCACACAAATTATATTGTTATTTGAACAATTTTTTTGAATTTAAACTCACAAAATTCTGTTTACCTGGTCCACTAATAATCTTTGGATCTCTTGTGTTCAACATTTTCCCAATCTGTCTTGCCATAAGAGTTTTACCAGTACCTGAACAACACAAATACTAAATCAAAATCTGAATAGTCTTTAAAAGTATTCATTAACTAATGAAAGTACATTCTAGTGGCAAGGGTAGCAGGCTAGCTCCAATTTGATCTGTTAGTTAGCCATGCTCTGACTATGATCAGCTCAGAGGTTGTTTCGGGGTTCGATGTGTTAGTTAGCCGTGCCCTGACTATGATCAGCCCAGAGGTGGTTTCAGGGGCTGCTGGTACTGTGCTTAGCTAAACCTCACATGTGAGCTGAATTTGTTAGATATGTGTTGTTCTCCATAGCTTTGCTGTTCAAAGGTTTTTTCTCCAGGTCCTCTGGTTTCCTCCCTCCGTGAAAATCAATATTTGAGTTGAGTGTTGTATGTCGTAAATAGTGAATGTAATGGTAGTGCATGTGTGTGTGTGTGTGTGGAAAAAATATCAAGCAGATTGCACTACAATAAATTAACAGCATTACAGCCCTACCTGGTGGCCCATGGAGTAATATACCTTTGACGTGACGCAAACCTAATAAAGAAAACCATACCATGATTCTTATAAGATGAATGATATATGTTTAAAAAAATTCAATGATTCCATGTACTCGTACTAACCCATCTTGTTGACAATGTCTACAGGAAATAACCTGGTAGCAAATGCACGTCTCACAATATTGGAGAATTCCTAGAATAATTCCATACAGAAAAAAAGTTCAAAGTCAAAAAATTGCAGAGTTAACTGCAATTCTCAGTCAAACAAAAGGGATTAAAAGCTATTTTTTCTAAAATATTTATTACAATTTTTTTTGAATTTCAAAAAAGTTGTGAAGATCAAAGTGCAACTCATTATATAATTTTTTTACTTTGTCCAGTCCTCCAATGCCAAGTTTAGTAAAGTCCCAGTCCTTGCTGATAATAGACTGATGGGTGGCCTTGCTGCAAAACACAATATACAACACTTACAGTACTACAGTATTTAAACCCAATACACTTGGGCGTACTGTTTCCTCATTACAGACCATGTTTCACTCTCTTGAGAATAAGATTCTTTGTTTGAGCCGTAACCAAATTTGTTTATCTTTTCATGCATAACAGATACTATTAAACAAAGTAATGAAATGAGAACATAACACCGAAGCTGAAAAGATCTCCTGTGACATGATTGGTTCAATGGATGTTTTTTTAATAGTTGGGTGGATGGATGGTGATATATTGTGATATATTTCCATGCCTACTATGTAACTAAATTACAGAATGTTTATCTATAATTACTCACCCTTTTGCACTTCCACTTAAATTGAGAGCAGATCCCTGAAGAAAATATAGGAATCAAAGTTACAAATGAATCTGGGGTTAATATACATATAGTCACACCGATACATACATCTGCTCTCTCAAAAATCACTTGAGTGTTCCTTGTGATTACTCCTGCAGACACCTACAGAGGAAAATGAATATATGTCTATCAAGAAAATGATCATGTGAAGTGATCATGGCATCCATTCATCCCACTTTCTCAATCTATTCATTCATTCATCCATTCTATCCATCCTTCCCACCCAATTTATCAATCCTTCTCTTTCATCTGCTTTAACCATCCATCCCTTCATCAACATTAATAAGATGATCCTGTGCAGTGATTATGCCATTCATTCTTCCCGTTTATCCATACATTCCTCCCAGCAGATCTTATATCCATCTATCCATCCATCCCTCCCACCCAGTTTAACCATCCATGTCTTAGGATCCAACCCATTCCATCCATTCTTACATCCCTCTATCCATCCTCTTTGATCTATTGCATCTCATCCATCCTGGCTTACATCCATTATCACATAAATCCAACTGTCCACTAATCCATCACTTAACTCATCCATCCATTCCATCCTAATCATCCATTCTATCTTATTCATTATTCTTTTTCTATTACATCACATCTTCCCTATCCTACAGCTGTCTTTGTACCATGGTAGGAGAACAAACAAGGTCATATACTAATAAAGAAGTTCATTTTTTCCTGAAATAATTAGTAAAGCTACATATAAATTCCCAGTCAAGTGAAGTGACTTACATTGGTGGCTGTTTTAGAAGCTGCTCCCAACAACCCAACATCAATAACTATAGCAAAAAAAAACAAGCATATTTGGTTAATAATCATGACAGTACAAAAACATTACACATAAAAATGATTAGTCGTACCTGAAAGACTTTTGACTACCAAAAGTAACAGCTTCTTGTCATGGAAGCTCAATATAACCTAAAAATATTATCTGTATTATTATGATATTATTATTTGTTTTGACTCTCACTCTTTATTTCTTTTTATTTATAATGTGCAATATGATCAAATGCACAAGAGAAGAACAACAATAACAAATAATAACAATAATAAAAAATGCATGACCTAATGCATCAAAATCGAATATAGCATGTCAGTTTTTCTAGAGGTACAATCTGGTCAAAATCCAAGAGAGAAATCTAGAATAAAAGGTGAACTGAAACTTCCTATGAAATAATATCAAGTCCAGGAATTGCACCATCCTAGATACAGGTTCTCAATGGCTTTTATTTCTTATACCAGTGACTACACAGGGGCTGAGTGAGTTCCAGGATTTTTTAACAGGGGATTGTATCATGGCAATGAAAGTGAAAGTAATGCTTAATTATATAGTTAGCCATCATTCTTCACTGTCAGCCAGCTAATTGAAATGTCCATAGAGGGGAGGGGGTTGCAACTTGCATAACCCTCCCCCTGGATTCACCCTGCTGCAGGACTTAGAATAATGGTTCTTAATCCACTGTTGTCAACAGACAACATACTCTGGTCAAGACTGGCACTTGTTCAGCCAAACACCTGGAAACATGTTGATCATTCTGACGTGGCTGGTCATCATGTCATATTACTCCAAAGACTTGGAAACTTCAACAGATACAATCTATAGTTATAGTTATATCTATTTTAATTCATAATTAAAATACCTGTTGATCAATAGAAAAGGCATGTTCGTAATACAAATTGGTCAACTCTTCTGACATTTCATCAGTGTTGTAAGGATCTTGAGATGTCCTGAAGTAAGAAAATGTATCAATGGTTAATTTGTTGCTGTTTTTTTTTAACAGGTCTCACATAATCAGGGGGAATTTGAATAGAATGAACATTACTGATAACAATGGTATCCCTGACTGTCTGGTATCAATCTATATCTCTAACTCATACTATGTATATTGTCATTCACCGATATTCGGCCTGATGGTCGGCTGAGCATCTGTCAATGTACAGCTGATAGTCTGCCAATGCACAGCCAAAGCTAGCACTTGCGACAGTCAGGCAATTATCAGACCGAAACATGTCAGCTGGTTATAAAGTAGACAATTCCAGATAGCTCTCATGTATGCATAGTCTAAAGTTACATAAAATACACTTTCAAGCCCTGATAATGGCTATATTTTCATTTAAACCATATCAATATCACAATTACCTGGATTTTTGTAAAAAATCAGCTTCAAAGGTGATACTTGAGAGAACGGAGCTCTCATCAAATCTGTATGGGATTACTGCAAGCCAAAGACATTATATAAGCTTTAAAAAGCCTCATCACTGAACAGTGTATAGCAGTAATTGCCATGGTAATGATGGCAAGATATTTCTCAATCAAGAGATTTGCATACAGTAGTCATTGCAAGCTCAAGCTCTTAATTTAATGACCACTTCAAGGGTTTTCTTTGGGTTCGCTAGTTTTCTTCTCTCCATAAAAATCTTGATGATTCTAGACTTTGATATATATATAAAATTTATCAGAAAAACAAACACAAAGAGATTACTAACATAGTTTGTTTGCATTTGTTTTTCTGATAAATGCCATAAAAATCAACTTTTAAATTCTGATTGGAACTCATCAGAAGAGCCACCTTGTCAAACCACTGTTAAATCCCATTATTTTTGATGATCAAGCATTTTATAAATTCTTTGTAATATTGAAAAGATCAAGACTTGATCCACTTAGATTAAGTTACTGACATATGAGACGATATATAGGACTGTTGAAATTCAAGGAAATTTCTATGTGACCCACACTCTGTATGTGACCCTAATTTCAGTGAATGACCATAATGGGTACTTACGGGAAAACCCTCTAAGGGAATCCACCATGTTGGACTAGTATTCCCATACGGGGGGAGTGGGGGTGGGGGGCAGAGGAAGGGAAAGGGATACTCCAGTCTCTTCAAGGCAGTAGTAATAATGAGCCATTGTTTAATCTACTTTTACTATAGACCAGTTACAAATATTTACAATTTTGTGATGCACAGACATTCCAGTAGTGGAATGTGCTAACATTTTCTTATCTTAGCATATCGAGTTTGAGCATCCATTAAAAACTACTAGTAAAAAAAGTTTTAGAAATAATAACATCAGGAGCTATATAGTCTTGTGTGAGTGGATATTTACAATTTGAAAACTACATAATTATTTCATCAAACTGCACAAATCTGTACCTTCTATGAGGCCGTTGAGCGATAATTGCGTCCATTTTCTTTGTACAAGATTAAAACCAACAGAACCTGCCTCCATTAGATTCGACACTTTGATGGTGAAAATAAACCGTTTTGAGCCTCCAGCCGTCACCTCAACGTACCTAAACAGAAGAGGAATTCAGCAGTCTTAGCTCACAGTAGTTCACAATGATACTATTAACCAAGAAAGAAAAACGAAAATGAAACTAAATGGTCGAACTTACTTGACTTTGGAAGCATCGAAATCATTGTCGTTGACGATCAGGCAGTTAGTAAGCGATAATTTGTCCGATGGACATTTAGCTACTTTCATTTGAACCATGTTGGCTGCTCAAAAGGGTGGAGAAGAGAGAGGAAAGTTGATATTTTATCCTTGTTCCTGATTTTCTTGGAAAAACTATTTTCGTCTCACTTGGCCGCCATCTTGAAATATCGATTTGATGAGTATGACCGACCGCTGGACAGTAACACGTCAGTTGTAACACGTCATCAGCGATGATTGAGATGATTGATGGATTGATAGGATTGATGATTATATGATGATGACCTGAAAATAACCTTTACCTACAACAATCAAGATTTTTTTACGCTATTTATTCTTCCCACCTCCCTGATCCAAAATAATGAATTTGAGCACCAAATTATATGTTAAAGAGCGCAAATAAAAAGGAGGACAGAATTGGTGAAAGATTACAAACAGTCCTCCAATGTTCAAAGCAGGAAAAAGTCTTCACGGGAAAACTTCATCATTTGGAAATCAGGTGCACAATTCCAAGCCCCACCCCACCCTACCTCCCCCATATTATAAACCTAGTCCCTTCTCCACGGAAATAACGAGCTACGAGTAGTTCCTCTAATCAACCCTGTTCTGACACCACCAGTGCTTGTGACAAAAGCACAACATCAGAATAGAAAGAAAGAAATCTCCCGGCCTTTTGGTTTCCCTGTGGTGCTGTTTACTATGTGTGGGCTACCTGTGGGGAGCAAAACAAGATGGCGGTCAGCACGACAAATTCATTTTTTGTGTTGCAGAAAAAATCACTACAAACATGCTTTTGTATCCGTTAAAACATAAAAATTAGAGTACTTATATCATCTTCCACATAAAATGAAGCTGAGGGTTCGTTTTCAAGGTCGTAGAGAGCTTATTGAGCTTTCAAATGCAGATGATACAACTTTGTCTGATGTAAAACAAGTTGTTTGTCGACAACTTTCTTTAGCGTAAGTCAAACTTGAGTCAAAATTGTTCAAATACCTTTATATACATCATACTTTTGATAGTCTATCTTGGTACCTATGTACCTTAGATAGGAACAATTTGAAATTATTTTATTCAGGCTAAATAGTATCTTGTATAAATTTAACAGATTTAAGCTTATTTCAGCTTATTGCATGGCCTAGTTCCTTTTTCAAAACAAAATGTCTTTTATCAATTAAAACACATGTTCATAAGGATACCAGTATCAATAGAAGGCAACCGTTACCAAGAGAGTCAAATGACAAAGACATGACAGCCATGTTGGTGGTATTAGCAATGGGTGCTAATGAAAAATATTTTGTTAAATTGAACCACAAACATAACCGTGATGATACAGAGTATATGTAATGTACAATCAAAGAATTGAAGAGGATAGCTTTAGAGTTAGAACCAGGAGTTATTTTTTTTCTATACACGCATCAAGCATTCTGCACTACTGCTCTAAGCACATGCTCAGGAGATTAAAAAGTGGGATAATATTTTGTAAAATATGCAATTTTTTGGCATATTTGACTCAAAATTCACTTAATGGTACGTGATCTTGAATATTTAATGAAAATTGTGTTTGACAAGAAAAATACAACTAAAATATAACATGTTTTACAAAATATTATCTCACTTTTTAATCCCCTGAGCATGTGCTTAGAGCAGTAGTGCGGAATGCTTGATGCGTGTATTGCAGTTTTGTTTTAAAACCATTGTTCATCTGTTCATAGGCATAACAGATTCCAGTTATCATTAGATTATTATTACCATTGTTCATCTGTTCATAGGCATAACAGATTCCAGTTATCATTAGATTATTATTACCATTGTTCATCTGTTCATAGGCATAACAGATTCCAGTTATCATTAGATTATTATTACCATTGTTCATCTGTTCATAGGCATAACAGATTCCAGTTATCATTAGATTATTATTACCATTGTTCATCTGTTCATAGGTATAACAGATTCCAGTTATCATTAGATTATCATTACCATTGTTCATCTGTTCATAGGTATAACAGATTCCAGTTATCATTAGATTATCATTACCATTGTTCATCTGTTCATAGGCATAACAGATTCCAGTTATCATTAGATGGCAAGTTACCACTACCAACAGAGGATGAATCCACACTCAAAGATTTGGGTATTGTTGGGGGTGATCTTCTACATGTGTTATTGAATGAGGCTACTACCTCAGTCACTCCCTGTACATCAAGTACTAGTAAAAGTGCTACGCAAGATAGAATACAAGACATTAATCAAGAGTTGCTGCAACAGTTGCTTCAAATGGGATTTCCAAAGGTAAATCATGTGATAAATATTTTCCCTCATCGTAACGGGCAAATTTCAACTAGTTCATTTTCTTCAGTATTGTCTCGGCAACTTGATCTGGCATCATGTCCCTGCAACTTTTAGTCTGACTAGTGAATCCTGACCTTCAAGAGTAGATTTTGTGACTGAGAAACCTATAGTAAAGATATGCTTTGTAACGTCCATGTCATGCTATCAGATCGCGTCATGCAAGATATACTGTATATATATATATATAAAGTGCATCTACAAATGTTTCAGTTGAGGTTAAGTTCCATGCCGCATGATGTGATTTATTTCAACCATTTGAAAACTCAATGTACTCAAAAGGTTAAACATAGTTATTAATTATAATTATCACAAATATTCTTATCAAGGAATCAGCACTGAGAGCTCTTCGCACCACTAAAACAATATCACTCAATGAAGCCTTGGACATTCTAAATAAAGAGCAACCTTCAACGTCAAATGCTCCAAGCACTTCGAAGGAGCCATGTCATCTAGATGAAGCTATGGACACTGAAAAGACAAATATAAATAAATATCCCACTGGGAATGAGAAACGAATGAATGAGAAAGAAATGGCAGAGACTGATATTAAACACCAACCTGCTGCAAAGAGCCAACCTTTACATGAAGAGCCACAAAAGCTACGAAAAATAGAATATACTCCCAAGGCTTTGCTATGCCGTGATGGTATTCCATATTTACTACAGATGTGTTATGAACAAGCATTGATAACTACACTACATGAAGCTGTATGCATTGCTATTCATGTACTGATGCTGGAAACTGGATTTGTTAATCATGTAACACAGGTAGTACAAATGTATTATTTCATTTACCAAATGGTTCTTGAAACACAGACACTGTAAGTCCAGGGGCCATACACCCATAGGCTTCCATCCATCTGACATACAGCAACCTGAGTTAGCAATTATTTTACTATTTGTCATGCGACAAAAGGAGTATGCAAATATTCAGATATTCAGACTGGTGTGGTATTCAATGTATTCATTATAACAATAACAACAACAACAACTTCTAGATGATGTGAAATTCTATTGGACATATATACAAATCCAAACATGTCATGAAAGTGCCTTGTGATATAACAATCACAAAATATGCTCAATCAGCTGACGTAGGTGATGAAATATCAAACCCATGACCTTCTAATCTTATAATAGACCCAGATGGTCAGCTGACTGAGCTAGTTAGGGAAATGCTTTCACCCCTCCCCCCAGTGTTTTACTAGGTCCATTCCCAAGATACAGCCAGATGCAGATATATTCCTGGCTGTACTTGCCAAAGCCTCAGTTTGGATACATATTCTCTAGGATATAAGTATCATGACTATCTCATACTTGCCATGACATTTATCTTATTGGTCAGGATGATTAAACAATGATGCAAGGTTATAGTGCTAATTCAACAATAAATAAATTGTTTGGCACCTTGGAGTCTTTGATTGCTCTATCCTCCAATTAAAAAAAGCTGCTGGCAAGTACAATTAGTTTCCTGAGTGCTTGACTGTATCTTGGGAAAGAACCATTGTGATTTATTATTTCTTGGCTTACAGTATGAAGTTTTATTTTCTGAGACTGTGTATTCGAATTTGAAGGAAAGTATACACGAACATCCACCACCAGATGAAGGACCTTCAACTTCAACAAAAGAAGACACAAATACACCAAGTTACACTCCTGTTGTCCCAGATAACTGGAGGACAAATTGTGGTGCAAAGTTTGTGTATGTTCATCCTGCTTGTCCTGGCTTAACATGCAGTCTGATGTGTACATCTCTTGGACCATACGTATTAGCACATGGTGAGTAGCTCCATGCAATCACTGGAAGTACTAGAGCAGTTTTCTTATGAAAAGCTTATGGCACAAACCACTTCTTGCTGTGACCATGTCAGTACCATGCAGTGAATGAACACATTTAACATTCCTACCATAACTGTGAAAATACCTCCGCGCTTCCTGTGCTTCCACCATGGACATAGATTGTGCATGCGAGAAAAACCAAATATTTAACCTCAAAGAAACTGTGCAGCCTGATATTGATAGAGGCAAACCATTGTAGTCTTGAGAAATGATGGCATCCTAGTAAAGGAAATTCTGCTTTCTTATCTCTTCAGGAATGTCAAGCTCCCCTTCTTGCAATGAAGTTCATCAATGCAGACTTTCTGCAGCTGATTTTGTTAAAGGCAATGTGGACCTTAGAGCCAATAGTGAGTAAAGCCATTCTTTCTTACTCTCTCACAGTAACATAATAGCTCAATAAGTTATTTTACTAGACACTAAATAAGGAAATGGTGTTAAAAATGGCAAGTGAATGGGGTACATGTACTGCTTGAATAGTCGCCAGGTGTGTAAGTAAAGGAAACTATCTTATTCCTTATAGTAGCATCTTAGAGCAGTTTTCATAAGACTATGAAAAACTTATGACACAAAAACTGCACCTTGCCATGACCATGTAAGTGCCTTGCTTGTATGAAAACATTTGACATTCTGTGCCATGTCCTTGCGTACTGTAGTCGTGCCATGTGCTGTGCCTTTTTATACTCATAGGAAAACTGCTTTAATCAATGTCTTTTAAAGTTTCAGGTGCTGCAGATGTCTACAGGAATTTGCAGCGTCTGTCTTTGTCAGTCAAAGACCAGATTGCATACCCCCTACTGTCCTCCATGAGACACGGTGAGTTATGCTCTTCTTACTTGGCTATTGTTTCAGTGATATTATGAATTTGAATATCAAACCTGAAACGACCTCTCAGCTAATCTAAGTCAGCCACTCATAGATGGGATGATAATTTTTCTGTGAAGTCATTTCTCAGTCAAATTTTTGTATTATTAACAGAATTGAATTTAGAAGAAATCTATGGATTCATGGCTCTGCCGACTGAAGTGAAGGTAAAGCATCATTACTTCTGTTAACATCATCAAAATCATAACCACTGTCATCATCAGTACCACCACCATTTTCATCATCACCATCATCACCACATTTTGAGTTGCCAATATGTGTTACATGTATATTTAAGAAAATATATTATATACATGAACCATTGCTGATGCTGTCTCTTGATTCTATTTAGCTGATGGTACTCTGCCTATTACCTGTTAAATGTGTCCTCAGCATGTCTGTTACCTGTAGAGAATTGCATGCTCTTGCTAATGACCACACCCTATGGCAACATCTGTGCTTCAGAGATTTTGGTATGTTAATCTTGCTGTTTGAATTGACCAAACCCTGAAACAACCTCTTGGCGGATCTAAGTCACAGCATGGCTAACTCACAGATTGAACCCTGAAACAACCTCTTGGCTGATCTAAGTCAGGGCATGACTAACTCACAGATTGAACCCTGAAACAACCTCTTGGCTGATCTAAGTCAGGGCATGACTAACTCACAGATTGAACCCTGAAACAACCTCTTGGCTGATCTAAGTCAGGGCATGGCTAACTAACACATCGAACCCCGAAACAACCTCTGAGCTGATTTTATCTCCAATACCCCCTTTAGAGTTCCGATTTGTAAATGGTGACAATTTTGTCAGGAGCACCCTAGTTCTTATCCAATCAGTTATGTTCTTTCTTTCCCCACAGGTATGTTGACGAAAGGAAAATACTCATCTTGGAAAAAGGTAAATGAAACAGTTATTAATAATAACCGATGTTTCATTCACTTCCTTGATTAATTTTTAGGATCTATCTCTTTTTTTTTAATTTTCATGTTTTTTTATGTTCTGCAAACTAGAAAAAAATTACCTGAGGCAAGTAAAAGAAATTATACTTTTTTCTTTGGATTAGTGCGTTTCTACATGAATCAAACCAATAATGGCTGAGTAATATTGGGATTCCTGCTGCAAGCTGGCGGATCAAAAATAATAGCCGCATGATCAAGTAAAATTCAATAGTTTTTAAAAGATTCGAAGTGGAAAAATAATCTAGTCTATTTGGTTGTTTTCAAGGCTATTGTTATGCTAATTTCTTAGACCATGTAGTCCAGTGGAAAAAACTTCACGAGAGAGTGAGTCAAGTCCGGTAGGATAGGGGTATCATCTGGATGGATGACCCTCGAAGCAGACATGGTTGGGATACTTTTCTCTCTTTCTTTCCTCTTCTCTTCTCTTCCCTTCTCTTCCCTTCTCTTCTCTTCTCTTCCCTTCTATACTTTCTTCTCAAGCTTGTGATATTACATTGTTGTAGGAATATAGACGAAACTACAAAGACATAATTGATAACGAGCGAAACAGACAGATTTTATCTCAAGCCCAGCGATACTATGACCAACCTGGAATATACAACCCATACACACCGTATGCTCCATTCACACCACCTGGGATCCTTGGTAGGTCAAAAACATTTCATATCATAGGAAAAGGTGTACTTCTGTTAGAGCAGTTTCCGTATGACCATGAAAACCTTACGGCACAGACCACGCCTTGCCAGTATCAGTGAAAACATTTGAAATTCCTTGCCGTGTCTGCGCCGCGCCGTAACCGTGCCGTATGCCGTAACCGTGCCGTGTGCCGTAACCGTTTCACACTCATACGAAATCTGCTCTAATGGGTAGTTCATCGGGTTCACATGTCAATTCCACATCCTAAGAATTTTCCAGGGAAATAGTAACTATGGGAATGTAAAGTCGTTTGACGGGTATCTTGGGTGAACACCCCAACTCAAAATCCTAGAGCCACGCTAAGAAAAAACACTTAGATTTGTGATGAGAGGGAAGAGAGCGCCCATGCTTGTAATAAGTAGAATAGGGATATTTGATGCATGTAGAATGTGTATGAGCTCTGTCAGGAATAGTTGATAGCTTAGTGGTCGTGCCGGATGTGTCTAAACGAATTGGCAAAATGTTAAGGTGCTATTTTTTGAAACCAAGAACAGCATAACACTTACAACATCGTTACCAAAGTCGTCTTTTAAAGTAAACATGTTTTTCATTTCCCTTTTCTAAGGTGGTCGACATGATTTGTTCCCTAACGTCCCGTACATGCCCGGTGGTATTCAACCTGTACCGGGGTCTATTCGTCCACCAGGAAACTTACCCCGTCCTCGTTTTGACCCATTTGGTCCTGTACCCGAAATGGATATTATACCGGGATCAAGGAGACAACCACCGGGGAGAGGGCGTGGTCGAGGTGGATTTCCCCCGGGTCCATTTTTCTAGGAGACAGGACATTTTGACCCATCCTCATCGAACTATTTGGTCCTGTACCCGACATGGATATTATACCTGGATAATGGAGACACCCACCGGGGAGAGGGCGTGGTCGAGGTGGATTTCCATTTTTCTAGGAGACACAAGGCTTTTGCCCATCTTCATTGACCCATTTGATCCTGTACCCGACATGAATATCATACCGAGATCAAGGAGAAAGAGACAATTAAGATAAACATAGATATATTTTATTAGGAATCTTGAGCTATCCCCCCCATGCTGTTCTAAAACTTTGACCCTCGATATTAAGCTCTGCTAGGATACCTGGAAGCATTAGACTACCCGTGAAATAGATAGTAGTCTTATACACAGTAGTACATGTAAGACCATGAAGTTTGTCTAAATAGAATCGTACCAATATATGGAGCTATCGAGTAACACTGAGTTCTTTTGCAGCAAGTTCCAATAGACTTTTCCCGAATTCGCTTGAGTGATCACGAAACAATGGTTACAAGTCGAGGTTGGACTTGATAAAATACAGTAAATGTATAAACACATCAAGTCTAGCCTCGACTAAGAGCCATTTTTTCGTGGTCACTAACAAAATCGGGAAAAGTGTATTAGCTTGGTTCTACACACAAGTATTATTGCACAGGGCTGAAACCATCTTGAGCTTCAGTTCATGATTGTACTTTATCATTGTACTTGTGGAAACAGTTTCTATACATGGTCTTGATTGTGCATGTGCTAGAACCAGGCTCTCTAAGAAAGCCAGGGTTATCTACGCTTTGTTCTGAAGGATCCAATGAGGGTTTATCAGGTCTTGCGTGACATTTCAAATTTTAATCCAACAACCACATATTTTCCCATACATTTCTCTGTAAAAGCAGCCAACTTCGGTCGCCCATATCTTCGGCGCTACTCAATAAAACCACTTCAAACTTTCCAATTTTACTAATTTTAGTGTGCTCTTTTCAAATATTGTTGGATTAAAATTTAAAATGTCACGCAAGACCTGATAAACCCTCATTCACACAGACTTTCAGCAGTTGATAACAACTTTTGTTTTATATTCCTACACCTTTCTGTTAGCATATTATCGAAAGCTTGCTCAATTACACTGCTTTGCAAATTAAAATACTTCTATTATTGCTCAAAATGCGTAAATATATCTAAATATCGATGGATCGCGAAAGCATGATGTTTGGATGATAAATATTTCAAAGCAGTCTATTCTAATATCGTCCTTCGTAAGGAAAGAACTAGTTCTAAAGATATAGCTGAGTTGAGCTGTGAAAAAGTAGTATATATAGGCCGATTCTAGGATTGCGGCTCACTCTTCCCAGTGAAAAGAACACATCTCCAAAAATCACGCCTAAATTTTTTTACACAGACCAGGCCTCGCCGCAAATACACGGGAACGCCCTCGCCGCGAATACACAGACCAGGCCTCGCCGCAAATACCCTCACGTCCTTCCCTCTCCCTCCACATTTCCCCCACGTCCTTCCCCCTCCCTCCCATACACAGGCACGGCCTCGCCGCAAATGCCCTCACGTCCTTCCCCCTCCCTCCAACACACAGACACAGCCTCGCCGCAAATACCCCCACGCCCCTCCCAGTCAAAAGAACACATCTCCCCAAATCACGCCTAAAATTTTTATACACAGACACGGCCTCGCCGCACATTTCCCCCACGCCCTTCCCTCTCCCTCCAACATCACGCCTAAACCAGAGTAATCCCCCAACACGATCACTCACGCCTTCCCCGAAGTCCAAAGATCACGACCAACCCCCCAATCCCCCGACACGACCCCTCACGCCTTCCCCGAAGTCCAAAGATCACACCTGGACCAGAGTAATTCTCCTCCTTTTCCCCAGGATGCGCTCAAAGGGCTCCCACTCTGAGTTTCTCTGAACTCTAGAGATCACACCTGAGTCAGAGTAAGACTTTAAGTGAAAGAACACTTTTTCCAGAAGAGCTAGATCTGAACCCTACGCGCGCAAGAAATGAGGGAAGGCGTGAGCTAGTCTTGGGAAGAGAGGGAAGAGAGGGGAGTTCCTCCCCCACAAAGAAAAGAAAAGAAAAGAAGATCTTTCTAAAAATACTAAAGCAAATAAAAGTTGAAAAAAAATCTTGCTTATCATAAAGAAAAGATGCCAAAAGGAAAAGGAATAAATAGTAAGGCTAGTAATATGTGTTCTGTTCCGAACATAGATGGGCACTGGAACAACCCCCATAACAATCCCTATCGTTCCGTACGATACAACCAATATCCTCGACCTAAGGAATCTGAGCGTGCTATTCAACCTCAACCTCAACCTCAGCCTCAACCTAATCCTAGTAATTAGAGCCAATTAAGATCTTAAAGAAGAACTTTGAGATCTGTGGAAAACGAAACTTGTTTCCAAAGAATATCTAGGCCATAATAAAGTGAAAAAATGCAGAACATTTTAGACAGCCCTATTCCTGAGACTAAAATACCCCTAGTCCCTCCAATAAGGCCGACAAAGCCAACTTCAAATCTAAAGCCCCGCATCATCAAGAAAATCCAGGAGGAGCTAAAAAATTTTTCAGAGTGGTTATTACCACTCATTCGCTCCAAGATTAGGAATCGCGCTGAGGTGAAGATCGCGAAGCTGAAGAAGAGAATAAAGGCTATTTATCGTAGATCAGAAAAAGAGAATACGCTGAAAAAATCCTCGTTCAAATCATATCTTAAGGAACACAGGATTCTCGGACGTAATCGTGACGTAGACCCCAGCGTATTCTTAAAGAAGCAGGAAAAACGCGTCTTAGAGACCATCTCGATAACTAAGAAGCCCACGAAGATTAAGTTCTACTTAACCTGTGAGTTCCATAAGATCGGGAACGATGGACAAGAAGTCACTAGCGAAGGACATTTCCACACAGTACCAGAAATAGTAACAAAAAGCACCAACTTATTAACCCTATACGAGAAAATTTCCGAGGACATCCTAGAAAGAATCGTCGAATTCCAGAACGAGGGTTCTGGCTGGGCCATTGGGAAAGTAGTATCCTTAAGCATTCATTTCGCGAAATACGAACCCCTAAAAGCTAGCACATTCATTCACCTTCCTCAAGAATTAGCAACAAAGAAGGCCATCATTAACCCCAAGAACGAAGACGATCAATGCTTCAAGTGGGCGGTAACCGCGGCCCTATTTACACCAAAAAGTCATCCTGAGAGGATAACGCGAACGCTTAAGGAAAACGCGGAAAAGCTAAACTGGGACGGACTTCGCTTTCCGCTAGAGCTACGAGATATCCGAATCTTCGAGAAAAATAACAAGGACTACGCAATTAGTGTCTTAGGTTACGAAAATGAGGACTTCGAGCCCCTCAGAATCTACGAAGGGGAGATCAGGGAGCACAACATCATCCTACTACTAATCTCCAACGAGAAAACGAAGCACTATTGTTGGATTAAGGACTTATCGAGACTTTTATCCTCCCAACTATCGAATCACCAACATAAGAAACACTTCTGCTTAAGATGTCTTAACTCCTTTAGCAACGAGTACGTTCTCCGAGAGCATTCCGAATGGTGTGGTCAACACAAATCCGTAAAAGTAACCGTTCCCCCCAAAGGAACTGCACTCGAGTTCAAGAACCACCATCATTCTATGAAAGTTCCCTTCGTCATCTACGCCGACTTTGAGCGCATTCTGGAAAAAGTCGCTTCTTGTTCTTCAGACCCAAAAAGGTCTTTTACAGAACCATGTCAAAAGCACAAGCCCTCGGGATACTGTTACGTGATCAAATACAACGAAAACGCGCTTCCTCCAAAAATCGTGAAATACACAGCTCAAAGCGAGGAAGAAGACTTAGGAGAACACTTCATGAGATCAATAGAAGAAGATGTTCTTTTCTTATACAAAAAACTTTCCGAGAAGAAAAAGCTGGTAATGACCGACCTGGATCGAAAGGAATACGAAGAAGCAAAGCACTGCCATATCTGTAAGAAAAAGCTAGGAAGGGATAAAGTAAGAGATCACGATCATCTCACAGGGAAATTCCGAGGAGCGGCGCATAATAAGTGTAATCTTCAGTACAAACTTCCGAACTTCATTCCCATCTTTTTCCACAATCTTTCGGGATACGACGCCCATCTATTCGTAAAAGCCCTAGGAATCAGCAAAGGTAAGATTAAGTGTATCGCGAAGAATGAGGAACAGTACATCTCTTTTAGTAAGGGAATCATCGTGGATCACTACACGGACAGAGAGGGGAAAATCCATGATATTTACTTAGAAGCGAGATTCCTCGACAGCTACAAGTTCATGTCCTCCAGCTTGAGTAACCTTACCAACAATCTAACGAAAGATCAGTTCGAAGTCATCAGTTCCTTTTACGGAGGCGAACATCTTAACTTATTGATGAGAAAAGGAGTGTACCCCTACGAGTACATGGATTCCCTTACGAAGTTAGAGGAACCCCACTTACCTCCTCTGAAAGCCTTTCATTCAGATCTTAACGATAGCGACATCACAAAAGAAGACTACGAGCACGCGCAAAAAGTATGGAAAACCTTCAACATGAAGACGATGAAAGACTATCACGACCTATATCTCCAAACGGACGTACTTCTCCTAGCGGACGTATTCGAGAACTTCAGAATCGTTTGTAGAAGATACTATGACTTAGATCCCGCTTGGTATTACACAGCCCCTGGACTTGCTTGGGACGCCATGTTAAAAATCACGAACATCCGACTAGAACTTCTCAGCGACATAGACATGATCTTAATGATGGAAAGCGGAATCCGAGGAGGAATTTCCTCTGTGGGAAGTAAGCGCTACGCAAAGGCTAATAATAAGTACCTGAAGAACTACAATCCTAACGAAAAAAGCACTTACATTCCCTACTGGGACGCGAATAACCTCTACGGATGGGCAATGTCCCAACCCCTTCCAACGAAAGGCTTCACGTGGATGACTCGAAGTAAGCTGTGGAAGTGGAGAAGAATTCCCTGTATCTTAGACGTTGATCTAGAGTATCCCCGACAACTACACAATATCCATAACGACTACCCCCTTGCCCCAGAGCACCTTAAGGCGAAAAGTGGAGTAATGAAGCTTATTCCGAACTTCTACGACAAGTCACACTACGTGGTACATCACGATACTCTAAAATTCTACGAAAGCCAGGGACTAATAATCACGAAGGTCCATAGGGGAATTTCCTTTGAAGAATCCCCCTGGTTAAAGAAGTACATTGACCTAAATACGGACTTAAGAACCAAGGCGACGAACGATTTCGAGAAAGATTTCTTCAAGCTCACGAACAACAGCGTCTTCGGAAAGACCATGGAGAACATTCGTAATCGACGAGACATACGCTTAGTCACAAACAAAAAGCAAGCGAATAAGCTAACTCGTAAGCCGAACTTCATTGGAGCCAAATCCTTCTCTGAAAAGTTAGCCGCCATTCACATGAGAAGAACGTGCTTAGAGTACAACAAGCCCATTTACCTAGGAATGTCCATCTTAGACTTATCTAAGAAATTCATGTATGACTTTCACTATAACTACGTCAAGGAGAAGTACAAGTACAAAGTAACCCTTCTTTACACTGATACTGATAGTCTAATCTACGAAATCCAGACGCGCGATCTTTACAAAGACATGGAAGGGGACATCGAGAGGTTATTTGACACAAGCAATTATCCCAAAGATCACGCGGGAATAAAGAAGAGAGTGAACAAAAAAGTAAGAGGAATGATGAAGGACGAGACAGCTGGAAAGCAAGTCACGGAATTCGTTACGCTAAGAGCGAAGCTCTATTGCTTCAGAACGGAACTCCCCCAGGGAATAGAAGGCCTCCAGGGAATAGAACTCCCCCAGGGAACAGAAGGTCTCCACGAGGAAAAGAAGTGCAAGGGAATCAAAAGATGCGTCGTAGAAAACAGCATTCGCTTCTCCCACTACAAAGAGTGCTTATTTACTGGAGAAGAACTCATGAGAACAATGAGAGTCTTCAGAAGCCGATCACACGAAATAACTTCAGAAAAGGTCAATAAGATCGCTCTTTCCTCAAAGGACGACAAGCGAGTAATCTTACGAGGAGATCCTCTCACAACCTTAGCCCACGGTCACTACATGAACAATCTTTAGCCTCTAGACATTACATGACGAATCTTTAGCCCCTGGTCACTACATGAGCACAGGGGTGTGGGGGAGGAACTCCCCCATAATCTTTAGCCCAAAACACCATCAGGCGGCAGTTCCGTGTCCTCGGGAATAACCTGTAACTCTTCTCTAACGAAAGAACGCTTGGGAGTCTTTCTCCCGTGCCTTCCCATATCAGTCAAAGGATTTACCCAACTTTCAGAAAGATAATAAAGCACAGGTTGATTAGGAGTAATGGTCGCACGCGATATCTCATAAACTTCTATAGACCAAATGGGGTCAGTAGCGCGCTGTCGACCTCCCTCCTCTTCCCCAGCGGCATACAAGTATCGAACAAAAACCCCTCCAGGGATCCTATTTTCCTTTGATCCCACAGGTCTTTTGTAGATGGGATCTTTTAGCTCGAGGGATTTTAGATTTTGTGCCTCCTTTGCTTTCTTCCCAGTAATTTTCTTCACTTCGTTGTTAATAGACTTTATCACGCTAGGAAGTCGTTCCACCCATTCTCGTGACCTCGTGTCCCCCAGGTGGGTCTTAGAAACTTCCATAAGCATCTCTTGTGCATACTGATGACTAAACAGCTTCTCAGCGATCGTTCGATTAGCGCGCTCCACGAGGGATTGTGCTCTGTGATTTCCAGGATCTGATCTTTGGATTTCTACGTCACGTTTCTTCATAAGTTTCGTAAAAGCTCCCTTGAATTCCGTTCCTGGATCAACCATCAAAGTTTCAGGCCAATATAATTTCCTAGAATAAATACTTTCCAAAGCCTCAGATACTCCCGTGGAGTACTTCGCAGTCAATGGCTCCGCATCCACGTATCTAGAAGCAACGTCGACCACGACTAAAGCATATTTGTATGTCTTTTTCTTCACGGTATCGTGGGGCATAAAGAGTAAGTCAGCTTGATGGATCTGATCAGGCTCAGAAATGTTCCAATGGTATCTGGGAATGTACGTGGGGGCAGGGAGGTATATTTGCCACAAAGCTTGCTTAATAAGCCACTTCCTCGTGATCTCTTCGGAAATGCCTGTTGCTTCGGATAGTCTCGAGATCGCGGAATATCCCTTCCAATATCCTTCGGTTGAGTAATAAACGTTTGAAAGAGTTTCTCCTTTCTTTTCGTGGGAGAGTTTCTCCATAGTATTTAAGAGAGTAACTCATTATTACATAAATAAGAAAGATGGCAAGAACAATCCCAGAAAAGCTTGATGTAGATAGGATCTTTAAAGTGCCCTACGGACTCAAAGCAGAGAAGAACATTCATCGCGTGAGCTTTAGTCCAGCCACAGTGGATCCAGGACGAACGTTGGATGTTCACATACCCAAGTTACCGGAGAACGTTGTTATTGTTCCCGGAAGTGTGGCACTCTTAGTCGATCTCACTTTGAAGGATGGGAGCACCGCAGATCAGAATAAGACCGTGGTTAATAACCTGGGAAAGAACCTTATCGAAGAGATGAGAGTTACCTTTGGTGGGAGATCAATAGAAGATTTGGTTCGATATGACCTCTATCAAACTTACGGTGACTTATTCCTCAGAAAAGAAGAACGAAAGAATAGGCTAAGAGAAGGGATCTCCTCGGAAAACATGCGGAAACTAAGAACAAGTGCGGGAAATAAGACCGAGACAGATGCTGCAGAAGTTGCACTTGCTGCGATCTATGGAACACGATACAGAATCCCCATATCCCACACCATTCTCGACTCTCATGGAGTATATTATTCCAATGGATTAGTAGATACTCTACTCTTCCAGGTTACCTTTTCCACAAACGCGAAGATCGTAACCTCAACCCAAGAGGACGCAAAGTATACCCTATCCAATCTAGAACTAGAGTACGAGACCATTACCAGCGAATATCTAGCAAACGAAGCATTAAGCAGCTACGAAGATGGTAGGGGATTCTACTACGAGAACGTGTTGATGCACAAGAGTTTTCCCATCAATAAGAAGAAGACCACCGTGATCAACGAACAGATCAACTTACCCCTACGATCCATGACTGGGATCCTACTGATATTCATAGACCCATATACGGCCTGCGCTAGGGACTCAGAAAAGTTCACGAACCCCAATATTACCAAAGTAGACATCAACGTGAATAGCGTGCCCCATAAGTTGTATTCCGATGGGATGATACCAACAGACTTTTGGGAGTCCATTGTAATGCGATATGGATTAACGGATACCATAACTCCAAAGGAGTTTTACGAGGACAAGTTTGCCTTGTGGATTGATTTGAGGACTCATCCTGATGGAGGCATCCATGGTAGTGGGCTCGTTTCTGACGCTACGAAGGGAGGGGTGAAGTTGTACATTAAAAGAACTGCTGGAACGGAAGATGAGGAAATGACGTGTTACTTATTCGTTGTGGCGGACGGATTGGTGGAGTTCGAGAAGAGGAGTTTCAAGCAAAACTGGTACTAAACGTGGAGTTCGAGAAGAGGAGTTCACGTGGGGGGAGAGGGATTAGGAGTACTAAAGGATAGTTATGATACAATAAATAAGAATGGAGGAACTAAAAGATAAGACTCCCTTTCACTGTATCATAACAGGTCCTACGAATTGCGGAAAGACTCACTACCTAGTGAATACGCTAAGGAATAGTTTCCGATACGTGTTCGAATACATCGTACTTATCTGTCCAACTTATGTGGAGAATCTTACTTACCGAGGCTTCGCTAAAGATGATCCTAGATTCATCGTCCTGTCACCCAAGGCAGATGATGTGAACGAGATCTGTGATCTACTTTCCATGTGTAAGAAGATATTCTCGGGGCAGGAGACTCTAATTATTTTGGATGATTGTGCTTTCTCAAAAGAGTTAAAAAATAGGTCTAATCACTTCGTTAGGCTGGGATTTTCGGGAAGACACGATAAGATCTCTATTTGGGTCTTAACTCAGCAAATTACCTCCATTGCGAAACCCTTCCGCGAGAACGTTACGTGCATCATATCCTTCTACAGTCCAAGTCAATCGGCGAATAAGCTACTCTTTGAAGAATTCGGAGGGACTATGGATGTTGAAGAGAGGAACGCCTTGATGAAAATATTAAAGAAGGAAAGGTACTCCAGAATATGTCTTTGCTTAATACACCCACATCGATCCTACGTAGAAGTACCAGGCTTAAGTGTATCTTGATTATGATAAAGTTATTATGGATTCCCCTCCAAAAGAAGTAAAGTCTAAGTTCGAGAAGAAGGTGGGAGACTTAAGGGAAAAGCGCGAACAACTTTGCATACTTGCTTTGTTAGGAACCATTAGCGAACATGTCGGACGCGAACTAAATCTAGAAGATATCATAAAGTTACCAGCAAAGGATGTTAAGGAATATCATAAGATGTATCAGCCCACGACTGGATCCGATTCGAACGCACCCGCTGTACCCCTTCCTGGATTCATGAACGTAGCTCATAGATTCCTAGGGGAAATCATCTCGCGCGCACTCCTGATGGAGAAGAAGAAGTATAAGAAGGAAGAAGAAGAAGAAGAAGAAGTTTTGGATCTAGAAATGCTGGATCTAGAAATGCTTGATCTAAGTACATGTTGACGATGATAAAGTAACATGACATCCATCATGGAACAATACGATGATAAATCCACGCCCTCAAAGACAGAAGAAGTAAAGGAAACAACTCCCCCAAAGAAGAAGCCAAAGTCAAAGCCTGAGGAGGAGGAGGAGGACGAAGAGGTAGCGGAAAAGCGCGAACAACTTTGCATACTTGCCACATTAGGATCGATTAGTGAATATACGGGGGCCAAACTAAGTCTAGGAGATATCAAAAGATTACCTAAAAAGGACGTTAAGAAATACTATAACAGATATCAGACCACCACGGGGGCAAAGATGGCGAACGGGCTAATGAACGTACTTCAGGGAATAGCAGTAGAAGTCATCTCACGGGTTCTTCCGATTGATGATAAAAAAGAACTTAACAAGGACTTGGAGAACGACAAGTTTCTGAGAGAAAGTTTAACCAACGACATCGGATTTGTCGCGCTGAAAGGAGGAAGATTCATAGCATTAGCAGATTTTCTCTTCCAAATCGGGAAACACGTGAAGATGGATTTCTTTGGCGCAGCTCCGGAAATTTTGGAACCCGCGGAACAACTCGTTAGGGAATATGGAGAAGAATTAAGCAAGACTTAAGCATACTTAAGCAAGACTTAAGCATTTGTTGATAAGTAATAAAGATGGAAACGCCAAAAGAAGAAAATGGTGGTGGTGGAGGCGGAGGTGGTGATGAAGAACAAATTACGAAAGAACCACAAAGGATCGTTCGAGAAAAAGATCCTAAGAAGGTTGCTGCCGGGAAGAAGTTGGTGGAATATAATAGGAAAGCTAAGAGGGCACTGCTAGAAAAGGAAGCTGCGGAAAAGGAAGCTGCGGAAAAGAAAGCTATCCCGGAAGAAGAAGAAGAATCGGGGGGAACGTGGATGCCTGGCCTCGACTTCACTAGCGTATTAACGATGATAGGACTCGGACTAACGGCTACTGATCTATACTTCAGGTGGAGAAAGAGTAGTCCTTCCCAAAGTACGCCCACGCCTTCCCAAAGTACTCCCACTCCCACGGATAACACTCCCATACCTTCTCCAACTCCAAATAGGACGAAATCCAAGCCCATTATAGGAATGGAAGGAGTTTAACTCTAACTCTGCGAAGAAGTTTAACCCTCTAACTCCCTGGAAAGGACCTCAAGGAAAATTCATATAAGCAATGACATCCCCCCAATCAAATAAAGGACATGGCAAAGAAAGTAGAAAATGACCTCGTGAAAAAGATCATGGAATCCGCAGTGATCGTAGGAATCGCCGCGGGAATAGGTTTCCTAGGGAAGAAGATAACGAAAGAGTCATTCATTAACGATCCATCTAATAGCTTAACGAATTATGGTAAGTGGGTGGCCGTACTCGCGGGTTCCACGTACTTGAAGCACTACCTAGAAGAGAAAAAGATCTTACCTACGTCTCTCTAACTACTAGAGAATAAATACCTAAACGCTTATCTTTCTCAATGAAAGATAAGATGGCGTCAATAGCATTAATGATTGGTGGAGCAATATTCACCGCATCGGCATTCATAGGAGGTTCTTACTTGGCTAAGGCGATAGCGGGTGAAGATGATTCGACGAAGGAAAAGATTCGTCATGATAAGGCCTTGGAGAAGTATCGGGGGGATATGGAGGCGTGGGAAAAGGAGAGTGAAAAGAAGAGGCAAGAGCGTAAAGATGCAATGGAGCTACAATATGAGAATAAGAAAAGAGCAGAAAAGAATCTGAGAGAAACAAATGAAGATTTTTTACTCTATGCTAAGACTCATCCATCCACGCAACCGGCACTACATACCAACTCATTCACGCCACAGAAACCTAAGTTCTCAGATTATTACAAACCAAGCAAGCAACAGAAAGAGTACGAGATGATTTACGTGGGTGGGGGAATGTTGGCTTTAACGTACGTCATTAGTAGAGTAATATAAAAGAATGGTAGAATTTGGAGTCGACATCAATGCCAGTGAGAGAGAAGAGTTACATCTTAGCATCAATGCCAGTGAGAGAGAATGGTTGTTGAGGGGTAAAAACATGAGCAAGGGATCTCAGTACGAGAGACTTAAGAACTTCTTCATAAATAGGGCAATCAAGGTGACTGAAGAAGATCTAAATAGGTGCATGAGATTACCTACTGAGGATGATGATTCGTATATTGATAGGCTTCGTAATGGCGGTTTTGGAGGGGCTTACGAAGCAAACGAGCAAAAGAAGTACGTGAGGAATTTCTTGTGGATTGGGGGAATCTTGGTCTTAATATATGTTATTTCTAGAGTAAAATAAAAGATGGCAGAATTTGGAGGAGACGTAGATTTTGATCCATTAGGAGAAGATGGGCGTGTCGACATCAATGATGATGACTTAGACCCCTTATTGGAGCGTGAGGATGTGGGTGAAAGGAGTTGGATGAAGAGATTTAGGGAGTTCTTTTCGAAGAGGGGGAGGGATATGAGTGATAGGGAACTAAAGGGGTACGAGAGGTTAGAGAACGAGGATAATGATACATATCGTAGTAGGCTCAAGCAGAATATCGAAGAGTTTGAGATGAGTAATCTTAAGGAAAAGGAAGATATAATAGCGTCTGCCGCAGGAGAGGTGAAGAAGCTGTATCCAGAATGGGATCCTAAGAAAAGAGTAGGTAAGTCCAAGACGGTACTAGTTGGAGAAGACGAATTTGGTAGGGTGACGCTGAAGTTGGGCAAAAAGAACTCTAAAGCATACTTCTTAGACGAATCCGAGACTTTTCCCTATACGATGAAGGAAGCTTTGGGTAAGCGATGGGTTGAGGTCGTGGAAGGGAACGAGAGAATCATAGAACGAAACGAAGAAGAGATTGAAAGGTTGGATGGGGAGAACGATCCTGATAGCGCGGAACGAATAGAAGAACTAGAGAGAGAGGATGAACGACTAGAGAGAGAAAACGAAGCCATGAAAGAAAAAGTTCCCCTGAAAGATCGCATCAAAGAGATCTTCAAAAAAGCAGGAGGAGTCACCGTGGCTTCCGTACTAGCAGCTACCCTCGTTGTGGTCGGAGCCATCCTTTCCAAACTCAAGGCAGAGTTATCCGCTATGGGGAGGGGCTTGAAGAGCCTAGGCGCAAAGTTCGCGGCGCTGCTACCTGGGTTGATAGGCTCTATCGTTTCGTTCCTATTCAATATGGCGGGAAAGGTCGTGGGGTTTTTGGCTAAGAATGCGTGGTTGTTGATCGTGGCCGTGGTGGTGTACGTGGTTGAAGAATATAAGAAGAAGAAAAGATAAGAATATAAGAGATAAGGATAAAGGATATAAATGACAAGATTTTACGTGACATTAAGGAAGTCGGATGAGACGTTTTGGTTGGAGTATCCCATAAGCAGGAAGAGTAAGATGACGTTGTTGAGTTACATGTTCAAGAATGGACTCTATGATCTTATGGAAGAAGGACTCGTGTATGATCCTAAGGGAAGACCTTTCCTTAGGTTTCCTCGGGGGAATTATTACCTGGATACTCTCATATCAAATGCCGAGGAAGTGAAGGGAGATCATGCTACTGTTGCCTTAGGTATGCAAATGAGGGGGGAAAAAGGTGCTCCAAAAAGTGAAGTGAAATATTACCTGATGGCTGATCAAGCTGGCGTGACTCTAAGTCCCAACTTAGCCTCTTTCTTGGGGATACCTGAGACCCTAGCTTATAAGAAAGACGATACTAAGGCACAACCGATAAATATTAAGGAATCCCCTACCGTTCTTTGTCTTCATTGTAGCCTCGTGAACTCCTTTCATAACCTAATCGACGAACAACGTGACTCATCATCATACAAGACATTCGCTCCTTCCCAGATGCTTTCCACGATAGGCGCGGGAGATCTCGGCGAGAACGTATCACATGTCTTCAATAATACCCCCACTACCCCCATTTTGGGAGAAAAGATCAGTAGCATCAGATTTTGGGTTACGGATGCTGATAATAAGGTCATCTCTGATGGGATATATCCAATGATGATTGCAGTAGAAATCACATAAGAATAGTAACGTATTATAGAAAAGAATGGTGGATAACGATATTAAAAGAACAACAGGACTGCTGGATAACGATATTAAAAGAACAACAGGACTGCTGGATAACGATATTAAAAGAACAACAGGACTCTATCCAACGGCTCCAGAATTCACTGATGGCGAGGATTTTAGACTACATAAGGTAGATTCTGTACTCATGAAGTTAGAAAGTGAGCGCGATCGATACGAAAAAGTGCGAAAGAAGTATTCGCGATGGAGATTGTTTTTCCATACTTTCTCAATGACCTCGGGAAGTCTTTCTGTCTTGTTTACGATGGGAGGCATTGGTACGTCACTTACAGGCCCTGGATTGGCAATAGGAATACCACTGTCCGCGGTGGGGGGGTTTTATGGGGGTTGTTTCTGCTTTGTGCGGAATGACTGTTAAGAAGCTCACTGTGAAAGTAAGTAAGCACGAGAAGACGGTTCAGCTCATTCGTTCTAAGCTTAATAGTATTAACGATATTGTCTCGAAAGCTTTGAAGGATAACAGGATTAGTGAGGAAGAATTTACTCTTATTCTTGGTGAAATGCGGAAGTACGAGCAACTTAGGGGAGAGATTAGGATGAAGAAGAACGAAGAATTCTTGCAAAAAAAAGTATACGACATCGAGGGCTTAAGGAAGGAGGTGAAAGAGGAATTTATTCAACAACTCACACAACCAAGGAAGTAACGTTACGAGTAGGGGGTTTTGAGTATAAGGTTCGTCGCGAGATGGGGGAGTTCCTCCCCCATACCCCTCGTGAAATGGTGGAGTTCCCCCGATAGAATAGAGGTTTAATGGGGAAAGAAATACATCATATAAAAGAAGAAAGATGTATGATGTATTTGGTAACGATGTGAACCACTACTTTTTTCCTACTAAGGGGCGTGAATTCAGACAATATCACCTTCCTCCTAAACCTAAACCTAAACCTAAGCCTAAACCTCCTAAACCTAAGTCTAAGTCTAAGCCTAAACCTCCAAAACCCAACTTCCCAAAATACCTCACGAGAACTGGAGTGACATACCCTTTTTCCAATAACAAGCCCGAGGACGGCTTTTCCGACTTAGTAACCAATCTTTTGATTCCCGTTAGTCCAAAAATATCCTTCAAGATAACAATCAGGAACATCTTTGAGGAAATACCGATAACACACACCACTGCAAAGGAAAGCGATGTTTGGGTAGCGGGTCCTAACATGAAGTACTGGCCTCAACAACTGAACTTTGTCGTTTGGGCTGCTACCAAGGGGTGCGGAGTTGGGGTTGACATGATGAGGGACATTCCGTTTTTCCGATTCCACGTGGCTTTTACGATGCGCAGATTGTTGACTGAGTTAAAGTGTTCGCTTCCCAAGGATCCTGCATTTAATCCGCTCGATAATCAGTACGACGAGGTTGCCTGGGAACAATTAAAGAATGAGTTTGGACTTAAGGATCCTGATTTTAGGAACAAGGGAGGTCCTAACGAAGGATTGGGGGAAACCTACGTGCCTGATAGGGAGAATGGAGGGCTTAAGATTTATCAGAGGGGTATGAGGTACCGTCATTGGGATCCGTGGCTTAAGTTTTATGATGAAGGAGGAAGGATTAGTGATAAAAACATGATAAGCAAGATTGAGCCCCTAGAAAAGCAACCTTGGAAACCTTTCTTCCTGGAAAAGGGGAGGGGGTTAAAGAACTTGGCTAGGATTAATCATAGCATCGAAGTCTTCGTGTTTTGCATCCTTGGAGCTCAAGTCAGATCGCTTTCCCCCATTTACGATGAGGGGGACACTGGTGCTTCCCAGGAAACACAGAGGATATTTTTACAACTCCTCGAATCCAGCATCCTCGTAACCAGTATTACTAAGGGGATCCAATCGTTCCAAAGTGCTGTGAATGATTCTAACGCGGTGTTGGATTATGCATTAGCTCCTGGTTGTTGGTTGATGCCAAGTAGGCTTATCATGAATGAGAACCCCGTGGTGGGATACAACGATGAGCTTAGGAAAGCACGTCCTTGGATGAAGTTTGGAGCGAATGAGATCAATAAGAAGACCGAGAGCGAGTACGAAGAGGAGAAAAGGAAGGTCTCTAACCCCCCGGAGAAAAGGAAGGTCTCTAACCCCACGGAGAAAAGGAAGGTCTCTAACCCCACGGAGAAAAGGAAGGTCTCTAACCCCACGGAGAAAAAGAAGAACACCCCCCAGCAAACGACTGGCAAGACTGAGAAAACCAGTAACAATGTTAAGAGTCCTAAGAGAAATCTTAAGCCTACTGGCGATAGTTCGCATGAAGTGAACTTAGCGGTGATTGCTGCCGTATCGGTGGGAGTTGGATGGATGTTGTTTAGGTAGAGGGATATTCTTCATCTGAATCTGACTCCTCTATTTCTGGAATTGGCTTTAATAGTCTCTCGTACTCCTTAGGATCTTTGATGTTTACTTCCCATACTCTTATGACTAAGGTTACTTTACCTGAAGATCCTACGTAAATGTTACTGATGTGTAACGCAGCGTCTACCTCCATTTTCTTACCAATAAGTTCTTCTGGATCTATTCTTTTTCCGGACGCGTCGTAAAATCTTCCTCCTAGCCTACCCGTAGCCCTGTTTGTTGGTATTTTTGGGTATAACGTGGGTCCTTTTCCCTCTACTTTTTCTAACCTAACCTTCCCATCTTCTCCTGTTACCGGTTCTAGTTTCCAATATAAGGGATTTAGTCCGCCTTTGATCTTTTTTAGGTCCGATTTAGTTAGTTCTATTAGTCCAAGTTCTTCCTTGTAGTGTAGTACGGCTTCGATGCACATATCTACGACCTTATTGAAGGATCTTATCCACTTTTTCTGGTCTTCAGTTGGTCCTTCACGATCCCATATGCATAGTGGTAGGCTATAGTCCTTCCTTGATCCCTCGAATAAACTTTCCGAAGGACCGAACGAGAACACCCACCCAGATGGTACTATTAGCTTTCCTTGTGTTTCCTTGTCGTCGTACTTTGTGTTTATCTCGATTATCTTGTACTTTATCTTCTTTCCTAGCACTTCTTTTCGTATTGGTTTAGAGAATCGTAGGTTACTTGCATCATAATCTATCATACTTGTTAGCCTTGGCCTTGTTAGTGACATTTTTCCTTTCTTCTCTTGTTCTCTTTATGATAGACTAGATATTCTTAAGCGTATTAGATGTCAAAGTCCTTCTTTGATATCTTATGTTACTTAGCCTTTAATAACACGCACCCCTCGGGTAACTCCTCTTCTTTGAAGTACGCGAACGCATATTTTTGGCCATCGATCTTCGACTTTCCGGTCTTTGCAGAAGGTTTTCCCTCACAACAGGCGATTATGACGCCTGGGTTTATTCCTAAGCGCTTACCTGTTGCGTACATGCTCCGAAAGTAGCTCTTTTCTTCGGTAAGTAGGTTCGTGGATACGACGCATTTCCTGTTCTCCCAGTTGTTCTTTAGGAAGGAATGGTCTTTTTTCTTTGTCGGGGGCGTGGGAGATTCTTTTTCCGGAGAGGTCTCGATCACTTGGGGATAATTTCGTGGTGGTGTTGGAGGTTCTTCTTTTGGAGGAGTTTCGATCACTTGGGGCGATGCGGTCATGGAATTGCGGAACGCTCTCATGACCTGTTCGAGCGCTTTTTCAGTGATGTGGATCTCTTCTTCCTCCATGACTTCTCTCTGACGACCTTTCTTATTCTTTTTTCGCATTTTTCTTTGTTATGTATTTACATCTTTATTAAAGCACTTTTATTTAGTTTATTTCTTTTCTTTTCTTTGTGGGGGAGTTCCTTCCCTCTCTTCCCAAGACTAGCTCACGCCTTCCCTCATTTCTTGCGCGCGTAGGGTTCAGATCTAGCTCTTCTGGAAAAAGTGTTCTTTCACTTAAAGTCTTACTCTGACTCAGGTGTGATCTCTAGAGTTCAGAGAAACTCAGAGTGGGAGCCCTTTGAGCGCATCCTGGGGAAAAGGAGGAGAATTACTCTGGTCCAGGTGTGATCTTTGGACTTCGGGGAAGGCGTGAGGGGTCGTGTCGGGGGATTGGGGGGTTGGTCGTGATCTTTGGACTTCGGGGAAGGCGTGAGTGATCGTGTTGGGGGATTACTCTGGTTTAGGCGTGATGTTGGAGGGAGAGGGAAGGGCGTGGGGGAAATGTGCGGCGAGGCCGTGTCTGTGTATAAAAATTTTAGGCGTGATTTGGGGAGATGTGTTCTTTTGACTGGGAGGGGCGTGGGGGTATTTGCGGCGAGGCTGTGTCTGTGTGTTGGAGGGAGGGGGAAGGACGTGAGGGCATTTGCGGCGAGGCCGTGCCTGTGTATGGGAGGGAGGGGGAAGGACGTGGGGGAAATGTGGAGGGAGAGGGAAGGACGTGAGGGTATTTGCGGCGAGGCCTGGTCTGTGTATTCGCGGCGAGGGCGTTCCCGTGTATTTGCGGCGAGGCCTGGTCTGTGTAAAAAAATTTAGGCGTGATTTTTGGAGATGTGTTCTTTTCACTGGGAAGAGTGAGCCGCAATCCTAGAATCGGCCTATATATACTACTGAAAATGTACGGTGTAAATACTGTCAAAGAACTTCTCTTGAAAAGATTCAAAGAAATCCGTTTGGAAAACCACGCAAAGTACAAAAATACATGACAGCCACGGTATTGGATTGAAAACAGGCACCTCTCGCGCTGCGATGGGTTTACATGTATTAAATGTTACAAATATTGTACCGCTTCCGTGCCATTCCTTATTCCCAAAATATTTTGGTTAAGTTTCCCTGCTTACAGACACAAGGACGTCGGAGCACATTTTAAAGTGGGGCGGAAGGGGGTGGGGGGGGGGGGTGGCTAAGATAAGAAAATTTTAAAGACTAGAAAAGGTAAAAAAAAGCCCCCCCCCCCGGCTCCTACGTCCGTGAGACACCCTACCGGTTCTCGAATATTTTTTCTTATATTTTTGTTGCTGTGTTTATCATCACGAAGTGTTTTTGTCTCTTCCTTTCATAACCGGTAGCGCCTCGCCTCGAATATCAGACCAAAGCCTACAGATAAGACTCAAGGATTTTTCCTTCTCTTCGTACGTTGGTGCAATAATCTTCCACGTAGTCTCGCTGATCTCCTCAGGTGTATAATGTGTTATCACACACAGTTCTCCCATACTCGCAGATTCAAAATCGTCGCTGTTTTTCTCACACTCGGGTGCCGAGGGGCTGAAGACGAGCGTGAAATCACACGAGTTAAAATCGGTGAATTCAATACGGGATAAAGTTTCCACATCCCGTACATCCCATATCTTGTATTGCGGGATATCGGGTAGTCCCGTAGTGAAGAGAGTCAAGGGGTAATGGACATGATCCTCGATACACAGACAGAGAGATTGGTCCATGATTATCAGTGTTCTAGGTTCCTCTACTCCAGCACTCGTTTCGTGGAACACCAGCAAGTAAACAAGTATTGTAACATCAAAAATCGACGAACAGAGATCAGACTCCTGGCTAAATTTAGCTATTGTGTCTTTCAGGATCTCTAGCGAGTCATCACTTGGGTAGACGAATTTCACCCCTTTTTCTAACAGGAGTGACTCAGGCTTGTGCCACATCTCGCCGGTCTGGTCTGAGATCTGCCTATCATAGATACTAGCCGTAGAAGAAGTATTGTTATCTTGTTTTGATGTACTCGAGGACTCAGAATGGTTGGACGATAGGACAGCATTCAAGCACTCCAAGAACGCATTGGTCAGGTTGAAGTCGCGGGTTATGAAGGTGAACGTTTCTTCTTTGTTCTTGCCTTCGACGCGCACCGTCTGGTCAAACAAACCCACACAAATCTGATGTAAAGTTGCAGTAGGAATGTAATTATAACAAATACATTTTGTACTGTCCTTGTGAGAAGGGCCGAGTTTGACCGTCTTTTTCTTGCTTATCAGTTCCTTTCCTCCCCTGTCAGCCAGAATGTAGATGAAAAGATTGCTCAGAAGTACACAGACCTGGACTTCCTTATCTGGAAACAAGTATGGCGTACAGCCAGTCCACAACACATGTAGTAGCTTCTCGTCTTCTCCTTCTGGTTTCTGTGCAATCAATTTATTGAAGTATTTATCCAGTGTTTTCCTATCGAGAGTCATTAAAGACTCAAGGCAATCTAAAGTTGAAGCCTTGAAAAGAGGCAAATTGTCCGACCCCACTCTCCTGTGGGATTTTTTGAAGCTTGCCTCTGCAGGGGTCCCCACGGGAGTATTTGGTTTAGCTGTAGGATCCTGAAAGCCTGATAGATCAGTACTGTCTTCCCCAGGGGGTGTTATCAAGGACCTTGGTTTACTATGTGTCACATTAAGATCAGCCTCAAATTGGTCCTTCCAGACTTGAGCCAGCGATCTTAATAGCTGTTCCCGCTCATCAACTGCTCTGAAAATCATATTCCAGCAAATTGAGCCACGAGCTTGGGTCGACGCCATGCTTTCCACCTCCTCGCTGACCAAATCTTCATCGTCGAATATCAATGATAAGCCAAATGAACCCACAAACTCGCTGGCATTCTCCAGATCAAATACATCAATACCTATAATCTTGTTGATCTCTTGCCATCGTGATACGACCCACTGAGGCGTCGAGGGTGGAGCCCGCACGAACGTGGGCAGTGGCCAATGCACGTGATCTTCGTCACAAAGAAAAATCTTTGAATTCATGACAATTAAACTCCGAAGTCTTTTCGTTAGAATCCCATCTTCATGTTGGTTTGACAGAATACTCTCAGGGAACTCACGGACGATAGAGTACATCAAAAGGTCTTCTTCCTTGACTGAATCATCTTGAACAGCACCGGATAAACTTTCCTTCAACATTGACAAATTCTGTTCATCAGGGTAACTGAAGGACGGCAAGGTGCTGCTTTTAGACTCAAAGCTGACTCGACTATTAAGAAGAGAGTTTTCATCCTCGCGTGACTCGCCCAGCATTTCGTGAAGTGTTTCGAGAAAAACGCGTGTTTTTTCCGAATCTCGCGTTAGAAACGTGAACGTTCCTCGTGAGCTATCGTTTCTGACTTCAAGACGAAATCCCTGATCGTATAGTCCAATGACGACATGTTTGAGTGCATGGATAGGCATGCTATAGAAGCAATGCAGTACCTGGTGTAAGTCCTTCACTTGACAACCAGACTGGATGATATGGAACAGGAAGATATTGAAATTCGTTAAAACCAGACAAACCGGTAATTCGTGTTCTGGGAATAAGTATGGTAGACATCCAACCCATAATGCCAAGCGCGCTGATTCCTCGTCCACTCTGGATCTGTCAGACAATAAATTGCATTAAAATAAGATTTTTCTCTTAATTTTACTGACAAAGTAATCTTGGCAGTGAGTGACATTACCTCTCGTGTTTAAGGGTGCCCGCGTCCATAAAATCAGCACGTAACGAATGATAAATACCATGGATACCAGATCCACGCACACGATCCTTGCCGTCATGGTAACTGTGGTCAGAGGTAATACTTGATTGCTTGGATGCACCGCGTCTTAAAAAGGAAGTGAAGAATGCTTGTAGCGCCTCCTCTTGGAGTCCAAATGGATTGGCCCATATGTTGGAGGAGGGAGTAGATTGTGAAGAACTCGCCGATGTTTTCGACGCCTGGTTCTGAATAACAGGGCTGGAACAAAATAGAAAACTACTTCATAACTGCAGGTAGTTTGGATTCTTAAGAGACTAAGACCTTTAGTTCATACCTTTCGTAGCTTTTGGTAATAAACTTGTACAGCAGTACAAAAAGCTCAGCGGCATCCGCCATGGAGCGCATGCGATATCGTGCAACCTGGCGATAGTCGTTCTGTTGGGCTGTTGATCGATGACGTCGCCATTCTTTTGAGTAGGTATCCCGGATGTCGATATGATAACAGTCTTGGATCTCGAGTATATCTACGCTGCTTACCTCATCTGCTTGGTGGGGGGAAAGAAAAAGTTAAAGAGGAGGAGAAAGGACAACCACAAGTAGAAAGCAAATGAGGACTAGAACAAGGAGGACGAGAAGGAGAAGGAGAAGGAGAAGGAGAAGGAGAAGGAGAAGGAGAAGGAGAAGGCACGCTAACAATTCTGTTGCAATATAACAAACTATTCTTCTTACCCAGTTTGTGTTTAGCACACGTTTTTCCATTAGCGATCTGTATTTCCAGGATGACTCCTTTACTAAGATCAAGACCAACCATCCTTTCTTCATACACTTTATCGTCCTCCGCAGTAGAAGATTCCTCGACATTTGTTTGTACTTCGACCATGTAAGTACCAGAAGTTCTACAGACCAGAAACAAACAAAAGTTAATACTGAAAGGCTGTTAAATACTTTAGCAGGAAAAACATGCCGTGACTGTCACGTGCAGTGGGATCCGGCCTATTTTGATTGGCTAAGTTGTGGTCACGCGCAACATGATTGGTGAAACGGTTAATTTTTATTTCCATGCTAACTCTACTGCGTGACATGGTGAATAAGTTATTTCTCTCCTATACTTACTGCGTCTACAACTTGTTACGTTACGTGACAGTAGTCGGTTCTCGCGCAGCCTGATTGGTCAAGTGGTTTTCAGTTCAATGCCAACCGTACTGCGTGACACAGTATGTATATACAGTACTTACGTGTTAGTGTCTGTTCCAAGTTTATTGCGAACAAGCTCCTCTAGTTCACACGTGAACCCGAAATGCAGTCTGGGTGGTCCTGTTCCAGTCTCTCCCGGCTCAACCCCAGCCACCTGGAAGAGGTTTAATATCCATACATGTAAGTTTTTTGAGATGATACACAGGCTTTGATTGGTGGGAAAAGCGTCAATCATCACGTGACAGTTTCTCCTGGGAGGGGAGGGGTTTACCAGACGCTGTTATGCTGGTATCAATAATAAGATTTTTGCGCAAAAGGGCTATACAACTCGTCTCCTTACTTTGGCGATAAAAGTGGAGGAACTACTCTTGAAGGATCGTTCTCCTTCACTTGACGGACTCCCCCCTGTTTCATCTTCAGGGTAGCCGTTACCATGACGATAAGAAGAAATGTTGGTGCCTTTTGACCTTGGCTGTAGCTCGGTATCATGTGGGATTTTCATTCGATTCTACCAAAAAAAACAATCATGAATTATGGATTTGAAGTAGGTGGTTCAGCACGTGTACAGATAGACCTCTACTTGCAGCACGTTGGAATGCAGCTCAATTTGGTGGATAAAACAATAGGTTCCAATTCTCAGGAGATTGAAATTCTTTTGTTTTGTCCTCTAAATTGAGCTGCTTTGACGTCACGTGCAAGGGGACTATTGGTGTTGTTACCTTTGAGCTGGTCTTGTCTTCATTTTGGATCTCCCCTAACATTGTTAACCATGTGTCTCCACCCAACTGACGAATCTCTTCCACACGTGACCTGAACTCCTGGTCACTGTCATCCACGCCTGACGTGGAATCTGGAACAGAGTTGAAGAATTTGTAATCTGGATGCATGTTCTATGACATGTAACCATTAGTTCCCTTCACAGTTCCCTGCGCCATCTTGAAGCTGAAGGTAGCCAGGCCTTTGCATCGAAGCGAGACCAACGGTCAGCTTGCAATGACAGAGACCATTTTTAACACCTTAGCTCACCGTTCGTTGCACTTCGATGAAGGTGCAGCTACCTTTCAAGATGACCTCGTTACATTGGGCGTAATGTTTTCCCATTTTAAACCACGTGTCATTCCCTATAGTATCATTTCTTCGTTTAACAGTTGTACATGAGAAGACACATGACTATGGATACGACTCAAACGAAAAATTTTATGCTCTAGAGAATGACAGGTGGTTTGAAATGGGGAATCATTACTACCAAGGTAAAAAGGTCTATTTAAATATATATATATACTTCATACCTGACAACTCCTTGGATGAACTCCCATCCAGTGATATTACTCGGCCCAGGCTTTTCATCTAGAAAAAAATCATGGTCAATTAATGGCAGGAAATCAAAATTCTCCACATCCATTTTTGGGTTGTTATCCAACTATACCTTCTTGTTTCCTGCCTTGGTTTTACTCTGCGTAGAACCAGCAGCGTCCCGCGGTAAATCTATGATCTCGAAGCTCTGTTCTTCACTAAGAAGTTCATTGATCTTTTTCATTTCACGACGTGTAGCTTTCTGATGATCAAGAGCAACCTGAAACAACCGAGTCAAACGTTCTCTCTATTATAGATACCCTTCAGTTAGAAGTGGTTTTGTTCCCTAAGTCAGGTGCGACGACACAAAGCAGAGGAAAAATAACAAACGTTTTAAAAATATTATCAAATGAAACCCAATTCTAATGTTTGACCGAGGCCGCTATATCTAGTAACAGAACTCAGAAGAGACGTTAACTTTTGCAAAAAAAACAACATTTCCAACTTGTATTGAGCTTTGGCTGTTGTATCACAGCGTGGGACACTCACAACAGAGCTAAGCTCCAATTACTGTGAAGTCCAGGATCAAATTGGAATTTGGAAATTGATTTTTGCAGCTGGGGGAGGAAAACCGGAGAACCCAGTGAAAAACCCTCGAAGCACAGGAGAGAACCAACAAACAACTCTACTCATATACGACACCGACTAGCACTAAACTGATAGACTTAACATAGACTGTTGGAATGCCACTGCTGATGACATCATAGTGTAATCTTGGTTCTCACCTCCTGTGCGCGTTCATCAAATGCAGACAATACTCGTGCACGGTACATGCTTTCCTTCGCTATCGGGTTACCCATAAGCAATAACACCTCCAGACATGGAAGCTGTCCAAGCAATACTACTGAGGCAACCTAACGAGGGAATACACAGTTATCAATACCCTTCACTGGAAACCAAAATCGGTATACTGATGTAATAGAGCATACCTCGCATAACTTATTTGAGCTCAGGTCCAATTCTTCCAGTGAAAAAAGCTTCTCAAGACCTAGAAAAACATTTACTATAAATGAACTATGATGACTTGTAATGTAGAGTTGTTTGCCTCAGCTGTTGCTGATGATGATGATGATGACAGCGGTGATGATGTATGACGATGGTGATGAAAGTATGGTGCACGAAGATGTAGGATGATGATGGTGATGGCTGTTGTTAATAGCCAATGTGCATGAGCTCGAAATTATAGCACAAAGCATGATGGGAAAGTGAGTTCTTACGCTTTTTTGACTCCTCTAAAAATTCATCTGACAATTTTTCCTTCAACATTTTCTATGGAAATAAAAGGATTTCAGCAGACGAAAACAAACAGAGTAATTTTTTTCTGATAGTTCCTTTTATTTCCTTGTTACATTTTTAAAGAACTCACTTTCCCAGAGTGCTTTGTGAGCTTTGATACACATTGCCTATTAGCAACGGTAGCGGTGGTTATACAATTAGTGGTGGTAAGGTATATAGTGGGATTGATATACACCTATTTCAAATAACGTTGATAATGCATGGGAAATAGTCGATCTTAAGGTTGTTGAAGCAGTTCATCGATAATGATGTTGGTAGTGTTAACGGTTGTAAGTGATAGTGATAGTGGAAATGGTACTTATGATGGTCCATGTGATGATACTAGTCATTATGATTATGGTTTAATATTTGCGAATAAAACAGGACATTGCAAATGTCACAAGATACTCACCATCAACATTACTCAGCTGATTGGTTGACAGGTTTAGTCTCTTTATATTACCAAGCTTGGCATTGAGATTTTCTTCAAGACATTGAATATCATTGTTAGAGAGGTCCAAGTCAACAAGCTTTGAAAGACCCTGTAAGGAAAACAAAGCACATTGGAATGGATGATAAATGGGGATTGAGTGGTAATCAAGGGTGGTGTAGTGGTAGCACTCTCCTCTCACCTCTGCATATGACAAAATTATTTTACCTGTAGGTGTTCTATGCTTTCAATGTGATTGTTACTCAGGTTAAACTTTTCTACATTTGGAAGAAGGGCCTGAAGAAAAATAAATATACTCGGATTAGCACACTCTATGGCGACATGGAAAAGAGGCTATATCTGACAAACTCAAAGAGAAAATGTTATTGACCTGGGTTCAACTCCTTAAATAAGGAAAAGGACTTCACTCACAAAAATCTAATATTAATACGACTAATGGTTAAACATGAAAGAGAGGCTGACAACTGACAAGGTTACAAAGAACCTACTCTTACTGGAACTACTTACGACAGAATCATCAATATACGGCAGTTCATTGTTGCTGAAGTCAGCAGATGTAAGCATTCCCCAGGTCCTGTAGTTAGTTGTTGGGCTCAGTTGTGCTGTTCCATCCACATCTACGCTCTCAAGAATACCTTGTTCCCACATCTCGTCATCTACTAAAATATCCTGAACAAACCATCAAAATATTATTACACGGAAAATCAGATTCTATTGTTGCGACTGCAAAACTTTGCATGGGGAGAAACACCCCCCATGCGAACCCCTAAATGCCAAAAAAAGTGCCTCATCCCTAGTCCTTCTCTTCCCTTTTTATACACAGGGACCCCAAAACCATGGATTACTTGTATAGATGATACATACCTTAAGAAGATGGATAGAATGGTGTACCACTAGGGACTGAAGCTTATTCTGAAGCCTACATATTCCTTGAAATGGCTCCACTTCACAGCCTGATATCTAATAAAATGAAAAGAAATAACAAGCTTAAATTTTGCTGTTGGGAACCCTGTGTATACCAAAGGAACCCCACACCAAACTTTAACACCTTACCTCTAAGGATAGCAAAGACTTGAAAAGTGCTAAGTCACACTTGAAAATAACATTTTCACTGAATCTATAAAGTTCATCCTGTGTTGCAGAGGCACCAATCTGGAAATTTAAAAGCAAGATTTTATTATAATACACAAAACCCAAATTGGGCATCCTGTGTGTTTGTATTTTGCTCACTTTAAGATGTTTCAAGTTCTGGATAAAATCATACAAGTTTCCTATCTCTCCATGATGGACCTGTGCATCTGCAATGAAAATGGCAAGATATACATAGGTTTGAATACATTTTGTTAGCATAAATATATGCTAGACATTATAATGATCATACTAGATAGATGGGGAGGAATTAAAATCTTGGTCGGGTTCAAGACATACCATTACATAATTATCATCTGATATATTCATTGTTGAGATACACAGTCAATATGATACATGCATTAAAAGCCTCCATGCTTACTGTCAGTGCAACAATTTATGAACATTATACATGAGTTGTATCACTTCCCATTTCAGTGTGTTCTATTCATGTTTATATGTTCTATGTTTTGAATAAACCTGACAATGATTTTGAGTGTATATAACCCTTAGTTTAACATAAATATAGAACATACAAATATTATAGATTCTTTTATCACTCACCACAGGTAGGGACAGGAAGTTCTAGTCTCTTAGTGATGCAGTACAACTGTAGTGGTGTTAGAACATAGGGATCCTCCTTCGACAATATCTCATCTCCTGTTGTTTGTAAATTTGTTCAAGCAATTAACAAAGCATTATTAATTCAAATATTATAACCATAGTTTATTTAAATTTCTGGCTTAGAATTATAACATTAGCTTGTACATGTGATTATGGCATTTTTTTACAAAATTCAGAACACTTTGCTGTTTTATATGATATTCCCACCTATCTTAAATCTGTTATATATTTATTACTAGTTACCTTTATTAAAGAGTTCTTGTGCCAAACTATATGTTACTCCACAGATATCCTATTTGGGATTATAATAAACACAATTAGTGTTTATTTTTTAAGAAAACTAAAAGTATGTTTAAGTATGAATAGTCTCTCACACCCCTCCCATCTATCGTCAACCCCTAAACCTCCCTCCCCCTTCCTCAAATGATCCAGTTCCCATGTGCATTGCAATAATATATATATTTATATACTTACATATTTATGGCCCTCTAGAAAGATGTTTAACTCATTTGGTAGGTTTTCATCAAACTTTTCTATTAACAGCTCTAAATATCCCTCCAAAGCCTGCCGTCGTTTCTCCACATGATATGCTTCAAGGTTGCCAAAGTATTTCTTAGGAGGTAATAAGTTTCCTTGAACACCATGGTTCTTTACAAGCTGGAAGATATTGTATTAGATAATTATTAGTCAAATTAATATCATTTTCATGTACAGTAAATGAAATAATTTCTTTACCATTTCAGAACATTATGCCATGCTATACTATGTGCTATGCTATGTGCTCTGGTGCTATGCATTATGTGCTATATATATACTTGAAAAGAGTAAGTATTAAATTGAGTAAGATATCATGTATTTCTATATTTTTTGTGTTTGTTAAAAAAAGCCGACCTCAAGAAATTGAATATGAATAAAAATTTTATGAATGACTCATGGTCTGACAAAAATGACAAAGCTCACCCCTGATAGGTAGATAGGTAGAGCTGGCCTGGGGTGAAAGCGACGGAGTTACACTGTAAATATTTTCAAGGGGATACAATCATAAAAAACAGCTGTTTCCTCTTTCAGCAAATTTCGGTTGCGTTGTTTATTCTTTGTTACGAAAGACTAACCTTTTCATGAAGTTCGTAGAATTCCCGGTATCTTTTTCTTATAGTCCATGCGTATTCTTTGATAGAAACTTCAATAAAGTAGACCTATCAAGAACAACAATAAATACATGTATAAAGCACCTCTCGATCGATGATTAATGACTAATGATTCGAGCCAAATGTCAAATATTTATTAATTCTGTTCGAGCTTGAAAGATTTAAAGATAATCTTTATAAAACTCTGTCATTACATTTGCCAAGTAAGCTTAATTAAGTGCTTATTCCTGGATTTAATTGTAAGAACTTGTCGTGAATAACGTACGTAGTATTCAAAAAAGACAATGAAATCTTAAAGTTGTCCAAGCAAAAATAGTTCATTAAGTTATCAAGATGAATATAAAAGAATCGTAGAGTATTAAAGAATATAATGCTACCGATTCCACAGCAACAGTAGCAAAATGCCAACAAGAGATCTATCGAGATATATGGTTACACATCTCTTCCATGTTTCAGCCAGTAAGCTTCAACAGAAGAAAGTTTAACTTATTATTAACAACATTCTTTTTTGTACAATATCCTTACTGTGTGTCCATCGAGCAGATCTACATCTGGGATCACTATTTTGCGTATCTTCATCTTCAAATTTATAGTTCTTTCGTCATTTTTGGAGCATTTTTGAAAGTAAATACATCATTATGACTTGGTTCCAAGTACACGACGTAACTGACCTGCTGATGATGCAGATCTATCGATCGTTCCATAAACACTAAGTAACCAGGCCGTTTAGTCACGCAATAAACATTGGTATAGAATGCGTGATGGATGTTCGTTTTCTTTCTTTCTCCCTTTCTTTCTTTCTTTCTTTCTTTCTTTCTTTCTTTTTTTCTTTCTTCCTTCCTTCCTTTCTTCCGTGATGCGATAGAAAAGGAACAAAATTTATTTTATATCTGTCCTTTTTTTAAATTTTCATACATCTTGTATGTTGGTCCAATCAAGGTCCATTTGTCGTCGTCTTATGGTCTCATAGTTGTTGGTTCGTTTTTCCTTCAAGCTGGGGAGTGGGGGTTGATAAGGGCGCATATATTATTTTCTTTGCTCTAAATTCATAGAACCGCCAATCCTGATGACATTTTTTTACAACATTTTTTAATGGGTTTAGCTACCCCTATCCCCCACCCCTCCCCTCACCCTTCTACCACCCACAATCCACGCCAGCACCACCACGCTACTAGTTATCATCTTGCTGTCCTTTTACCTAAATACCCATGAACAACAACCAGTAGTATTAGTAAATAAGTCCTTTAATTGATATCTATCATAATATTGAGTAATAAATAATATAAGCTATACATTTGGAATCAAGGTTAAGTTATTTCTTGTTTTTCTGTGTTAGGTTTTAGTGGTGACTTCTGTGGTGAAGTATCCTCATCCAGCTCGGGTATTTTCTCTTCTCCATCTGTCAAGAAGAGAAAAAAATCAATTATCCTCTTTCTAATTGTTGGGTCTGTCTGTCTGTCTGTCTGTCTGTCTGTCTGTCTGTCTGTCTGTCTGTCTGTCTGTCTGTCTGTCTGTCTGTCTGTCTGTCTGTCTGTCTGTCTGTCTGTCTGTCTGTCTGTCTGTCTGTCTGTCTGTCTGTCTGTCTGTCTGTCTGTCTGTCTGTCTGTCTGTCTGTCTGTCTGTCTGTCTGTCTGTCTGTATTGTAAATAAATCCCTTTCATTAGGGATTTTTCCATCAGGTTGGAAGACAGCAAAAGTTATCCCTCTCTTCAAATCTAATGATCGATACGATCCAAGTAATTATAGGCCTATCTCTTTTCTGCCTATTTTATCAAAATTATGTGAGAGGGCAGTGTTTAACCAACTATATCACTATTTTGCTGTTCATGATTTGTTTACTAAATATCAGTCAGGCTTTCGTCCTCTGCATTCCACTCTCACTGCTTTGTTAGAAGCTACTAATGAGTGGTATGCTAATATGGATAAAGGCTTGACTAATCTAGTAGTTGCTTTGGACTTAGCTAAAGCATTCGATACCGTATCACATCAAATCTTAATTTCCAAACTGCAATACTATGGAATTAATGGAATAAATCTAGAATTTTTTAAATCATATTTACACGATAGAATGCAATGTTGTGTAGTTGAAAACTCAATTTCTGAGCCTAAACCTATATCTTGTGGTGTTCCACAAGGATCAATATTAGGACCGCTATTGTTTATAATATACATTAACGACATTCCTATTGTCTCGACTATACTAGACCTCGTTTATATGCAGACGACACTTTAATAAGTTTTGCTGCTAAGTCAGCCACTGAACTTCAAAGCAAGATTAATTATGACTTAAGAAAGATCAGTGGCTGGTTGCTGGCTAACAAACTTAGTTTAAATGTCGTAAAATCTGAATACATGCTAATTGGTTCTAGATTTAAAGTCTCAAGCTTTGGCAGTTTTGCTCCGATCGAGATTAATGGCTCAGAGATTAAGAAAGTTACTTCTCTTAAACATCTTGGTGTCTATATTGACCAAAATCTAAACTGGGATACACACATCGATCATCTATGTAAAAAGGTTGGCAAATCCATTTACGGTTTAAAACAAATTCGGGATCTAGTTCCAGTTACTACCCTTATAACAATGTATAAAGCATTAATACAGCCCACGTTTGACTATTGTGACCTTGTATGGAGCAATCTGAACAAGGGTCAAGCAGATCGTCTTCAAAAGCTACAGAACAGAGCTGCACGCATCATAACCTGTCAGGGCTATGATGTGAGATCTGCTGACATTTTGCAACAGTTAAACTGGGATAAACTACATGAAAGACGAGATGAAAGACTGTGCTTATTAATGTTTGACATTCTGCATAATAAATGTCCATCATATTTAAGTAATCTATTTAATATGAGGTCTTCGGACCCAAATGACTATAAATCTAAATTAAGAGGGAATGATCAAATTGAAATGCAATATATCCCAAAGACAGATTTTTTTAGGAGCGGTTCTTATTACAGAGGGACTAAGATGTGGAACTCTCTCCCCTCTGAAATAAAATCTGCTCCAACAAAGAACTTGTTTAAAAAACGTTTGTCAAGTTGGCGTGCTGTCAGTGCTCAGTAATGTTTTCTCTCTCATTATTTCATTATTTCAATTATCTATTTCTTAATTTTATTTAATTTAAGTATTATTATATATCATATATTATTACATATTAACGACTCCCATGTAAAGAAGTTTTCATACTTATGGAACTATCGTTTTTAAATAAAGGTGCTATCTATCTATCTATCTATCTATCTATCTATCTATCTATCTGTCTGTCTGTCTGTCTGTCTGTCTGTCTGTCTGTCTGTCTGTCTGTCTGTCTGTCTGTCTGTCTGTCTGTCTGTCTGTCTGTCTGTCTGTCTGTCTGTCTGTCTGTCTGTCTGTCTGTCTGTCTGTCTGTCAGTCAGTCAGTCAGTCAGTCAGTCAGTCAGTCAGTTAGTCAGTCAGTCAGTCAGTCAGTCAGTCAGTCAGTCAGTCAGTCAGTCAGTCAATCTATTTATTATTACTCACTTCGTGATGTATTGGACAATCCTTTGCCCATAATAAGAACAGCAAATAAGACTCCAAAAGCAGCAAAGCATAAAATACAGCCTTCAGCCAGGAAGCTTATTGGCCCCACATAATCGAAGACTTTACCAACGATTAATGGGATAACCATTTCTCCTACAGCAGCACTAACTACGAACATACACGTAACGGTTCCTAGACATAGTAAATCAATCAGTCAGTAACGGTGGTTTTTATTCCATGATTACTGAATAGTTTACTTGCTCGTTCGCTCGTCTTTCATTCCTTCTTTTCTTGCCGGTTTGCTCGCTACCTAGTTATTTTTTCCCGTCCTTCCTTCCTTCCTTCCTTCCTTCATCCCTCCCTTGCTTCCGTCCTTCCTTCTTTTCCTTTACTAGTGGTTGCTACTCATCATCTCTGAGTGACTCCCCCCTTGATACCTGTCCATGTATAATTGATCCCCCCTACAGTTGTCTAAAATATACGTGATCCCCCCTAAATTTCCTCGACCCCCCCCCCCCCCCCTTCCTAGGTGATAAATAAATGAGAGGTCCCTTAGTAGGACTTGATAGTGTAAGCTGTAAATCTTACCTGTCACTTCAAAGTACTGCTCTACTAAAGCCACACTAGAGGGAAATACGTTACTCATGAACAAACCAAACGTACTCGTCCCAGCCCATAATGCTATAGAACTTTCTTTAAATATTAACATAAATAAACTCGCTGTTAATGTTCCGCCCTAGAAGTAACAAACAGAAAAATGATTAATATTATCATTATTATCTATTAATTTATTAATCCATCTCTTCGTAGTCTGGTATCAATGCGAATCAGTAAGAGTAATGTTTTGTCATTTCAGACTACAAAATATTATGATATGACATTCTTTGCTTGAGTATTCTGAGGTCGAAGAAAATCTGGGTCGAGTTGGCATTGCAGTGCATTGTGGGACTGTTTTAGGGGACATTTTTCCAAGATGGCCGCTCTATTTTGTCCCATTGCACTGCAATGCCAACCCAATCCAGTTTTTCTCACAACCTTTGAATGGCTAATTTATCTATCTTCTAAAGAGTTACCCCTAAGCAAATAATAATACTCAAGGGAATGACATAAAGTCTGAATTAGAAAACCATTTTGCTCAAGCTGTAAACTCTATTCAATCACAATTTTAATGTGATTGAATTAATTTTTTCAGTGTTAAAAAACTGAACTTAAAATTATTGATTAATGTTTTTTTCTTCAAGATCTCAAAAAGATCAAAGATATCTCCAATCCAGTAAAATATAATGCTGTCTCTCTGGACTGAGGTGGATTGTGGCCAGGTCAGTCTCCGTTTTTATAGTCTACTACATATTTTCCATTCAATGACAGATTTTTAAATATAATATTGTGATAATGTTTTTTCTTACCAAATCAACGAATAACATAACAGAAGGCGTAGTGAATAGAGCTATAGGTATAGATATCAAACGACCAAGAGCTAATGAACCCTGCAGGAAAAATAAAGCACGTGTTGAGTTGTTATCTCATACAACGCAGCCAATCACATCGCAGGAAATTCGTTGTATGTTCTCCCCTTTCTTCCCATCATACGTTGCAGTTTTCTATAGCTTGGTATACAATGATTATACAATATCAATTCTAGTGATGACCCACCATGGAATAGCCCACCTGCCACTAGAATGAGTACTAGTGGCTCGTACTGAACAGTATGCTACTCTAAATCATAGACGTGTATAGACATCTATTTCAAGAAAGGTCGGTGAAGGTTTCGTTGCATGTTGCATGTTGCAGGGGCGATATGAATGCAATTAGCGAAAGAATTTTACCAAACTTTGTCTGTACGTTTTTCCAATTTTCAGTTCTTCTGTGCTGAGATTATTTACACTGTCAAGCTTGGTAAACAATATGCAACATGCAACAAAACCTTCACCAACCTTTATTCAAATAGCTGTATAACAAAGCGTTAGTATAGGTTATACATTCATACACCACGGTATAACAAAGCGTTAGTATAGGTTATACATTCATACACCACGGCTTAACAAAGCGTTAGTATAGGTTATATATTCATACACCACGGTATAATAAAGCGTTAGTATAGGTTATATATTCATACACCACGGCATAACAAAGCGTTAGTATAGGTTATATATTCATACACCACGGCATAACAAAGCGTTAGTATAGGTTATATATTCATACACCACGGTATAACAAAGCGTTAGTATAGGTTATACATTCATACACCACGGTATAACAAAGCGTTAGTATAGGTTATATATTTATACACCACGGCATAACAAAGCGTTAGTATAGGTTATATATTCATACACCACGGTATAACAAAGCGTTAGTATAGGTTATATATTCATACACCACGGTATAACAAAGCGTTAGTATAGGTTATACATTCATACACCACGGTATAACAAAGCGTTAGTATAGGTTATATATTCATACACCACGGCATAACAAAGCGTTAGTATAGGTTATATATTCATACACCACGGCATAACAAAGCGTTAGTATAGGTTATATATTCATACACCACGGCATAACAAAGCGTTAGTATAGGTTATACATTCATACACCACGGCATAACAAAGCGTTAGTATAGGTTATATATTCATACACCACGGCATAACAAAGCGTTAGTATAGGTTATATATTCATACACCACGGCATAACAAAGCGTTAGTATAGGTTATACATTCATACACCACGGCATAACAAAGCGTTAGTATAGGTTATATATTCATACACCACGGCATAACATTTCAACATGACTCACCCAAAATAATGACGTTAAGAAGGCACCTTCTGCTGGTTTCATCTTTAGCGAACTCTTAACAGCATATGTATAAATATAACCCCCATAAGATCCCTGTAGAATAAGAAAAATGACGTCATAACATATGTGGATGACGTAAAATATAACCCTCATAGAACCCCTGTAGAGTAAGAACAATGACGTCATAACACATGTGGATGACGTAAAATATAACCCTCATAGGACCCCTGTAGAATAAGAAAAATGACGCCATAACATATGTGGATGACGTAAAATGTTACCCTCATAGGACCCCTGTAGAGTAAGGACAATGACGTCATAACATATGTGGATGACGTAAAATATTACCCTCAGGATCCCTGTAGAATAAGAAAAATGACGTCATAACATATGTAGATGACGTAAAATATAACCCTCATAGGACCCCTGTAGAGTAAGGACAATGACGTCATAGCATAATTTTACAGCATATGTGTAAATAACACCCATAGGATCCCTAGAAAATAAGGGAGAAATTACGTCATCACATGTATAAATGACGTCACGTAGGAATAAAAACTAAGAGCAAGGTTGCAATTTTTGAACCTACCTGCATTCCATCGTATAGAAAAACCAATAAACAAGTCCACAGTGATATGCAAATAATTTGAAATCTGTTAGGATTGTTGCACAGACTAACAGGACGATGTTGTTCTGGTTCATGAATATCTACATCTGCAAAGCAACAGTTCAACTCGTTAATAAAAGCTTTGAATATATCCAGCAAGCTCTAAGAAAAAGTACGTCCAGAACAAACTCTTTGAACATGACGTCATTATTAAAAAGTCATATTCATTCCCAGAATCTGCCAATAGTTATTGTGCACTGTGACCCGGGCTTTCCTTCTAAAATGATATTTATCCTTGAAGTAAAGTTAGTGGTGGTCTGATGAAGAACAGAATCAGCATAAGCAGATCCAAGGAGAGTGAATGCAACACCTCCCCTCCCTCTGTGAGAATAACAAGACATCAAGATAACAGAATCACCTTGATGACTATCTTCGCTTGGTTGCTGTTCTTTTTTTCTTTCCTGGCGACTTTCCAACATGTCCAGCATGACGAGGTAAGCCAAGCCAATAACAACGGGCACCTAACAGGGGAGGTGTCAGGAAATAATGTTATTGGTACGAATCCTACGCTGCTATAAGTGAGCTTACACTCTTAGCCGGAAATGAGTTAAAACAAGAGAATGGAAACGAGATCTAAGGGCCACAAGCTAACAAAGATAGAAAATTAAATATCTAAAGATTCCGTTCACCTGAGAAAAAAGGCTCGTTTACAACAATAGGCCATTTACTGCCATATTATGAAATGATATTAGTTTGTTATTGAAAAAATTGGCCCTTCCTTACTACTTCCGGCTTAGAACATAAATATGTATCCATCCATATTAAAGAAATACACAATGTCGGTTGTCAAGGTTTTGGTGACAAGAAATTTAGATTCAGATAATATAATACAGAATTTGCATGACTGTGAAATGTACGATATTAACGACACCAAGTTTCAGCAAGTGACATCATACTCAGCCAATCAGAATGCTCAGATATTGTACTGTCATGGTCACGGCACGGCATCCGTAGCGTGACTTTTTAAGGTCACGCAAACCTTGCTCTAACTAATCAGTAACTTACATGAGCTAAAGCGATGATCCAGTAGGCAAACTGTACTTCACTACTATACGCAGAATCATACATCGCAATCCCTTTAGTGATATTATCGTGAGATAAGTGATGATGGCGATGTTTTCCGCCACCGTACGGCATTGGTTTTTCTCTTCGTGCGGCGATGATCTCAGGATGGGGCTCACCGCTGAGAAATGGTTCGGCGATCAGTGGGCTCACAAACGCGCCAAAACCATACGAGAAATAGAGAGCCTTGTGGAGGAAAACGTGAATAAAAAATGATTTACTTCGTTGAAAAAAAAAAAACAATTTGTATTGTGCGCAAATCAATAGGGTTCAAATTAGAAGTAAGTAATTATTGAGGTGACCAATTTTGCGCATCATCGTGCAAGAAGGCGAGAGACCCTTTGTGCGCATGCTCTCAGTCTCAATCTCGCGCTCTCTCTCATTGGGTCTGTCTGTTTCTCTCTTTTTTTCCATGGGGGATAAAGACCATGTGGGATAAGACCAGAACCATGTGGGATAAAGACACAGCATTGGTTTCTAGTAAAACAGAAGACATACCTGAAGATACGGAGAGACCTGGAAAATAAGCCAAAGTCTTTTATCAGCTTCAAATAGATAATGGAGCAATAGAATAAGGTAACGAATAACAAAACTTGCCGTGTAGGGCGCGCGCGCAGTAACAATACCGGCATAGCAGTGTATGAGTTCTCAAACAGCTAGATACACACATGAGCTTAGACAGTTGTTATCTTATTACTGGATAATGAATGTGTACTCGCGGTAACTGCGCACGCTAGTAGTTACATTACAGGCACACAGACACATATCAGCTTCAAGACACCCACCTTCTTGCCATGTAGTGACAGTAGCTGCACGTTAGTAGCAGTGTCCAAGACACCCACACAGTAACCAGCAGCAGCTGTCGTGAGGATAAGCACCCAGAGATCACGACTTAGAGGGATAACAGCCAAAAATACAGCATTCAGAGCCAGACATACCAACAACATTAAATTACGATTACAGTTGAACCTAAAAAACGCAGAAAATATATTACATCTAGATCAATCAATCAATCAATCAATCAATCAAATTTTTTTACAAAGTATAGAGGGAATTACAGTTTATGTACATTATGTAAACCACCTCAACCATATCGGTTAGCGAGCTACTTGTTATCAATCCACCAACCCCATCCATATATCCCATCCCATTCCATCCCATCATGCCATATTTGAAGCCATCTCATTCCACCCTTTTTATCATTCATCCTTAGATGCCTTAGTTACCTTACATTATTGTATCCCATTCTCTTCCATCCCATTCCGTTTGTCCTAGTTTATGTTAGTAGAACGATCCTATCCTATTCCACCTCATCCATCACATCCTAATTTGGTTGGCAAATGATCTCGCAAAAACTAGATCGTACCGTGTGACCACCCGAGCGACGTTTTCTCACACGGTGAGATTCGTCGCTCGCCACGTCGCAAAAGTACAACTCGTTTCTACTTTTTGTGGTGTTCCCGGCGACGTCGCATAAAACGTACGTACGTTGCACGGGTGATCACCCACTGCGATCTCTAATATCTTGCAACATCGCATGAAAAATCTCATCGTGTACGTGCCTGTGCCTTTAAAATACTACAACTAACTTTTCCCATTCAGTTCTATAGGCTCGTTTACACTGGCGATTTTTTTTGCGGCGATTTAAGGAGATTTCACTGCAGTTTTGAAAATTCTCGCCGGCGTAAAAATCGCCGCCAAAACGTAAACGGGCCTTAACAAATCCTATTCTATCATTATTCCTCTGATAACTATCCCATCTCATTCATTCATTCCTATCCCATTCCATTCCTATTTTCTTTACCTGTCAATAACATAACCAGCGGCCATAGCCCCAACAAACCTCGTAGCAGCCTGAGCAAATAACAGCCAACTTAGCACGTTTATAGCATCACAATCAGGAAAAAAGTTCACTAAAAAATCAAGCAATGTTGGCCCAGAAATACCAACTGTCATACCAAATACGAAAAACGTCATGAAGTAAAACAAATGAGCTATGTTTAACTTGATTGTTGATGTACATGATCTTGGAATTTTATATCTTGTTACTTGATGTGAATACTCGTGCCAGAAACTCCATAAGACATGGCGGAAGATAGCTTGTCGCAGCATTTTTCAAAGTTATTCTATCTATATAGGCAGAACGTCAATGACACACTGAGAAAGATCGAAGGGATGAAATCTAGTGATTAAAAAAATAGAACCAATCCTGCTACGATTTTGTCTGTGTACACAGACCAGACAAGCAAATTGTTTTCTAATGATGATTTCTTTTCATTAAGAGTCAACAATAGAATGACATTTTAGTCATAGAACACGGGTAACACTCAATACACAACATCATAAGATGCAGTCATCACTTTACTCGAACCATTGAAAGCCCAACATAGAAGAAACGACGAATACGCTGTTGAGGTAAAAATGGCGGCTCCCAAGCAACGTTTCTTCAACTGTTACCTGACCTATAGCTCTTGGTTGAGACTTTTACAGTTTCCACTCTAATATCGGCCGATGAAAGAACAAACAGGCGAGACACTTGCTCCAGAAGCGAGAGGAAGAAAGCAAGAAAAATAATTCGATTTTCTAGCGAGCGGAGTGTTAGATTACAATTCTAGAGGTAATCATACGTGGAAAGCCACCAACTTTCACCGTTTTTCATCTTCTTGAAACCAATTAAGAGATTTTTCATCTATTTAGCCACCATATGCGAAGCGTCGACAAGGATTCTTCAAGCTCATTCAAGTCGAATATCAAAATAATTTTGGTTATAAGTCAAAAACATTAGCCTTTGGTGATGTATATATGAAGGATATGACCCTTCGTACGGCCTTTCAGCAGGTTAGATTGTCATATGACAGGGTCAATTGGTTGACCAGTTACAGAACAAAACCAATTGGATGGCAAGGTTATTTACCTGCACACACTCAAACCGAGCCTCAATATCGCATTTTATGGACAGCAAATTTACTTTTTGCAATGTATCTGCATTACATTCTAGATGTCTTTGTTGTTTGTTTGTTTGTTTGTTTGTTTAGATACTCGCTCCTTTGTTCGTGCCGGTTTGTTTCGTTGTTTGGCGCTTTTATTTTTGTAAGTTGCTTTTTTGTGTGTTTATTTGTCTGTCTTTCTGTTCGCTTGCTTGATTGTTTATGTGCATTTTTTTTCATTCATTTGTTATTTTGCTTTATCAGGGCTGTTTTTCTGTAAGTTTGTCTGTTTATTTATCTGATTGTTTGTTTGTTTGCGGATCGCCCGTTTGTTTCAGTTTTTCTTTATCTATATTAGCCTCATAATCGTACACCACTATCATCATCATCATCATCATTGTCATCATTATAACTACCATGATGATGATGATGATATATTTATTCATGCTTCTCGCTGTCAATCAACTGGATTACAGGCAAGGTCAGAATGACTAATCAATCAATAAATACAAAAACCACGAATATCAACATTCACTATAGTCCTATATTCCATCCATATTACTATCATTATTCACTATTCACAAACGACACAATAGGCATGTTTGTGGGTAATAAAGTAACCAAACCAATCAGTGGACTTTAAAACTACCCTAACCAACATCATCATCATCATCACCATCATCATCATCATCACCATCATCATCACCATCATCATCATCATCATCATCATCATCACCATCATCATCACCATCATCATCATCATCATCATCATCATCACCATCATCATCACCATCTTCATCATCATCACCATCATCACCATCATCATCACCATCTTCATCATCATCATCATCATTCTCATTGCCATCATCATCACCATCTTCATCATCATCACCATCATCACCATCATCACCATCATCATCACCATCTTCATCATCATCACCATCATCATCACCATCATCATCATCATCATCATTCTCATCATCACCATCTTCATCATCATTATCATCATCACCATCATCATCATCATTATCATCATCATCATCATCATCATCATCATCCTCATTACCATCATCACCATCTTCATTATCATCATCACCATCATCATCATCATCATCTTCACCATCATTCTTATAATATCCTGGTTCCCATGGTGACTCTAACTTTATAATACTACAGATTTCCATATATATTCTATGGTAACAATCTTTGTTCTTCCTTCCCCTCCCCTCCCCTCCCCTCCCCTCGATTAAGGACCTTAGCGAATCACGAAGTTAATAAGAATTTTTCTTGGATGAAAATCCTTGGGGGTCGCGTAGATTGCAGTGACAAATATTGACGAGAGTATGTTAGAAAAACCATGGAAATTCAGAAAATGAAAGGGGAAACCTTTTAGAATTAAGAATTATCCATAGGCTAGGTATAACACAAGACCCCTGTATGGGACCGGATTGCATTTGGAAGGAAAAATGATCATTCTCAATCAGGGGGGGCCGGAGGAAGGGAGACATAAGGAATACAATGGCTCATTCCTAGGAATAACAAGGGGTAGGGTTGACTGTCATGATTGTGACAGTATCATTGCTTGACTTACTTGTCTAAGAGGATACCAGCCATCACAGCACCGAGTAGGGCATATGCTGCTTGAGTAAAAAATAACCAGCTCATCATATCCAAACCATGATTAACTAAATGTCCAAGCTCTATCAGTGTTGGTCCAATTATTGCCATGGTTGTGCCAAATGAGAAGAAGCAACCGCAACACATTAATGTCTGAAAGAAAGATCTTCTTGATTGGTTGATTTGCTGTCCTGTAACTTTATCTGCTGAACCATCCTCTTTGGTCTCTTTATTGTTTCTTTGTGTCTTTTTGTCTTGGACAATAGTTACTCCAATTAAATGAGTAAAACTCATCTTGATTTCGTATGTTATTATTCCTGATCGTAGATTAAGATTAGAATAAATTATCTTCTGTTATATTTTATGGTTCGTATTCTTCGTCTCTCGCAGCCAACTCTGTCAGCCATTTTCTTTATACGTTAAGACAGTAGTATATTTCCTCTGGTTCCAAGCTAGTCTTTTCAGCTCATCATTTCAGAATAGCCCATTATTATGAGCTCTATATCTCCAGTATTTCGATAAGATATCGCTAATCCAATCCATAATGGCGTCCCTCAGTCTTTTGGACTTCATTAATTATTAATAATTTGTTGCTTGTTGAAAGTGCTGAAGCAGCATGTGGCGATACAAAAAAGGTCAAAAAACTTTCCACAATTCCTAAATCACACATCCATGTATCTTCATAATTCCTAAAAATTATTAATTGGGTTTTACTTAGCGAAAACATGAATCTAATTCGCCAGGAAATGTTTTAAAAAATATTTCAAGCTAAAAGAAAAGTTTAAGATGTGTTGTTTGGTCACAAGAACCACACGTTGTTATGATTCTTCCTCCAACAGTCGACAAGAACCATGCCTGTATTTTTATTACTTGTTTAAACAGCAAAGCTTTGGATTCTAAATAAGAATCGACTTGTTATCATGATCAAGAAATTCATAATAAAACTAAAACAATAGCATTGCTGGTGGTTGAGAAAAATATGAAGAAAACAACACACAGGAAAAGTGAGATAAAACAGCACGCTTGTTTACTCGTGGGTTGGTCAAAGCATCATCAAAATGAGTGCACACCATTTTTTAATTCTATTTCCACGCAACACTATTGTCACGGTACTAAGAACTCTGAGTACAATTCTCGGTAAGATCTTCAGGGGCATTTAACATTTACAAAAAAAATAAAATTTAAAAAAATCCGGAAAGTTCTGTTGGGATAATGGGTTTTTAGTTCCTTCAAGTGGAAAGCAAATATCTCGAATGGATAAAGCCCGCTTGGGATTCGATGGAGTGTTCCATTTACAACGAAAGCCCCAACATCGTACCCAGGGCTTTGTCATTGGCTGCATGTGATTGATGTCAATGGTACCCGGGCCATCCATTCCGAAATTCCGACCGGAAAAAAAATCTTAACTTACGGTCAGTGGTTTAAAAGTTTCTAATTACCCCTTCTCCTGATTTCTCTGCAATATTAATTTTGTATCGGATGAAAGTTCTGGGCGTAGTGGAGAAAGTTCATTGGAATTGGGAATGCTGTGGTGAGGCGGATGACAATTGTAAAAATCAAAACTAAGGATTCGTATTCAAACATTGAGAAATAAATTAGGTCGATCGAGAAACTAAGAATTTTTTTTTAACGTATCAATTGAAAAAATAGTTTAAGATAAAGATGAAGTTATATATCTATAATATATAGCATTTCTATCATTAATTCCATTGCAGAACACTTTTCGTAACATTTTCTACTGACCTAGTTGGCAAAAAGAATTTTTCCTAAAAGATCTATTAACCAGAAATGTCGTGATAACTCTTTAACCCAGCGAATAATTGTACACGTGGCCACACCACAGAAGCTGCATCATTCATTATACTGCATTTTCAAAATGGCCTTTGCAGAGACACGTTCCAGTATTTGAAATTTCTTCTGATTTTCTCTTTATTTTCGTTTTGTTAGCGCTCTGCAGTTTTCAGTCGCCATGGAAATGCGTGTATGCGACCGAAAAAATCTGAAACTGTGTTTTGAATGCGTTTATTGAAACAATTGAATGCGTTTATCGCCAGATTCAGTGGAATAATTCGTAAAATAATTTGTTTTTATATTGAGTGTCATGGAACAACCACAACAATCTGATAGAGATTTAATATCATCACATTATCCTTGAATCACATTATAAATTTTTTTTATAAAACCTTGAAGTCTGATATCATCTTTCCCTAAATATCAAAATTCAAGGGAATAATAACGGGTTATAAAAATTCACTGAGATAGAAAGATCTCTTAATTATCTTGTCATAACGAGGAAGAATCAGGATTTTGACAGTAATAACATTAACCAAAAGTTATTTTATTAGAAAGAGAATACGACTGACTGAATCAGTCATATAAATACAATGATGAAACATACTCAATCATAAGAGTCAATTATATATGAAGAATAGTCAGCTCTGATTGGTTAGTATATATAGTTTTAGTTAAGAATACGGAGGACAGTCCAGGTGATAACGGTCATAAAGATCACCCGAAAAAACATTTTTCCCAAAAACATCCCACTCGATGACTTAGAAGCCTTAGAATACCACCCCAGACGTTTATTCCTCTAAAGTTGCCAATTTTGAAGGTATGTATTCGTTTTGAGATATATATTTGAAGTTTTTCTTGGTCAAGTTCTAGCTTGTTTTATTATTTATAACATTGTTTTATCGTATCAAACAGGAGCTTGCCTCGAGCGATATGTGGTCGTGAAGTTTACCGTCCACCTTTCAAGGCCATCGATTCTTCTGGATTGAAAAGAATTTCTTGTAGAGGTGAGACCAGACGTTCATGTGATCACAGTTTTTTCCCGCCCAAGAAAGAAAATTAGCATCCAAGCGATTGATTGATTAGGGAGTAACGCTTCTGTTGTATATATACTAGAACAGAAGGGAAGACATGCCGGTGACATTGGAAAATATCTCTGATGATGAAGAAGAACCTTTATTTGACCCAGAAGATGTGGAAAGCAAAACGTTTGAAAAAGACTTATCATTTCGTCAAAGACTTAAGAACTTTGTCGGTGACAAGCGTAACTTCAAAGCAACTCTCTGCTATTGTGGTGTGTTTATGGTATTTGGTATGTCAGATGAAGTTCTTGGTCCAACTTTGCTGGAGTTACGATGTTTGTCCGGCCAAACCATCACGATCATGAGTTTACTCTTCTTTGTACATGACTTATGTAACGTTTTTGGATCAACTTCTGGTGGAATACTCGCAGATAGGTATGTTGAATAGCTTTACACTTCATTTTAAGTGCTTCTAAGTTCTTGCACTCTATGTAAAAGACTTTGAGACAATTGTAAGCTCCGAAAGCTTCTAGTTAGGAATTTTTTTTGTGGGAGTTAACTCAATAAGGTTATAATAAATTATCTTAATTAGAAAAGTTTCTTTGACCAAAAATATTCCGATTAAATTGAACTGGCGCCAAAATGTTGATGATTGGGAAACTTGAAAGCAAAACTATCATGAAAGGAAAGAAGACGAAGAGAAAAAGAAAATAAAAAATACAAAATATGTTCCTTTTATTTTCAAAATAATCGATTTCGAATATATTTATTTGCTCATGTAATGGTAAAATTTTGGTTTTGAGAATGGCATGAAAATCATAAATAAATTAAAGACAGAAAAACACAGATTGGGCGAAAAAGAAATGCAGTAAAAGATCAAAAATAGCGACTAAATTGAACAAATACAGTTTTACTATTTATTTTGAGATGAAATCCTAAGATAGACTTAGTATTTGATAATACTGAACATCATTTTTCTATCATATCTTTATTATAATTATGACATTTTTTCACCTGGCCCATAGCTGGACTCGTTAACTGTGCGTTGAACAATGAAGTGAATAGTTTTCACAATGATATTTGCACCTTCAATATGTTTGAGGGTTTCTGGTGTATTAAATATTAATCACATTTGGGGAGGTTTTTGTGCTAAAAATGGGCGGAAAACAAAAAGTAAGTCGCTCAAATTTCTTTTCTTTTTCAAGATTTTTTCTTTAAAAATAATTTTGAATTCCTGATAAAAATACTGCGCTAGTGAAAAGAATTTTTCAATTCATTTTTGATGAGAAGACGAGGTAATACAAACGAAGCTGCATGATAGATTTTCCGTGTGTGTAGCAGCAGTTTATTTACGATATAAACCAGTTTTTCTACCAAAAGAATGAGTCTTTTGTTCTAGTTATGGTCGGTGTTTTTGATCATTTGGGCTGATGTTTTAAAGTATGGTTATCATTAACACACAATCAGCTCTTCAACTTCATTCGTAAAATCCCCACATAAATAAACAAATAATATATCAAATATGTCTCGTTATAGCTAGCATACAAATATTGCATGAAAATTAAGATAACTTGCTTATGGCAAAGGAATAAAAACTGATTTAGGATCAATCATACTGAATAAATATCATTACTGTTGCTATAGAAACTATATGTCCATAAATTTTTGTATTTCACGAACTACTCTCATGCTCTCTCATGGTATATTACTATTTATCCCACACCATAGAAAATACAGCCAATCAGAAAGCAGGAAAACCGTTGTATATTCGTCAGTATTTCACTCTTCCTTCCCATCATGCACTGCGTGTTGAATCTACGCATTTGTATTTTCTATGGTGTGGGATAAAATGGTTATACAATGGTTTCTCGTGGCATACTGTGCATGGATATCCCACTCGTCACTTGTATTTTCTTTGTATACAAACTCGCCTAAAGGCTCGTGTGTATATTAGAAACTACAAGTGACTCGTGGGATATTCCACGGTATGCCACTCGAAACCATTGTATAACTAGTATTGTCTGTTGCGCATGCACGTGTTCATTTTCTTGGTGACGTCATTTTACTTGTATTTTCTAACCACTATCTACTGCATTCATCTAATCATTGTTTTTTTGCGCATGCGCGTTTGATCCCTCGATAAAGTCACCGTTTCGTCTGTAGACCGCTGTAATATCATTGTCGTGATATTCTTTTATTACGCATGCGCATCCATTCCCTTAATGACGTCATTTTGTGTTTTTTTTTCTCCAGGTTCAATGTCAATCTTCTAGTGACGATAGCCCTTGGTATTAGTGCTGTCTGTATTATTGCCATACCTCTTTGTCGTGTATTTGCTGCTATGCTTTTCCTTGCTGGTATTTACGGAGCATGTTTTGGTGCAACTGATACGTTCACTACATTTCATCTTCTACGGACCTACGGCAAACAGGTATGTCGTAACTGTAAACCTTTAACATATGTTATTCGTTTATTTGGATACGAAAAAAAGAAAGGAAAAAAAAAAAGGAAATAAATTTTTTTTTTTTCTTTTAACGAAACCTCTGTACAAAACCGGTATATGTCCATTAACCAATTGCTAATTTAATATTTTTTCTTTTTTCTAGGTTTCGCCGTACTTACAGGTGAGAAGTTATAAGTTTCTTTTTGGCGCGCGGCTATAGTCGCCATGTTGGGAAACCTTAACAAAGGATTTACATTGGTTTGTCGTGCCATCCAACATGGCAGCCATGTCTTTTGCTAGTTTTTCCTTAGAAATTCTTGTGTTCCAATATTTGAATTTTAGAGATATGTTCTACCTAAGTAACCCGAGTAAAAAGCGGCAACACTGATATAATGGCGGTTTTATTACAGGCTCTTCATTTCAGTTACGGCATCGGAGGTTTTCTTTCTCCTCTCATCGCACGTCCATTTTTACGTGACAAATGTGAATACATCATAAATTATACAACAATAGTCGATGAATGGCCGTATGCCAACACTACGAGTGGCTTGGACAACACGTCTTCTGTCTTCTACTCACAAGAAGCTGTTCCTCGGGATATTCACGTGAGATGGGCTTACTGGATCGTAGCACTGGCTCATGTAAGTCTGACAATATTTCCTTCGACATTTTCTATGGAAATAAAAGGATTTCAGCAGACCAAAATAACAGAGTAATTTTTTTCTGATACTTTCTTTGATTTCCCTGTTATATTTTTAAAGAACTCACTTTCCCAGAGTGCTTTGTGAGCTTTGATGCACATTGCCCATTCCTGTCGAATTATACAGATAGAATAGACCCCTTGCAGCTCGTCGGAATGCAGCTTAATTTGGAGGATAAAACAATAGGTTTCCAATTCTTAGGAGATTAAAATTCTTTTGCTTTTTTCTACAAATTGAGCTACTTTGACGTCACGTGAAAGGGATGTATACAGAATGTTGCCGAGAACAGTTTTCGCGCGCATGCGTGCATCTGAAAATCTCACATACCCTAGTTAATTGCAGGTTTTTTTCCACATTACATTTTCATATCCTGTTATTGCGCATAAAATTGCCTACTGTCAAAACTTCTTCAAGGATAAGAAAATAAGACCTCAATTTAATCCAAGTTTAGTTTTTCAAAACGCATCCCACATGGAAAGGAGTGACCATGGACGTCTATCCATCAGCGACACGAGTGACATCTCGGGTGTGCTGGTCATAGCAAGGGGTTAATCATCTACGGTCTAGGGGCCAATTAACCTCTCCCTTAGGCTTCGGCCGAGCTTCCTGATCAGTCTGTAAATCCAGGGATAGCGGTGTCGGGGCCGAAATCTCCGGCATAGCCGTGAAATGCTTCGCGCTGCCATACTGCGCTTCAGCACTCGATGTCTGGAAGTATGGTCCTAGATTAAGAAAAACAATTTTAAAAAAACCAGTTTCCCTGAACATCGTATAAACAAACTTGAAATTTTAAGACTTACCATACGTTTATTTTTTGATGTGTTTTTAGCTTCCGGTGATTTTTGGTCTTCTGTGGCTTCGTTTTACCGTGAAACTTGAAAAGATCAAAGGTGGACTAACCAACCAGGATTTGTCAGTGTATGGTAGCCAAACCATAACTAATGCAGGTAAACCATACCTAACGCATGGGTAGTGTGCGCATATGTGAGTTGAGTTTGTTTGATGTGTTGTTCTCTCCCTTGCCATGAAGTTTTTTTTCTGGTTTTCCTCAACACCTAAATTTCAATCACAAAAAGAATGGAACAAATACAGTGCCACAAGTTTGCGCTAACCTCAAAAAAAGGGGCGAAGTAATTTTGTAGAATGGCATTCTCGTTCTTGTATCTTTTAATGATACTAATTCTCATTTCAACTCGGCATTAGGGCTTTGCCTTAGTTGCGGTTGTTCCGCCCTATGATATAACAACGAACGTACACCTAGATCATTAACATCAAAAGCTGTGCCAGTCAATTATAACAAAGTGTCGTGTCGTATTTTTCTTCCATCCAGGTTATAATCACCATATTGTTGCTCTGTATCTCAATGGTAAATCACCATGGTTACGCGTGTTTGGCGATGATCAGAAACCACGTGTTATTGTTGTCACCGTGCTGACGTCATTAATCTTGCTTCTGTTTGATGGATTGATGGTAAGGGATTTTGCGCGCAACGGAATATTTATTTTGTACTATCTGTCATCCTTCTCTTGTTATTCTTTGCTTCGGTTGTTGATACCTTTCTTTTATCCGTCCATACATGCCATCCATCCATCCATTCCATTCCATTACATCCATTCATCCTATCTCATCCCATGCATCCATACATCCATCCATTCATCTACATGCTCTTGCATTCGCTAATCTATACGTCAATCTACCCACCCACTACCCTACCCACTGCCTTCCACCAATCCATTAATCTATCCATCCATCCATTCTCTTTTTAAATTTCTCATCAATGTGTTGTATTTTTTCAGGCGACGTTCGGTGCGTACATCTATTCATACGCGATCAGAGGAGCGATACACATGAAAGCTGACCACGCTGCTTACCTTAACTCGTTATTCTGGGTATGTCTCTTCCAATCGTCTACCAATAGGCCTTATGCATGTCAATGTTTCAGCTCAAAAGGGTTTACACATGCGAAATTGAATGGATTATGAATTAAAATGTTCAAGAGTTTCTGTGGAAAAATGTCATTTCGTTGAAACTTCTGAGCTGAAACTTCACCTTCTTACTAATATGGAGGTGCTCTTTTCATTTCTGCATTTCATTTCGACAATGTTGCTTGATTTAAAGGAGTTGTGGTCATGTGACCTATCAGTGCATGAGGTTTATTGTCTGCAAAGTAATATTTCTTAATCGGCTTTGAAACGAGTGTTAATATTCACTAAATACAGACCTTGCTACTTGGGATGTGACGTTTTCCAATGTCAGATCACGTGTCATTCCCAGGAGTTATAGATGCATGTGCAGTTCCTGAAAATTCCCAACTCTGTGTTCTCTCAGACGTCATGTTTTGTGATTGTTTTTTCCTTATGCGCAAAGAAATATGGGTACAACAAATGGTGGCCATTTTGTTTCCATAAAATGTTTATTCTTTTCTTGTGTTTTTTTTTTAAGGGTTCACTGTCCATTGGTCGTTTCCTAGCAATAGGAATCGCTATGTACGTCAAGCCTCCTACTATGATGATGATTGATCTGGTAAGATATAAAACTGAATAATAACAATAACAATAATAATAAAAATAATAGAGTAGATTTCGTATGACTGTCAAATGTTCGGTGCTGCGTGCATGCCTTGCCGCGACCGTCATTTTTTCTCTCACGCATTGTGATTGGTCTGGTGTACTAAGTCTGTGCCTCATCTTGTATTGACCACGTTCGCGCCGTGTTTGTGTCGTGCTTCGTGCATTTGATTGGATGAAGAGTGCGTGCCTTGCCGCGACCGTGATGTTTTCTAGATTTTTGATTGGCTGACTTTTTATAGCTTTTGACAGTCATACAAAATCTGCTCTAATAAGTGAGTGATTTGTGAAGTACCGCGCATCCGTAGACGACAAAACCTGGCCGAATATGTTTTCTCGTTCGCCTTAGATACCACACTTTATTATATGAAATAGAGTGTGATATTGAGTGACATCAAAACTATAAAATTGATATCCCCACTCCCACCAGTGGCCAGTGGGGATACGACTTATATCAACACTGGTGGTGACAAATTTCGACTTTTTGCCCAGCTTCTCAAATTCTCCGTTATTTTTCATTGAAGATTTCATATAATAAACAGAACATTACATGGCCGCTTGGAGATACGAATTTTATCTTCTCGTGCTGATATTATATCTCACTCGTTCGCTGCGCTCACTCGTGAGAGATAACATCAACACTCGAAGATAAAATTCGTATCTCCGCGCGACCATGTAATATCCTATATTTATTATATGAAATAGAGTGTGATATTGAGTGACATCAAAATGATAAAATTGATATCCCCACTCCCACCAGTGGCCAGTGGGGATACGATTTTTATAAACACTGGTTTCTCAAATTCTCCATTATTCATATAAGATTTCATATAATAAACAGAACATTACATGGCCGCTTGGAGATACAAATTTTATCTTCTCGTGCTGATATTATCTCTCACGAGTGAGCGCAGCGAAGATAAAATTCGTATCTCCGCGCGACCATGTAATATCTTATATATCTCAACCTCAAAATACGACAAATGGCCGGCTTTTATTATTTCATATATTTTTTATAATCATTATTTTTATTTGAAATGGGATCCCTGTGGATACTAGCGTTACCAAAGAGGATAGGATCTTTTCAGTTGAGGATCGATGTGTTTCTCATCAATTATCATTATTCTTTTTCTTCAAGATCGGATGTCTTGTGTCTACCTTTTTCATGCTGATCTTTGAGCGATACGAGACGGCACTGTGGATCGGTACTACAGGAGTTGGATTATTTATGAGTAGTGTATTCCCGACAAGCATTGCTTTAGCGGAACACTATATAGACATAACAGGTAAGGTGCATGTTGAAAACGGTGTGAAAAGAAAGGTGGTAAGATGGTAGGTGGGTGTGTATGTTGAAAACGGTGTGAAAAGAAAGTTGTGAGTTGGGTAGGTAGTGTAGGGTGGTAAGATGGTAGGTGGGTGTGCATGTTGAAAACAGTGTGAAAAGAAAGATGTGAGTTGGGTAGGTAGTATAGGGTGATAAGATGGTAGGTGGGTGTGCATGTTGGAAACAGTGTGAAAAGAAAGATGTGAGTTGGGTAGGTAGTATAGAGTGATAAGATGGTAGGTGGGTGTGCATGTTGAAAACAGTGTGAAAAGAAAGTTGTGAGTTGGGTAGGTAGTATAGGGTGATAAGATGGTAGGTGGGTGTGCATGTTGAAAACAGTGTGAAAAGAAAGATGTGAGTTGGGTAGGTAGTGTAGGGTGATAAGATGGTAGGTGGGTGTGCATGTTGAAAACAGTGTGAAAAGAAAGTTGTGAGTTGGGTAGGTAGTGTAGGGTGGTAAGATGGTAGGTGGGTGTGCATGTTGAAAACAGTGTGAAAAGAAAGATGTGAGTTGGGTAGGTAGTGTAGGGTGGTAAGATGGTAGGTGGGTGTGCATGTTGAAAACAGTGTGAAAAGAAAGTTGTGAGTTGGGTAGGTAGTATAGGGTGATAAGATGGTAGGTGGGTGTGCATGTTGAAAACAGTGTGAAAAGAAAGTTGTGAGTTGGGTAGGTAGTATAGGGTGATAAGATGGTAGGTGGGTGTGCATGTTGAAAACAGTGTGAAAAGAAAGATGTGAGTTGGGTAGGTAGTATAGGGTGGTAAGATGGTAGGTGGGTGTGCATGTTGAAAACAGTGTGAAAAGAAAGATGTGAGTTGGGTAGGTAGTATAGGGTGGTAAGATGGTAGGTGGGTGTGCATGTTGAAAACAGTGTGAAAAGAAAGTTGTGAGTTGGGTAGGTAGTATAGGGTGGTAAGATGGTAGGTGGGTGTGCATGTTGAAAACAGTGTGAAAAGAAAGATGTGAGTTGGGTAGGTAGTGTAGGGTGATAAGATGGTAGGTGGGTGTGCATGTTGAAAACAGTGTGAAAAGAAAGATGTGAGTTGGGTAGGTAGTGTAGGGTGATAAGATGGTAGGTGAGTGTACATGTTGAAAACAGTGTGAAAAGAAAGTTGTGAGTTGGGTAGGTAGTATAGGGTGATAAGATGGTAGGTGGGTGTGCATGTTGAAAACAGTGTGAAAAGAAAGATGTAAGTTGGGTAGGTAGTATAGGGTGATAAGATGGTAGGTGGGTGTGCATGTTGAAAACAGTGTGAAAAGAAAGATGTGAGTTGGGTAGGTAGTATAGGGTGATAAGATGGTAGGTGGGTGTGCATGTTGAAAACAGTGTGAAAAGAAAGTTGTGAGTTGGGTAGGTAGTATAGGGTGATAAGATGGTAGGTGGGTGTGCATGTTGAAAACAGTGTGAAAAGAAAGATGTGAGTTGGGTAGGTAGTATAGGGTGGTAAGATGGTAGGTGGGTGTGCATGTTGAAAACAGTGTGAAAAGAAAGATGTGAGTTGGGTAGGTAGTGTAGGGTGATAAGATGGTAGGTGGGTGTGCATGTTGAAAACAGTGTGAAAAGAAAGTTGTGAGTTGGGTAGGTAGTATAGGGTGGTAAGATGGTAGGTGGGTGTGCATGTTGAAAACAGTGTGAAAAGAAAGATGTGAGTTGGGTAGGTAGTATAGGGTGGTAAGATGGTAGGTGGGTGTGCATGTTGAAAACAGTGTGAAAAGAAAGATGTGAGTTGGGTAGGTAGTATAGGGTGATAAGATGGTAGGTGGGTGTGCATGTTGAAAACAGTGTGAAAAGAAAGATGTGAGTTGGGTAGGTAGTATAGGGTGATAAGATGGTAGGTGGGTGTGCATGTTGAAAACAGTGTGAAAAGAAAGATGTGAGTTGGGTAGGTAGTATAGGGTGATAAGATGGTAGGTGGGTGTGCATGTTGAAAACAGTGTGAAAAGAAAGATGTGAGTTGGGTAGGTAGTATAGGGTGATAAGATGGTAGGTGGGTGTGCATGTTGAAAACAGTGTGAAAAGAAAGATGTGAGTTGGGTAGGTAGTGTAGGGTGATAAGATGGTAGGTGGGTGTGCATGTTGAAAACAGTGTGAAAAGAAAGTTGTGAGTTGGGTAGGTAGTATAGGGTGGTAAGATGGTAGGTGGGTGTGCATGTTGAAAACAGTGTGAAAAGAAAGATGTGAGTTGGGTAGGTAGTATAGAGTGATAAGATGGTAGGTGGGTGTGCATGTTGAAAACAGTGTGAAAAGAAAGAGGTAAGTTGGGTTGATAGTACTGAACGTATGCATTAAATAATAAATAAAAAAGCCTATAAGAATATGCATAGAAACAAAGATGATATTGTTACATTATTTCAGTTTTTTATTTGTTGTTCTTCCCAGCGCCTGTAACAAGTATAATGATCGTTAGCGCTGCTTTGGGTGAACTGTTTCTTCCTCTCCTTGTTGGCCAGGTTTGTTTCTACATCCATCATGTCCTTCATATATTCATGTGACCATTCCAGTGACACTTCTTCAAGTACGTATCTTGTTTTTTCTTCAGGTATTTGAGCGACTTGGTCCTGTCAGTTTTTTGGCTATCGCTTTCTGCGCATGTCTGTTGGCTTTATTAATCTTCATTTTATTGAGAACCGTAGAAGAACAAGGTAGGTAAAAAAACCGTTATGGTGTTAGAAAAAAACTACTGTTTCATTCACTACGGCCAATCATAATGTTTCATGTTCATCTCCTGCTCATATAAACGCTGTTTCTCTACTTTTTAATTCAGATTGGTTTGGTTTTATATGGTTTGTTTGGTGCGGCCAACCACCCAGTTCAGCCACTGATAGCCCTGCTTCTGCTAATGTAGAGAGTAAAACACCAGTTATCAACACAGTAGAGATGAATGTACAAGGATGACAATAACTATATAACACGTGACTAAATCATCCAATGGCAGACCTGCTTCTATTAATGTAGAGTGTAAAACACCGGTTATCAACACAGTAGGATGACAATAGCTATATAATACGTGACTAAATAATAGTGAGAGGGGGGAATAGATGCTACATGTTAAACATAGTACTAAGTTGACTACATTTATCATCAAAAGTTGTCGAAATATGTTTACTATTCATTTTAGTAGTAATTAAGCTTCGTTAGGCCTTTAAGTCTCTTTCAAGAGAAGCTTGGTATACTTAGAAAATGGACCTTTACATTTTCGTACACAAAATGAAGAAGATAAAATGACAACAAACGACTGAAACAGCAAAGAAAAGAGCGAATGAAAAAGCATAAGAAAAGATAAAATTGTAAATGCAAAATAGCCTAAGAAAGTCAAATTTCCGAAAAGTGTCTTTGAAGACATTTTGAACAAAATGTCTCAATCCCCGAAAAGTCTCGGAATCCTCGAAAAGGCTTGCATCTTCTAGTTTCCGTATCCCAAAAAGCCTCCGAGTCCCCAAAAAGCCTCCGAGTCCCCGAAAAGTCTCCGATTCCCCAAAAAGCGTTCAAGTCCCCGAAAAGTCTCCGAGTCCTCAAAAAGCGTTCAAGTCTCCGAAAAGCGTTCAAGTCCCCGAAAAGTCTCCGAGTCCCCAAAAAGCGTTCAAGTCCCCGAAAAGTCTCCGAGTCCCTAAAAACTCTCCGAGTCCCTAAAAAGTCTCCAAGTCGCAAAAAAGTCTCCGAGTCCCTAAAAAGTCTCCGAGTCCCTAAAAAGTCTCCGAGTCCCTAAAAAGTCTCCGAGTCCTCAAAAAGCCTCTGAAAACGTCTCCGAGTCCCTAAAAGGTCTCCGAGTCCCTAAAAAGTCTCCGAGTCAATCCCTAAAAAGTCTCCGAGTTCCCAAAGTCTCCGTGTCCCCAAAAGGTCTCCGAGTCCCCGAAAAGTCTCCGAGTCCCCGAAAAGCCTCCAAGTCCCTAAAAGTCTCCGAGTCCCTAAAAAGTCTCCGAGTCAATCCCTTAAACGTCTCCGAGTCCCCAAAGTCTCCGTGTCCCCAAAAGATCTCCGAGTCCCCGAAAAGTCTCCGAGTCCCCGAAAAGCCTCCAAGACCCCAAAAGTCTCCATGTATGTCCCCGAAAAGTCTCCGAGTCCCCAAAAAGCCTCCAAGACCCCAAAAGTCTCCATGTATGTCTCAAAAGTCTCCGAGTCCCCAAAAAGCCTCCAAGACCCCAAAAGTCTCCATGTATGTCCCCGAAAAGTCTCCGAGTCCCCAAAAAGCCTCCAAGACCCCAAAAGTCTCCATGTATGTCTCCAAAAGTCTCCGAGTCCCAAAAAACTCTGCTTTCAAGTGATTTCACGTCCCTTCATGTACTTTTCAACCCAACACCTTCTTCCATAAAGTAAATGTTACCACAAGTGTTCAATCAAAGTATTTTATTTATTTATTATTAATCATGTGTTAATTAATTATAGCAGGTAGGGGAATCAGGGCATTTGCTTCTAGAACTAGTCTATAATTTATATTAGATAAATATTAATGACCTTTAAGAAGACGAAAGAAATTACTCCGATATACGACCCAAAACACACATCCTTCATACAGGAAAAGCACATAGCCTTGTTTGATACTTCAGTGGAATCTCCTATACAAAAGTACTCTTTATTTTATTTATTTTTTTGCTGAATTCTGTCAATTTCTTACCGTTCTTACACGAATCCGCTTGGTCTGTTTGCTTCCTTTGGAAGCCTGTAGCTTTGCGCTGCAGTTCACTATTTGCAATCCCAATTCATCCTCGACATCATTTCTATGGCCTCCAATAAAGTATCAACCTTTTAAAATTAAAATTTTATCTCATCTTACTCGGGCAACTAGCAATGCTAGTCAATCGACTGACCTGACCGACTTGACTTAGATCTATATACGAGTTACTCCATGAAACATCAGATCTATCGAGTAAACGACAATTTGTTATCCGAAATTCAAAAACAAAAAGACTGGTAGCGACCATTCAAGCCGCACTGGATTATGGGAGGTAAATTTGAGAACGAGAGGTAGCATAGCTTTTTGATGTCTTGAAATTTAGTCCCATAATCCTTTGCTCCACATGGTCGTCACCAGAACTTTAGGCGAATAAGATTTTACTTTGTGTAGAAGGCCTCTACCAGGAATACGTGGTACTAACCTAAAGAATACTACGAGAGAAGAGTCATCCCTTTCAGTAGAACCGAACTGCAGCAATTCGGAATTTACATACCGTTTTTAGAAATTCAAACCGTATTGCATTTTGGTTGCTATTGGAACTCTTGTTGTCTTTACTGAAAGAAATGATCCCTTCAGCATATGAATGGAGATGTCTACCTATCTATTATGATAGAAGACGAGTCTTGACCGAGGGATTTCAAAGTAGCTGTTCTGCAAGTTGAAATTGTAGTTTTTGAATAACTTTTAACACATTTTCACCACGCAACCCAAAGAACGTCAGTGTTTTTTTGTTCCATCTGAAAATGAAACCTTGAAGCCCTGATCGGCGGAAACCATTTTTGCTAGTTGTTCGGGTTGTTCCAATGAAAATGCGTGTTAATTGTAAATAATAAATTTATCTAATATATTAATAGAAGTAGTTTTACGACCTAACATTTTAAATTTTGCTCCTACACTAACCCAGAATCTCCTACTGCTGTCCGTGGTCCAGTTTATGGCATTTCTCAATTACAGCGGCCAAAAGGTCGTGTAATCAGTCCAGATTTAATTTGTATTGACCGTACCAAGAATGAGCATGTCGCCTGGAACGTACACCTCGGTCAAATGAAACACGTTGCTTCCGGGGAACAGGACTTGTGTGATAGCAAAGGCAGAAATACTTCGGAAGTTGAATCTCAAACCAGACATGTATCTGTTAACTTCTGAAGCGGCCTTATTCTTAGCAGACTTCAAATTAGAACCATACCAGAAACTATCCCAGCCAGATAGAGCATTACTGCTTGCTGATCCCGATCCTTCCTCCGTGTAAGATATTGTCTGCTGATTGTCGATGCTGGGTGCAAAGTTTTTTATGTAGGATGTAGTAAAGGATACTGTTTTATGTCTAGTAATGTCATGGCACATTAGCCTCCCACACCTAGTATCAGGATAGGGAACGCTTACTCGGAGACCGCTGTTGACCCAGTGAACTTGAATCTTTCTACCTTTGCTGATTGATTTGACTTGAATGGTGTTTCCAGGAATTGTAAACTTAAATCCATAGATATCTTTGTACCTGGAGAAGGGTAAGGTCATGGTTAAAACACGTTTTGCACCCGAATCTCCAACGACGTATAACGACTGCTGACTGGGACTTGTGGATTGTCCAGGAAGAACTGTGGTATGCACCCCGAATCCAAATTTCTTTTCAATATCCTCTGCGATGATGTCTTTGAAAATGATTCTGTTGTTGATAAACAAGGCAACTTCGTAACCTGTGGGAATAATTTGATTTTCGATTGAAAGTGGGTCGTTGAAGTCTCGTTTTGTCTGTTCGTTAGCAGTCGCGCCGGTTGAATGTGTCCTGATGAAGATGAACAAGGTACCAAAACCGTTAGAATTGGAATTTCCAAAACCCCCCGTTGCCAGGTAGAACTTGTCAGGAACGAGACCAGGTGGAGTAAGACGATGCTCGTACGTTATTTTTGCCAATTCAAAATCGGTGGATTTCAGTTTGGTGTTGAAGAATATTTGAATTTCGTTTCTAACAGACAGTTCAACATACTCTGACAAACCCAGGTTCAAAACGTCGAAAACTCCATTGCTTAAATCAAGAATCACTCTGGAATCTTCTGACACAGATCCACGTATCTTTAGCAAGTTCATTGTACCAGTTACTGCAGTGTCTTTATCTGCTTTTAGAGTTTCGTTGTAGTGGTCTTCATTTCCAGTTCTCTTGCTCACTTCCCAATACTCTGCTATTCCACTATTTATCTTGATGCTAAGAGTCGCCCTGTCTTGGTTGTGTGCAATGAACTGTATAATTGGTGGTCCTACTTCCAAAATAACTCTCGCTTCGATTTTTAGTGATCTGCCGTCATACGAAAGTTTTCTGTTTGTTACGATTCTCTTCACGAACCCAGCATTGGTTTTGTCGTCATACTGTTTCTTCCAAAGTTCGTTAACCCGTTTAGCGTTGATTGCCATTATGGCGTCCCATTCACGAACCAGTGACCGCCCACTCAAGTCGTTGAGAAGCTTGTCCTTACTGCCGGAAACATCGCGCGAGTAGAAATGATTGAACAAACTATTACGTTTGGTTATTACTGCAGGGTGGTAAATGACTCTCAAATAGAACTTGATCCTGAGAGTGGTAAGAACAGTCTTGAACTTGATTCCTTTATTGGTAGTAACCTTTGGTAATCTGAACACCCAGTCATCAAATGGAGTGATTTTTATGAATTTGTTTGAAAATTCTTCCGATGGATTTCCAATGGTCTGTCCAGTTTTGATATTATACACAGTGCGAAATTCCGTTGGGAAGGTCGAATAGATTCTTGGATTACGACTGAGGTCTCTGTCTTGAAATAATTCCCCAGACGCCGTGGATTGGATGTAGGCGGTGTTATCTGCTGACTTTGAAATATTGTCTGCACGCACTTCCATTCTTAGTACGCGAACACGCACATACTCGTAGAACGCAAGAGAACTGAGTGGAATGGAAACTTTGTATCCATACTTGGATAGCAAATCTTTGACAGGAACATCAGGAATATTGTATTCAATAGGTTTGTTGAGATCTTTAGGAAGGGATGGAAAGTTTTCTAACGCAGAAATAGATGCTCGTATCTGGTTAACGGCTGCCTGTTGGATGGCCATAGTGTCGAATCGTTCGATCATAGTGGCCTTTTGAAAGTAGTAGTATTGCAGGGAAGCGTCCATAACTACAAACGTTTGAACAAGCTGTAAACGAACTTGGTTCTCCTTCATTTTGATGATATTACCAAGTTCGAAGAGGTCGGTAGTCTTTGCATAGTTATGGGAGAGGTCATTTTGATTTAGTTTGGTCTTGAGTTCCTGAAGGCGATCGCTCTGTCTCTTGGCCAGATCTCTCTCCATTTCAATTTGGATCTGTTTGTACTGGATGTCAGCGATGTTTGCAGCGATGCTGATATATTTTCTACCTCTTGACGATAACCGTTTTGCAGCACGTTGAAAATCAAGAGCTTCTCCAGCAACTTGACCGGGTAAAAATCCTCCTGGAGTTGTGTAAGAGTAAACGTCGGTGTCGAAGTCATCCCATTCCAGTTCGGTGGGGAAATTGTCTACATCAATCTGTCCACTTGGGATGTTTTCCAGAGCTCTGTTAATGGTGCCAATGTCATTTCTCATGTTAATACCAAGATCGTACAATTTCTCTACTTGTTCAATGATCGTCATGACATTTTTCACTTTTTCTGCAACTCTGACAATACCTCCGAGCTTCTTATCAATATTACCCATGGCAACCCCTCCAGAGAACAATGACCCAACAACTTGTACAACGCTAAATACAGTTTTTATTATTTGTTCTTGTTCGTACTGTTTAATTGCAGCGACCAAGGCATCTCCAGTGGTTTCTACGTTTTTCTGCAACTCCAATATTTCCTTCAGCACTTGAACAGCTTTACCTTGTTCTCGGAGGACTTGATCTTTCTCTAAATCGTGGATGGATTGATGAGTGTTGGCAATGTCTTCTTGATATTTTGCATTGACCTCAGCTTGCTTAACCAGGAATGAGCCAATGCTTTTGACATTTTCATTAAGCTCCTTCAAGGAATTCGTCATAGTCTCAATCTGCTTGCGGCGATTTATTTCGTTTGTTACTTTTGCAAACGTGGTCGCGTATGTTGAAACAGATTTCAAAAGTTCTTCGTACAGCGGTTTATACTCAGGGAATCTCAATCTGGGAACGATAAGCCTCGATGTGGCGTATTCTGTTAACTGTGTCTTACGTATCAGCAAAGCACGTCCGAGTATCATCTCGAGATCAGCTGACAAATAGGTCGAATTATCGGCACTTTTGACGAGAGTCTCCGTAATCCACTCAAGACTTTTGCTTGCTTTTTCGAAGGACTCTTTACTGGCTTGTAGAGTGAGAATAGTTTCCACACTTGCCACAGCTAACCCAAAGCTATTTACTAAACTTCCACGCAGCCAGTTTCTTTCAAGTGACTTTTCTCTAGTGTCGTACAGTTCAGGCACTGTGTGTCTGTCTGGGTACAAAAGCTTTTTGCTGTTATCTGTTTTCACTGTGTACATGTCTTGCAAGTCTGTGTCTCTCACAGTTTTGTAGACAAGTTTATTGGCGTAAGTGTAGTGTGTACCCTGATTGGCTTGGCTCACCTTCAAGATTCCACGAAACTCTTTTGCAATGATCTTGATGACAGGATCGGATTTTCCATGTGACCCAACAATGATCTCCGGAACATTATTGCCAGAGGATAACGCTACGAATTCTCTGCATACAAGATAAATCTTCTTCGATCCGGGTAGTTTCAACTTGGCAGTTTGGCTGATTTCCAAAACATCTGCAAAGATGAATAAATGGGTGACGTATTTTGGATCTAAAACAGAGAAATCGTCCAACCTGAAGGTCATACGGGTTATGGCGACGTAGTTCGTGGCAGTAGAGGTGACAAGATCAGGATTGAAGCTTTCGTAAAGATCTTGAACCAGAACGTCTTTGACGCGATGAAAATTCGGTGAGCTTGCTGCCCCAAACTTTTGGAATATTGTTGCAGACAATACGTCATACCACTGCGATCTAGAGGGTGAGTCGGCTGGCAAGAGCTTATTAGCGATCGGTTTAAAGAAGAGCTTTATGGGAATATTCTTGACAAGAGTGTCCATCAGGTTGTACTCATTAGGTATCAATGAAAACATGAAGATACTTTCATCTACCATGTAGACGTTGTCCTTCAACTTGGGTCTGATGCTGTCCAAAGCAGAATTGCCACTCGCAGACAAAATCCTTCCAGCTTGTCGACAGTATCCAGTGTTTCCTCGGTTAATTGGCTGAGTGAACTGTCGAAATGTGTAACTTCTGGGACCAAAGTTATAGTTGGGATTCTTGAAGGGAAATCTAAGGATGTCTTGGGTTTTGTCTTTGTCGTAGACGAATACCTGATAAATCATGTCACCCATGTCATACCCGGAAACATAATGTGTACCATATTCTGCAAACAGCCTGGTTATCTGGTCGCTTGTTGAATTAGAAGAGAAGGCGGCTGTCGTAAGATCCGAGAAATCAGCAGTGGTAACTGTTGTGGTGCTCAACTTCCTCCAGTAACGTGCCAAGACGTAGGATTTGCCCACCATATTTTTAGGCGATATTCCGAGGAGAGTAGCGTAGGTCTCTTTTATACCTGTTGACGCGTCCCCTAAACTTGGTTGGTCGGTGAATGGCGCCGCATCTCGAGTCTCGTCCTCAAATTCCCAAATGGAGAAAAAAGTTTTGATCAAATCTTTTTCATCTGGATGGTACGTCAGCTGGACGAAGTCACTGAAATGAGGATTGTTAGTTTCGACGGTTTCATGCTGGATGTTTTTGAACAGTTTGGTCTTCTTCACTGGATAAAGTACTGAACTCAAATCCCCGTCAACCGGGAAGACGGGCTTAAGGCCGTAGAGGATGCTGAACGGACGACCAAGCTGATTTGCTGTGTCGAAAGAGAGTTGAATACATAACAGTTAATTAAAGAACAATGATATTGTCAGTTTTATAACTGGATGAATTACAAATAAGTTGGAGCATGTGCTGTCCGTCATAACGCTTAGCTGTCTAGGACATGAGTGAAAGACGTCTGCGCATGCTCATAGCCCATATGTAAAGTAGTCGAAAACGCCATCTTGCTAATGTAAAAATATGCAAAATTGTTTTCAAACAGTCTTTAGATGGGACTTTACAAAGTGCCGAAACTTCATTTTAGCGGACAACGTTAATGATATTGACTGTATATCAATCATCTGATGATGAATTCAAGCTACCTCGGTCTCAAAAGTATATTACATGACAAAATATTCACTATAAATCGTCGATGTATACACTTCCAGCAATAAACATACATTTTAGAACATTCAGCCAATCTCTGTGAACTAGACATGATCTTAACTTGAGAGGTAGACAATATACTTAAAATAACAAGTTGATTCCACAGCAAACACTGCTTCTGTTCCGAAAGCAGAATGAAATCTTCATACTTTAGCACTTGGACGAAAACACCCGAACTTTTGAAAGTCCGAATAATTCAAATATTTGATGATAATATGACTCTCCATTATGATTATGAAACTGCCAGATTGGCAAAAATTTTAGCTTAGGAACCACTTGCAGTTGAGAAATTTTGGTTAAAAAAACTAAAAGAACAATAAGGTTGAGTAAATTACGTCATTTTCTCACAATTTTAAAAATGCTACAATAATTGATAATTTTTATCCCCCACTTTTGACCGTCAATAAAATATGTTGCTCAGCGACTTTTTCCAATTTTCATCGATTTTCACCCAAGTGCTCCTTTAATGTTATTCAGTTGAATCAAAATAAATGATATGCAAAGCATGATGGGATAGACTCAAGTCTTTACCTTGAAGAACATGGACGATTCCCAGAACACAGAGGAAGACAAATCTTTGATCCATGCCTAGTGAAGTCAGGCAGGCTGTGAAAGAGCAAAACAAGATATGTTTAAAGATACAAGCACACCAAACTGAGAGCCTTGACACTGTACAACTATTTCAAATAATAGTGGTGAACTTCATTTCCCTTAAAAAGTGTGTGTGCGTGTGAAGGAGAGAGAGAGAGGGGGGGGGGGGGGTTTAGGGTAGATTGGAAAATACAGTAGACAAGTATGCATAATAAACTTTATGCCAAAATAGGACTTAACCTCAAACTTTTAAAGGATACCTCTTCGCGATCTCTGGTCTTATTTGTTAATGAATAACGTATAACTAAGGTATAAATTAGTTTAGTATCCGGCATTACAAAAGTGATTATAGAAAATAGCGCGGGTTGATTGGTCGACAACTTAGGAATATTTATCCATAATCACCTACAGGTGAATATAGGATTGCGCGCGCTTCGTTTGTTGATACATGCCTCTTTTAAAATACGAAAAATGTCTACATTTTAGAAATAAATCAATGTTTTCAAAAACCATCTGTGAAATGAAACTAAACCAATTACGTCTTTGTAAATAGTCACCGTTAATCACCCAGCCCTCGGTGAATAAATTGTTAAATAATATGCAGTTGTATACAATACATCTATTTCAAAAAAGGTTGGTGAAAGTTTTGTTGCATGTTGCATGTTGCTTACCAAGCTTGAAATGTATTATATTCATATGTAACTAATCTCAGCACAGAAGAAAATATTCTGAAAAACCTGCAGATAAAGTTTGGGAAAATCCGATATTTTGGTAACCTTTCGCCGATTGAATTCACATCATCCATAGAGCATTTCGGGCTTGGTATACAACAAGCAACAAGCAACAAAACCTTCACCAACCTTTTTGAAATAGCTGTATATTTCACGTATTAAGCCTGGTTCACACTAGCGTCGCAATCGTAAGCAACATACTCAGACTGTTCTGCTCATTAACAGTGATTGTCTTTTTTCAAACTTGATAAATGCGATACTGAGATAAAAATATCGATTCTGGCCAGCTGAACAACTAATCGCGCAAAGCACTGTTGATCAAAACCTGTGGCCCTTCATTCTTTGTTTTGGAAATCATTTCTTGAGTGGTTTTCATTCTGATTAAGAATATTAAGAATATTGGACTTTCCTGAGACTTAAAGTGCATATAAGGGTTCGCCAGTTTGTGTATAATATGAAAGTTCTGACCCTAAAAATCACATAATCAATAAATTTGTTTTGATTCTGTTGCGATTTCATTATTTTTTTGACGGTCAAAGTTGGTAAAAATGCGTGTTTTAGGCACCCTTTAGAAACATTTCGGAGCAGTTAGAGGAGAATGGTACCTAGCTCGTGTGACGTCATTTACGGGACTTGCTGATCAAGAGTTCAAGGGTTTTCCTAGTAGAATCGAGCGTAGTCTTACAAAAAAGTGATCTAAAATAGTGGAAATCGAAAATCGAAGGGAAGCTAGTGATCTTCTATATAGATTTCAAGTGTTTTCAATGAACGAGTCCCGTAAATGACGTCACCAACAACTAGTCCCAGACTCCCAAGGTCGCTCGGCTTTTTACTTCGTTTTACCAACTTTGACCGTCAAAAAAATAATGAAATTGCAACAGAATCAAAAAAAAATTATTGACTATGTGATTTTTAGGGTCAGAACTTTCATATTAAATACAAACTGCACTTTAAGATTTATTGGTTTCAACTGTCAATAGTTTTCAGGTAGAAAAAAGTGCTCAGTGAACACTTGACAGGCAATAAAATCACAACGGACTGCGATTGGTTAGAAAATGTAATGCCGCTCATCTGGGGTATTATTATCTTTAAGAATAACGAGACAATAGTGAAAATTAGCATAACAGAATAGTTACCGAAAGGTATTCTGCAAGTGTAGGAATAAAACGTCATCATGCTTGAGGCCCATATGATATCACTTGGCAGATTGATAGACACTCAGTTATTTGACGAAGCCACATATTTAAGGACCGCGAAAATTGGAAAATGCTACTCTGAAACTTCTAAATTCTTTATTCTTATGGACGTTGTCCATCGAAAAAGACATTTACAGCAAAAGCAATGCCACGTGATACCCAATACACTCGCTCTAAATGCTCGATACCAGCAAATAGTTGATATCAGAGTTCACTTTAAAAAATTGCCTTCAAATAATTGTTTCAGTCAAGTCGAAGGATTTGGTTCAACAATACAGTAAATGTATAGAAACTGACCCAAAAGCAATTGTTTGAAGGCAATGGAGTGTAACTCTGATACCAGCAATTATTGCATACAAAGAGCACAAATTATTTTTCTTTGTTCATTGCTACTCATTACAAAACCGGTTTAAAAACCTGAATTTATATTGCCGGTTTAAAACGAATAACCCGAACCACCACGTGATATTTCTTTTGCTCAACCCTTTTTGACAACTAAATGATGACTATTAGTTGCATGACATTTGTGTGTTTACAAATAACTTCGTAAAACTTTACAAATAACTTTTAGAATCGCGATTTTCAGAAATTTGGTAGTGGTTTAGATGCCAATTGCATACTTCGATAAGGACTCTATGAAAACTTGCACGATGCCAAAAAATCCCTGACTCGTCACAGAAAAATAAACTATTCTGGAAAAGTGGACAGAGCTTATTAAATGTCGTTGAGATTATGGTCGTCCGAACGTTACAAAATTCGCTAAATAAAATTCGTTGTCGCTAACTTGCAATCGCTGTCGCTATATAGCTATTCCTTGTCGCTAACTTACAGTCGTTGTCGCTAAAAAGCAATTCCTTATCGCTAGAATGTGCATTCGTTGTCACTAAATTGTGCAGTCGCTGTCGTTAGTTTGCAGTCCCTGTCAGTAAAATTAAATCGTTTCTTCCCTACTTACATGCTAAGATAAAAGTCGAACACGCTAGTTTGCGTATAATTGAGGCGCTGAATTTTACTATGTAGGGGAGGAGATGGGAACGAAGGGCTTTCCATGGGGTTTTCTTTTTATTATATTCATACCAAGATTTTCAATTTGGTTTGAATTAGACACTATTTGAGTTTACAAAGTTTGTAAACAAAGCTCAGTTTGCAAACTAGAAATTATATTGCTGAAATGCTTTTTCAATTCTTTATTTTACAACGCTGTTTTACAAGCATAATAAAAACTTATTCTGATTAACTTCTAAGAGTGACTGTCCACTAATACCGAGCGAGGTCCACCAACAGCGAGTTATTAGTGAGTAAGTAAGCCTGGTAGGTTTGATTTCTCAAAAAAATAAATTCTCGCCGAGAAATATCGAAAAACAGGTTCGTCCGGTCTCGAGCCCGAGACGGCGCGTAATGAAAGCGATTTTTGGGGTCTGTTTAATCTTATCCTGCAAAGGCGCAACATACTTTCCGGAATTTCTGTGTTGAAATATTTATTTTTGAACTATTTTTGAACATCTTCGATGCAGTTTTATGCTCATAGGTATATTTTCTAGTTTTTGGGAGATCCGTCAAATTCGCTATAATTTTAGTCCTCGAAAACTTCGTTCCGACGCACTAATTCAAAAAATTAATTTTATGTGGTATAATTCAGAATCTTTTGAAACTTCGGATTCTAAACAAGTTAATATGGATCTTAAACAATCTGTCAAATTTAGCTCGGGGAAATTTCCACAGCGCTCCGATTAAGTGAGTGAAAATGCCAGTTTTTGGTGAACATTTCGACGAAGCCGATAAACAGTATGTTTGGAGACTTTCGAATTACGACAAAAATCGGCGTATAATTTTGTTCCAATTTACAAATTTTAGTTTCATACAAATTTAAGAGTGATTGTTTAAGTTAACTCCAAAATATCAAAGCTTAGAAATCTATATTTTCTTTTGTTTACTTCAGTAAGAATGACTAATTAGCATATTGTTGTTAACGAATAGGTTTCCAATAAGTTTTGGATGCGAAAAACTCTCACAATTTGACTAATATTAAAAAGCAATATAACAGAAAGACCTTTTTACTTGCTTTACATGTTTTCTTGGTGATTCTGTACATTTTCACATCCATCATAATTTTTGTGGCACTGCTTCGCGAAGCAGTACCACTATGCCATCGAGCGATGTCCGTGAGCAAGTAAACTTTTCACAGGAACCCCAAATATCAAAAAAGATGTCAACCGAAACGATCAATACCTTCTCGGATCTTCTCGAAAACTTTAATAAAGTTCGGAACTCTTCGGAACCAATCAACGCTCAAACCTATAAATCTCGTTGTTTACTCGTTGCTACGCCCTTTTCCCGATAACTACTTCATGGTTCACCTCGCTGCTCCTCGCTGATCCACGACCCACAAAATTTTCGACTGTCAAGCTCAGGTAATTTCCAATGGCTCTGTCTCATTCAATTTTGTCACAGTTGACACTACACTTCAGAATTTGGTAAATATGATGTGCTCTCTCACAGGTAGCCCAAGCGTAGAATTAGTGGGTTGTGACGTCATTAGCTTCAGTGAGTGATCTATTCAAATTTCATATGGTTTGAAAATATGCTTTCAGAAAGACTTAAATTATTTAATGCTTTTGAATAAAGTCTCTACAAATGTTGTTTGGTAGTTGAGGAACACTTTTGTGATGAAATATTGGCATGAAATTGTGTTTTTGAGGGGTTTTGAGCGGTTTGAAAATTTGCTTCGCTCACCCTATGTATATATTATGGGAAGGTATGAAACAGCGCCTCCAAATTTTAACACTGACCCTTACTTTGAGCTCCATATCTCCACCACAACAAACGTATCGGAAAATGTAGCCCTAGAAATCAATTCTCCAATAAATTTCCTTTAATTTGAAGCTTTAGGAACGATAAAATAGACGAAGGGTTATCACTAGTCTCTGAGGAGAAACATTATAAACCCCTTCCAGTTTCAATCGTAAGCAAAACGGCCGCTAAAGTTAACAAAGTCGTTAATCGATTATGTTCAAGCGGTCATATTGACAAAATGACACACAAGTGGCTCAAAGAAAACCAAACGCCGCCCAGAATACCAGAATTCTACACACTAACTAAGATACACAAGAAAATTCCAGTTGGTAGACCAATTGTTTATGGCAGTAGTGGACCTACAGAACGAATTTCTTGTTTTGTAGATTCACTTTTACAACCGATTGCAAGAACACAAGAGTCTTACATCAAAGATACAACTGACTTTATCAGTTTTATTGAGAAAACTCCTATACCAGACACGGCCATACTTGCCACTTTAGATGTCTGTTCGTTGTACACTAACATACCTCAAGACGAAGGTATTAGTGTTATCTGTCGATATTACGAAGAGTTTTATAAAGCTAAGTTGCCAATACCCACTCGTGATTTAAGAGAACTAATGCAACTCATCCTTAGCGAAAACTCATTCAAATTCAATGACAGACATTATTTGCAGACTCACGGCATTGCGATGGGCACAAAAATGGCAGTAGCTTTTTCGATTGTCTTTATGGCTCACATTGAAAAACAAATACTGTTAACTAGCCCATTTAGACCTATGATCTGGAAACGTTTTATTGATGATATTTTTACAGTATGGACTATTTCTGAAAATGAAATCAACCAATTTGTTGATTTTGCAAACTCTTTCCATACAACAATAAAGTTCACTAGTGAACTGTCATCAGAGGGAGTTATTTTTCTCGATACTCGAGTATATAAAGGCGCACGTTTCAGTGACTCTAATATACTTGATGTTCAAACACATTTCAAACCGACAGAGACTTTCCAATACACTCATTTCTCCTCAGCACACCCTTTCAATGTTAAAAAGGGCTTTATTAAAGGAGAAGCGTTACGTCTTCTTAGAACTAACTCTGATAGAGAAACTTTTGAAGCCCGTAAGAAAGAATTTCAATCACGGCTTTTAGAAAGAGGCTATCCTGAGAACATAGTCCTGAACACTCTATCCACTGTCAAGTTCGAAGATAGACAGTCAGCTTTGGAAAATAAAACTAGAACATCTAAAAACATTTTACCCTTTGTCACTACTTATAACCCAGCCACACCAAAGTTAAAGAAAATTCTCATGAAACACTGGCATCTACTATCTCAAACTGAGAATCTAAAAAGAATTTATTCAGATCCTCCAACAGTGTCTTACAGGAAGGACAAATCACTAAAGGACCTTCTGGTCAGAGCTAAAATACCTTCCACTTAAATATTTAACCAGTTTTTTGAGAACGACGAATGTAGAAGGCGAAGGCAGTGCCATTTTATTACAAATGTTCGGTCAATGAGGCGGCAAGCAAATTTGCATTTCTCGTTTTCAAAGTTATCCTTGACTGATCATGCATGAGTTCGTTCAAAGTTTTCGTAATGCTTCTCCTTTAACTAAGCCTCTTTCACTGTAACACTCAAAGGGATGAGAAATAAGTATATTGAAATGTTTCACTTGGCTTAAAATATCTTCCAACTTCTAGAATGTTTGTATTCAGGATCCTAAGGAATTTGTATACTTTAGTAACGAGAAACATAATTGATTCAGATGAAATTTCACATGTAGATTTGATAGTGTTGTGGAAATTGTTAGCCAAATCTACAAATTTAGAGACTTTGTTCTCTGTTAAAATTCACACGTTAATATGTCATTGATATACCTATTCAAAGGTTTAAAAGGACTGTTTTTTTAGAAGTTTAACTTCAAATATCGCCATAAATGAACAGAGAAAGCAAAAGCCATCTTCGTACCATTGCTCTGCCGTGTATCTGCAAATAAACTGAAATCTCTGGTAAAATCTCGGGACTGGCACGATTACAAATTCATCTCGTATTAGGTGAGCCAATTCATTTTATCTCCGAATGTAAACCGAATGAACTATAATCTTCAGAAGCAAAATGCCGTGAGTATATATCATCGAAGACGCTGTTCGCGTCCATATTGCTCTCCTCTGGAGTACGAAGTTTACCCACTTCCTACGTCTTGCTTTGGCGATTGGACGATTATCTTTGTAATATGGAATAGTATGGAGTTTAACTCCATCTTTCCCTTGACTGGAGCAGCCTCCAACAACGCACTCGACTTCGCATTTCATCTTATTTTAGTTTGAATATTTGGTATAAACCTGTGTGAACAGCATGTAAACAAGACACCGTGTTCTGGAATTTACGTCATACTCAAGCTAGTGCCAGTCTACTTGAGGCTCCGAAAACACGGCCAAGCGACAGGGGCGTGGTCAGACCTGACACTTTGGAGCCTTATTTGAGGGGGAAGGAGAGGCGCAATTCAAAATTTTTTTTTGATTCTTATTCTACGCTATATAAATATGTAAAAAAGACAAAAAATTTTTTTGGCTGATATACACTTTAAAGCAATAATATTCTGAAACTGTTTCTGAAGATTTTCCTCTGCACCAGCCTATGCCTAATTAGCTAACGACGAACGATGACCCGGACATATTGTCAGCTCCGCAATATTATCTGACACTGAAAAGATCGATGCTCTAGCCAAAACTACTTCAACCCCTGAATAGATATCCTGTATCCCGAAAGCTTTTCTTGTGCCCTGCGACACGTCTTACCCACATGATACAACCGGTATCACAACCTTCTCTTCTGGCTTTGATCTCTGGGATCATGACTGGCGCAAGTTCCTCCTACAATACTTCTAAACGAACAACTAACTTCCATTTCTTCAGTTCTTAAGCCGATTTCTTTATCACTGAGTGTCGCTTTAAAAAGATAAGCATTGATAATGTCACGTGGAAATGCCTGTAGTCAGGTATTCATGCGAATATAACAAGTACGACTACATAATTTTTTTTTAATTTTCGCATTCCAGAGTTTATCTTAGGCGATGTTTTAATGGGATCTTACAATCATATATTTTATATCAGGTGCGTCAAGCGGCCAACTAGTTTTTTATTTTTTTGCATTTACCGGTATAGGTGTCGCTCACAGTCGCTCTTAAACATTTACAAAATTTCGATTGATTCACAAATATATACGAATATATTTATATTTATAATTATATATGGGTATAAATGTCTAAAAGAACGTTAAAAAGAAAGCAAAAGGGGAAATAGGAAATGCAGGACAAAAAGTCATCGAAATTCAAAACGTTTCGTATCCCTTAGGGAAAGCATAGCTTGTCAAGCCAATAAGGGGGCCATGCGCTGACTTAGTTCAGCCAGGAAGTTGTTTATATAATGTAAAGCAATTCTGAGGGTAGTTTTGAGCAATTATTTGCTCGTCTTACCGTTCTAAACGAAGGATTCATGTAGTAAACAAATCAATGCTGACCTAAAGCAAACGTGTCTCCGTCAGCTCGCTTTGCCGACTTTCTGTCTGCGACTTAATTAAGTATGATAAAACTTGGACTGGAATCGGAAGGATATGGAAGTTGGACTTCACCAAAATGGGTATTTTCAATGATTTAATTTTTGATTAAACTTTTTTTTCCAAAATGGCTTTCACTGTACATTTATAGTATGTAGTTTCTCACTGTCTTTTGAAAAACGACGAAAAAAGAAAACGAGGGCCTCGAGAGTAATAATAATAATAATAATAATAATAATAATAATAATAATAATAATAATAATAATAATAATAATAATAATAATAATAATAATAATAATAATAATAATAACAATAATCTCCCAAAACGCTGAGATCACTAAAACATTCTATACCTATATTAAGTAAGATGAACCAAGATGAAATTAAGGAATAAGGAATATAAGGAATAAGACCGGGAAAAAATGTAATTAATCACAACTTAGCTTAGGCCAGTAGCCCGCAAAGTTGTATCAAAAAATTTCAAAGAACCTAATAAAATGTCAATAATAATAATAATAATAATAATAATAATAATATCCGGCATTCGGAAATATGATATTTGATAATTAACCTTTTTGTGTAAGTAGAAATATTATATTTTGATATAAACATCAGGCCACTTTTTGTTGTTTTCATCTTACGTATATTTTTTTTCTTTCTATATTTCTTCTTTCTTTACATATACTTCTATTGACTAAAATTATTAATTTATAACTTGCCAGTTGTCTCGAATATCCTTTTCCTACTACTATATACATTAATATTATAAACGAAAGTGCGCCAACTGGACAATTTGCGTCCTTCTTAGAGTTTAAGACTTTTATTTAATATTGAGTTGCGGGTTCTAAAGATTGTCTATTTGAATGAGCACATTCAGTTTCTATGAAAGGAATGGAAGCATCCTTGCTACTTTTATGTACGTTAATGTTATAAAGAAACGTATATGCCCTAAAAAATGAACTGGATTATTTGCGTCCTGCATAGTTCCGGAGTTTCCGAGAAAGTCAATGCACATATAGCCCTCTTTAGACAACAGTGAAAGGTTCAAATTTAACTTAGTAATCACGAAAAGAAAAGCAATTGTCTTACTCCAACGATAGATACTTTAAGGCTCGTTTACACTGGCGATCTTTGCGGCCATTTTTGATGCCATTTTTGAAAATATAATTAATCTTGTCTTATGCTTCTAAAGAGAAATTTGCCCAGGTAATCTTGGTTTCCTGAATAAAACTTTAAAAGTTCATCCTTTACCATGCTTGACTATGACCACCGAAATCGGGCCTTTTAAATATCTTTTTTTATAGGATGAAAGCTTTTATGTCGTTTGTTTGAACTTTTATCCTTCTATCTACGAAAGCTGAACTACATGTCAAATATTGATAAAGAAAAACTTACCTCAGAACTGCGAATACTTTGCCTCAAAAGTTATCTGTTCTCGGCGAGTTAGTAAGCAACTCTGAAACTGATCTAGCTCGGCCCTTTACTTATACCCGGGTCCCTTTTCTCCTCAGGCGAAAATATAATTACAAAACCACGTGCACCCTGGTAATTAATTTTTAGTTTATAGATCGAAAGAAAAAAACATAAAGATTGTTTATGAGTTTTTCTAATTGCGCTTCGTCAAAAATTTTCTCATATACAGTTATCAATTAATTGTTTCATTTCGAAGCATTAACAAGTTGTATTCTTGGGTATAAATGTCTAAAAGAACGTTAAAAAGAAAGCAAAAGGGGGGAAAGGAAATGCAGAACAAAAAGTCATCGAAATTCAAAACGTTTCGTATCCCTTAGGGAAAGCATAGCTTGTCAAGCCAATAAGGAGGCCATGCGCTGACTTAGTTCAGCCAGGAAGTTGTTTATATAATGTAAAACAATTCTGAGGGTAGTTTTGAGCAATTATTTGCTCGTCTTACCGTTCTAAACGAAGAATTCATGTAGTAAACAAATCAATGCTGCCCTCAAGCAAACGTGTCTCCGTCTGCTCGCTTTGCCGACTTTCTGTCTGCGACTTAATTACGTATGATAAAACTCGGACTGGAATCGGAAGGATATGGAAGTTGGACTTCACCAAAATGGGTATTTTCAATGATTTAATTTTTGATTAAACTTTTTAAAACTTTGTAATAATAATAATAATAATAATAATAATAATAATAATAATAATAATAATAATAATAATAATAAGATCCGGCAACGTTTCGTATCCCTTAGGAAAAGCATAGCTTGTCAAGCCAATAAGGGGGCAATACGCTGACTTAGTCCAGCCAGGAAGTTGTTTCAGGGTTCGATTTGTGAGTTAACCGTGCCCTGACTGATAGATCAACCCAGAGGTTGTTTCAAAGCTAGCCGTGTCCTGACTTGTAGTTGTGAGTTGCCTGTTGTAATTCGGTCTTTCACAGCCACCCAGTGAAAATATAATAAATAAGAGTATGCGCTTCCCATTGAATGGTTGGTTGCGAATTGAGCAATGTTCATTGGTGTCAGGAGGACCAGAAGTGCGTGTATTTTGTAGGAAAGAAAAGTACCTTGGGGTGATCATTGATTGTCACTTAAATTGGAAAGCTCAGATTAAATACCTAATTAAAAAGATAAATTATAATATTGGAGCTCTCTCCAAGCCAAGACATCTAACAAACCCTGAAATACTCAATAATCTTTTTTATTCTCTTATATTTCTCTATTCTTCTCTTATACATACTTCTATAACGCTGTGTTTATGTATGACTATCATTCAGGCAAACTACCAAGTATTTTTAATTCAACTTTGTTAAAGTCTCTCAAATACATAATTATAATACAAGGCTTGCATCTAAGTCATCATTCTCTCTCCCTTGTGTAAAAACCAACTATGGTAAATTTAATATTAGGTTTAAAAAAACAGAAAAACAGTTTGCCTAATTTTGACCTTGATGATCAGCGTGCCTCTGGTAAACAAACATTTAATAATTCTATATATCTATCTTTAACTTCTACTGACTATTGTGTCTAGTCCGTAACTATATATGATATTTGATAATTAACCATTTTGTGTAAGTAGAAATATATATCATTTGTATATAATCATCAGACAAGTAAAAAGGTCTTGAATCAGTGAAAGAAAGTGGCAATTGAGGTTTTTACCAAAAATACGTTATTGATAATATTCTAAATTCAGCTTTTTTCTAAATTTCAAATTTTGTTTTACTTTTTGAAATTCAAAATTTCTTGCCTTTTTTCATTTTTTTACTCAATTTAATAAGTTATTATTAGTAAGTGATTGTCTTTCTGCGATATTGCTTTTTAGTATTAGTCAAATTGTGAGAGTTTTTTTCGCATCCAAAACTTATTGGAAACCTATTCGTTAACAACAATATGCTAATTAGTCATTCTTACTGAAGTAAAGAAAAGAAAACATAGATTTCTAAGCTTTGATATTTTGGAGTTAACTTAAACAATCCCTCTTAAATTTGTACTATGAAACTAAAATTTGTAAATTGGAACAAAATTATACACCGATTTTTGTCGTAATTCCAAAGTCTCCAAACATACTGTTTATCGGCTTCGTCGAAATGTTCACCAAAAACTGGCATGTTCATTCGCTTATTCGGAGCGCTGTGGAAATTTCCCCAAGCTAAATTTGACAGATTGTTTAAGATCCATATTAACTTGTATAGAATCCGAAGTTTCAAAAGATTCTGAATTATACCACATATAAACTTAATTTTTTAATTGTTGGGAATTTTTAAAGGCCTATTTTCATTTGATGAATTGAAATTGATATTGTTTTCATTGAACTTGCGTGTTATTTTCCCTCAAATTCCCTTTGCCTCAAATTCCCAAAACGGCCTACTAAAAAATATTCGCGCCAAAATATGTCAAGCTTCATGATTTTGTTTGCGTTCGTATCCAGAGGAAAAAAATGCGTGGTAGGAGCACAATACTTTTTCCCCGCCAAAGATCTATTTCCTTTGAATTATGACGGATATTTGGAGGCAAATATCGAGTGTATACGAGAATATCGCCAAAACAACCTGACGTATCAAGAAATTATAGAGATTATCACATGTTAAGAGCCTGATATCGTTTTTATTCACGAGTTTCCCGTGCATATCGCGAACAAGCGAGTCCGCGAGCGTTTGCACTTCACGGCAAACTGTCGAATAAAATCTCGTGATATATAATAACATTTAATCGATCCTAAATGTGTAATAAACAAATTAGTGATATCGTATCACTTCACTGATATGGTTTTTATTCACGGCTTTATTTCACGGATATCGACCCTAAATGTGTAATAAAGCGAGTTATTCCATGAAAATTTCTCTGAAGTACGAAGAGGGTTTTCTGTGAATAGAATAGTTGTCAAGTTGACTTTATTATTACTAGTATTACTTGAGTTTTAGTATAGAAATACGTGTAATTTTCTTAGAACTCGATCAAGAGCGACAACTTCTTGTTAACATACGGTTTATTCTTAATTTTTCAACTGCTATGTATAACTTTTGAACAGCTTTAAATTTTCACTGGTAAATAATTATCATTCTACCTTTCGTTGAATAGATTTGATTGTCATATAAAATACAACATGGACTAAATACATATTGCGATGCATGGTTGTCAATTTCACAATCTGTGAATGTTCTAAAATAACTTACACACCTAATAAAAGGTAAAAAGGGTATGAATCTTCAACATATAAAATTATTTATAAAAGATGGAAATAGCACCTTTTTGACGAGCTTTGAGAAAAATTGCCTGGGAAATTTAAAGTTATTAAATTGAGTAAAAAAAACGAAAAAAGAATCAGTGAAAGAAAGTGGCAATTGAGGTTTTTACCAAAAATAGGTTATTGATAATATTCTAAATTCAGCTATTTTCTAAATTTCAAATTTTGTTTTACTTTTTGAAATTCACATTTTCTTGCCTTTTTTCATTTTTTTACTCAATTTAATAAGTTGTTATTAGTAAGTGATTGTCTTTCTGCGATATTGCTTTTTAGTATTAGTCAAATTGTGAGAGTTTTTTTCGCATCCAAAACTTATTGGAAACCTATTCGTTAACAACAATATGCTAATTAGTCATTCTTACTGAAGTAAAGAAAAGAAAACATAGATTTCTAAGCTGTGATATTTTGGAGTTAACTTAAACAATCCCTCTTAAATTTGTACTATGAAACTAAAATTTGTAAATTGGAACAAAATGATACACCGATTTTTGTCGTAATTCGAAAGTCTCTAAACATACTGTTTATCGGCTTCGTCGAAATGTTCACCAAAAACTGGCATGTTCATTCGCTTATTCGGAGCGCTGTGGAAATTTCCCCGAGCTAAATTTTACAGATTGTTTAAGATCCATATTAACTTGTTCATACCCTTTCTACAAATTTTCTTCCTTGAGCGATAGCATAAAATTTCCCTGCATTTTTACAACAGGACTTATGAAATAGTGCAATTTCCATGTTAACTTATATTTTTAATTGTTGGGAATTTTTAAAGGCCTATTTTCATTTGATGTATTGAAATTGATATTGTTTTCATTGAAATTGCGTGTTATTGTCCCTCAAATTCCCTTTGCCTCAAATTCCCAAAACGGCCTACTAAAAAATATTCGCGCCAAAATATGTCAAGCTTCATGATTTTGTTTGCGTTCGTATCCAGAGGAAAAAATGCGTGGTAGGAACGCAATACTTTTCCCCGCCAAAGATCTATTTCCTTTGAATTACTATGGATATCTACTGGAGGCAAATATCGAGTGTATACGAGAATATCGCCAAAACAACCTGACGTATCAAGAAATTAGTGAGTTATTCCTTAAAAATTTCCCTGAAGTACGAAGAGGGTTTTCTGTGAATAGAATAGTTGTCAAGTTGACTTTATTATTACTAGTATTACTTGAGTTTTAGTATAGAAATACGTGTAGTTTTCTTAGAACTCGACCAAGAGCGACAACTTCTTGTTAACATACGGTTTATTCTTAATTTTTCAACTGCTATGTATAACTTTTGAACAGCTTTAAATTTTCACTGGTAAATAATTATCATTCTACCTTTCGTTGAATAGATTTGATTGTCATATAAAATACAACATGGACTAAATACATATTGCGATGCATGGTTGTCAATTTCACAATCTGTGAATGTTCTAAAATAACTTACACACCTAATAAAAGGTAAAAAGGGTTTGAATCTTCAACATTTAAAATTATTTATAAAAGATGGAAATAGCACCTTTTTGACGAGCTTTGAGAAAAATTGCCTGGGAAATTTCAAGTTATTAAATTGAGTAAAAAAAATGAAAAAAGAATCAGTGAAAGAAAGTGGCAATTGAGGTTTTTACCAAAAATAGGTTATCGATATTCTAAATTCAGCTTTTTTCTAAATTTCAAATTTTGTTTTACTTTTTGAAATTCACATTTTCTTGCCTTTTTTCATTTTTTTACTCAATTTAATAAGTTGTTATTAGTAAGTGATTGTCTTTCTGCGATATTGCTTTTTAGTATTAGTCAAATTGTGAGAGTTTTTTTCGCATCCAAAACTTATTGGAAACCTATTCGTTAACAACAATATGCTAATTAGTCATTCTTACTGAAGTAAAGAAAAGAAAACATAGATTTCTAAGCTGTGATATTTTGGAGTTAACTTAAACAATCCCTCTTAAATTTGTACTATGAAACTAAAATTTGTAAATTGGAACAAAATGATACACCGATTTTTGTCGTAATTCGAAATTCTCCAAACATACTGTTTATCGGCTTCGTCGAAATGTTCACCAAAAACTGGCATGTTCATTCGCTTATTCGGAGCGCTGTGGAAATTTCCCCAAGCTAAATTTGACAGATTGTTTAAGATCCATATTAACTTGTTTAGAATCCGAAGTTTCAAAAGATTCTGAATTATACCACATATAAACTTAATTTTTTAATTGTTGGGAATTTTTAAAGGCCTATTTTCATTTGATGAATTGAAATTGATATTGTTTTCATTGAGCTTGCGTGTTATTGTCCCTCAAATTCCCTTTGCCTCAAATTCCCAAAACGGCCTACTAAAAAATATTCGCGCCAAAATATGTCAAGCTTCATGATTTTGTTTGCGTTCGTATCCAGAGGAAAAAAATGCGTGGTAGGAGCACAATACTTTTTCCCCGCCAAAGATCTATTTCCTTTGAATTATGACGGATATTTGGAGGCAAATATCGAGTGTATACGAGAATATCGCCAAAACAACCTGACGTATCAAGAAATTATAGAGATTATCACATGTTAAGAGCCTGATATCGTTTTTATTCACGAGTTTCCCGTGCATATCGCGAACAAGCGAGTCCGCGAGTGTTTGCACTTCACGGCAAACTGTCGAATAAAATCTCGTGATATATAATAACATTTAATCGATCCTAAATGTGTAATAAACAAATTAGTGATATCGTATCACTTCACTGATATGGTTTTTATTCACGGCTTTATTTCACGGATATCGACCCTATATGTGTAATAAAGCGAGTTATTCCATGAATATTTCTCTGAAGTACGAAGAGGGTTTTCTGTGAATAGAATAGTTGTCAAGTTGACTTTATTATTACTAGTATTACTTGAGTTTTAGTATAGAAATACGTGTAATTTTCTTAGAACTCGACCAAGAGCGACAACTTCTTGTTAACATACGGTTTATTCTTAATTTTTCAACTGCTATGTATAACTTTTGAACAGCTTTAAATTTTCACTGGTAAATAATTATCATTCTACCTTTCGTTGAATAGATTTGATTGTCATATAAAATACAACATGGACTAAATACATATTGCGATGCATGGTTGTCAATTTCACAATCTGTGAATGTTCTAAAATAACTTACACACCTAATAAAAGGTAAAAAGGGTATGAATCTTCAACATATAAAATTATTTATAAAAGATGGAAATAGCACCTTTTTGACGAGCTTTGAGAAAAATTGCCTGGGAAATTTAAAGTTATTAAATTGAGTAAAAAAAACGAAAAAAGAATCAGTGAAAGAAAGTGGCAATTGAGGTTTTTACCAAAAATAGGTTATTGATAATATTCTAAATTCAGCTATTTTCTAAATTTCAAATTTTGTTTTACTTTTTGAAATTCACATTTTCTTGCCTTTTTTCATTTTTTTACTCAATTTAATAAGTTGTTATTAGTAAGTGATTGTCTTTCTGCGATATTGCTTTTTAGTATTAGGAACAAACTGATACACCGATTTTTGTCGTAATTCCAAAGTCTCCAAACATACTGTTTATCGGCTTCGTCGAAATGTTCACCAAAAACTGGCATGTTCATTCGCTTATTCGGAGTGCTGTTGAAATTTCGCCGAGCTAAATTTGACAGATTGTTTAAGATCCATATTAACTTGTTTAGAATCCGAAGTTTCAAAAGATTCTGAATTATACCACATATATAATTTATCTTTTGAATTAGTGCGTCGGAACGAAGTTTTCAAGGACTAAAACTATAGCGAATTTGACGGATCTCCCAAAAACTAGAAAATTTACCTATGAGCATAAAACTGCATTGAAGATGTTCAAAAATAGTTCAAAAACAAATATTTTTAAGAACTTTCCACGAGATTTACAGGTGGGTCAGCTTTTCTTCCGCTCTACTATTGGTATTTCATCTATTTTCTCTTTGGTTTTGTCGTCTAAATTATATTTTCATCCATGTTTTGAACTCAAACTTTCTAGTTTACGTCTCACCGAAGTCGACTTATTACTCTGGGGGGGGGGGGGGGGGGGGTACTTCGGGTCGTTTCATACGGGGATGCTCCGCCCGGATTCTCGACTTCTTACCCTTTGATATACCAAATTTCAGCAAAAAGTTACCCCTTTTACGTACTTTTTTGCCTGAAAAGGTACCCCTTTCATATACTTTTGAAGAAAAACTACCCCTTTTTATACCAAAATTCACAAATTCCCACCCCTTTTCTATACCTGTGGCCTGAAAAACGTACCCCTTTCGGGCGGAGCATCCCCGTATAGTCAATTATAGGGAGTACCCCCCCCCCCCCCGGGCTTATTACAAGAACAACTGAAACTGCCTGCAAACTAGCGACAGCGACTGCACAATTTAGCGACTGTAAGTTAGCGAGAGGGAATAACAATTTAGCGACAGCGAATGCACATTCTAACGAAAAGGAATTGCTTTTTAGCGACAACGACTGTAAGCAGAGGAGGAGTGAATAGTATCCCACAGTGCATTGCGAAAGCAAGTATATTATCAATTTTCTTCGCACGTTGATCATTGTGTTCAAGTCAGCGAAGCGAGTAGAGCAGGAGTTTTCGTTAAATAGATCCTTCAGAATCGAAGAGTGTTTGAAGTTTCAGCTTCGCTGTGCTCTGAAAGAAGAATTTTAAAGCACCTTTGCCACTTATAGAACCTAAACTATCTACGGTATAAATTATTTTTTGTATTGTGTGTTTTTTAACAGCTTAACAGAGAGTTACATTTGGATGTCCGCCACTCAAGGTCAAAGCCGGTTCGTAGTAAGAAATTTAATTCATTCAAGTCATGTTGGATTGAGCTTGGTCTATTTTGAAACACAAAATGAAAGTCTATGTTACGAACAGAGTTTAAAATAAATAAATAGATAACCATATTGGTTCTACACTTAGAAATGGAATAGAGTCGATTGCGATCAATGTGAACTGAGAACGCTTCGCGTGACAATTCTCAGATACCAGAGTTGGTAATTTCTAACACATGAAAAGTAGTCAAACATAATGCATCATTTCTTAGTGAAAACGTGGGTCGATTTGGGTCGGACTAGGTTCATTTTAAAGCTAAGATAAGATACTAAGTAGGAGGCAAATAATATGCGAGATCGACTCTCAAATTATTAAGTTACGCATAGAGAAATATCAACCAAATTATCAAGAACAAAAAATCTCCCGACACTGGAGAAAATGTCAAATCATACGTTCCAAAATCATCTAATCAAGCCTTTTAAGGATAAGATCAATTATTATCTCTAGTTCTCTAGAAGTCTCCGAGTTCCCAAAAAGTCTCCAAGTCGCAAAAAAGTCTCCGAGTCCTCAAAAATCTCCGAGTCGATCCCCCAAAAGTCTCCGAGTCAACCCCTAAAACGTCTCCGAGTCCCCAAAGTCTCCGTGTCCCCAAAAGGTCTCCGAGTCCCCGAAAAGTCTCCGAGTCCCCAAAAGTCTCCGAGTCGATCCCCCAAAAGTCTCCGAGTCAATCCCTAAAACGTCTCCGAGTCCCCAAAGTCTCCGTGTCCCCAAAAGGTCTCCGAGTCCCCGAAAAGTCTCCGAGTCCCTAAAAAGTCTCCGAGTTCCCAAAAAGTCTCCAAGTCGCAAAAAAGTCTCCGTGTATGTCTCCAAGAAGTCTATAATTTATATTAGATAAATATTAATGACCTTTAAGAAGACAAAAGAAATTACTCCGATCTACGACACAAAACACACATCCTTCATACAGGAAAAGCACATAGCCTTGGTTGATACTTCAGTGGAATCTCCTATACAAAAGTACTCTTTATTTTATGTATTTTTTTGCTGAATTCTGTCAATTTCTTACCGTTCTTACACAAATCCGCTTGGTCTGTTTGCTTCCTTTGGAAGCCTGTAGCTTTGCGCTGCAGTTCACTATTTGCAATCCCAATTCATCCTCGACATCATTTCTATCGCCTCCAATAAAGTGTCAACCTTAATTTTATCTCATCTTACTCGGGCATCTAGCAATGCTAGTCAATCGACTGACCTGACCGACTTGACTTAGGTCTATATACGAGTTACTAGTCCATGAAACATCAGATCTATCGAGTAAACGACAATTTGTTATCCAAAATTCAAAAACAAAAAGACTGGTAGCGACCATTCAAGCCGCACTGGATTATGGAAGGTAAATTTGAGAACGAGAGGTAGCATAGCTTTTTGATGTCTTGAAATTTAGTCCCATAATCCTTTGCTCCACATGGTCGTCACCAGAACTTTAGGCGAATAAGATTTTACTTTGCGTAGAAGGCCTCTGCCAGGAATACGTGGTACTAACCTAAAGAATACTACGAGAGAAGAGTCATCCCTTTCAGTAGAACCGAACTGCAGCAATTCGGAATTTACATACCGTTTTCAGAAATTCAAACCGTATTGCATTTTGGTTGCTATTGGAACTCTTGTTGTCTTTACTGAAAGAAATGATCCCTTAAGCATATGAATGGAGATGTCTACCTATCTATTATGATAGAAGACGAGTCTTGACCGAGGGATTTCAAAGTAGCTGTTCTGCAAGTTGAAATTGTAGTTTTTGAATAACTTTTAACACATTTTCACCACGCAACCCAAAGAACGTCAGTGTTTTTTTGTTCCATCTGAAAATGAAACCTTGAAGCCCTGATCGGCGGAAACCATTTTTGCTAGTTGTTCGGGTTGTTCCAATGAAAATGCGTGTTAATTGTAAATAATAAATTTATCTAATATATTAATAGAAGTAGTTTTACGATCTAGCATTTTAAATTTTGCTCCTACACTAACCCAGAATCTCCTACTGCTGTCCGTGGTCCAGGTAATGGCATTTCTCAATTACAGCGGCCAAAAGGTCGTGTAATCAGTCCAGATTTAATTTGTATTGACCGTACCAAGAATAACCATGTCGCCTGGAACGTACACCTCGGTCAAATGAAACACGTTGCTTCCGGGGAACAGGACTTGTGTGATAGCAAAGGCAGAAATACTTCGGAAGTTGAATCTCAAACCAGACATGTATTTGTTAACTTCTGACGTGACCTTATTCTTAGCAGACTTTAATTCAGAGCCCAGCCAGAAACTATCCCAGCCAGATAAAGCATTACTGCTTGCTGATCCCGATCCTTCCTCCGTGTAAGATATTGTCTGCTGTTTGTCGATGCTGGGTGCAAAGGTTTTTATGTAGGATGTAGTAAAGGTTACTGTTTTATGTCTAATAATGTCATGGCACATTAGCCTCCCACACCTAGTATCAGGATAGGGAACGCTTACTCGGAGACCGCTGTTGACCCAGTGAACTTGAATCTTTTTACCTTTGTTGATGGATTTAGCTTGAAGGGTGTTTCCAGGAATTGTAAACTTAAATCCATGGATATCTTTGTACCTGTCAAAGGGTAAGGTCATGGTTAAAACACGTTTTGCACCCGAATCTCCAACGACGTATAACGACTGCTGACTGGTACTTGTGGATTGTCCAGGAAGAACTGTGGTATGCATCCCGAATCCAAATTTCTTTTCAATATCCTCTGCGATGATGTCTTTGAAGATGATTCTATTGTTGATAAACAAGGCAACTTCGTAACCTGTGGGAATAATTTGCTTTTCGATTGAAAGTGGGTCGTTGAAGTCTCGTTTTGTCTGTTCGTGAGCAGTCGCGCCGGTTGAATGTGTCCTGATGAAGATGAACAAGGTACCAAAACCGTTAGAATTGGAATTTCCAAAACCCCCCGTTGCCAGGTAGAACTTGTCAGGAACGAGACCAGGTGGAGTAAGACGATGCTCGTACGTTACTTTTGCCAATTCAAAATCGTTGGATTTCAGTTTGGTGTTGAAGAATATTTGAATTTCGTTTCTAACAGACAGTTCAACATGCTCTGACAAACCCAGGTTCAAAACGTCGAAAACTCCATTGCTTAAATCAAGAATCACTCTGGAATCTTCTGACACAGATCCACGTATCTTTAGCAAGTTCATTGTACCAGTTACTGCAGTGTCTTTATCTACTGTCAGAGTTTCGTTGTAGTTGTTTTCATCAATGATTTCCAGTTCTCTTGCTCACTTCCCAATACTCTACTATTCCACTATTTATCTTGATGCTAAGAGTCGCCCTGTCTTGGTTGTGTGCAATGAACTGTATAATTGGTGGTCCTACTTCCAAAATAACTCTCGCTTCGATTTTCATATAGCTGCTGTCATACGAAACTTTTCTGTTTGTTACGATTCTCTTCACGAACCCAGCATTGGTTTGATCGTCATACTGCTTCTTCCAAAGTTCGTTAACCCGTTGAGCGTTGATAGCCATTATGGCGTCCCATTCACGAACCAGTGACCGCCCACTCAAGTCGTTGAGAAGCTTGTCCTTACTGCCGGAAACATCGCGCAAGTAGAAATGATTGAACAAACTATTACGTTTGGTTATTACTGCAGGGTGGTAAATGACTCTCAAATAGAACTTGATCCTGAGAGTGGTAAGAACAGTCTTGAACTGGATCCCTTTATTGGTAGTAACATTTGGCACACGAAACACCCAGTCATCAAATGGAGTGATTTTTATGAATTTGTTTGAAAATTCTTCCGATGGGTTTCCAATGGTCTGTCCAGTTTTGATATTATACACAGTGCAATATTCCGTTGGAAAAGTCGAATAGCTTCTTGGATTACGACTGAAGTCTCTGTCTTGGAATGATTCCCCAGACGCCGTGGATTGGATGTAGGCGGTGTTATCTGCTGACTTTGAAATATTGTCTGCACGCATTTCCATTCTTAGTACACGAACACGCACGTACTCGTGGAACGGAAGAGAACTGAGTGGAATGGAAACTTTGTATCCATCCTTGGATAGCAAATCTTTGACAGGAACATCAGGAATATTGTATTCAATGTATTCAATGAATATTGTATTCTTTAGGAAGGGATGGAAAGTTTTCTAACGCAGAAATAGATGATTGTATCTGGTTAACGGCTGCCTGTTGGATGGCCATGGTGTCGAATCGTTCGATCATAGTGGCCTTTTGAAGGTAGTAGTAAAACCAGATTGGCAAAAATTTTAGCTTAGGAGCCACTTGCAGTTGAGAAATTTTGGTTTACAAACTAAAAGAACAATAGGGTTGAGTAAATTACGTCATTTACTCACAATTTTAAAAATACTTCCATAATTGATAATTTTTATCCCCCACTTTTGAACGTCAAGAAAATAATTTGCTCAGTTACTTTTTCCAATTTTCATCGATTTTTACCCAAGTGCTCCTTTAATATTATTCATGGAATAGACTCAAGTCTTTACCTTGAAGGACATGGACGATTCCCAGAACACAGAGGAAGACAAATCTATGATCCATGGCTCCAGTGAAGTCAGGCAGGCTGTGAAAGAGGAAAACAAGATATGTTTAAAGATACAAGCACACCAAACTGAGAGCCTTGAACTGTACAACTATTTCAAATAATAGTGGTGAACTTCATTTCTCCTTAAAATGTATGTGTGTGTGTGTGTGTGTGTGTGTGTGTGTGTGTGTGTGTGTGTGTGTGTGAAGACAACTTAGGAATATTTCTCCAAAATCACCTACAGTCCGTTATGATTTTATTGCCGCTCAAGTGTTCAAGCACTTTTTTCTACCTGAAAACTATTGACAATGGAAACCAATAAATCTTGAGTCTCGGGAAAGTCCAAAAACCTTATCAGAGTGATATTCTATCTGTGATTTATCTAAAAACCACTCGAGAAATGATTTTCAAAACAAAGAATGAAGGGCAGCAGGTTTTGATCAACAATGCTTTGCGCGATTAGTTGTTCAGCTGGCCAGAATCGATATTTTTATTTCAGTATTGCATTTATCAAATTTGAAAAAAGACAATCACTGTTAATGAGCAGAACAGTCTGAGTATGTTGCTCACGATTGCGACGCTAGTGTGAACCAGGCTTAATACGTGATATATACAGCTATTTCAAAAAGGTTGGTGAAGGTTTTGTTGCTTGTTGCATGTTGCATACCAAGCCCGAAATACTCTATGGATAATGTGAATTCAAGCAGCGAAAGGTCACAAAAATATCGGATTTTCCCAAACTTTGTCTGCAGGTTTTTCCAGCATATTTTCTTCTGTGCTGAGATTAGTTACATATGAATATAATACATTTCAAGCTTGGTAGGCAACAAGCAACATGCAACATGCAACAAAACTTTCACCAACCTTTTTTCAAATAGCTGTATTGCATACAACTGAATATTATTTAACAATTTATTCACCGAAGGCTGGGTGATTAACGCGGTGACTATTTACAAAGACGTAATTGTTTTAGTATCATTTCACAGATGGTTTTCGAAAACATTGATTTATTTCTAAAACGGTAGGCGTTCTTCGTATTTTGATAGAGGCATGTATCAACAAACGAAGCGCGTGCAATCCTACATTCACCTGCGATTGGTTAGAAAGCTTAATGCCGCTCATCTGGGGTATATTATCTTTAAGAATAATGAGACAATAGTAAAAATTAGCATAACAGAAAAGTTACCGAAAGGTATTCTGGAAGTGTAGGAATAATTAGCAGTTATTCGCCGAAGGCGAAGTGATTATCGATGAATATTTACCGAGCGGCGAGTCTTCGAGCTGCGAGGTAAATATTCATCGATAACCACTGAGCTTGAGGTGAATAATTGTTTTAGTATAAATAAAAAGGTGATTATTTCAAAAAAGAAAGAAGGAAACAACATTGAAAGTGAAAATATTTTATTTTTTAAAAGCGCGACGGTCACGCTGACAGCCATTTTGTCCGAAAAGGTGATTATCGGCTGATAATCCGAGATAGAAAACCAATCAGAGCGCGCGATTTTGTATAATCACCTTTGTATTTATACTAAAACGTCTTAATATATGGCTACGAAAGTACGCGCGCTCTGATTGGCTGATTTCCGGTCTGAGATTTTCCCATCTCAGACCGTTACCATGACAATGGGTCCGGATCGTATATCAAATTTGCGAGTTTGTTTACACGGCGCGAAATTTGACATTTTTTCTCGTTAAACAAGAAATTTATAAGCAAAATAAAACAAAAAGCGAACAAAGAAATTATGAGCGACGAAGAGGACCGTTCTCCGAGGGAATTTTACTACCCTGACGAGCTCGAAGTGGACATGAAAATGAAAACCAACAATATGAAAACACAGCTCCTAACAGTCGAGAACAGATTGAAAACTTCGTTACAAACCAGAAAGGTAAAAATACGATTAGAAAAACCAAGTCGGACATGAACATACTACATAAATATTTAAACAGCCTTGGAAAAAACACAGAGATTGAAAGCTTACCAGCTAACGACCTAGACCATCTGTTAAACGAGTTCTTGTTTAGTTTGTTCCACTTCGATGAATGAGCTTAGTTCTATTACGATTGTTTTAAAAAATCAACTTAGAAACATTTAAAATGCTTGAACTTCTGTGACATCGGTCTGAAGGGTCTTTAAAGTTCTTTGTGTAAAAAACATGCCAGTTTTCTGATGTAATAAACGCACGAAGTGACAGTTTGACTTTATGTGTTTTGCTAGTGGAAACGATCGATACCTGGCCAATCGAGTATTCGCGCGATACCGGAAGTTCGCGTGTTTTTTGTCGACGCATCTAAAAAAACAGCCATATAATAAACGATTTATTAACCTCGCTTGCTCGGTCTTTACGAGAAAATATCAGACCTCGGTCTTTTTTTTACGGACCTCGCTGCGCTCGGTCTGATATTTTCCCGTACAGACTGACCTCGCGCTCGGTTAATAATCCTTTAATCATGCTTGAGGTCCATATGATATCACTTGGCAGATTGATAGATACTCAGTTATTTGACGAAGCCACATATTTAAGGACGCCGAAAATTGGAAAATACTAGTCTGAAACTTCTAAATTCTTTACAAATAACTTTTAGAATCGCAATTTTCAGCAATTTTGAAGTGGTTTAAATGCCAATTGCATACTTCGATAAGGACTCTATGAAAACTTGCCGACAATGCCAAAAAATTCCTGACTCGTCACAGAAAAATAAACTATTCTGGAAAAGTGAACAGAGCTTAATGTCGTTGAGATCTGATATTGAACAGCTTTTGGTTTACTTTCAAAAGTTTTGGAAGTATAATTTATACTTAAAGTTCACCTTACCTCCGAAGTCTTTGAGCCGTGCCAAGACCAACTCAGTGCAGAAGACTGTTGGGTCGTTTAACCTTGGAAAAAATAAAGTCTTATTAACTTACACAAGGCAATGTTTCTTATATTGTTATTTTATTTTTTGGATTAATGTTCATTGTTGCAAAAATTTGCATTGTATATTTGGATCTTACACCAGGCAATATGATGATGCAATTTGTGTCACTTACAAACAAGTAAAATTTTTTTTTTTACCTAGGATCAAATATTCCTGGCTTCAGAGTTTGCCAGAGATTTTTTCGAAAGCTTATAGACTTAGCTAGTTTTTTTTAACGATTATTCGAAGGTGTAAAAAGACACTAGTTTATCTGCTAGAGATACTTTGGAACCTTCTAATAAAAAAAAAACATGAGTCTTTTGGCCACTTGAAAAACGTAAGGATACTTTACTTTTCTCTTACATGAGGTAGGGAGAAGCAGAATATAAAATATTGTAGGCATAAAAGAATCTGGTTAAAATAAAAGGACGTTACAATTCATACCTGCAAAGGTTTCGCAGAACTTTAGAATCTGACGATGGTATGTTATAAATGCACTGTTTTAAGGAAGATTTTATATCGCTTGAATGATTTATAAGTTTTATGGAATTCTCTTCCAATGTAGAAACTTAGGCAACAACTACCAGGGTGGTATAGGAAAATCAAAAGTGTAAAATCTAGGCAAAAAATATACGAGAAAGGACAAAGAAAAGGCAAGAAAATCTAGACTTACTTGCAAAGCGATGTGCCTTCTGCAGCAGTAACCGAAGAAGCAGCGTTTTGTCTTCTTCCTAACAGCATAAAAACGAGCTAAATATTCCTGTAGAAAAGACAAGTAAATGGAAGAAAACCTTACGCTATACTTACAAAAAACCATATATCTTCTGCAACCTGACAACAGCCCGAAGACGCAGCGTTCTGTCTTCTTCCTAGAAAACAAAAACGGAAAATTATCAGCATAAAACGAGCTAAAATACCTGTAGAAAAGACGAGTAAATGCAAGGAGACCTTACCTGCAAGAGCGAACGGAACGGACTGATGGTATATGAATTATACGGAAGGAACTTCACTTTATATAGTTTGCATGTTGAAATACTTTCACTTTTAAAACGATAGACCCCTTTCACGTGACGTCAGAGCAGCTCAATTTGAAGGAAAAAAACAAAAGAACTTCAATCTCCTGAGAACCGGAACCTATTGTTTTGTCCACCAAATTGAGCTGCATTCCAACGTGCTGCAAGGGGTCTATAGTTTGCATGTAGAAATACTTTAACTTTGAAAACAATACCTCGCATGTTTTGCATGAGACCGCTTTTAATATTATTCTTTTTTGTTATCCAGGTGAACAGAAAAATAGAAAAAGAAGTAAGCTGTTTTGTCAGAAGAAAATGAGGTATTTTTTTCATTGAAAGTGTTTTGTACAAACGCGGGAAACATAAAGATAAATAACAGCCTTCTACTGAACCTCACTAGCGGACAAAGAAATAATACTCAAGGGAGGGAATGACTAATGGCCTAAATTGGGAAAACGTGATCCCCTAGTAAAATTGGCTGATTGCTTGGCCGGTTTCACTTGTGACGTCATTTATTGCCTTGTGCGGAAATATGTTCATCACAAGTTCTCAATAGAATTCTTGCTGGTTGACAACACATAGTTGTCAGTGTTTGAACAGAGCATGTTGGCAGCTGGGAAATTTGTCTGCGCATGTGTCTGCTATGTTTAAATGTGGGCTACCTGTGTTACGCGCGAAAAGCATGTACGTTTTTTGGGGGCAACAATGACAAAAATTATTTGAAAATTGAAAGCTTTTCGTGCAGATGCTGAGTACATTTGCTATTATCATTGAAAAATCCACTATAAGTTTAATCAGAGTTAATTCCACACGCATGGGAGAACGAAATGTTTGGTGTTACAGCGATGTTACATTTCGCTAAGAAATGTCATGACTTTTACTCGTAAACTTAAACCTGTTCAAATTTCTTTCTTTCTGGTTTTTGTGAATTCTGATAGAATTTATCATAGATGCATAAGTATTTTTAGATGGTTTTTTTTTCAATCCTTATTAATCTTCATGGCAATATTAACGATTTTTTCTCGTTGTTGCCCCCAAAAAACGCAAAGCATTATGGGGATTTGAAAGTGGTGAACAAATGTCCATGTACGTGACGTGTATGGTCGCTCCAATTGGACCAAAGGCTTATAAATTATTCATGAGTTTTTGAAGGGATTTTTTAATTCAGTTTTAACATATGTTTTTTAAATAAAACGCCTGGGATGCTTTCATAGTCAACATGTCAACATTCCGAACGAATGGCGCAAAGAAGGGAGACATTGAAACACTCTTTAAAAATACCTTGTAAAGCAAGTGGGGTAACTCTTTTGCTACAACAAACCACACATAACGACAGTTACAAAGCAAAATCTTCTACAAATTTATTCAGGCAAAGCTCCAAATTGAAAAATTGAAAAGCACAAATTTGTATCAAACGGTCCAAAAACTGATGATAAGATATCCAAAGATGAACAATTAAGCTATGTTTTGCCACAGATCGAATTGAAAGCATAACGTCTTTCTAATATATTGCATACAACAGCACCTAAAATACACTGAAATCATAACAACAAGACATACATGTCCAGTTTACCGACGGTACCGATGGTGAACGTAATTGATATGCAAAATTGACGAATTAATTATGAAAGTCATTGAAATTCTAGACCGTGTTGATTATTTGAACTGGTCACCCTTTGGTAAAGCACGTGCCTTCATAATAGAATTGGTCACCCTTTGGTAACCCATTCATATGTTATCACACCACACATCGACCTCATTGTAACTTACCGTCGGTACCGATGGTGCATTCCTCGCTTTTCTGCTTGAATCCCCTACTTATTCGCAAATATCTTGAACTACAAAATCACGATGAAATAGTATGCCAAATTGGTATGTTTATATTTGTGATTGCGCCGTTTTCAAATAACCCAATCCAATAATTCGCAAAATTATTCTGCATTAGTATTTCAAATAAGCCCGTCTTTGCTAGCGTAATTTGCTACCAAACTTATCCTCACCACTCCCGGGCACCACTTCGGTGTAGAAAGAGAGCGTGATCAAAAACCATCGTTCAAAAACCACTCTAAAACGGTACCCAAATCAAAGAAATGTAAGCTTGAAGTCTTCATAAACCATACATCTTTCATGTCTAGAATGTCTATTATACTTTGAATAATATTTCAGACGTATCTATCATAAGGTTTTGAACCCCATACATCTCTGTTATTATGTGAATTCAAAACACACAGGATCCGGATAGAAAAATAATTACCATAGCTGGAAATAATGATCTTATTTGTACTAATAAAAAAAAGTTCGCAATTTTCTTGATGCCGTATACAGTGGCGGATCCAGAATTTTACAAAGGGGGGTTCCATTTCGTCTTCACTCTTTCAACAACTGATACGTAAAACTTCATTGCAGGACGCATTCTCATTATTTCATATACCCCTTTTCAAAGGGTCTGATGCTCAAAGGGGGGTTCCGTGGAACCCATGGAACCCCCTCTGGATCCGCAACTGGTATAACACATAATTGAAATTATACTAGTAAAAAAAAGTTCGAAAATTTATCAATATCAAAACTGGAGAGACCATTGGAAACCCATCTGAAGAATTTTCAAACAGATTCATGAAAATCACTCCATTTGATGACTGGGTGTTCAGATTACCAAAGGTTACTACCAATAAAGGAATTCAGTTCAAAACAGTTCTTACCACTCTTAGGATTAAGTTTTACCTCACAGTCATATTTCACCCTGCTTCCTTAACCTCAAATGATCGATCTTCTAGAGGAAAGCCCTTAGTTCCAGGAAGAAAAGAGTACCTGCTTGGTAAAATGGATGGCCGTTCGCTGGTTCGTGATTGGGACGCCATAATGGCAGTAAGCGCCGAACGCATAAATCAGATATGGAAGAAACAGTATGATGATCAGTCCAACCCTGGATTTGTGAAACATATAGTTACAAGAAGAAATAGTTCCTATGAAAGTGACAGTCTCTTAATAGAATCTAGAGTGCTGATAGATGTTGATTCTCCAGTGGTTAATTTTATTCCAAACGATGGACAGAGGGCATTATTGATATATAGAATCAAGAGTGCAATTGTGGAGTATTGGGAGTATATCAAATCAAGTGGTTATCTCAATCATTATAACAAAACTTTAAAAAATCTAAAAGATAACAGCAAAGTCACGGCCGCAGTGAAAATAGCGGACCTACATGGTAATGTTAATAAAGATTCTCAAGTGGTTCTCGATTTAAGTACTGCAAAGGTTGACGTGAGCCTAGATGTAGGCAAATATCTGAAACGGAACATTTTAACCGAACTTCAGGTTTTTTTCGAATCCAAACTGCATTCGAAAGATTTTGAACTTTCAAGGATTACTTACGACCAAAAACTAACTCCTCCTGGTCTTGTTCCCAAAAAGTTTTGTTTCACAACAGGGGGTTTTAATTCCAGTTCTCACCCCGGAAGCTTGTACATATTCTTCAAAACACGCTCTTCCCATTCACGAGCATGTGGTATACTCAGCTTTAACGACCCACTTCATATCCAGAATCAAATTATTCCGACAGGTTTCGATGTTGCCTTGTTCATCAACAACAGGATCCTTATGAACATCATCATGGAAGACATTAGAAGGTATTTCGGGTTCGGGGTGCATACCACAGATCTTCCTGTACAATCCATAAGTACCAGCCAGGAGTCGTTATACGTCGTTGGAGATTCGAATGCAAACCGTGTTTTTACCATGAAGTTATATTTTGACGAAATGGCAGATATCCATGGATTTAAGTTTACAATTCCTGGAAACACCCTTCAAGCTAAATCCATCAACAAAGGTAAAAAGATTCAAGTGCACTGGGTCAACAGCGGTTTCCGAGTAACCGTTCCATATAGGGGTTTTGATTGCTATCAGGAAATGAAAGGTTGTTGGGACGTTGTCAATCATCAAACAATGACCTTTAAAACATCTTATATCAAAACGTTCACACCAGCCATCGACAATCAGACGATTTCCTATAATGGGGAAAGATCGGGGTCAGCAAGTATCAGTATATCATCGCATTCGTTTTGGTGGTTGGGGAGGGAATTCTTGTCTGCAAGGAGTACCATCATTACTAATGTGAAAAACTACATGAATGGTCTAAAGTACTTCAACTTTCGAAAGATATCGTCGTTTGCTATCACTCAAGTCGTGTTCCCCGACAGCAATGTGCTTCATTTAAACGAGGTATACATACCAGGCGACATGGTCATTCTAGGAAAGGTCACAGCCAGGGCCAGCGGAGGGGGAGGGGCCTCCTAGACCTAAACCGCGTAGACCTAGACCATGGCAAACAGCTTGATAACTATGGCTGGCCTAATCTTTAAATAGGTTTTAGTTGTAATAATCCAATGCTTATGCATCTAAATAAAGGTAACATTACCAAAAAATTGCACCTTCAGTTTCTTGTGATTGTGACTTGAATTTATATATATATATATATATATAATATATATATATACACCTACTTGCAAAAACGTTGTCATACAACATTTGAACATTTGTAGTTTCAAGATTAGGAATAAATTAAAAGTACAAAAGAAAGAGTTCTGCTTCAATGATCTTCTTTTGTACTTCTAATTTATTCCTAATCCACTAAACTACAAATGCTCAAATGTTGTATGACAACGTTCTTGCAAGTAGGTGTATATATATATTTTATATATAGAGAATGTATGGCAGATCATAAAATTTCTTTCAAATAAAATACATCTCATCATTTATTGTTTTCTTGACGGTATATCAATGTTTTATTGCCTGCTTTGTGGTTTCCTGACGGTTTGGTTGTATTTTAAGGTGATTTTAGGAATTTTTATCTCCTCCCTAAAGACGAAGTCAAGGTAGGAATCCTCGAGTGAGGCGCGATATTGCAGAATATATAGTATATACATATAGGGTATATAGTGTATATATATACAGTATATACTGTATATATTGTATACATATACAGAGTATATTACATGAGTATATTCTGTATATTCCCCATTTATATATATACACTATATACACACTGTATATGTATAAAGTGTATATAGTGTATATAGTGTATATTCAGGCAAACCTTGTAAGAACGACAGAGTATATAGTGTATATAGTGTATATAGTGTATATACACACACTGTATATTATAAAGTGTATATAGTGTATATAGTGTATATTCAGACATCATCATGTAAGAACAACAGAGTATATTCTGTATATAGTGTATATAGTGTATATATATACACTATATACACACTGTATATGTATATAGTGTATATAGTATATATATATACACTATATACACTATATACTCTGTCGTTCTTACAAGATGATGCCTGAATATACACTATATACACTATATACTCTGTAGTTCTTTACAAGGTGATGCCTGAATATACACTATACACTATATACAGAATAGACATGTACAAATATAAAGTGTATATTTTCATTTCTATACAGTAGTGTATATTTATACAGAATATACATGGAAATATACAATGGTATATTCTGTATATTCTGCAATATCGCGCCTTAGTGGAATCCTCGGACTCGGATCAGTCTCGCCACGGATTCAACGGTTGGTGACTGATCCGTCCGCCGATGAACTTTTCAAAGTAGAGCGTATATATTTGCAAATTTCTGATGGGAAGAAGTGAAGCGATATGGCCATTTTCGGATTAGATGTGTTGGATATTTATTGGGCCAAGGGTGGTGGTGAAAAACTTGCTGTGGAACAGATTTCTGGCGATTTACGGCCTGTTGAACCAAAGCATAATAAGCGGTCTCCGAATCTAGATGTTAAAAGTATAACTTAAAAAATAATATATAAAAAAACAAGCGAACACTGCCACCACACCCTACATCAAAGGCACCTCGGAGACGATAGCACGAATTCTACAATCTTACAACATTCGTGTTGCTCACAAACCTGTTACGACCCTACGACACTTGTTAACTAACGTTAAAGACAAAGACCCACCACTTAACAGACAAGGAGCTATTTACAAAATAGCTTGCACTGACTGTGACGCTACCTACATTGGCGAGACAGGGAGGAACTTAAACACTAGACTTACTGAACACAAACGCGCAACAAAAAACGGATACCCCAACAACCACATCGCTGTACATCACAAAAATACTGGACATACTATTGACTGGGACTCTGCTACATGCATTACATACTGCACTAACTACCATCAACGTCTTTCACTTGAGAGTTGGTTCACCAACCTAGAACAAGAACCACTTAACCGCAGCCTGACTCTACCGGCACCCTACAAAAGACTCATCCATGACCTCAAACAGACCGATGACGCTACTGAAGAACAATAGACTATCACTTTGTGATAACACTTAGGTTACCTAGAACAAAAGACCACTACTTGCGACTATACCGACGCGACTATTCGCAATACCGACTAATTACTGTTTACGATTTCTACCGCAGCACCAGAGCGATAAATACCATCTACTGTCTTTCATTCCCCACTGTACTCTGAAGATGACTTCCGCTCAGGCTGTCAAAACGTCAGTCTCTACCAAAAACAGTCTTTCTCAAGACTACACTCACCCGGACGATCACATTACTCACTCAACTATTATTTCTTTGTCCGCTAGTGAGGTTCAGTAGAAGGCTGTTATTTATCTTTATGTTTCCCGCGTTTGTACAAAACACTTTCAAAATACCTCACTTTCTTCTGACAAAACAGCTTACTTATTTTCTATTTTTCTGTTAACCTGGATAACAAAAAAGAATAATATTAAAAGCGGACTCATGCAAAACATGCGAGGTATTGTTTTTTAAAATGTTAAAGTATTTCTACATGCAAACTATAGACCCCTTGCAGCACGTTGGAATGCAGCTCAATTTGGTGGACAAAACAATAGGTTCCGATTCTCAGGAGATTCAAGTTCTTTTGTTTTTTCCCTTCAAATTGAGCTGCTCTGACGTCGCGTGAAAGGGGTCTATCGTTTTAAAAGTGAAAGTATTTCAACATGCAAACTATATAAAGTGAAGTTCCTTCCGTATAATTCATCAGTCCGTTTTCACAGGTTTCTTTATGGTTAACAGCACATGTGTTTGACCACTAACTGCAGCAGAGTATGTATACTTGTATACAATTTATCTGCGCATTTCGTATATTATTGAGAGCAACCGCTGATTGAGCGTTGAAACCTTGCAGACGCTTAGAGTCTAGCCAGCCATTTTCAGAATATCGATGCTCAAAATTGCAAGTAAACGACAAGAGACAACATAAATAAAAAGGTATGTTTATTTATGGGATTTTTTGAAACTTTTTTTAAACAGTTTTAGCATTTTTTTTTTTCAAATGAAACGCTTGGGGTGCTTTCGCAGTCAACATGTCAACATTCTGAAAGAATGACGCAAACAAGGGAGATTTATACACAGATAAAAGACAGTGTCTTTTCAAATCTGGCCCTTATAAAAAAAATATATAATTTAAATACTAATAATAATGATTGCAAAAATTGTTTTACATTGCGTGAGATACAGGATCCACCAGGGACAGCGAGATGGGCGCGAATGCGTTGGAAACACTTCAAATCCCTTACGAAACAAGTGGGACAAAAAAGATAAAAAATCTTGAAAATCCAACAAAATTGAGCGGAGATACGGGAATTTAAAGTGATCCAGATTTGTACTGATATATTTTGCCAAGTTTGCCCCATTTCAAAATGGCGGACGAAACCGAGAAATACTGGGCTTATACTAGCACACTTTTATGTTCTTGTATTACCGCCCTCACAGTAATGTAGATCTACTTCCAAGAGTTACGGAAGCCATAAACGTTAAACTCAATCTAATATATGTGAGCTTTCTATGATCAAAAGGAAAGCTCATAAACTTCGGATCTGAAACTGACCAAGATAATCTTTCGATAGGCGATCCTTAGATCGAAGAACAACAGGAATGACTAGTGTTTCTTATCTTATTACTGTTTTGGTCAAGAACACGAAGATTAGTGTTTGGATATTCAGTGTTGCTTGGAGTGGATAAAGCGATTATTTATAAACACCTCGATTGTTGTTTAGATGCATGTCCATAATTCCTTTTGGACTTGAGATGACCCATCGACTAAAACTTACCTCCTTTGGCACCGACAACCTTTTTTGAAAATATATATATATGTATATATGGCTTGATCTTTATCGATTATTCCAAAAATTCTCGATTTGAATACAATTAAAAAAAAAAAAAAAATTCTGATAAATTTTGTTATTAATCAAATATAACAGCAGTGATACCTGGTGAGAGAGTGCTGGTGAAATCATGGTACTGTTCACATTTGCCTTGTGTGTCACCACAGGCAGCCCCTTGTGATGATATGCTAATCTCATATTTCATAAATCTTTGCATTCTCCTTGCCCTCCTCCGGGCTAAAGGACAAGGCGGAAATGCATGGAAGACGTAATGGCCAACTGTTACTAAACTCCACTTGTCAGGAAAGCCACAGAGCATATTACCTTCTTTTAGATTCCATCAAAATCTGTATACTCTTAGAAGGATACCTACTCTAGGCGCTGTACACTGAAAAATCACGGTCCAACGAAAACCACTTCTTGAGATATGAAAAATATTTTGTATCATGAAGCATAAACTCTTAAGACTCGCTGCCACTTTGGGATGGTGCAACGGATTTTTAAAATAACTCTAATTCCTCAATTCTAAACCTTGCTTCCAGCTCTATATAGCTACTAAACGGAGGTACTCTAGCTTGAGCTCAATTACGCTGTAAATGGCGCTTAAGGGAAAACTTTAAAATATCTAGAAAGAGTTCATCGCAGTGAGTTTGGGGGAAATGACAAAAAGGGTTGTATTAATCCAGTCTTTCAGGAGTACTTAACATCTCCTATGATGATCGAGTAAGACTTTCACTAGCAAAATCGGCTTCAGTTACCTGCACTAAAAATTATCTGTATACAGTCTATTTAAACCTTCAAAACTTCAAATATTTTTCATATCCTGAAATAAACCTCTGGGCCAATTTAAGTCAGAGCACGGCTAACTCACAGATCAAACCCTCAGTAAAACAACCTCTGGGCTGATCTAAGTCAGGGCATTACTAGCTCACAGATCAAGCCCTGAAACAACCTCTGGGCTGATTTAAGGTACCAGGGGACCTTGGCAACTGCGTTCACAAATTACCTCGTAATTGATCATTTTTTGATCAAACTCGTCTTTTTTTAAATGTACGACTTTTCACGATTTTCGACTGCACTTTTGCAATAAGTTCCCGGAACATTGTTTCGACTCAAATCTCTATATTTTCTTCCTAAACTCGTACGACAAGACTTCTATTTCAAGATCATTCTACCTGCAGTAACTTATGGTCTTATAATCTAGGGAAATTGTAACAAGACAAGACTCTATTGGACACCATAGAAAGAACACACTACAGAGCAGCACGAATTATCAACAACTTACCATGGAACACCCCAAGAACAGAAATCTCAAGCCAACTACAATGGAAACCGCTAAAGTTCTTCCACGCCATCAAACTGGGAGTCTTCATGCATAGGTGTTACTACGAAGAGGAGAACAAAGAACTACATGACCTAGTCAAGAAGAGAGACGTTGGCTACTCTCTACGTGGTTGCAACAATGCTACACTGCCAATGTTCAATACGAACTATGGAAAAAAGGCGATAAGATACCAAGGTGCCAAACTGTGGAACGCGCTCGACAACAAAACCAGAGAATCAAGCAACATCAAACTCTTTAAATCGGAACTCAAAAGGAACATCTCAAAATTAAAGGTATAATATGGTAAAATTAATAATATAATGTATAATCATGTTGTTTTCATATATATAAAAATATATATATATAAAAACACGACCACATCAGCCATGCTGTAAAAACCTATCGTGTATAAATAAATATCATTATTATTATTATTATTATTATTATTATTATTACTACTACTACTTGCATACAATCCACATCATCGTAAAGAGCACAGATTCATCTACATTTTGGTTACAAAAATATTTGTTTCCAAATTTGTTTCCAAATTTGTTTGACGTAATTTTTACCTCTTTTATGCATAAATCATGAAATAACTTTAAAACGAGAAAAGGTATAAAAAAAAAGACACCATTTTCCTGCGTTCCAGGAACTTCTTGAAAAAGAGCGGTCGAAAATTATAAAACTCGTACTCATAAAAAAATTGATCAAAAAATTATTACCATGGTTGAAAACTGTGTTTATTCAGCTTCAAGAAAATATATACTTTTATGGACATTAGATGAATAGTTTGCGTGCTACGAGGTATTTAGTGAACGTGGTCGCGAAGGTCCCCTGGTATCTTAAGTCAGGACACGGCTAACTCACAGATTAAATTTGAATTTAGCGCATGTTAGGTTTTGCAGGGTAGAAAAACCGGAGAACACGGAGAGAAACCCTCGAATCTAAGGAGAAACTTAACAAACTCTATTCACATGTGATAACGAGTCTGGGGCTAAAGGTATTGTTTAGAACGTGTTTTTTTTATAAATTGTTGAGAGTACGCGGGTGGCATCGGACGATTTTTGTCAATGTACTGTCACTATTTTGTTCTGAAAAAGACTAAACAACCAGCGTTATAACACAACAAAAAGAAGACAATAAACAATCTCACACTTACCAAAGATCCATTATACTTTTTATTTATGAAGAACTTGCTTGTATTTTTAAGAGTGTAAACGTAAAGAGTATTTATTAACACCTCGACATTTTGTGATTTAAATTCATAAAAATACATTTTTTTTTTTCAATTTTTTCAAAATCTATAATTCTTTATTCTCGACGTAACCGCATATGTGGGTTGAGTTAATGTATTATGTCGTTTTTCCTCCCCTTGCCGCGAGGGTTTTTCTCTGGGTTACCACGTTCCTCCCTCCGTAAAAACCAACACGTAAGTTGTAAATAATGAATGTAGTGGCAGAGCATGTGGAACGAACCTCACGGAAGAGTCCCTGACGGGGATTGATTGTTTTAAAATATAAATGCGACCTTCTTTTGATTTTCTTAAGAATTTGCATCGTATTTGTAAAAGTTAAAACGTAAAGGGCATCTAAAAGCTGAAATTTAAAAAGAAAAATTAAATTTATTCACAGGAAAAATATTTGTAATTTTCTATGTTATGCACTCATAAGTTTAGTGAAAAAAGCAGGTTTTCTTTTGTTAGGTGACTAAATTGTTTCTCGGGTTCCCTTTTGTAGGTGGCATTGGCAATTGTATCATTGAATGATATTTTAAACATTTTTTTATCCTTTCATAACTGCCAAGAATTGATCGTATTTGTATGTGTAAAGTTGTTCCACTTGCCACAATTCGGCTTGGCCTTCGAAGGTGGAAGAACTCCTCTTGAGGTAAGGTGATCGAACAAACAGACTTTTATATCAATACTTTTTATATATAATGAAGCATATAGATGAGAACTCTAAAGAATTTCGTTTTTTCTTTCTTATTTTTCTATTATTATTATTTTTTTTGACAATGTTTTAGGACCATGATATTATAAGTTTGTTTTTTTTTTTTTTTTTTTTCAAATTTTTCAAATTTTCTTTACATTTTTTTTGACATTTCTGGATTCTTATTCGCTTTTGTTTGTTATATTTTTGTTTTGCTTCGTATTGTTTCTTTCTTTCTTTCTTCCTTTCTGTCATTAACTGCATAATCAATATCAACGACTCTTTTTCTAGAAAGATTTTACTGATTTCGTGAAACCAAACTGATCAAAGTTACGAACGACTAAGAAAGCAACGACGATTAGGAAAGAACGTTTTTGACCCTTAACTAAAAAAACGCTTATATTAAATATTCATTGACTTGGACAATCGAGAATGGGAGATTGAATTGTCCTTTCAAAATAAGATTTGAAACAGTTACTTTTATATTCACACAAAAAATCAGTTGAATAAAAACAAGTGAAACAAAAGCGATTTTGATTGCTTTGGTCTGCTATCTATCAGTGAGTCAGGGAGAGTGTTCGAGTGAAAGGAACGACAAACAAATCGTCAGAAAAATGGTTACCCAGCATGTCTATTTCTTAAACGGCTTAAAAATGACTTTTTCTAAGCAGCCACTCTTTTGGAGTCAACACTTTTTGAGGTTCAAAGACAAGAGAAAAAATCGAATCCTTAGCGAGCAGTTAGTTTTTTTTCTATTTTTTTCTTCGAAATTAAGTATAATTTCCAGAACTAAAACAACGTACTTCGAGATTCTTTCTTTTTTTCTTAATAAGTCTCTCTTTCTCTTTCTCTTTCTCTTTCTCTTTCTCTTTCTCTTTCTCTTTCTCTTTCTCTTTCTCTTTCTCTTTCTCTTTCTCTTTCTCTTTCTCTTTCTCTTTCTCTTTCTCTTTCTCTTTCTCTTTCTCTTTCTCTTTCTCTTTCTCTTTCTCTTTCTCTTTCTCTTTCTCTTTCTCTTTCTCTTTCTCTTTCTCTTTCTCTTTTTCTTTCTCTTTCTCTTTCTCTTTTCGCTTTCACCTTTCTCTTTCACCTTTCTCTTTCACCTTTCTCTTTCACCTTTCTCTTTCACCTTTCTCTTTCTCTTTCTCTTTCACGTTTCTCTTTCTCTTTCACCTTTCTCTTTCACCTTTCTCTTTCACCTTTCTCTTTCACCTTTCTCTTTCACCTTTCTCTTTCACTTTCTTTTATTTATTAAATGCTGTTAGCGGAAAAAGTCCTTGCTTTTGAAAAAAAATCATATCATTAAAATTCTATGAATTTTCGTCTCTGTTGTACGGTTTTTATTTTAGGAAAAGGACATGTACAAAATATTACTTTGCAATAGATTACTTTGCAATAGATTACTTTGCAATAGATTACTTTGCAATAGATTACTTTGCAATAGATTACTTTGCAATAGATTACTTTTGGAAAACAAAACTATGAAAACATTAATTAAAAAGAAAAATCGGAGACAGAAATATCAAAGGTTTCGACGACTTCATAATGATAATAATAATAAGCTTATATAGCGCCATTTTAGCAGTTCAATGGCGCTAGACACAGTAAGAAATGGTTGAATTATTTACAAATTCAATAGAACAGAGTTAAAGGAAATACTTGTGGCTCAGGGCTGCCAAGATATCGGAGCTCGCTGTCCAGGATTTCGCAATATATTATAATATTAAAAAAAGAGAAAAAAAAGTTTAGAACATCAAAACAAAAGTGTGTATTAAATTCTAAATGGACAATGACAGACAATATGTCATGATTGCTGTTTTGTACAGTGAATGTTCTTGTCAAAGTTACGAGTTTTGCAGCCAGATGAGCAAGTAGAAAGTGTTAGTCAAATTGGTTATAACCAATAACAATATAGTTCTGGAGAGATATAGTAGATATACAGATACAGTAGTTGATTTTTGTGTGTTCTTCAACCCGCCTTCGATGGCATGGAGATCTAATGGGATTTACCACTCCAGGGTGGACGGCGGTTTTGCAACCCACTTGGTAAGGCAGCCGATAGATCGCATTCCTCAGAGAAGTTATCCCATGAAGATGATAGGAAGTAGGCTCGGTGAAGCAAAGTTTTAATCAGGGCCTTTTTGTATCTAGCATCAACGTGGCTCTGATGGTGTAACAATTAACCACTGACCGTGGGTTTGACAAAAACTTTGCTTTCAAGCCGGTAACCATTCTTGCATATATACATGCCATGCCTAGAAGGAAGAGTCGAATGTATAGCGAGATGAGCCTGAAGAAGTGATTCAGTTAATGTGATATCAGGTACCATTGCGATGGTGTCATCCACTTTTGTAGAAATCAGGTATTTTTCCTTGGAAGTTGGAGGTTTTCCTCAAGAGAACACATCCATGTTTCAGCAACAAGTGGCCCGGCCAAGAGGAGACCCCATTGTGACCCCATCCGTTTGTTCAAGCAGAGTGCCATTAAACTGGAATAGCTAGTCTTGTAACAGCTTAATGAGATCAGGTCAGAACAGTTAAACAGTTTGAAGGGTTGAAGAACAAATAAAGATCAAGCAAGTATTGGAAATCACATTCAGCAAAATATCATTTATATGTTTAAATGGGGCCTGTGTTATGCAGGATATATTTGGTTATGTTTGCCGCCTCTTCATCAATTAATTAAGTAAACGAAAGAAAAATTATTGAAAATCACCTCTGATTTTTCTTTTAACATAAAACTACTATATCATTACAAAATTATGAACACTTTGTTTTATAGTACTTCGGTGACCTCTGAGTTGAAGTTAAGCATGGATTGTAAACTTTTGGTTCTTCTGCTTACAATTGTTCAAGGATTTGAAGGTAATTAAATCAGTATCAGTATCATTCCACTACTGTAGCGGATTCAAATTTTGAATCAGGGCACAGCTAAGTCAGGGCACAGCTAACTCACAGAGCGAACTATGAAACAACCTCTGGACTGGTCTAAGTCAGGACCTGGCTAACTCACAGGATCGAACCGTGATATGTAACAACCTCAGGGCTGATCTAAGTCAGGGTACAGCTAACTCACAGAACTCACAGATTGAACACTGAAACCATCCGAGGGCTGATCAAATCAGGGTACGGCTAACTGACACGGCTAAAATCTAGAGGTTTCATAGTCAAGAACCAATTACAGTTATCCACAATGTGATATTACCCGTATATGTCTTCCATGATCTTCTGCTACTGACGCTCTAAAATCACTGCTATGACATCCACTACGAAAGTAAATACTTTATGTACAAAGCAGCTAATAACTTAGTTGACTTCAAATTCAATAAAAACTATGACAATTAACCGGTCCCACAATACAAGGCAAGCAACAGCCATAAGGCCACCGCTATTCAAAATGAATTGAAATACGAATTCCCGTTGTATGAAATAATCTGTCAATCAAAAATATGATTTCATTTAGCTATAAATCTGTTTTATTCTCCCGGGCTATAAACTAGCTAACCCATATACACTGTACACCCATTTTCACATTTCATGTAAAAATTAAATTCATATTTATCTCTCAGCATTGTAGGCTATATGTTGAAAGTTTACAAAATATGTCACAACGTGACGGGTCCATGCCTGGTACATAAATAAATTTGAGATTCACTGCCCATGTTTCACTATTCTCATTACTTTTCAATCAGTAGTGGAACATTTTTGGGTAGCTTTCTCGCCATGTTTTATTTTTCATTCCTATATTGATAATATTTTGTCAAAGTTCTTTTCACTAAAATATACATTCACTTTCATTGTTACCACAGCCAATCAGCTTGGTCGTCCTTTCAGCATCCTCCATGGCCTTAAGCCCGTCTTCCCGGTTCAGGAAGATTTCAGCTCAGTATTTTATCCCGTGAAAAAGACCAAACTGTTCAAAAACATCCAGCATGAAACCGTCGAATCTAACGATCCATATTTTAGTGAATTCGTCCAGCTAACGTACCATCAAGATGAAAAAGATTTGATCAAAACCTTTTTCTCCATTTGGCAATTTGAGGACGAGACTCGAGACGCAGGGCCATTCACCTACCAACCAAGTTTAGGGGACACGTTAACAGGTACAAAAGAGACCTACGCTACTCTCCTCGGAATATCGCCTGAAAACATGGTGGGCAAATCCTATGTATTGGCACGTTACTGGAAAAAAGTGGAAACTTTGACAATGACAAAATCACATTTCTCCGATCTGAAGTCTTCCGTTTTTTCCCCTGATTCCACTAGCGACAAGATAACGGAGCTGTTTGCAAATCACGGTACACATTATCTCTCCGGGTATGACATGGGTGACATGATTTATCAGGTATTCGTCTACGACAAAGACAAAACTGAGGACATTCTGAAGTTTCCTTTCGATAGTCCTACTTTCAACTTTGGTATAAGAGGAAACTCATTCCGACAGTTCACGCAGTCGATTAATCAAGGAAGCAAAGGTTTTTGTCGCGAAGCTGGAAAGATTTTGACCACAAGTGGCGATCCTGAATTGGAAAATATTATACCAGAATTGAATGACGATATCTATAAGGTTTCTGCAAGTATCTTTATGTTTCCAGTAAACCCTGAAGCATACAAATTGATGGAAAAGCTTTCTATGAAGATTCCATTGAAACTTCATTTCAAACCTATTATAAATAAGCTAGAACCCGCGGACTCCCTTGCCATATCGACTTGGAATGATGTCTTGTCTGCAACGATTTTCCAGAAATTTGGCGACGCGAGTTCACCAAACTTTCCTGCCGTTACAGCTTTGCCTGTTCAAGATCCTTATGACAGTTTTAATCCTGATCTTGTCACCGCTACTGCTACAAACTATGTCACCATAACCCGTATGACCTTCAGGTTGGACGATTTCTCTGTTTTAGATCCAGAATACGTCACCCATTTATTCATCTTTGCAGATGTTTTGGAAATCAGCCAAACTGCCAATTTGAAACTACCCGGATCTCAGAAGATTTATCTTGTATGCAGAGAGTTCGTCGCGTTATCCTCTGGCAATAATGTTCCGGAGATCATTGTTGGATCCCATGGGAAATCCGATCCTGTCATCAAAATCATTGCGAAAGAATTTCGTGGAATCTTGAAGGTGAGCCAAGCCAATCAGGGTACACACTACACTTACGCCAATAAACTCGTCTACAAAACTGTGAGTGACCCAAGTATGCAAGACATGTACACAGTGAAGACAGATAACAGCAAAAAGCTTTCGTATCCAAACAAACAAACCATGCCTGAATTCTATGAAACGAAAATAAAGTCACTCGAAGGAAACTGGCTCCGAGGAAGTTTAGTAAACAGCTTTGAGTTAGCTGTGACAAGTGTGGAAACCATTTTTGCAGTTCCTGCTAGTAATTCCGCTGAAAATACGGCAGGCAAAACCCTGGAATGGATTACAAAGACCCTCATGAGAAGCTCCGATGATTCGACCTATTTGTCAGTAGACCTTGAGCTAGTACTTGCGCGAGCGTTGCTGATCCAAAAGACCCAGCTACCAAAATACGCTAAATCAAGACTTATCGTTCCCAAACTGGCCTTCACAGAGTATAAACCACTTTACGAAAACCTTTTGTCTGAAGTTAAAACCTATGAGACGACTTTTACAAAATTAACTAACGAAATACAACGGCGCAGGCAAATTGAAACTACAACGAAGTCCCTTGCCGAGCTGAATACAAATGTCAAAAGTATAGGATCATTTCTGGTCGAACAAGCTGAAGTTAATGCAAAACATCAAAAGGATATTGCGGACACTCAACAGTCCATCCACGATTTAGAGAAAGACAGAATCGACCAAGAACAGGCCAAAGCAGAACAGTTGCTCACTCAGATTATAGAATTGCAGAAAGACGTGAAGACTACTGGAGATGCTTTGAAAAAAGCGATTGAGGATTTCAAAAAAGAACAAATCATAAAAGCTGTTTTCACCGTCGTTCAGGTTGTGGGATCCTTATTCACTGGAGGGGTTGGCTTGACACATATTAGTGATGACCTTCAGGGTATTGTCAGAGTTGCAGAAAAGGTGAATAATGTTATGACGATCATTGAACAAGTAGACAAGTTGTACGATCTTGGTATTAACATGAGGAATGACATTGGCACAATTAACAGAGCCCTGGAAAACATCCCAAGTGGACAGATTGATGTAGACACTTTCCCCAACGAATTGGAATGGGATGACTTTGACTCCGACGTCTTCTCGTTCACTACTCCAGGAGGATTTTTACCCGGTCAAGTTGCTGGAGAAGCTCTCGATTTTCGACGGGCTGCCAAACGGTTATCGTCAAGAGGTAGAAAATATATCAGCATCGCTGCAAAAATCGCCAACATCCAGTACAAACAGATCCAAATCGAAATGGAGAGAGATCTGGCCAAAAGACAAAGCGATCGCCTTCGAGAACTTAAGACCAAATTAACTCAAAATGACCTCTCTGACAACGATGCCAAAACTACAGATCTCTTTGAACTTGGTAATATCATCAAAATGAAAGAGAATCAAGTTCGTTCACAGCTTGTTCAAACGTTTGTAGTCATGGACGCTGCGTTGCAATACTACTACCTTCAAAAGGCCACTTTGGTAGAACGATTCGACACCATGGCCATTCAGCGAGCAGCTGTACGTCAATTGCAATCATCTATTGTAGCTTTGGATAAGCTTCCCAATCCTCCCAAAGACCTCAAAGAGCCAGTAGAATTCAATGTGCCCAATGTCCCTGTGGAGAATTTGTTATCCAAGGATGGATACAAGGTTTCCATTCCACTCAGTTCTCTTTCGTTCCATGAGTACGTGCGTGTTCGTATCCTACGAATGGAAGTGCGTGCAGATAACATTTCAAAGTCAGCAAAGAACACCGCCTATATTCAAGCAACGCCTTCTGGAGAATTGTTTGAAGACAGAGACCTCGAACGTAATCCAAGAAGCTATTCGACCTTTCCAACGGAATATCGTACTGTGTATAATATCAAAACTGGACAGACCATTGGAAACCCATCTGAAGAATTTTCGAAAAGATTCATAAGAATCACTCCATTTGATGACTGGGTGTTCAGATTACCAAAGGTTACTACCAATAAAGGAATTCAGTTCAAAACAACTTTTACCACTCTCAGGATTAAGTTTTACCTCACAGTCATATTTCACCCGGCTGCTCTAATCTCGAATGATCGATCTTCACACGGAAAACTCTCGGATGATGTTTTAGGCAGTAAAGAGTACCTGCTTGGTAAAATGGATGGCCGTTCGCTGGTTCGTGAATGGGACGCCATAATGGCAGTAAACGCCGAACGCGTGAATCAGATATGGGAGAAACAGTATGACGACAAAAAAAACGCTGATTTCGTGGAACAGATTATAACAAATAGAAGACTGTCTTCTGAAACCAGGGGCACCAAGCTTGAATCCAGACTTATAATAGATGTTGGAGCACCTAAGATTCAGTTCATTCCAAACAACCAGGACAGGGCATCATTAAAGATCCTAATCAAGAGTGGAACAGTAGAATATTGGGAAACCAATAAAAGATCTGGAAGCGTAGAAAATTACAACGACACTCTAACAGTAGCTGAGGAACCTGCAGTCAGTGGTACAATGAACTTAGTAAAATTGCGTGGATCATTGTCAGAAGATAAAGTAGTCCTTGACCTTAGTAACGGAGTTTTCGACTTAGTGAATTTAAACGGCTTGGATGATTACCAATTGATATCCTTCAGGAATGAAATCAAGATATTCTTTAACACCAAGTTGAAGTCAGAAAGTTATGAGTTGACAAAGATAACTTACGAAAAATCTCTAACCCCGTCTAGTCTTGTGCCTGACAAGTTTTATTTGAAGACAGGAGGATTTGGAACTCCTGAAAAACCTGGATCCGGAAGCCTGTTCATCTTCTTCAAGACACATTCACCCGGCGCGACTGCAAACGAACAAGCCAAACGGGACTTCAATGATCCTCTATCAATCGACCAGCAAATTATTCCCACAGGTTACGAAGTTGCCTTGTTCATCAACAACAGGATCATCTTCAAAGACATCATGGCGGAGGACATTAGAAGGAAATTCGGGTTCGGGGTGCATACCACAGTTCTTCCTGGAAAATCCACAAGTACCAGTCAGCAGTCGTTATACGTCGTTGGAGATTCGGGTTCAAACCGTGTTTTAACCATGACCTTACCCTTTGCCAGGTACAGAGATATCCATGGATTTAAGTTTACAATTCCTGGAAACACCCTTCAAGCTAAATCCATCAACAAAGGTAAAAAGATTCAAGTGCACTGGGTCAACAGCGGTCTCCGAGTAAGCGTTCAATATATGGGTCATGAATGCAGTTGGGGACCGGCTGGAAGTTGTTGGGATGTTGTCAAACGTAAAACAGTAACCTTTACTACATCCTACATAAAAACCTTTGCACCCAGCATCGACAATCAGCAGACGATATCTTACACGGAGGAAGGATCGGGATCAGCAAGCAGTAATGCTCTATCTGGCTGGGATAGTTTCTGGCTGGGCTCTGAATTGAAGTCTGCTAAGAATAAGGTCACGTCAGAAGTTAACAAATACATGTCTGGTTTGAGATTCAACTTCCGAAGTATTTCTGCCTTTGCTATCACACAAGTCCTGTTCCCCGGAAACAAGGTGTTTCATTTGACCGACGTTTACATTCCAGGTGACATGGTTATCCTTGGTACGGTCAAGACCGATAAGCAGAAGGTGCAACCTTGATTACGTATTTGTAATGGATTTCATTCTGAAATGAAACGCTTGCTTGCTATAGCACGTATTCAATAAATATATTGAACCAATGTTGTGATTTGAACTTGTTCTACTTATCGTGAAATAGAGTCAATGGAGCTGATTTTGAGTCAAAAATTAAAAAAGCTCCCCGAAATTTAGTCTCGGGCATCAATTGTCGAGCTCTTTGCCACACCTTCAGATTTTCAAAAGGCGAAAAAACTTGGATACCGGTCACCGATATTCTGGAAATGGGTGCAATAACTGTGCAGTTTCTAAATCTGAAGGCGAATTCCATAAATACTAGAGGGAGGGGAGGATCAAGCAACAGTCTTCCGGTAAAATCGGCTACTATGAAAGGGAAGCACCAGTACGGTAAGGGAATGATGTTTGAGAAACTGGGTTCTTTGAGTTCACTGAAATACTAGAAAAAAATAAAGCAACATTCTTCACAGGTATCCCAAGCTTGGTTTCTGTGGTATCCTATCGAACTTATAAGGCAATGTATGGCGATTTTTAGAAAAATTTAAAAATCAGTAAATCACACAAATAAATGTTCCTACTTGTGTTTCGTATATATATAAACAACGTACTTGTACCATGGTTCATGCTCGTTCTACTCCACAATTTCAGTCATTCTGTGTTCTCTAGCTTGGTAGTTAACGCTCGTGAACGTTATCAAGTTGATTTATACTTACCACATTTTATCGGAGAGACAATATCCAAATCCATACTTCTTTCTCTTGCGTTCAGCGAACTCATCATCTGGACCATCCTGAGATGATCTTTTATTCGAAATTGATTACATTGTGGTCTTAAGATAAAGTGGTTACTTTTTTGCATCGAAAATAATAGGAGAAAATCGCTGAAATTGTGGAGTAGAACGAGCATGAACCATGGTACAAGTACGTTGTTTATATATATTTTAAATTAATCACGTCTCTATTTGCGGATAGCTATTGGTCGGCCAAAACAAATAGCGGTGACGTTTGTTAACCTTGGAGGGGAGGGTACGTATGGTTTTTGTAACGACGGTTGAAAGCCGTTGCAAGCATGCTTGGTTCATAGCATATCGGATTGGCAATGGCTTCGAAAAAAATTGGCTTTTGAAACTGTTAGCGTTGAATTCCGAAAGGGAGATCGATTGTGTGGTTGTATCAAATATCGGACTAAGGTTCTGTGAAAGAATTTCGGCGTGATGTGTAATTTTGGCTGAACTAGAGGCGAATTATTGACCCTTATCGAGGGTTCGAGCGGCCTGAAGTGTGCTACCTTCCCAATTTTTAAGTACGAGGGATACTCCACCACGATACTTGCTCAATATTGCTGCAAATGACCTGAAACTTCACAGAGACTCAAAGGAAAACACGAAACACAAGTAGGAACATTTATTTGTGTGATTTACTGATTTTTAATTTTTTCTAAAAATCGCCATACATTGCCTTATAAGTTCGATAGGATACCACAGAAACCCAGCTTGGGATACCTGTGCATTCTTCCGATAAAATCGGTCTGTGTAAGAGGAAAGCATGAATACAGTAGGAAAATAAAGTTAGAATGTCTGGGTTTCCCATGATAATATTACATGAAAAGAAAAATGGCGTAGGTTTTTGTGCAAGGCTACGAGAATTTGATAGTTTTTCTTCAACCTTGACTGCAGACGGTCTCAATTTATAAAATAGTTCAGATATAACGCGCGCTCTGATTGGCTGATAGCCGTGTTTACATGAGGCTATGTAAACACGGCAAGTTTCAATATTTTATAAAACAAATAGAAAACGTTTGCCGTGTTTACATAGCCTGATATAATCACTCTGGAAAGTTGGGGAGAAGTCTTGAGCTCTGTGTAAACCTCGCCTGCGGCTTGGTTTTACACAGCAGCTCTCGACTTCTCCCAAACTTCCCTCGTGTTTATATCAGGCTATGTAAACACGGCAAACGTTTTCTATTTGTTAAATGGTGGATAAGAGAGAAGTGTGTTTAATATGGCGTACGGTTGTCTCTTTCCGTAGATAAAAAAATACATACTGACTCTAAGATAAATTTTATCCTAAAGCGTCCTTCTTCTGTAAGACCCTTTTTTATGTTCTTGCAAGGAACTTCTATGCTTAGAATAAATTGCTTTTAAAGCATGAGAACGAGGCTATGTGCGACCACAGGCAGGCCAAGCAGGGTACTTGAAGCCTAATTATGAGAGGGTTTTGTTGTTGTTTTGTTAATGTTTATGTAACTTGGAGGTTTCATCGTCTTCCGAGGTCATTTTAGAGGCATTTTTAGCTATTTGAGTTCAGTCGACCCCGCAAGAGAAGAACTCACATTCATTTGCTAAAAATGCCCCTAAAATGACCTCAGAAACCATACATACATTGATAATTTAACATGAAAATTAATTTATCGAGGAAATTTTTTACGATTACACGTGTTTCTTTTTAAAAAAATATTTAGCCCTCAAGCTCACTGCTTGGGCCGCCTGTGTTCACACGTAGCCCCGTTCTCATGCTATACAAGCGAGAACTCGGAGATGGGCTATTTTATCGATGTCCTGAGACAACGACTGGGCAGATCAAAGTCAGGGCAGGGCTAGCTCACAGATCGAATTGGAATTTAGCGAGTTAGGTTTTGCGAAGTGAGGAAAACCGGAGAAGGGAGAAAAACCCTGGAATCAAGAAAGAGCCGGACCTAACAAACTCTACTCATAGACAAATATATTACAAACAAATTCTTGAGTAAGACCATTTACGTCCCCCATAGTGAACTTTTTTTGATTTATACAAAGGGAGGTTTCTTATTTAATCATAGAAAAAAAACTTTGAAGTTATCGTGATATTTTAGCATTTGAAATTACCAGCTGGTGTAAAATGCAAAACATGGGTTTCCATTCAAAAGAGGAATTGTTGGAAATATAATTTGCGTTGTTATATATGTGTTATTATAAAGAAACTGGCGAGGAATATTGTGCAATTTGAATAAAGAATAACCCTGAATTATTAACGAGTTCACCTTCAAGTAAATTAAGAAAAATTATTTGGGCCTGAATATCTAAACTCTTAAGGTTTTCTAGCAGGTTTTCGACATTGACAATGGTAAATTGGACATTTTCTTCCTAAAAACCCAAATTGCCTCAAGTACACTTGAAACAAAACGCAAAAATTTGTATAAAAGCGCATTTTGTGAAATTCAAATATTTTGATAATCGATGGCAGATGTTGATCAAAATAAGGCTCAGTGTCTCATCAAATCTGTGTAGTGTTTATGAAATCTCCAGAAATCAGGACTAAGTTTATTCGCCTCAGATGTGAATTTTTCGTAGCATGGGAGTTATAAAAAGCAAGAAAAATTCACGAAGCGATTCTTTTATTATTGAATTTGTTATTTATAGAAAAAAATTTTGTGCCAATAAAAGTTTGATGATTGGGAGATGATCTTATCAATGTTTAATATGATACATTATAGACTCACTTTCCATTCGCTGGCTCGGCTGAAACGTCATTAATATTAAAAGTAGGATCCGAGGCTTTGGCTTGGGTGAAATATTCTAATACACAGAATTCTTGGAACTAAAATTGTGTTGGTCAATGGCGGTGTTGACACATTCATAGAATTTATCAATTAACGAAGACAACATGTAGGAGAGACTACTTGCTTACGAACTAATGACGTCATAAAAGACCAGAATTATACGACGATGAACGAGTCAATGCCGGTTTAGAAAACATGAAACGACTCAACAACACTTCCAAATGAATTTTTACGAGTTTTATTTCAAGCAGAGCTAATATAACCAGCTTTGAAGATGCTTGACCAAATATTCAAAGGAGAGGTCCCAAGTATCTTTGAAACGACAATTAAGCGTGAAAATGGAAAACCTTTCCAACCATCTCAACCCGCTACTCGAGATTACAGAAATGAAGAAGAATTCTTACGCAGTCACAAGGCAACTCTCTGTTATTGTGGTTCGTTTCTTACATTTGGAATGGCAGCTTCAGTCATTGGACCGACATTACTGGAGCTAGGATGTGTAGCAGGAAGACCTGTCAATATTATCAGTTGGGTCTTCTTCTCGCAGGCGCTTAGCGCCCTGTTTGGTTCGAGCGTTGGTGGAATCATGGCAGACAGGTACGTATTTATAATTCTCTGTATTTCTAGACTCCTTAGTCTCACCCAAGGACAGCGAAAAATCCTTGATCCTGGAATGACTGAAAGTTCTTTGTAAACTTTAAGACGAAACAGATTTTTTATGTATTTTATGTTGACATGTAGATATTTCTATACAGGCGAGAAAAAACTTACAGTAAAACATGATTTTCTACTTTCAAAAGAAAGAATTCCAAGTCATTTATAAGTCTATATTTCATTCATATGAATATGTTTTTGGTTATTTATTTATCTTTCCATTTGTCTGACAAATATTCAGAGTGGAGATTAGATCAGAATGTGGCAAAGATTTCGCACGCTGAGTGGCAAAACCATTATTTTAAAAAAGAAATTAGTTATTGCTCAAGAAAAGTTTTTGTGTTAATAACTTAGGGAGACAGCGATTAACCCTGTAGCGAAAATACCTATTATGCATAAAAACTACTGATATATATATATATATATATATATATATATATATATATATATATATATATATATATATATATATATATATATATATATATATATATCAGTAGTTTTTATACACAGTGTACAAGTAATTATTTTAACAAATCCAGCTTGTGATTGGTTGATTTTAATCTTTTATCATCATAACCGATCTTTTTAAGGGCATTCTTGTCTTGGGCAGTTCAAGTAGTGCTCTAAGTGCGGTTCTTACTCCCTAATCTTCCAAACTTTATTGAAAATAGAAGAACACAGAAAATTAGACCAAATATCTCTAGAATATATATTATCTCAAACGTCTTTAGATATTCAAGAAAGTGATGTACGTACGACATTGAAGATTCCAATGCAGAACACGTTTAAACTCCGAGGGATTTTTTCTACACTTTACATTTATATTTTTTTTATCATTTTCTTTACTGAAATAGAACTTAGACTATATCCCTTTCCTTGTTGTCTGCTTGGTTGATCTATTTGTCATAATTCTTATATGTTCCTATCTAGATATGTCCTTACTCTGATTTAGTCTTCACTTGCTGTCGCTTGGTTGATTATATTTGTTATAAAACTGTTATATGTTCCTATCTAGATATGACTATACTTTCATTGAGTCTGTTAAGTCCTTCCCTGACTGTCTGCTTGGTTGATCTATTTGCTATAACTAATATATGTTCCTATATGACTGTACTCTCATTGAGTCTGTTAAGTCCTTCCCTTACTGTCTGCTTGGTTGATCTATTTGCTATAACTAATATATGTTCCTATATGACTGTACTCTCATTGAGTCTGTTAAGTCCTTCCCTTACTGTCTGCTTGGTTGATCTATTTGCTATAACTAATATATGTTCCTATATGACTGTACTCTCATTGAGTCTGTTAAGTCCTTCCCTTACTGTCTGCTTGGTTGATCTATTTGCTATAACTAATATATGTTCCTATATGACTGTACTCTCATTGAGTCTGTTAAGTCCTTCCCTTACTGTCTGCTTGGTTGATCTATTTGCTATAACTAATATATGTTCCTATCTAGATATGTCCTTACTCTGATTTAGTCTTCACTTGCTGTCGCTTGGTTGATTATATTTGTTATAAAACAATTATATGTTCCTATCTAGATATGACTGTACTCTCATTTAGTCTATTAAGTCCTTCCTTTGCTGTCCGCTTAGTTGATCTATTTGCTATAACTTATATATGTTCCTATCTAGATATGACTGTAGCATCATTCTCCTGGTGTGTGTGACGTCAGTTGCTATCTGCTTGGCCATCATCCCAGCGTGTTCAATATTTTCTTTAATGCTGACATTTTTTGCTCTCCTTGGAGTCAATATGGGAATTATCGACACCATAGCTAACAGTGTACTGATCAAAATCCATGGCAAAAAGGTATGACCAGTTCAACAAACTAGTTTATGACTTCAATTCTATAAAGTATAAAACCATTACTTACAACATTTTATACTTAATAACTGCTTAACCTCAAAACACTTGTCTCGGTGAGTGTTTGCGGTTACCGTAAAATAATTATTGACGTAGAAATGGTTTTGAGTACGCTTACCGCAAGCAATGCAGCCAAGAATGCCGCAGTTTGAACGGTTCATTTTGTCTAGCATGTGCTAATTGACGACTCTTACAACTCCAGTGTACGCGGTTTTTGCCTCACGTCTGAGATTGAAAAAAAAAGCAGAAATTTAAAATAACAAAACAAGCAACTGCTGGATTCGAGGCTAAGCCCGCATACATTGGAGTTATGTATGCCTGTAAGATAGACAGACAGATCTGACTTCCTGGTTGTGTATATGATACAATTTTTTTCCAACAAACTAGCAACAAAGTTGCAGTTGCTCACTGAGTTACTCCCCAGTAAGTCACAACATTTCCAAACATATTTAGTTGGGCTAAGATAGAATAACGTGGGTAGAGATTTAGGGGTTTGCAACAAAGACATAATACAATTACTCAGTTATTCACCAGTAGGTCACGTGATCTGTTCGCGCCATTTTCAGACGACCTTTCACAATACAGATTCTGCATATTTGATAGTGCACATAAATGCTATTCATTTTCTAGCTAACGGCTACATCAGTGAGAAGTGACAGATTAGCTGCGCACACCACGTGCGCGTGTTTTCAACTAGTTAAGATTATTAAGATTATTAACCAAGAAATGCTTTTTCAATTGAGGGATATTTTTTTCATTCCCAGGTGGCTCCACGTTTACAGGTGAGGTTTGTTTTCCTTTTATTCAGTTCTTAATGGATCCTATCGATGTCCTTGATCGTAAGACGCACCATGAGATCATTAGTCACTAGTCATCATCATCAGTCATTACCATCATTAGACCATTTGTCATCACCATCATCATTAGTTAATACCATCATCATCATCATCATCATCAGTCATTACCATCATTAGACCATTTGTCATCACCATCATCATTAGTTAATACCATCATCATCATCATCATCATCAGTCATTACCATCATTAGACCATTTGTCATCACCATCATCATTAGTTAATACAATCATCATCATCAGTCATTACCATCATTAGACCATTTGTCATCACCATCATCATTAGTTAATACAATCATCATCATCATCAGTCATCACCATCATTAGACCATTTGTCATCACCATCATCATTAGTTAATACCATCATCATCATCAGTCATTACCATCATTAGACCATTTGTCATCACCATCATCATTAGTTAATACAATCATCATCATCATCAGTCATCACCATCATTAGACCATTTGTCATCACCATCATCATTAGTTAATACCATCACCATCATCAGTCATTACCATCATTAGACCATTTGTCATCACCATCATCATTAGTTAATACAATCATCATCATCAGTCATTACCATCCTTAGACCATTTGTCATCACCATCATCATTAGTTAATACAATCATCATCATCATCAGTCATTACCATCCTTAGACCATTTGTCATCACCATCATCATTAGTTAATACAATCATCATCATCATCAGTCATCACCATCATTAGACCATTTGTCATCACCATCATCATTAGTTAATACCATCATCATCATCATCATCATCAGTCATTACCATCCTTAGACCATTTGTCATCACCATCATCATTAGTTAATACAATCATCATCATCATCAGTCATTACCATCCTTAGACCATTTGTCATCACCATCATCATTAGTCAATATCCTTATATCATCATCATCAGTCATCACCATCATTAGACCTCATCATTTGTCGTCGCCATCATCACCATCATCAGTCAATATCCTTATATCATCATCATCATCATCAGTCATCACCATCATTAGACCTCATCATTTGTCATCACCATCATCACCATCATCATTAGTCATTATCGTCACCATCATTATAATTAGTAATCACCATCCATCATCATCATCATCATGATGCGAAAAATGTATCATTTTAATCCTCTTTATTCTCTTTCTCCCTTCAGACTTTACATTTCTTTTACGGTATTGGAGCATTATTTAGTCCTGTGATTGCAGAACCATTTCTACGAAACGCGTGTGAAGGTGGCCATTTTGAATCCAACATTTTTGGATGGACTTTAGAAAATACTACTTTTACTGAGGAAATTATCAATGAATTGGGGTACCATAATTTCAATGTATCGCAGCTCAACTTCAGCAGATTTTCAAGTATTTCACTAATCAGGAATAATACAAGACCCTTTGTACAGTACGCTTACTGGATTGTCGCAGCTCTCCAGGTAAAACGTAGTTAGCGCACACACACCTCTGGGGTCTCGGGTTCAGTTTCTAGACCCGGTATCACATGTGAGTAGAGTTTGTTGGATCTCTCCCTTGATTCAAGGGTTGTTCGGGTTCCCCGGTTTTCCTCCCGCCAAAAAAAAAAAAACACACTCTGAGTTAGCCGTACCCTGAATCTGATAAAGCGCATGTTTGAATTAAAATCATAATGTAATATATTTCTATTATTTCTTTTAGCTTCCGGTACAAGCAGGATTAATCTACTTAATCTTCAAGCAGAGACAAGTCAGACGGTGGTCTCCAGTCATTTTTACGGGTCGCGTCGTCAACATTGCGGCAATTCCCGCGCGAAATCCCGATGATCCCGAAGGAAAAGGTAATATGTACATATATATATATATGATGATGATTAATTATTAGTAATGATTTTGCTTGCTTCTTGTAGCTAGAAGTCAGTCTCAAATAAAAAAACAAAATGATTATATTGCCAATTTTCATACAATTGATTTGAAAATTATGCCAGTACATAATAAGAAAAGGTGCGGATCCAGGGGAGGTTCCATTGGTGCACTGGAGCTCACCCCGATATAAATCTAAGTACAATAGAAATAAGTCCGATCAGGATTATTAATGATGTCACTATATCGTCACGTTTCAATTTCATTTCGGACATCCCCTTGCAAATTTCTGGATCCGCCCATGAAGAGTATTATCTAATGCAGATGCTGATAACAATGGTCACTCTTATTAGAGTTATCTCAGATATTCAGACCGATCGAAACCCAGCCTGTCAAGAGTTCTTTTGGTGATGTGCTCGCCAAAGTTCCGATTATAACATTCCTCTGTGGCTTGATTCTATTCTTCTTTGACGGCTTACAAGTAAGTGATTTTTTTATATACTTATTTCAATAAAGTGAGTTAGTCACCAAAAACCTACAAAGTTGAGACCGCTAAGGATCATGGGAAACAATTCATGTCAAACAAGTAAGAAGCTTTTAGATAAAAATTGAAGCTTGAGGCTGCTCACAGGAGGTGAAACATTAACTGGTAAAAGATCGCAAATCCATGAACAGTTATCAAGCTGTTGAAACATGTAAAATGTATTTACCCATAATCCCTGCCGGTCTCAGCTTTGTAGGTTTTCTGGAGACAAACTTTATTGAAATGAGTATATAATCGTGGCTAGTTTTGCCCATGGCCAGGCGATAGAGATACCCTATCTAGTCGTTTTGATTGGTCAATAACCGTGGTCTGCAAGCGCATAGTACATACCACGGTTATTTGAGAAATCGATTGTGCACGACGTCCTCCTCGACCAGCGTTTTAAGCCAGGCTTGTTGAAGCCACAGTTTTGGCTTGCACATCTAGCCCTTCATTATCTATTGTTTTCGCCAAGAACTTTTCAAACCTCATGCAAACCTGGATGGAGGCTTTGCACTATCACGTGATGGCAGCCATGACAAGAGGCAGGAACAATCAAATCTGGTCTAAACTGATTTACATGAGAAAGAATTCAGTTTCCCAGGGGAAAATAATTTATTGTTGTGCCTCCTGTCATGGATGCCATCACGTGATGGTGCAAAGCCTTTATAGACGTGGTTTGACTTTCTAGTAATTTTAACATTAACAAAACTGCCCGGCACTAGACCCCATCGTAGATATCAATGCTAATAATTATATTAAGATATAGATTGTGATATTTGAGTGTATTATATGTGATAATCAATGCTGTTTGTGATATATGTACAATGGTTGCAGGGTGCGTATGGAGGTTACTTGTACACCTATGCTGTTAAAAGTGACGTACACTTCAAGCCAAGTCACGGGGCTTATCTTAATTCTTTATTCTGGGTAAGTGTTTGTGTATTGGTTATTATGGCGTTACAGCACTATGATGATGATACTATGTCTTTTTCCCATGACGAGTCCCTATGACGTCACCGTCACATCACACACTAATAATAATAATAATCAACTTCATTACTATATACTATGTGTTCATCAAATGACGCCCCTATGGCATGACGTCACTGCATGTTACATCACACGATGACACAACATGGACACGAGTGAAAAACGTCTGCGCATGCTCTAAGTCCTTGTGCAAATTAGTCAAAACGTCTTCATGCTTACTGTAAAAATACCTTTTTCAAAATACTTTTTTTCTTACGAGATACTTTCGATTTCAAGATACGAATCAATTTCAAGTTTGTTTGCCATCCAGCAGAGCCTTCCCCAAGGGACCTTGGGCTGAATTGATTCGTTATCAAAGTGATATATCAGCACGTGACTGTTTCAATTGACGCAAATGGCCATGGCCTTTTCTGTTATTGTCTCATGGATAATTCTGATCATGTTTGTCTTTGTTTTGTTTTAGTGTCTTTTCGCCACTGGAAGGTTCTTTTCTATCTTTTTATCCATGTGTGTTCGACCTGATAAAATGCTATTGACAAACATGGTAAGTTACTGGCATGGACATGTGAATGGATCAATGGGTCTTCTCCTTGCTTATTGTAACATACTTGATTATTACAGGTTGGTTCTTTCATAGCTATGTCCATCCTGTTCTATTTTCATGCCTATCCTTTATCTCTCTGGATCGGCACATGTTTGCTTGGCCTGTTCATGAGTAGTGTCTTCCCATCAACTCTTTCAGTTGCAGAACTTTATATTGAAGTCTCAGGTAAAGTATTTTCTGTCGTGATTTTTTTCATTTTTTGTTTTCTATTCAATCTGAGATAGCGTTATTAGAGAGAATCATTTCAACATTTTCCACGAAGAAAAGGAACGCAGTGTATTTATGGTTTAGTCTTTTCGTTTTGCTGGCCTAGTTTTGGATATGTTACAAAAGTTAGCTCAGTAGTTTTCCCCTTGAGCATGCGCCGAGTGTCGTCACCCAGTACGTCTCATGCAAAAAACGACGTGGAGACTGGTGACTGGCTGTAAGTTACGTGCACGCATGCCGCGGGCTCAATTTTTGTCAGAGAACGTTTTGTGAACTTATGCGTGCGCTTTATCATCCAATACTCTATTCTGGTTCCTTTTTCCAGGTTCCCTAACGTCAATAATGATAGTCAGCTCTGCAAGTGGAGAAATGCTTATACCTCTTCTTGTTGGCAAGGTAACGTAAACATGTGACCTCAGCAATTCACCTGAATCATTTCGTAATAAGAAAACTTCATTTCTCATTCTCATCTCTTTTCCAGGAGTTTGCAAAAGAAGGACCGCTGTCCTTTTTAATCGTGGGCTTTGTTATCTGTATTTTTGCCTTAATCAACCTCCTACTACTGCGCATGGTCGGAAGGTCTCGTTTAAAACTTACAGGTATTCACTATATTTAAGATAAATATCCAAAAAAGTCCGTTTTTATTTCATTGATAAAATAATATAAAGATTTGCACGTGTTAGTCACGTGATCATGACGTCATACACTTACTATTTCTCCTGGTGTAGTTTCAGAGCTGTTCCATGTTGTGATTGGCGGAGCCTGTCATTGTAACAGCAGCTACAAGGAGTATTTCCAATCCGAAGGCTGTGAATACACACAAATGATTCCCTGTGACGTAGAAGCTGTGGAAGCAACCGCTGACAACATGAAACCAAAGCCACAGGAATCATCAACAGAAGGTCAAAGCACTTCGAATTCTGCAGAAAAAATAGAAAATCTATGTCAATGAACTCGTATTAGTGAGAAAAAAGACTTTCTAGATTATTTCCTTTCACTATTAAAGAAAATTATCACAGCTGGAGTTACTACAGACCGGCCACCTGAAAATTTCATCGACAAAAAACGATTATCTTTCTACTGGTTTCCTGAAAGCCGTATTTGAGAGTAACCAATTGAGAAAATTCTCGGGGTTTTGGGATTTTTAAAAAAATGAATCAATTTTTCTTAATTTTTTATCATTTTGTAAATAATACAGATTTATTTATCAATCTTTGGTAAGACAAATGAATCAGTTTTTTTTATTATCGAATTGCAATTGTTACAAAATAAGATTTTTGGGAAATAATTTGAGTTGTAAATAAAGTATTGATCTTGGGTTAAAAAGCGTTTTGAAGCATGAGAATAAAGAAAAACAAACGTTAATTAGAAAAAACATTTAATCATCATTCAAGCCTGTATTGTCAGACAGGAACATCCGGGTTCGTTGATGTAGCTGGATTGCGTGACGTTTTGCTTCCGGAAAAAGATCCAAGTCACGTGAACCACAACCAGGAAGTATTGCGACTATAAACTGATGCAGCGAACAGCTTGCTTGGCGGAATCTTTACAGAACTCATGTACAATATCGATAAAAAAGCATCCCAAACAACTACAAGACGCAGTAAGTAAACCTACATGTAGTACAATATCTATCTTTTGTCACTAACAATGATAAATGCCTCAGTCGTTCAGCTGATAGGAAATCGACGAACTGTGTACTAAATATGAATATTATATAAGCATTTTGGTTAACATTCGAAGCCATTCAAAACCGTTACTTGTAAACACATGTATTCACAACATAACTGTTATTTGGGTCAAGAAATAAAAGAATCTTCAAGTAAGATAATTTTATCCTTAGAGGTTTCCTGCAAAGTCGCGGTGATGATGAAAGCGAGGGCTAGATTGAGATTAGTTGCCGAGGTCGAGTGACTATAATTAACATACTTTATTACAAATATGAATTTTTAGAAAGATAAATTAATATACTTGTGGTAGTTTTGTGTGTAATTAATGATAAATAAATGATTAATATCCCTAGAAGTCTTCGTTGGTTTTGAAAGTTCAAGGTGATTCAGGTCGATTGATAGAGAAACTAATCTTATTTCATCTTCCGGTCTCAAAGTCTCTGTAGTCTGTCGCCATTAGTCGGCTAAATATTGCAAGACAAAGCTCATCTCGTGTGAAGCAAATATCATGAATAATACACTGGATCTATATAGATATAATATCATGTATTACGTCATGGACTGATTTTAAGTAGACGACACAGTTCAATCGTCTGCATTTTCTATTTCTATAAAATGGTATTATTTTATCTAGAATATTAGCATTTTTTTAGTACTATTCTGTGCCCTCTTAGCTGTAGTGTCGGAGCCTTTATTGTTTATCTTTATTGTTCACGTCTATTTTTCATGTTCATGTTTCCTGTTATTTATTAATTTATGAGCCGTTGGTTCAGAAATAGAAATAATCGCTCCATATCTCTAGTTAGACGACGTGACAGTGCTGAATGAGGTAGCACAAAGGCCGCTTTAGCAAATACCACTACAGGAAATAAACTTGGAACATTGTCTCGTGTAAAAAAAAACACAGTAATGCTTCCGCTGCTGCAAGACTATACTAGTGCAGAGGAGCACGCTGGCACGTTTTCTTTGTGGCCACGTTCTAGTGGGATACCATTTACGTATGCTCGAGGACGTATGGCTACTAATTAACAATAGAACTCAATAGAATCCCGCTGAGGAAACACACCAAGTACTCGTGGATACTTGTTGCACCGAGTTATGAGATAATGAAACGAAAATGAACCGAAAAGAAGTAAACAGGAAGATATATTATTTTAGGAATAGTTTTAGAGGAAGTACAGAAAATAAACTCGAAAATATTAAATGCAAATTATCTGTTAGAAATACAATCAAGAAAGCGAAAGCGAAATTTAAAATATCTCCCGTATAAATACAATAGCTAAACGTTCTCATTTTTTCTTTTCAAATGTACAATGAACTGTTTGAACGTTTCTAAAAAAAAGATTGTATGGGTTAGATGATTTATAATTTCGGCTTTTAATAGATGAATAGATGGGTTTGATAAAATGAACGGCCTTATTTTTACTCGTTATTTTCCATGTTTTTTTATTATTTTCCAACTAGTTGAAATCATAATACCTGTAAGGTATATAGAGATCATCACATGTTAAGAGCCTGATATCGTTTTTATTCACGAGTTTCCCGTCATATTGCGAACAAGCGAGTCCGCGAGCGAGTTAGCCATATGCTATGGAAAACGAGTGGATAAAAATGATATCAGGCTCTTAACATGTGATAATTTGTTTATTACACATTTAGGGTCGATTATATATTATTACATATCGCGAGTTTTATTGGACAGTTTGCAGTGAGGTGATATCGTATCACTTCACTGATATGGTTTTTATTAATTAATGATTTTAATAAAAATGATAATAATAATTAATGATGATAATGAAATAGTTTGAACTTTAGTTTTAATTTCTATTAAAATAAAAATTAGTGTAAAAAAATAGAAAAACGATTAATGATGAAGATAAAGATGATGATGATAATATTTGATAATAATGTTATTAAAGCTAATAATTATGATATTAGTTTACAATAGTTTAATTTTAGACTTGAACACAGAGTTTCGCGCACTGTGATTGGTCGAGCGACCAGAGATTATGAGACGATATTCACTCAGTGCTTGAGCGGTGATCATGAGATTTGCCAAAGTTTGCCAGAGCAGAAGTAATACTAAATACTAATACTACATTATTTTCCTGAATTTTGTCTTTTCTCTGATATTCAAGTCTTAAAAGTATACAAAAACAATTATTCACCTCAAGCTCAGTGAATATGGTAAATATTTACCTCGACCACGTCTCGGTAAATATTCACCGATATTGCCTTCGCTTTTAGTGAATAATTGTTCAATTATGTAAATATATAAGACACGCACCATCCAGTCTACACCATCGCCTGATGAAGACTAGCACCTTGCAGTCGAAACGTCGCGGTCCTCTACAAATGACCCTCAATCGCGAGACAAACGAATAATTATCATTTCTTTACTACTATTCCACTATGAATAATATTTTTCATTCTATTAAGGGACTGGTCATAAAGTAAAGGGGGAGTGGGCATTGAATTTGCATACTTTTATGATGGCCCATTATTAAATACGGTTGAAAAAGTGATGAGCCACCCCCAGTTTTGAAGCACAATTGCATAGATGTTAGATGTTAGATGTTCTATTTTATAGATAGCCCCCACCCCTTTCAAGAAGCTCAAAATTCTGTGGCCCACCCCCTCTTTTTGCCGCCCCACCCCTCCCCTTTAGTTTATGACCCTAATATAAATATGATTAATTGATAGAAGAGCCGATTTTTATGAAAAATGCATGTGTCATCGTCGACAGGTGTATTTCATACTTCTTTTCTTCTTGTATATTTTTTCATCCTGTTTTCCTTTCATCCTATTGGTCTTACCAACTGATCATATATATACAGTCTAGGTATCATACAGCCTTGCGGAACCTAACCTCAGTATTAAGACAGTTTGTTTGTCGCGCTAGAAAGCCAATCAGATCAATATTCTACAGAGAGATCACAAGGAGAATTCTCGATGATACAGGATGACATGCATGACAGCCAGACGGTTTGAACTGCGGGGAATTTCTTTTCGATCGGATGTGAATAAGGCTTAGTTCCTGTGAGTTTGTAGTGTGGACTAATCATACTGAAGTGCAGTATTATTTGATAGAATCAGATATCTTATACTTCTTATGATATTTTTTCAAGAGATCGTAGAGATGTTAATTTTTCCAAGTATGTCTTCCTGGATACCATATGACATGATGTACTAACCTCTTAGTACACTTTCCTTGGCCTTTATAATCACATGGTGGACAGACAGATAATCAATACTAATAATAATGATAATAATAATAATTGAAAACTTGAAATGAAATATTTAAGGAATGATTAATAATAATAATAATAACAACAACAACAATAATAATAATAAAGATACAAGATATACGATATTAGATAAATTACACACTAGATTTTAGATATCTAATTATCATATATTACGATGAGCTTTTATTAGATCTTGTTTTGCTTATTACAAAATGACATTATTACCAATACATTTGATTGATTACATAGCTACTTATTATACTTATTATTATTTCAATAATAATAATAAATAATAAATGATAATAATCAGACACGACAAACGTACAAACGGACAGGCTATCTGACAGGATGGTAAACAGCAAAACAATCAGATAATTTGTCGACCGACTGCAGACAGACAGACAGACAGACAGACAGAAAGATCAACAGTACAAGATCAAGCAGTGAAAATATCAAACTGATCCTCAACTAACAAATAGACGGACAATACCAGCTGAAACATTTTTCATTTTGTTTCAAAAAGTAATCAAAACTCAACACTTGAGTTTCTGTAGCTAAGGAACATTCTCACCAACCGAATAGGTCCCCTTGATATTACCAAAATACCCATTAGTCGCTGCGGTCATGGCTTTTTAAGGAATTTCCGGGTTTGATCCGCATAAACAAAGCTCTAAGTTCATCCGGGCGGAACTTACAATATTCTTTTGTGAAAGTTATCTGTCTGCTATGAGTACGGAAAGAACTTTGAAACATTAAGCAGTGTCTGTTGATGGTAGAACCGCCAACACTTCCCCATACAGTAGAAAATCAGATATACCGAGTGAAACAGAAAAAAAAACGCACTGTAATAAAACAAGGACGTGAACGAAGGTCTAAACAGCGGTACATCAAATTATTCACCTAAAATTGGTATGTACAATCTTAGAAGTGTCCTAAATAGAGAAGTTTCCTTCTTCACAAGGATGTTAATACTCACCATATTGAACACGCTGATAGATTTTCATCGTTGTCATAGTTTTGAGATTTCAAAATTCAACGATTTTTCAGTATGAAAAATGGCCAAATATCTTGAATTTTATTTTACTTTGAGATCAGATGATATTGAGCGTTAAATTGAAATATTCTAGTCCAGCCATTTCCTATAGAAATAGATAAAAAAAAAGCTATAATTGAAAGCTGTTTCTGTATCCAGAGAAAGAATTCACCAAACATTAGTAATATAGGCGCTCATTTGAAAGATTATTAATGTGTATAGTCAGTCAGTGATAATGTTGTAAGTTGGCGAAGTTCTTTTACTTTTTGCATAAATAACGAGTTTTGCCGCATACTTCCGGCTTGGTTACTCGTGGAACGAAACTGAATCTTTTTTGAGTCATTATCGAAAGTGTTGCATGTTAACCGCATTTATTCGCAACTCTTTCTTCGAACCAGAAAAAAGAGCCGAACACAGAAAATATTCAACGCCGGCTCGTTTTCTCCATGAAAATCGTTTTTGTTTTTCATCGTTGTCATAGTTTTGAGATTTCAAAATTCAACGATTTTTCAGTATGAAAAATGGTCAAATATCTTGAATTTTATTTTACTTTCAGATCAGATTATATTGAGCGTTGAATTAACAGATTCTAGTCCAGCCATTTTACTCGATTCTATTTGATCAAAACCGTGTAGGAAGGAATAGCTATGATACATTACTGTACAGGGATCACAGATGGTTTATATATAGGATTAACTAAATTGATGTGAATAGTAATAATAAAGGAATTGAGGGATAAAGATTATTAACCTCAATCCACCCTTTCCGTTTTGGATAGCAAAAGTCAGATAGGGAGCTGTCAGTCATGAAATATGCATGATACTATTCTAGGACGGGTTTTTTTTTCGCCCGTTACAGTGAAATGAACTTGTAGACCTTTGAATACACATTATAATAAGTTGATTGTTCACAAAATGAAAGAAAACTTAGCGCGCTAAGCAGTAATCTCGCTGCGCAAGCCGATTAGGTTATGCGACCAAAATGTTCTTGAGATAACGAATCGTGTCAGCTGAACCACTTCATTGATGGATTAACTCCGCACGGCCCTAGAAAATTAGCCAATGAGCAAGCATTATCTTTGTGGCTTATTATTTCTGAATTTTCCTTATGCTCGGGAAAAGTCCAATATTTCTTGCCTCCTGATAGGCCCTCAAGAAAGGAAAGGAAGACACCGAAAGTATAAATTTTACTAGCAAATAAACTTGATCGCACGAAAAAATATCCTTAGAAAACACTGATACACTTACAATTTGCCGTATCCCCGTCGTATCCAGTTGCCAACACAACTAAAGTATCATTTTTAGCCTACCTATATTAATAATGGCTTCGGTACTGTTTCTATCTGAGCTTAACTTATCATCAAAGGTACGGCATGATATAATAGCGCCTCTAAAACAGTCGGCCATTTTGTTTTTATCATTTGGTCTTGTTAACTTCCGGTTTTCATAATGCGCATGTGCAAGAAGGCCAGAAAATGGCTCTTCCGGTTTTGAGTTTTCCAGAGCCCAATTGTTTCGTCGAGCATGCGCAGTAAGAAATAAGGGCTCTCGGAACGAGATTGATGTGGTCTAATGTTTATTCATTCGATTCTATTTCTAGCAGATATTGTGTATATTTTAATAATGAAAGTGATAATGATAATAATAATAATAATAATAATATTAATAATAATAATATTAATAATAATAATAATAATGACTTTATTTAGCGAGGGTAGACATAGATTACTCGTTGCCCAGTAGTTTACATTATGGCCCTCCTATAAAACTAGGTTATTCTAAGAAAGATTACCGCTGACGTAAAGTAAGGTGGGCTTCTCAAAACTATTTTCTCTTGTTTTCCAGACATCTATTAATCCAACAGACAACGATCATGACAGGTGAGTGGATTGAATAATTATTTCTTTAAGATCACGAGTGTCTGGTTACAGATTAGATCTGGTTACAGTCAGTCAGTCATGAGTCAGTCAGTCAGTCAGTCAGTCAGTCAGTCAGTCAGTCAGTCAGTCAGTCAGTCAGTCAGTCAGTCAGTCAGTCAGTCAGTCAGTCAGTCAGTCAGTCAGTCAGTCAGTCAGTCAGTCAGTCAGTCAGTCAGTCAGTCAGTCAGTCAGTCAGTCAGTCAGTCAGTCAGTCAGTCAGTCAGTCAGTCAGTCAGTCAGTCAGTCAGTCAGTCAGTCAGTCAGTCAGTCAGTCAGTCAGTCAGTCAGTCAGTCAGTCAGTCAGTCAGTCAGTCAGTCAGTCAGTCAGTCAGTCAGTCAGTCAGTCAGTCAGTCAGTCAGTCAGTCAGTCATGAGTCAGTCAGTCAGTCAGTCAGTCAGTCAGTCTAAGTCTGTCACTAAGTATATGATCTATCCATGCTCTAGTTGAACCCTCAATACCCTTAAAAACAATAAGTTGAACCCTCAATACCCTTAAAAACACCATGTTCAAAATAAACACGAACATTATTCATATTTCGAACATCAATTATTGCTGTGACGTCTTGAATCGAATCAGCCATATTTACCTCAAGACATTGACGCCAATAAATTGAAATTATCAATTTTTCTATTCTGTTTAACCCAGCGGTTAAGGTAATATTGAAATAGCGAGCACGTCATGTTTGTTGCTGGAAATATCCTTTAAAAGGTTCACGAAGACACTATTAGCACTAAATGTCGTCAAAAAGACTCCGGTCTCTATCTACAGACTTCAACCAACACCACGCACACATAATTTACGTTTTTTTAAGTTATTACTAAGGGGATAGGGGGTGGAAACTCAATATCATTCACTATCTCAGTACATCATTCGTCTCTGCATAACCAGTACAAATACTATTTGAGGGGGAGAGGAGGGGAGGGGAGGAGGATGGATCGTAGGTGTAAGGCATATTACTACGTTTTTTGTGTGTAGTCTGGCAACAATCTATACCGGTAATCAAATTTACTACAAACACGTTTTCAAGTCATAACATATGAGGTAGTACTATTTACTAGTACATTCTCATGATTTTCGTCAAGTAGAATCACGTGGTTCCGTGACGTATGGTAGATGTTAAAGCAGAAAGGAAAATATCGTTATAAATAGTATCTAGGACATTCATTTAGATGAGCGTTTAACTTCGAAAAAATTTTAATATTTTTTAGTATATTCTTAATTCGGATTTTTATTGTCTATTTGTCTATCTGTCTGTCTCTCTGTCCGTCGTCTGTCTGTCTGTCTGTCTGTCTGTCTGTCTGTCTGTCTGTCTGTCTGTCTGTCTGTCTGTCTGTCTGTCTGTCTGTCTGTCTGTCTGTCTGTCTGTCTGTCTGTCTGTCTGTCTGTCTGTCTGTCTGTCTGTCTGTCTGTCTGTCTGTCTGTCTGTCTGTCTGTCTGTCTGTCTGTCTGTCTGTCTGTCTGTCTGTCTGTCTGTCTGTCTGTCTGTCTGTCTGTCTGTCTGTCTGTCTGTCTGTCTGTCTGTCTGTCTGTCTGTCTGTCTGTCTGTCTGTCTGTCTGTCTGTCTGTCTGTCTGTCTGTCTGTCTGTCTGTCTGTCTGTCTGTCTGTCTGTCTGTCTGTCTGTCTGTCTGTCTGTCTGTCTGTCTGTCTGTCTGTCTGTCTGTCTGTCTGTCTGTCTGTCTGTCTGTCTGTCTGTCTGTCTGTCTGTCTGTCTGTCTGTCTGTCTGTCTGTCTGTCTGTCTGTCTGTCTGTCTGTCTGTCTGTCTGTCTGTCTGTCTGTCTGTCTGTCTGTCTGTCTGTCTGTCTGTCTGTCTGTCTGTCTGTCTGTCTGTCTGTCTGTCTGTCTGTCTGTCTGTCTGTCTGTCTGTCTGTCTGTCTGTCTGTCTGTCTGTCTGTCTGTCTGTCTGTCTGTCTGTCTGTCTGTCTGTCTGTCTGTCTGTCTGTCTGTCTGTCTGTCTGTCTGTCTGTCTGTCTGTCTGTCTGTCTGTCTATCTATCTGTCTGTCTGTGTGTCTGCACGTCTTAATGTTGGCTTGTCTGTTTGTTATTCTAATTCACATCAGTCAATATAATCTATCTACAAAAGAGCACTGATATGGAATGATAACACTGAAGTTAGTAAAGCAAAGTTCAATTCCTGGACTTGACATCACATGTAAGCAGAGTTTGCTAGATCTCTCCCTTGATTGCAAGGTTTTCCTCTAGGTTCTCCACTATCCCTCTCTCCGCAAATCTCACTGAACACGCTAAATTCCAATTCGATCTGTGAGTTAGCCATGCCCTGACTTAGATCAGTCCAGAGGTTGTTTCAGAGTTTGATCTGTGAGTTAGCCATGCCCTGACTTAGATCAGCCCAGAGGTTGTTTCAGGGTTCTATCTGTGAGTTAGCCATGCCCTGACTTAGATCAGCCCAGAGGTTGTTTCAGGGTTCAATCTGTGAGTTAGCCATGCCCTGACTTAGATCAGCCCAGAGGTTATTTCAGGGTTTCATCTGTGAGTTAGCCATGCCCTGACTTAGATCAGGCCAGAGGTTGTTTCAGGGTTTCATCTGTGAGTTAGCCATGCCCTGACTTAGATCAGCCCAGAGGTTGCTTCAGGTTCTATCTGTGAGTTAGCCGTGCCCTGACTTAGATCAGCCCAGAGGTTGTTTCAGAGTTCGATAAAATTTATGTTGTGTGTTTATCGTCCCAGTTGCAGTCATAACATTCTTCGCAGCTAATTTAACATTTGTAGTGTTTCTTGTTTTCCTTTTTTTATCGCTTAACACTCATGTGTGTTGGTTAGCTTACTTAATAAAATCAAATTCAGATTTCATCAGTTCATTTTTTCATTCCTCTTATCAAAGTTGGTTTAATTAATGCGAAGCATCCATACAGAATAAAAATATTAAGAAACGAAAGATTCAATTCTTAAGAATAGCCAAAATATTAGATATTAGTTGTCTAAAAAAAGTCCAAAATATTCACCGGAAACTACGTCACAGTATCCGGCTACGTCATGGTTTGATTGTGTCATGGTAATGGCTAAGAGTGGCGGTGGTGGGAGGCGTAGTAAAGGCCTTTACTGATTCTAGCTTCACTTCCTAATTGAAGACCCTTCGCTCGTCATCCGGAGTATCTCGTAGTCGGTATCTACTTACTTGAATTGCGAAACTATCTCAATTTAGAGTTCAGACAAGGTCTATAGTTTTATAGTATTTATACTCTGGTTTATTAAGATTTGAGTTTGTGCCAGGCAAATATACTGACGTTTCTATAATACCAAGACGAACCGTCACGATTGGACAGCTTGTCGATCGAACTACAAACTATTATTCAAAACTGCAACGATTATACAAATGGCATCTCTTGCTACAGGTAAAATTGTCTTTGATAAGCAGACTTAAATCCTTTACTTTGAGTTAGTTAAATTAGTATCTAATATAATATAAAACCACGCTTCATCGGGGAGTATCACTGGTTCAAATGAGATAGATTGATCACGAGTTACTTGGGACATTTAGATTTGATTCTAGGATGTCAGTGGCGTAAAGAACGCAAGGAAAGGCAAGAAGAAACAGCTGTGAGATAAGAAAAAATATACTCGTCAGACATGTGATTTTTAAAATTCTATTCCACGCTGCACATATCCTTGATCCACCATACTTTGCTATACATCACTATACTATACAATATTTTGCTATAACTTACAAGAGTTGACAATTCTTATTAGATGAACTAGGCGATGTATTTGTTGGATATAAAAAAAGTTTTTTGAGTTTCTAAGGGACAAATTTGTATCACTCAAAAAGAAAATAAGTCATTGCTATTTTGGTTGAGATATAATGTTCGTGGATTAATTCAGCCTATATATAGAAGAGGGCTTTACTGCCTAAATTGTTTCCTCCTGAGTTTCGTCTTGTGAGGGAAAAAATATCTTTAAGAAATTGCTGTTCTTCTCATGAACGGCATGTAAATATATTTGTTGTGTTTCTCATGAAAAGAACCCTAGACTAACATAATAGACTGATTAATAGACTGATCATCAGCTGATGTTTGTATATGTCCCCAGTCTTATTTGCATCTTAAGACTTCCTTTAAAATATAGTTACTTCTTGGCCTTGATGGGAATACTGTAAATTCCCAAATCTTAATCCACTGTCTCGTGTCTTGAAAAACGTGCATCTTATTGATGCCATTCTAATCTTACTGATCTTATATCCTTTGACTTACAATTTTTGAAAAAAAATTCTTTTCCAATAAGCTTCAAGCTGAATCTAAGGAAGTTCTATACAACCCAACGGCTGTTTTGTGTTTTCAATTATATTCTTTTAAGACTGCTTTCATATCGAAGTTTGATTATAGTATTTTTACGAGGCGGAGAGTGAAGCAAAACATGTAAGTGAGTCCAAGTATCACCTGTGAGCATGTCGTATAGGGAATTCCGGTTTCTATTCATAGCAAAGCGGAAGCGACTCAAAATCTAATGACGTCAACACCCAAGTACTTAGCTGAAGTACTCAGACATCTCTTCTGTGATTGGCTGATTTCTCAGAACTTATTCATAATAGTGTGTATGAAGTATTTCTCTTTATCTGGCTATCAAATAATGAATTGAAAGTTTCTTTCTCGTTCAAATCTTTTGCGATAAAGCTAAATAGCTCTAGTTATGATACTAAATGATATAATTCAGTATATAAGGACCATCATTATTCCTCTAACACTCAAGAATGATATGAGGATTTTATATATTTCACTCCACAACTCAAGTGAAGCAATATCGACAATTCCATATTGTAAACTACAAAGAAAATGATATCGTGACAAAACTATTTCCTTGATTTAAAGCCAGTTTTTTTAGAATTTTAATGCAGGCTTTAGTGTTTTTTCGCTCTTACCAATCTACACCTGAACCAATCATTTGTAGTGAGTACGCCACCTTCAACTGTGTTGGCGTTCTTACCGCTCCTGGCCTTGGGCAAAGTATGTTTTAAGCTGAGTATTTTTCTGAATCGCATGAATAATCGCAATATTTTGTAAGTCAAGTTCACTTGCGACATAATACGCTAACAAATATTTATACTGATATAAAGGCTAAGAAATTTTCTAAAATAGTTGAAGGTTTAGGATTAACTTCTTTTCAGTATTTTTTATTTTTTTATGTTTACTTTGGAAGCCGGTTTTACAGTGTCCAAAAAACAGCTTAAATCAAACCACGACCCCAACGACTGATTACTAGATTTCTCATTTTTTGTTGTTGAACAAGGACAAAACATTTTTTAATATCTACCATGATAGCGGTTTGAATACGTGATCTTAAAAACAGAACATTTCCTAAACTTTTGCTTTGATTTTCTTCAAGAAATATTAATGGTTTTCAAGAGAATCCATTTCAGAAACATGAACGGCGTGTTACATCTTCTTTCCAGCAAGACCTTTTGGCTTACCGCTACGCTATTTCAACCCACTCACTTCTCGATGTTTGATTATTGATCGGATAAAAACACTTCTTCACATGAACTCGGCATTTCATGACATATATTTTCTTTTCCAGAAGAGAGGAAGAAACTGGGAGGAACAAAGACGGCCGTCCATTTGTGGGAGTTCTTACTCGAATTACTCGCAGATGAAAGTTGTACCTCCATGATAACATGGACCAAGAAAGAACAAGGAGAATTTAAGCTACGAAATCAAGAGGAAGTTGCGAAACGATGGGGAGATCTAAAACAAAGACCTGGCATGAACTATGATAAGCTGAGTAGAGCATTGAGGTACTATTACCAGAAGAACATCATTAAAAAGGTAAGTTGTCGTCAGACTGAGAATTTGGAACTGATCCAAAACCGGTTGTGCTAATTGTGTCCCAAAATGTCCCAAAATATGGCCAACAATCAATCTATGCACGAGGAAGTCTTAACCTTCCTTCTTCTAAAATTTGTCTGATTTTAACTGTACGCATCCTATCAACTCTGACGGTTTAGTTTGAAAATAACTTCTACATATGTAGGGTATATTACGATGGCACAGTTTCACTTCTCACTTCAAAGATATAAAGGTTTAGAATTTAAAAATGCAAATGAAATAACGTCAAGCCAGGATTCATTTTAACTTACGAAATTACTATCCTGCAAGGTAATGCCAGTTTTCAATTAATAAATGATTTTACCAAAATATTACCAAAATATATGTTGTAGTAGAGTTTTGGGGAATTAACTTGAGAGTACCTTTGTAAATACAAACTAATTCATCTGTATTGTTATTTTCTGTAATATTTATATGTGTATAATAAAAGAACTTGAACTTGAACTTGAACTTGAGTGACTGGTAGTAAAACACACCAGAAAAGAGGACAGATACCTTGGTAGACGTCATATGATTTGCATTCTTAAATTTTAAACCATTCTATTTCTGAAATGAGAAGTCCATATCCTGTAAAACTGTGCCATCGTATTATACCCTACATGTAGAAGTGATTTTCATACTAAACCGTCAAAGTTGATAGGCACTTTAAGGAGCTAAAACAATTAAATTTTACTTGCTTCTCGACAGGTGAATGGACAACGATTAGTTTACAAGTTCGTAGAATTGCCTTATAACTACAAGCCGATCAGAAGTGCGACAATGCTCTCGCCAAAAGAAAATGGCGAAGTTAAGACCAACGAAAACATTGACACTAAAACCATCAAAACAGAGTCTCTCGAGAAACCAAACAAACCTTCAGACTTCAAAGTCACTCAGGAACCAATCAAAGGCAAGCTTGCACAGCACGTGACCAAAGAACCGGTCAATCGCGTAGTGATATCAAAACCTACATCTGTTATAGTTCGATGTGGCCGTGCAAAAGCACTCAATCAGCAAGTGTCTGCTTGTGCAAATCCTTAGGTGTCAACCATCCTTGGGACTATCGCTGAACGTTTGGGTAGAAAAAAACCTGTTAAACCCTGCCACATCTATTTTTAGATCATTTCCTGATAGCCCATGTCCATATGTAGAGAAGGTACTTATAACCCGTGCCCATATTTTGGGATGTCCCTAACAGCCAATGTCCATATTTGTGGATAATCCTTATAGCCCACGTCCATAGCTAGAAATGTCCCTTGTAGCCCATGTCCATATTTTATATTTTGGGATGTCCCTAATACTTAGTTCATATTTATGGATGTTTCTTGTAGCCCTCACCATATTTGTGGATGTTCCTTAACGTTCATGTCCAAAGCGAGAGATGTTTCTTATAGGCCATGTTCATATTTGTGGATGTTCCTCATAACCTTGTCCATATCCGAGAATGTTCCTTATAGCTCATTCCGGCACCGAGAGATGTTCCTTATAGCCCATGTCCATATTTAGCGTGGTTCCTTATTGGACCAGGTGCATAATTAGGGATGTTCTTACAGCCCGTGTCCATATTTATGGATGCCCCTAAAGCCCGTGTCCATATTTATGGATGCCCTTACAGCCCGTGTCCATATTTATGGATGCCCTTACAGCCCGTGTCCATATTTATGGATGCCCTTACAGACCGTGTCCATATTTATGGATGCTCTTACAGCCCGTGTCCATATTTATGGATGCCCTTACAGCCCGTGTCCATATTTATGGATGCTCTTACAGCCCGTGTCCATATTTATGGATGCCCTTACAGCTCGTGTCCATATTTATGGATGCCCTTACAGCCCGTGTCCATATTTATGGATGCCCTTACAGCCCGTGTCCATATTTATGGATGCCCTTACAGCCCGTGTCCATATTTATGGATGCCCTTACAGCCCGTGTCCATATTTATGGATGCCCTTACAGACCGTGTCCATATTTATGGATGATCCTATCACCCTTATTTATGTTCCTACCGACTTATATCTAGACATGTAGGTGCATATACTCTCGTAGATAGTCATGAAGTAAAGAAAAGTCCTAAGTAAACAGTAACTTAATTATTACATAATATTATTATCTCTGTCTAGTTAGTTGGCTAATATTTTACGATGCATATTTTTTTTATGCGGTAATCACCTCGCTACGTAATCTCTGATTGGTTAAAAACTGTGATCCCTCATAGAACGGAGAACCCTGCTGATACCATGCATTCACACGCACTGCACACTGCCTTTGAACACACAGCTTTGTAAGTAAAGTGAAAATAAACTGTTTTAACTGTCTTAAAAACGATTACGTATTTCTTCAAAAACAAATAAACCAGCTTTTTCCTTGCTACGCCTAGGGCTAGCCATACAGGAAGTGACGAAAGCACATACAAAACCAAACTGAAATTACCTCTGGGCACGGCTAAATGGAGTTGGAATTTAGCAAGAATAAAGGGTAAGGAGAAGCACGATCATAGCTGAATGAGCAGAGCACGGATGAAGCTGTTCTATTTCTTAAATCAAGTACTTTTAATTGCCTGATAATGACTATAGCAGTAACTAGTTTGTCACTCCTTTTAATTACTATCAACACTCTACTATGTATTATACAATAGCCAGCACTTTTTATTTGAAACATTCCAAGATTGTATGCTATAAAAGTATATTATAAATCTCCGTATTTTTCGTATATTCTTGACGTGTACATAGGATAAATAAATAAGATATTTTATAAGTAGGCTATAGTAGTGAAACATGTAAGGAAAGAAAAAAATAAAAAGAATTGACACAAAGAAAATATTCATTTACTCAACCGTTTACTGTGCAATATCCTGTAGAGACATTACAGTAATACACCCATTCAACTTGACTCAATTATGTTGTCGCATTTCAGACCACATGACCATTCCCTTGAGTATTGTATAAGCAATAGACACATTCAGCTTGGCTCAGTGTTGTCCCATTTCAGACAACATGACCACTCCCTTGAGTATTGTATAAGCAATAGTCAGACACATTCAGCTTGGCTCAGTGTTGTCCCATTTCAGACAACATGACCATTCCATTGAGTATTGTATAAGCAATAGTCAGACCCATTCAGCTTGGCTCAGTGTTGTCCCATTTCAGACAACATGACCACTCCCTTGAGTATTGTATAAGCAATAGACCCATTCAGCTTGGCTCAAAGTTGTCCCATTTTTGACCACATGACATTTCTCTTTAGCGACTGAGCTTCGCTACACAACCATTCCCTGTGTAGGTATTTTCTATCAGCCTTTTAATAATGAATCGAGACTTTTAAAAAAAACTGGCATTTTGGCTAATGTTCACTTGCCAAAAAGTAATAGTCGAGGTAATACGTTTCAGACGTCAGTCTGTTTTTTTCGCAGTTGGAATAAGAATAGTGCTAAGCTGACAGTGCAGATAAGCAGATGTGTGCGACACGCGTGAAAAACGTCTGCGCAAGCTCTAAGTCCGCATGCAAATTAGTCAAAAGCGTCCTCGCGCTATTGTAGAAATATGCAAATTTGAATTTCACACTTGCCTGAAGAATAGTCTTTACAAAATGCTAAAACTTAAAGTCAGTTCTTGAAACTTAAGGCTAATTCCTTCATATTGTCTTTATTGATACAGTATCTTGGTTTCACAAAAGTATATCCGCGACATTTTTGGTATACTCGGAGAAAACAAGCATTTACTTTCTCACTAAAACTCTTGTAAATTATTGGATCGCATGCGCAAACGTTTTTCTCTAGTGTCGATGTGTGCAGATGCGATGTGTTTGTACAGGATGGGTAATGTTTACAAAAAGAGATAAGAGTAAGAAAAGGACTTCAAACTCTATTAACCCAGATCATGAAGATGAACAGAAAAGTGTGAATTATTTGCGCAGATTGAAAAAAGTGTGAAAAAAAGTAAATATTAATAAATGGAAAATTATTGCAAAGCGGGGATTCCTTTATTGTCTACACAAAAAGTCCGACTAACATACAACAGCTACAGGAACTTACCATACTCACACCCAGATACAAACGCACACGATCTTTTGCGGAACAGGAATGACTCGGAATCAGTAGTCTGCAATAAGTGGATTTCAATCATTCTCAAGCGAAACAAAAGAAAAAATATGTTGTTCGGTTCAACCAATATGTAACCTGAGTATCAGGCTCTCCAAGCCGGGGGAGGGAGGGGGGAGTGGAGAGGGGAAAGGAGAGCCTGACACAAACACATATCGAGCCGCCTTCCGCCCCTTTTAGATTTCTGATACGCCCTCACAATACTGTCCAATCCCATTCACTTCCGGTTTGGAGATGAAGTGACAACTGTCAAAACATGGAAATTGTGCGCTGCTACAAACTAAGTATGGATTTCGTGCATCAAACGTCCCTTTGTTTTGTGCCACCACAAACAAAGAATATTGCTCGTCATTTGGTGGAATAGCCGTCATTTTGAGTCAGCTCTTACGAGCTCTTGGAATTGTTGTTCAACATCAAGACGAGAGAGGTTCCGTCTGTAAGAGATGTGCGCGAAAGATTGTTAACTGCTGGAAGTCATATTCAGAAATTGGAAGATGTTTTTCAGAGTTCTACTTCCACAGCAAACACTCCACAAGCAATAGCGTACAAGCGTTTGCCTGCGTCCCGAACACCAACTGGAATAACACCGCAATCGAAGCGCTTGAAAGCGAAGGTGGCTAGAAATGGAAATTCTCCTACTTCGAAGAAGCAGTTGTTCTCCGACACACCAAGCTGCCTATCGGAGGAATATAGCATTGTTGAGGACCATATTTCTAGCTTAATGAACCTTCCAGTAACTGAAGAATCTGACGAACGGCAAAGCTTAATCTTGGGGAACTTCTCCAAAAATTATAATACTTCGTGGTCTCTTCAAATCAGTGATTTCAAATATTGAAAAAAGGTCTTAAACTACTCTATTAAATATTCTCATTATATGTGAAATAATACTAGAGTCAGTAAATTTTAATATCTTTTTTTGAAAAGTTATTCTCATAATTGTTGTTTCCTCAGGTTTTCGTAGGTTATCCGGTATCAACGAGAGTGTTGGAGCGGAGCTGTGAAGATAAGATTAGATTAGATTCTTTTGTCCTCTTACCCAATCACCGCAAAGTCCGGAATTCGGACGCGAACACAACGGTCGATATGTGTTTGTGTCAGGCTCTCTTTTCCTCTCTTCCCCTCCTCCCCAGTCCCTCCCCCGCCCTTCCCCTAGAGCCTGATACTCAGGTTAACCAATATGGCGACTATTACGTCACGTGAGAGCCAGTAATAAAGATGACGCAGTTAATCATTATCGTCGTCGTCGTTGTCTCTCTACATTGGAAATTTTGCTGTTTGTGACGTCACTACCTCCATCGCTGAATTTAACAAGAGATTTTTCTGTGGTTTCTTTTCAGTGCTTTATCAACCAACACGGCTTTCATGTCTTTTACTATGTCATTCTATTGCATGCTGGGAAGCTAGATAATTATGCAATATGATGCCAACTAAAATTCGCAAATAGATGTTGTGTAGTTTGCTTTGTTTAGGGAGGCACTTGATCTCTAATTGATATTTACATAACACATTACTTCACCATATATTCCGAGTCCCAAGTCATGCAATAAAAAGATATCATACTGAAGTTGGGTTGAGTGTAGTGTCGCAAAGGTCGTCGATAAGAGATATGAAGAGTGACCTGTTAGAGCTTCTACAAGAGTTATAACATTGACGTAAGCACATTGAACAACATTGAAGTTAAAGGTAAATCCCCCTCGTCTTACGAGGACAACCATTACAATATCAACTCATCTCTACGAAAAATTTTGAATTTTCAAATAATTTTTGCTATTGTTGCCCCCCAAAAACGCAAAGTATTATGGGAATGTGAAAGTGGTGAATAAACATGGATGCTTATTTCATAGATGTTTAGACAATATCGTGAGCGCGTTTCCTCGCTTTTTATTTTGGCACTCTCTTGGTAAAGTTACTGTTTAACTCGAATATTTTGAAATCGAGCAATTAAAACGTTTTCCTCTTCGTAACGTTTGATTAGAGATTCAAAAATAAGATTCTATTATCTTCGGCAGATTATCTGGAAGATATGAGGCCAGTTGGTGATGGCGCAAGTGCGTCGCCACAATACTTGAACAAATGGGGTAATACGTGCAATTAAGATTGTAGCCATGCGGGGATCCGGAAACAATGAGAAGAAAAAACGAAGACCAGTCGATGGAGCCACTTTATTACACTTATCATATTTTCACTTTATACAGTGGCAAATGGTTTGGCCTACTTTCTTTTATGTTTCTAAGATTTTTGGCATCACAGTCTTAGTTCTGCTGTTTGAACTATGAATGCACAATTAACAGCAAACAAACGGCACTGAAAGAGACAAACTCTGCACGAGGTTTCGTGGTCTTCTTAACTATCAACTGACTAATCATTCTTGCAGTATATCTTAACTATTTTTTGTTGCGGTCGTTTTCCTTCATTCCTTTCTACTTTTTGCAACTTAATAAACTTTAACCATTTGTTCTTTCTTCTTTTTTCAATTACCAGTTTTGTTTTTTACTATTCCTCTGGTCTTTTATAAAGTTCTGCAGTTAATCATTCGTCCATACGAGCTACCGATAAGAAGTGTCGAATCTCGATAGAAGACCACGGGGATCCAGACACTTTGTAAAATTAAACCTTATCTTTTCGTGACACAGGCTTCTCAGTTCAAGGATCGCTTGAGGCGACTCTGAACTGCGCATACGTAGAACCACAGCGGAAAAATCTCGAAGTGTTATGTAAATAGATATGTATATCGTGCTTTTGGACATCTGGTACCTAATTATTGACCCTTTTTCGCTAGTGTTAAAAAAGAGACAAGAACCGAGATAATTAGGTATACTTCAACTCCTACTTTTCTACATTCAAATTAAGTAAATTCAGTGCTTGAACAAATCAGCGTAATTTTGAAAGTACGACCGACATCAGTTGAATGTTTACGTCTTACCCTAAGTGTCTCAAGCTTCTAAAGTTTACCCTGAAGCGTCGTAAAAGGTGCCAAAGAGACTGAAAGATGAAATTAAAGTTTAAACAAGTGACCGAGATTATTTTCAATCTAAATTTTAAAAACGAATCGAATATAAGAATAGCATCTATATTTTATCAATGCTATAGCAACCACATCGTGAAATATTCTTTCTGTAATTATTATTATTATTTTTTTTTGTATTCTTCTTTTCCTACAGGCATTATTTTTGAAATGACAGTCCACTCACACAACCTAACGGTCTTTTTGATTGAGAAAGCTCGATATTAGGGAAGTAACCGCGGTGCATATTGGGGCGGTAGTATCAGATACTCTATTGAATAACAATCTTCCTAGTAGAAGCTATCAAAAAGACTCTCGCATGTCCAAACAGACTTTAGATGAGACCAGCTTTTGTTCAGTTTAAAGAAGAGCCCTCAATTATTTCATAATGGTTTTGAACGTGACAATACTAATGGAATAGTCATTTAAGAGAAAACGGAACTTTGTCAAGACGTGTCTTGTTGCTGGTCCATTACGTCTAAGAGCAAACAATATCCAGTTATTCGATTCAAGTACTTACGCCAGAGTTTTTTCTCCAAATAAGCAAAATACTTAACTTTGGTAAAACGGGAAGAAATCACACTCGGTATCTGGTAACAATGTTAATGAAACAATATGAAAAAGATTAAAAAAGGTTGAAATACAAATCCTGCTTAAATAGATTTTTTTAATTCTAAGTCTGCAAGTATATGTTATATGCGTTTTTCATTGCTTTAAGCTTTGATATATCGTTCTCTATAGTTACTAGAGGGTTCTACATTTTGATTAAATTAGAATTCCACAAAAGAATCTTTGTGAAAGAAAAATATAAAATATCAAAATTAAACAGAAACCTCGCTGCCGGTCATGAGTAAGACTTATTTTACAGCTGTCCAAAACATCGAACTTTTTGACAATGAATTTTGATCCTTGAAGAAAATGATTGTTTGTCATTTCCAATATCAAAGTCTGGATTTTTGAAGTTGAAATATTTATTCTAAGCTACAAAGAACTTTTGGCGGCGTATTTTTTTAGTTAATTGAATTCGTGCGGACCTAGTACAGCCCTTCTCAAGATTTTGTATGTAATTAAATATCAACAGGCACTGTTGGAGTGACAGTCCATACTCAAAATTCTGATTCTCCTTACCTCACACTTACAGCGCCCTTAGACAAAACAGTTGCTGGGGAAAAACCTATTTTCTCATGACATAAGAATAAGGCTTTACGATACATTGATATACGTATACTGTACGAACTCCTTGATACACCTTGAATATCGGCTGAATACGTTTACAACCGGAAAAAAATCAGTCGAGGAAAAACGTTTTTAATCGGATAAGAAATAGCTTCATAATTGTGAGTAAAAAGAACTACAAGAATTGGTTTATAGAGAAGTGGAGATGTGACAGGATCAGCTTTGAGGTGAGTATGTTGTATTCCCATATCCCTTTGAATAACAAGTTGTTTTTTTTTCTCTCTCGTCCACCGCCTTTGATTTAAAGGTATATTGAGAAACGTCAAGAACCTTTTAATTCATAATTAATGAGAACCTTAAAACTGGTGTTTCTTGCTTCAGTCCTTTATAGTTTCAAAATGGGGGTTTCATGTTTTGATTCTCAAATATTCTGTTGCTGACTAACGTTTTCTTAATTTCATGACTTGGGTTCAGAATGAACGTTTATAAATTGAGGAACAAACTGATAACGAGTTTGATGTATCTTCGATAACTGTTTGACTACGCGATGAATTAAAAGACCACCCGACATGTCCTGTACAGTTTTGCTCGGCTTGATTATCGTCCGTTTGTAATAATGCATTTTTTATCGCAGTAAGACCATATGTGTGCATACAGTCTATCCTCCCTGTCGCTCTCTCTCTCTCTTTCTCTCTCTCTCTCAGACATTTCACTAAAACATCAGCAAAACGCAAAGTGAATGCTGTAGTTTCCATTGGCATACTCTACTAGTTGGACCAATCAGCATTCATCGTTCGTAATAGTTCATCAGTACGTCTGTTTTGGTAATAACTTACACTTACATATTTATATGAGAATACATTTTTGGTTCAAAGATTATCGAAGTCTCACCGGCAACACTCGATCCTGATTCACCATTTTCCATACATCGGTTCACTGGTCACAGACAAAGCATTCAACCGAGGTTGCAAGGTATATACGTAGTTTCAAAGGAGTATTCAAATTTGAACCTTGCAGCCTCAACTGAATGCTTTGTGTTTGACCAGTGAATATATGAAAAGTGATAAACAAGTCAAACATATTTCTCTGTTAGACAACTTGCGTAAAACGTTAGCTCCACTTTCACCGCTATCTTGACAATGTCCCGGCAACATATTTTGGCAGCGAATATACTGCCAACTCGTATTCGAACAAAAAATAAAAAACATTAAAAAAAAACATTCCAAGAGCGCCCCTTAGAAACTATTTTCTTATTTCTAAGAGTTTTTAGCTAAATATTTCGATAATACTAGAATATTAATATAATTTTAAGCAAGGTATATAATTGTTCGATTTCAATTTCGTTGGTATAATTAATAATGCTGTCAAAGCTGGTCAAACTAGATGTGTTGTCATAACCGTCCTACGAAGTTAAGATAAAACTACAGACATATTGGAACCAATACTTCAAGAAACTGCCTTAAAATAAAAGCTTTCCATTATAAAAACTAAAAACAAACATACCTCATTCTTAATCTTTTAGTTTTTCATGTTTTCGAAGCTGCTAATACAAAACTTTTGTCTAAAAAAAGAAGAAATTATATTTTGCATATGAAAAAGGGGTACGTCCAATCATATAGAAATTGTTCACGATTGTTTATCAATTTGTGTTTTTTTTTTTGTTATGACAGTACTAGCCTTTATTAACGTTTGCTTTATGAATTCGATTATTAATTATAGAAGCAACTGCAGGGCTGGTAAGTATTAAAACTCATCAAATGCTCCTTTTCGTTAAATTTTATTTATCTATTTATTTTTCTATCACTCGATTTTTTTTCGGAGCTTCTAACGGGAATGAGAACTACATTTTTGTCCGTACGTGATGCGATGAAATGAAATTTCTCGATAAAGATATATATATATATGCTTGTAGGTGCAAATAAACAGCGATATGCAGAAATTCTGATCCTTTTAATAATATATGAATACAAGTATATGATGAAAAGGATAACAGAAATAATGGGATATCATTCCGGATATTTTTTGCTTAAAGTTAATTGTCTATCACTAGTTTTTCTGGGAAAAAATATCAAAGATGATATCCTATATTTTTTGATATACTTTTGATATACTTGTATTCATATATAAAGGGATCAGACTTTCTGCATATTGCTAGAGAGAGAGAGAGAGAGAGAGAGAGAGAGAGAGAGAGAGAGAGATAGCACCTTTATTTTTGTACGATAGTTTCATAAGTATATACGACACTTCTTTACATGAAAGTCGTACAATATAAAAATCATAATTATAAACAGTATGTGATTGAGTTTTAAAAATGACGAGAGAGAGAGAGAGAAACAGAGGTGAGAAAGAGGATGAGCGTGTAATAAAAAAGATAGGCAGTTCAAAGTAATATATCTTCCCCTATAATTGAGTACAGTCTAGGGCACCTGTAAAGAAGTGAATTCGGCTTTATTTAATTATCATCTAGACAGTTTGTATATTCAAAAGAAAAAGTTTTTGTCCCCAAAATCAACATATTTCTTTCTTACAGAAAGAATATATAACTAGCACATCACTTCGTGTCAAAAGTAATCCCCTTCTTTTCTCATAGTGTCATTATACACACGGTTTTCTTAGTACTAAAAAAACTGGAAGTGTTGTTCATTAGAACAAGACTTTGGCGGATGGAAGCTAGTGTCTACTATATATATATATGCTTAAAGTAGGTTTCGCCGGAAAGAATTTTTATGAAAAAGTTATTGTAAAAACCAACGATATTATATGGGAAAAAAAGGTCCACGATTTATAAATTGTTTATAAATTTATAAGCTTGTTAGAACGAATTGAAATGAAGAATAATGTATGTATGTCACCATAGGGCAGTTAGTTTATTACCAATTGAAAATTGAAAATTCGTCGAACTAAGTAATTCATAGTCTTAACTATATGTTTGAGAATAGCACATCAGCCTAACTAACCGAAAATAATACACTAAATCAGCATAACTGATCATATTTATCGTAAGAAGTGAAATTGTTTTTAGTTGTTTTCAATCAAAAAAGGTACTCAATTAAGTTTTGTTGATACTCGTCTCCATAGTAACGATGTGTATGTCATCCTTCCATTGATTTGTTTTAACTTTTCTGAACATATTTTATTAGTTTATGCAAATATACTTTATATAGAATGTTTCTTTTTTTATTTCAAGTTCCACGAAATTTTTTTCTTACTTACTTTCTTTTTTTCTTCTTCCATTTTTTGATTGATCGATTCTTTTTTTATCTAACAAGTATATTTGATTAAGATCAATCTATGTCGATGTCATTTCCTCGCAGAGTTCTTCGTCTTAGCTAGTAGGCACCGCGTGTGATGTTAAAGGAAAGATGCTTAGCCATTGACTTAATGTTTTATATCGTCATAACACATGACCTTGGTGTATATAATAAATATATCTATATATTTTCAAGCTTGACATGGGGAAACTTATCTGTAAAGGACGATCCCAACTCGATATCCCTTCGGTAACCGGCCGGGTATATATCCAACAGCCGCTAAAATCAACAAGAACTATAACTGGTGCATACATTATTACATAAACATAAAATAAAATCACCAAATCCCCGGTACTCTACGGTATATATTCAACAGCCAACATACGGATATCAAGCGATAGATAGATATTTATTGATTTGTTTCATGATTAGAACCTGTTATGTTATTTTTTCAAACTCCAATCTTGTTTTCCGCTATTCAAGTGGCATACTGAACTAATCCATTGCACTTTACTTAATTTGCTTGCAATTTGAGTTGGTTCCTGATAGTAATTCCCCAAACTGAGTTTTCCAGCTTGACTCTTTGCTTCTATGAATTACACAGGGAAGCTTCTATCTATGGTCGTGGCGGGTGAGTTTAAAGTACATCTATTTCTGCTTATTATTTAAGCCCTGCAGCTGTTGATGACGTCACGAGTAGAATGAAAAGGCGCCACCGTAAAGCACGGAGATTAGCAAGCTCAGCTACAGAAAACCAAATGCCGAACGATCTAGCCAACGGATTCGTCCGGCCTTTCTGGCAGACTGAACTGCGAAATGAAAATGGTGATGGTATGATGAATGGGATTCGTCTAAGTGAATTGGATACTGTAAACCGACATTTTTCGAGCCGTGCCGAGGGCGATAAGTCCGAAGCGAATGGGTTCCTAGCTAACCATCAGCATCGACTAGAGAATGCCATGCTTAATGCAGTTCGGGAATTCAATCTCTTAGCTCTGGAAGTCACACTCAACCATTATATTGAACTGTTGAATTTGGATGGATTTTATGAGAGCGATTCATTAGAATCTTGTGACTGTGGAAGACCTGTTAACTTTCTACCGTTAATTGTGGCTGCACAACTTGGAAACTACGAAGCCATTAATTTGTTCCTGTCGAAAGGATTTGAAGTTCAAAAGCCTCATAACGTCCTGTGTAAGTGTGAAGAATGCATGAAAGATGAATTTAAAGTGTCTCAAAAACGTCTGGACATTTACCGTGCCTTGGCAAACCCGGTCTATATTTCAAACACAAGTAATGATCCCTTCAGTACAACTTTCAAACTCAGTACAGAACTTGAAACGTTAGCTCTACGTGAAGATGAATACGAGAAGGATTATTTGGCTTTAGCTCAGCAGTGTTGTCAGTTTACTTTGGGTCTGTTGGATGAATGCAGAACTTCAAAAGAGCAGAGAAATATTCTGAATTATCCCGGAGAAGAAGCGTCCGAATCTCACTATACTGAAAACAGCCTCGGCTTGGTAAACTGCGCAATTTCCCACAACCAAAAAGAGGTAAGAATACCTTTATTTATTTATTTTTCTCTTTATTATATATGTTAGTCATTTATGTTATTACGTCTTTTGATGTACGCTTTAGATGTTTTAGACCTTGGGTATAAAGTTAGAACACCATCATTTAGACAATTTACTTCAAATGCCTCGTAAAATAAATTTTTCAACAGCTCACTTGATAATAATAATTTCAATCCTTGCTGTAAATTCGCTCTATAAATAGCAATCAACTTCTCAGATTGAAAGGCGGAAAACCGACCGTTTCTTGAAGTAGGCCTAGGATAGACGAGATTTAGAATCAATAAATGTCAGATTTTAAAGAGGGCAGCGGAAAAAATAATTTTCTTCCTTAGTGTACGCGTTTGGTTTTACGGTCGCGACATTGTTTTTCAATTAGTTTATGTCCGAATGACGCGTTCTCATATAAACGGCTTTTTTACATGATTTCTTCGAGCACGATTTACATATGAAAATAAGTTTTCAATTGGAAGAAAAAGGAATTCAATGTTTGCCAAAAACACAGTATTCACCGTCAAATTGCTGCGATTGATATCAATTTTAATTTCCAGTAGAATCTCATATGAAAATAGATTACTATCTGAACTTTTTCTATTTAGTTTGTGGAATCATTAGACTTATTTGATGAAATAATTGTTTCTCTATCTTATTCTTTCAACTAACGATATGGTTTAGTTTTGATGAATGCTTTACAGGAAACTGCTCGAACAGTTATTGGTTTTGCGATCGCAGTAGGAGGAAAATAGCAATATAAAAAAATATTGTATTAGAAAAATCAACTTATAAATTGAAAAAGAAGAAAAAACGGAATAGTTTTGATGATACCCGGAAATAAACGTGTTTCAACATGTCGTGCCTTCAGTCTATGATTTTGCATAACACTGACATCAATTCGGGATTCATTGGGACGCGTTTTAGAAATATTATTGGAAGCAATCACAATGTGTTGAAAATAATAGCATATGATAATACCAATCCATACATGAAAAGTATAATTAATTTGCGTAAAAATAAGGTCTATTTAAACCAGTAATTCAAACCTCAGCAGGAATATACTGTGGAGAAAATAAGTTGGTTTTTCATATTATAATGAATTGCAAATTATCATTTTTAAGACTTCCTACATCGATAGCAAACAAATATTCATATTAAAAAAAATTTTTTTGGAGGCACTGTATTAAAATACATTATATATCACTAAAAAACTATACCGGCAAATATAAAAAAAATTGTTAATAAAACGTTTTGTTGAAGAGCAATATAATCGATTGCTGGATATTTCCAATGTCGCTATTATTTTAGATATTAGATTTTATTGAAATAGTTTTTTTCTAATACATTGAAGAAGAAATATATCATTTTGAAAAAAAAATTAAATTAAAATATTTCAAACCTTTCAAATCACTATAATAATTATTTAAAAAAAGAACAATTTGCAGTTTTTTTATGAAACGTTTATCGTGAAGGGGGAAAAGCGAAACGAAAATATCTTAATTTGATAAGCTCGTATATTTGCAAATCAGATCGAGAAACAGCGGAATAAACAAATATATCTAGAGTACAAATAAGCGTATCTAATACCCTATCGCTGGGAAGATTAAGATATGAAGATCGATGATATCAGGCGAGAGAAATAAAAAAATAATCCACTCAATCTGATAATTAACAAGAACGAACGCCGGGAGCAATGTAAGGAATAAATATGGAAGCAATACATATGAATACCTAAAAACAGTTATATATATATATATATATGTATGCTGTCATTCAATGTTTATTTAGGTGATTTAGGTTTGTAAAGAAAAGAATAATAAAATGTTTTAGTTAAATAAACAGACAAAGAGTGGCTACTTAGTGGCTAAGAAAACTGGGATATTATTTAGGTACAAAATTCAGCACGTTTTCACACAGATTATCGATTTTGATTTTTCTTCTAACTCAAGCGGACGTTAATTGAGTAAATCTTCGTGTTGAAATGAGCATTAACGCTTTCTTGGGCTCTCTGTTTAATGAAAATTTAAAACATATTCAGTTTGAATCAAAACACTAACATTAATTATCATTCAAAATGATAAAATCAATTTTTTATTTTTTTCTTCTTTAAATAGTGATTTCCAAGATAGAGATTACTTAGATTTTTCCGTGGTTTTCGCTTAGCAGAAAAAAATAAACGAAATATAAAAGGTCATTCTTTGCATTATCGTTTTTGGTTACGTAATTTAAGCAGCAGATGTAGAGAAAAAAGGTTCTCACTCAGATCACAGCCAACACATTCATAGTCATAGCGTAGACATTACCAAGGGTTACACACACGCTTACTATGCAGCCAAAAAAATCATATATTCAACGATGCATCAATCCATTCATTTATCCATCCATCCATCTTACCATCCGTCCGTCCGTCCGTCCGTCCGTCCGTCCGTCCGTCCGTCCGTCCGTCCGTCCATCCCTTCGTTCGTATGTTCGTTCGTTCGTTCGTTCGTTTGTTTGTTCGTTTGTTATCATTGTTGCCCCGTAAAGTAGCCTCAACCTTTTATCTGCAGTATTCCTTTCCCTGTTCTCACCCCCAGAAAGGGATTTACCTCGAATGCTCTACCAAGGAATATCATTAACTTATGTAGTCTCAGTGCGGTGTCTTTAATCTTTGAGTATCAAAAACTGTCCAACCGTTATTGGCTAATTGCAGTGATACATCAAATGTAGAGTTTACTTGAGCAAATGTTAGCTCATCGGCGCCTAGCGACGGAAACATCAAAGAAAACTTTTTGGACATCGAAATAAGAAGTAAGCCAGAAAGCAAACAGAAGAGAGACTAAAGAGATTTTGGGGATATCACGGTGTACAAACAGTAAATAAGTGTTAAACATTGTCACTGACACATAAAACATAAAGGGTATTACCCTACTCCAGGATGAACTGAATTTCTATCGACATAAATAATTAAGCATTCAGAAACCATTGAAGACGATTTTTGGTTAATCGTTCATAATGAGCACTTTTTCTTTTCATTCTATTTTAAAGTGTTTATTGTTATTGTAGAGTGAAATGAATTGAATAAAAACTCACGTGATACTACATGACTACAGGACGAAAAGGTTGTTTTCTGACCAATCAAAATGTTGGACGATGAATATTAAATTAACCAATAGAAAGTTGGAAAATGAACATATCAACCAATCAGAATGCTGGACTATGAATATTAAATCAGCCAATCCAAATGCTAGAAAAAGAATATATAAACAAATCAGAAAAGGAATACAAACTTTTCTGCACTACAAATATAGATTGATTCGAACACCGACGCTTAACATAAACATCAACTACTCCTTTCTTTCTTTTTTCAACCGTGTTTGCCAAAACCGGCACAACTACTCACAACTCTTTCTTTTCCGCCCCCAAAAACGCTTCAATTGAGCTTGAGCACTTCAATATGACATTCTTGTGGTCTTTTGTCAGTCCTGTTAATAAGTTTTTTTAATTGTTTTGCTTTTTCTCTCCTCCTCACACCGCTAGACCACGTAGTCTAAGTATATCTCAGTGTGTGACAGCGTCCGACCCTTTTCAGCCAGCAAAATACATCGTACGATTTTTAATTAATTTTTTGGCCCTTCGTGAATTGAGAAACGAAACTCATTACGAACCAGTCAAAGCTCTTTTCGAAAACACCTGTCAGTTAGCTTATGGGGAATAAACGGAATCATTTCAAGTTCAAACAATCTTCAGCATGCATCTCATCTGAGATTATATTTGGCTTAAACTTGAGTATAATATTAAGCTAAAATTCACAATCTAGGAATTTAAACAACCTCACTCGGCTGTGTCCTTGTTAACAACGTGATGTTCCTCTTCCACTTCATCAACAATGAGTTACAAAGCTCCATTTGCGTAAACCTAGCTTGTTGCTATCATAAACACGAACTGCACATGCTCTTTCACAAGATACAAGAGCCTTCTCTGTTATTCTCTCTATGATTAATCCGTGTTTATATTTAACTTTTCCTGTTGAGGTGGCCCATTACCAGTCATATTACTAATTGCCTTATTTAAAACAACTTTGTTTCTACGTTCTCAGGAAAAAATATCATTTTTAAGTAGTTTTGTTTTTACCAATCTTAAGTGACAACGATAGTCATCATTTATTTACTAGTTATCAATTATTAGAATAATGATAATTTCAGGAGCGCATATTTATTACGACACTGTACGCTGAAAAGGTATCCTATTAAGCTAGAAATTTCTGGTTTGTCTTTCTACTTGTATTGTCCGCCAAGCAGAGCAACAATAAGGTACTCAATGTAGTACTAGACAAATGGAAAGACTCATACAACTATGGAAACAAACGCTGAGAAAAGAGAATTCTAGACGGCGCCCACTAGATGTTCTAATACCATTCTCCTACCACTTCAAATTAATTCCGAAATTTTAGCTCTATATAACTTTTAAATGGAAATATCTCCCGCAAAACAGTGGTAGCAAGTGTTTCCTGTATTAGGGTATTGTCGGATTCTTCGATAGCGTATCCCCGATTCCGTCCCATCATTCTTTGCGTTTTAGGTTGCATGGTTTCCAATCTTCCATTCAGTACACTAAACTACCTTGCCATTATTTCCCTTGACAATAAGATTATTTTTTTAATTCATATTCATATTTATGACGTTTTCTCAAGCGTTGCTACTAATCAAAGAAATGATGATCAAGGAAGGCAACACATAAAAATAGTACGTGATTAGGCACATTTGAAAAATGAAATGAGTACTAAATACAATGTTGCATATTTTTCCATAGTTTGTTGCGCACCCATTCTGTCAGCACTTGATTATGCAGCATATTTTTGGAGGCATCAGTGGATGGAGAACAAGCAGCTTTGTCTACAGAGTGTTCTACGTCATCATGCAAGTTTTCATCTTCCCTTTTATGGCATTACTTTATTTCTTCTTTCCCTTCCTTCACGTTACTCGTAAAATAAAGCGACCACTGATCAAATTCATCAACCATACTACTTCATTTGTTACCTTCCTGGTCCTGCTTGCAGTATCTTCGCACCACAAGTTTGGAATCAGGTTCAAAGAAATGCCCTCTTATTTAGAATGGATGATATTGATGTGGATTCTCGGTATTGCATGGTCTGAAATCATCCAGGTTTGGCATGAAGGTGTCGCACGGTATCTGTCGAGTGGATGGAATTGGATGGACATGGGCATGGTGTTTCTTATACTTGGAGCCTACATCATATGGACTATCATGATTCTACTAGATCTTTCCAAACCAGGAGAACTTGTTCATGACATTGTACTAAGCACAGCTGATGGCATGTACTCATTCGGTGTGGTAGCAAGCTTCTTCCGTCTCGTATATCTATGTCAAATAAGCCGTTATCTTGGTCTACTACAGCTTAGCTTAAGCCGTATGGTCCGAGTCATCTTTCAATTTGCATTCATCAGTTGCGTCATGCTTGCATCATTTTCCGTTGCCATGACGATGCTGTTTATGGCGTCATTTGAAGCATACGGAAAAGACAGGCCACTAGGGTACAACTCGACAATGCTGGAATCCGTCCTTGACAAGGGATATCACAAGTAAGTTATATGGACCCTTTGACCACTAGTTACATTCCGTCCTTGACAAGGGATATCACAAGTAAGTTATATGGACCCTTTAACCACTAGTTACATTCCGTCCTTGACAAGGGATATCACAAGTAAGTTATATGGACCCTTTAACCACTAGCTACATTCCAGATTTGAGGGAGGGGTGGGGAAGTGTGAAATATAAATCTTTTAACTATGTTTCATATATATAGATAACAGATTCGGTATTAACAGGGAGAGATGGAAAGGATGCCTGACTGGTACAAGGGATGAGCTAGCTATTTGTTTTCGTACTTGATTTCATAACCGGTCTTTGGCAAATTTTTCAGGAGCTGAAAAAAACCTTTTTCACCTAATACCTTTTAGATAAGCGAACTTTGTGACAAGTTTTACTCAAAAGATAATAATAATCTAATATGTTCTATTTTTAGCCTACTGACTACCATGGTAACCCTGATGTGGGCTAGCCTCGACATGGTGGGGCTCATTAGCCTTGACGTATTCAGAGGTCAAAGTCTCATACAGTTCTGGTCAGCGGCATTGTTTACTCTTTACCACGCAGCCTCCATGATCGTACTCCTCAACATGTTGATTGCAATGATGAGCAATTCGTACCAACAAGTCGAGGTAAGAAAGTCTATCACCTGACGGCTTAGTAACCCTTCCTTAATAATGATCACATTTTTAGCCAATCAAAGTCTAGTAAATTGGAACAATGTTGGTCTACAACAAATATTTTGTTTGCTGAACAAAACCTCTATTACACTGCTGTCAATCAGAATATGTAAAGGTATGCGACTGTTTCCTCGATCAGCGCATAGCAATGAAAATAGTGGTAAACGGTCAGTATCAAGATATATGTCGACCCATATTTAGTAGCCACTTGTCAAAGAGGGTTTTGGCTCTAGCCGCTAACTAACCGCTATTATTGGAAATTGACAGGTCGTAGAGGGTGGCCGTTTATTATAAGTTCATGGAGAATTAAATATTAATATTGATAATAATTAATGATTGATGATATGAAATGCAAAACACTAGAAATAAAGCCTTTATTTCGAGTGTTTTACACTTTGTATCATCAATTATTGATTATTACCGATATCAATATTTATTTCTCCATGAACTTATAATAAACGGCCCCCTTCTCGACTTGTCAATTATCGCGGCGACTTTTTAGAATATAACTGTTAATGATAACCCTGCATGATAACAAGTAAAAACCAAAGCCGGAATTCGAATTAAGTAAATTATTGAATAGCTGTTCTCTCCAAACGAGACCGTTATCATAGAATACTTCTACGTTAAAAGTTATCTTTCGAGTACGACAAATTATAGGATTTGATCACGACTAGACAGACAGTTATCGCAAGACCTGCTTAGGAACTCCTTGGATATGATTACAAATTCAGACTTGAATTGCATCTGTCTTGCATACATTTGACTAAGAGACTTTTGCTGCAGATTATCGCGCTAAAAGTGCCTTATAACCAAAGCTATCACTTACTTGATTGTCGTAGTTTTTGAAGGGAAGGCCAGAAGCGAAGAAATCGAATCAGCTCTTCAGCAAACAACCAAATTTATTTTCAATCAACTTTTATGAACTTTTATGAATATCAATGAGTTCTGATATGGAATGTGGCCAACACGAGTTGCACATAGGAATTTTTTGCACGCGCGCGCTGGTTGTAAACAAAAAGCATGCAATCTACCCTTGTTGCTCGGGCGTAGTGTTTTCCCATTTCAGACAACGTTTCATTCCCTTGAGTATCATTTCTTTGTTTGACGGTTTAAAATTGCCTACAATTGAAAAGGACAAACAGCTAGAAAATAAATATTTTACAAACTTGGAATGAAATATTTAAGGAATGATTAATAATAATAATAATAATAATAATAATAATAATAATAATAATAGTAATAATAATTTTAATTTCAATAAGAAATTCAGCGATAGAAAACTTTTTTTAAAGAACATTTTAATAAAAGACGACGTTTCGACGTTTGCTTAACGTCATTTTAGGCTTGATAATGACGTTAAGCAAACGTCGAAACGTCGTCTTTTATTAAAATGTTCTTTAAAAAAAGTTTTCTATCGCTGAATTTCTTATTGAAATTATATAGTAAGCCACTATTAATAATTTTAATAAGATGAAAATAAAATTTGATGATGCTGCTGCTGCTGCTGCTGCTGCTGCTGCTGATGATGATCATGATGATCATGATGATCATGATGATCATGATGATCATGATGATCATGATGATCATGTGTTACTTTTGCAACAGGACAACATAGAGACAGAGTACAAATTCGCTCGTACGCAACTTTGGGCGGATTACATCGGTGATGGAGTACCAACCTTACCACCGCCAATCAACCTTATACCAACTCCTAAATTCATCTATAGAAATCTCTCGAAATTGACCTTCAAGTGCTTTGGTTTTCCTAGGAAAGAACCCTGCCTTCCTGGGGTAAGGAAACACCTTGATTATTGTTGCTTCAATAGATATTTCCAGGGGCTGATCCAGGGGTTGTATGATGGCAATGAAAGCGAGAGTAACGCCTAATTCTAGTTAGCCATCACTCTCTCACTATCAGGCGCTAATCGAAATTCTCATAAGGGAGGCTGCTTTCCAACCCATACAACCCTTCCCCTGATCCGCCCCTGATTTCAATACATATTTCATAACATTGTCCTTTAACAGATGAGTGACTTTACGTATGGACACCTTGATGTATATTCCCAATACAGCTCAATTTCGAGGACAAACAATGATTTTTACTCTCCTGGAAATTAATCCATCGTTTTGTCCCCCAGATTGAGCTGCATTGGGAATTGCTGCAAGGGGTCCATAGCCTTCTTGGAACATACGTCATCTCCTGTTTAGTGTGAATTTTTCAATCGAATTGATGATTGAGAATAGAGGGCAGTGTCGGCCGGACCGTCGATGAATGAGAATCATGCAGCTGATTGATACAAAGCATTAAGCCTAAATTGTGTATGATTATGATCGTCAGGGCGGAATATTTTAAAAGCAATTTAAGTAATTGCAATTATAGAAGCTCGAAAAAAAAACTTTTTTTTTTAGGCCTAATCCACAATTTTCCCTTTCAGATCATTCTATTAAGTATTATTTATATGAATATTCGGCTTTGTTAGTCAAGAGTAAGGCAGTATTCACAGTATTCAATACATGAAATGGAAGAAATATTTACTGTTTTGTTTTCAAGAGATTCATAATGTTTTGCCAGGTTTGACGGTTTCCACGAGTATTTTCAAAAACGTCGTTGACGTTTCGTCTGTTCGTGTTGCCAGAAGTGGCTCAAAGTCTAAAATTGGAAAGCATAGTGCATAAGAGGATCGGATCTTTAGAAAGATATTCTGGGAGGATATATGATATAGATCGGATAGGCCTAAGGGAAAGGAATCTAACAATTGGCGGGATAGCAAGCCCCACTTTGGACAGATACCCCTTGAGGCAATTCCATGAGAATTATAGCTCTTGGATGAAGATGAATTGAATTGAATCAATTCTTAAAATGGCAAGCTTAGGTTCTGGTATTTTATCCTCAAAATTGAGCTGTTTTGAGAATATTTTGTAAGGGTTCCGGCAATAGCACTAAAAACTACCACAATAATGCAGTTTTAGCTTCAGAACTATATAACCGTTGAAGCTTCCTCGCCTTTTCCTGGAACGTTCAGAATAATTGGTACTTTCAATAGTTTGACGTCATCTGTGTATTAACAGAATCACAGACCTTACAGTTGTCAAGGGAAGTTTGTACATCAATGGTAATAAAAATATCTGAATTAAAAAATTTTTCTTAGCTAAAAAAAACCCAGTTTTATTGAGAGGAATCTCGTCGTCGCCTTTAATTTGTGTGACTATAATTATCAGAATAATTGCATTAACAGAATCAAGGGAAGTTTGTACATCAATAATGGCAATAAAAAGATCTGAATTGAAATTTCTTTCTTAGCTAAAAAAACCCCAGTTTTATCATTGAAAGGAATCTCGTCGTCGCCTTCAATTTGTGTGACTATAAATATCACCATGTTGTCATCCAATCAGAACGAACTTTATTTAATTTATTTTTTAATTTTTCTTTGATTTTCTTTCAGCATCAGTTCAGAGTTTATGTCGAAGAAGGAAAACTTGACATGGAGCAAAAAAAACAAGACTACAAGGTAAAGATATAAAGAGCGTATGGATCGTATAAACTGTCTAAGGGTCTAGCCGCGTGATATCTCTTTACTTACTGGGGATCTTTTATCCATTTAAGTTTTACCCCCTGGGCGAAACTTCATGCTGTAACTCGAATCGACGTGTTTAGATATTAAAACTACTTCCCGTTGTTTTCATTTCCCTCCTCTTCGTAGATATTCATGTCAGTTTTTAATGTATACAGCTTTTTCAATAAAGATGAGAGGTCGAAGAAATAAACAGCGAATGGCGATCAGTTATTGGCGATTGCACGACCGAAAGGAACTATAGCACAATAACAATTTCTTCATATTCATACCTAAACAATGCCTACACCATTCAGCGAAGACCTCGCAATGGCGAGTAGTATGGCTCGTTCATCTTGTGAATTTCCAATTGAAAAGGTCTCATTTTACTAAGTTATTTTATCACGGCAATCACCAATCGCCGTTCGCCCCTTCAACCTTTATTGAAATAGCCATAATATGAAAACATTTTTAGACAAATAACACTGAAATACTGAACTGAATAAATGTGCGAATTTATAAAAAAAAAAAGAGAAAAACGTCGCAGTGAAAAGCAACCATAACGTGATTATTCCTTTAGTTAACCAATCAGACCTCGAGGGAATTTCTTTTAAAAGCCATGAATGCGGAATCAAATTAGCGATGACTCTTAGCTCAAAATCTTGCATAAGTGACTCTCAAAGAATCCCTCAGGCGGATTGGAATTACTGGCCACAAGTCCTCGTAAATAAAACAGGATGTGATTCGCAGATCCATAATGTTCCTCCTGAAGAGGAGTTTCGAGAAGGTGATCTGCATATCTACATTAGGGCGGATGATTGTCAACTTGTTGGGAGACTAGACTCGTGCATGGGTAATAACATTCAAAAAACACTTAATTTTGAAGCGTGTGGAGAAGGTGGGGGACTTTTAAAAGCATTCTGGAAGCAGCGATTGGAAATTTGGAGACTTTTCGATAACTCAATTCTATGTTATTATTGCCTGGACAAAAACTCCAGCTAACTCACAAATTGATCCCTGTAACAACCTCTGGGTTGATCTAAGTTAGGGCATGGCTAACTCACAGATCGAACCCTGAAACAACCTCTGGGCTGATCTAAGTCAGGGCATGGCTAACTCACATATCAAACCGGCTGGGTTTTGCGTTTAGAGGAAGACCGGAGAACCCGGAGTAGATTAAAAGAGACCTAACAAACTCTACTCACATGAGGTAGTGAGTAAAGAAAGGCAATAGTTCAAAAATAAGAAACTAATTCAATTTGCTAAAGATAGCCGCAGGAAAAGTATTCCAATCATAGATTAAAGGGGGATAAAAGTCATAAAATTAAAGGCGCTCGTCTATGGCCAATGTGATAATCGTTAATCATCCCTTTGGGCCACATTCATTTAACCATTAGTCGACAACCCGTGTGGGTTCAGGGAAAACTTCAACCTAATTTTGTCAGAGCTTGGTTTGCTGCTGGGCAGACTGACAATTAATAAAACGGAATCGGCTATAAGTGAAATAAAGATCTTGAGATAAGGGAATTATAATGACAAAAAACCTATTATACAACAGAAATAATGAGGAAATTAATCGCTATTTATTATTGTTGTTGGGCCCGAAATTTTCGAGTTTTCCTTCCTTCCTTTTTATACTCCTATCTTGATCTTGAAATCTAAAGTAGCTATTATAGAACTGATCGAACTGTTATCCGTATATCAAATTCAATTTCAAAATATACGATCCGCTTAAATGTATACTTTAAAAAAGCCTGGCTTCTATACAGAGTTGTTTTTTGTTTGTTTGGGTTGTTGTTTTTTTTTTGCCGTTTATTACCAAAGCCTGTTTGCTTTTTGTTAGTTTTTGCTTTATGCTTATTTTTCCTACAATTTTTCCTTACTTTTTCTGCGTTTGTTTGCTTTAAAAAAATGGTTTTGGAATCAAATTGACCAAGTCTATCTCAAGCTTGGTGCTCAGTTACATTAGCTTAACTTAACTAATATATATCGCATCGATCTGTCAGTTCTGGGGTTTGTACGGCGTCATTTCAGGCGCCAATGTTAATTGAAAGTAAAAGAAACTTCCCTTTACAATTTAGATCTTCTCTTAAATTCATTGATCATCACCGGCACTGCCTGAGGGGATTTAAAAGTGTTCATATGTCTTCAGAATCTAAGCTATTTTTCCTTTTCCGATATATTTGTCAAAGTGGAAACGTCTTGCCCTGTACAGACATGCGCAAGCAAAATATACTTGCACACATAGATCTGGACTGCGCACATCACTCTAATTTCACACTGTTTCGCTCTCCCTGGCCCGACAATAGTTAGCTGTTAAGACTCCTCCGTCGATCAACTATTGCGAAGCTCATAATCGATTCACTGTTCTCCGAGCGCTTATATACATTGAAAGAGACGGCTCTTGCAGCTGATTGGTTGGATTTTGCTACAACAATGGCTTCTATTTGGCCCAAATAAGAACGTAAAGAAGAGAAATTTAATTGAAGATTAATTCATTTTTTTTTTGTTTGTATTTCAAGAACACTGTACGAGAGCTACTCAATCGATATTGGGCAAGGCGACGGAAACATAACACATCCAAAGAAAGTCCTGACCGTCTGATAGCTATGCACAACATGAAAGATGAAGTGTCTGATATGTTAAGCGAGATTCGTAACATTCTGAAGTCAAGGGGTCGTGCTAAGAGCAGAGATCGACTTGCAAGGTTTGAAGAAACAATGGAACAGGTTGGTTCATGATTGGTCACCTCAGGTGCTTTGCTTTGACACATTTGTTCTAAACCATACACTATTTCACAAGACACTACACTACATAGTTTTACTACATTCCAATTTCAACACAACGCATCATATCATACCACACCACACCACACAACTCAAACCCCTGCCTGCATCACACTACCCTACACCACATTTCCTCACCCATCCCCACACCATACCACACCACACCACTCAAACCCCTGCACCTCCCTGTATCACACCACCCTACCCCACATCACTTCACCCATCCCCACACCATACCACACTACACCACTCAAACCCCTGCACCTCCCTGCATCACACCACCCTACACCACATCACCTCACCCATCCCCACACAATACCACACAACACCACTCAAACCCCTGCACCTCCCTGCATCACACCACCCTACACCACATCACCTCACCCATTCCCACACCATACCACACCACACCACCCAAACCCCTGCACCTCCCTGCATCACACCACCCTACACCACATCACCTCACCCATCCCCACACAATACCACACAACACCACTCAAACCCCTGCACCTCCCTGCATCACACCACCCTACACCACATCACCTCACCCATTCCCACACCATACCACACCACACCACCCAAACCCCTGCACCTCCCTGCATCACACCACCCTACACCACCTCACCCATCCCCACACCATTCCACACAACACAACACCACTCAAACCCCTGCACCTCCCTGCATCACACCACCCTACACCACATCACCTCACCATTCCCACACCATACCACACCACACCACTCAAACCCCTGCAGCTCCCTACATCACACCACCCTACACCACATCACCTCACCTATCCCCACACCATACCACACAACACCACTCAAACCCCTGCACCTCCCTGCATCACACCACCCTATACCAAATCACCTTACCCATCCCCACACCATACCACACAACACAACACCACTCAAACCCCTGCACCTCCCTGCATCACACCACCCTACACCACATCACCTCACCCATCTCCACACCATACCACACAACACAACACCACTCAAAACCCTGCACCTCCCTGCATCACACCACCCTACACCACATCACCTTACCCATTCCCACACCACACCACTCAAACCCCTGCACCTCCCTGCATCACACCACCCTATACCACATCACCTCACCCATCCCCACACCATACCACACAACACAACACCACTCAAACCCCTGCACCTCCCTGCATCACACCACCCTACACCACATCACCTCACCCATTCCCACACCATACCACACCACACCACCCAAACCCCTGCACCTCCCTGCATCACACCACCCTACACCACATCACCTCACCCATCCCCACACAATACCACACAACACCACTCAAACCCCTGCACCTCCCTGCATCACACCACCCTACACCACATCACCTCACCCATTCCCACACCATACCACACCACACCACCCAAACCCCTGCACCTCCCTGCATCACACCACCCTACACCACCTCACCCATCCCCACACCATTCCACACAACACAACACCACTCAAACCCCTGCACCTCCCTGCATCACACCACCCTACACCACATCACCTCACCATTCCCACACCATACCACACCACACCACTCAAACCCCTGCAGCTCCCTACATCACACCACCCTACACCACATCACCTCACCTATCCCCACACCATACCACACAACACCACTCAAACCCCTGCACCTCCCTGCATCACACCACCCTATACCAAATCACCTTACCCATCCCCACACCATACCACACAACACAACACCACTCAAACCCCTGCACCTCCCTGCATCACACCACCCTACACCACATCACCTCACCCATCTCCACACCATACCACACAACACAACACCACTCAAAACCCTGCACCTCCCTGCATCACACCACCCTACACCACATCACCTTACCCATTCCCACACCACACCACTCAAACCCCTGCACCTCCCTGCATCACACCACCCTATACCACATCACCTCACCCATCCCCACACCATACCACACAACACAACACCACTCAAACCCCTGCACCTCCCTGCATCACACTACCCTACACCACATTTCCTCACCCATCCCCACACCATACCACACCACACCACTCAAACCCCTGCACCTCCCTGCATCACACCACCCTACACCACATCACCTCACCCATCCCCACACCATACCACACCACACCACTCAAACCCCTGCACCTCCCTGCATCACACCACCCTACACCACATCACCTCACCCATCCCCACACCATACCACACCACACCACTCAAACCCCTGCACCTCCCTGCATCACACCACCCTATACCACATCACCTTACACCACGGCACACCAAACCACACCACACCACTCAAACCCCTGCACCTCCCTACATCACACCGCCCTACACCACATCACCTCACCCATCCCCACACAATACCACACAACACCACACCACTCAAACCCCTGCACCTCCCTGCATCACACCACCCTACACCACATCACCTCACCCATCTCCACACCATACCACACAACACAACACCACTCAAAACCCTGCACCTCCCTGCATCACACCACCCTACACCACATCACCTTACCCATTCCCACACCACACCACTCAAACCCCTGCACCTCCCTGCATCACACCACCCTATACCACATCACCTCACCCATCCCCACACCATACCACACAACACAACACCACTCAAACCCCTGCACCTCCCTGCATCACACTACCCTACACCACATTTCCTCACCCATCCCCACACCATACCACACCACACCACTCAAACCCCTGCACCTCCCTGCATCACACCACCCTACACCACATCACCTCACCCATCCCCACACCATACCACACCACACCACTCAAACCCCTGCACCTCCCTGCATCACACCACCCTACACCACATCACCTCACCCATCCCCACACCATACCACACCACACCACTCAAACCCCTGCACCTCCCTGCATCACACCACCCTATACCACATCACCTTACACCACGGCACACCAAACCACACCACACCACTCAAACCCCTGCACCTCCCTACATCACACCGCCCTACACCACATCACCTCACCCATCCCCACACAATACCACACAACAGCACACCACTCAAACCCCTGCACCTCCCTGCATCACACCACCCTACACCACATCACCTCACCCATCTCCACACAATACCACACAACACAACACCACTCAAACCCCTGCACCTCCCTGCATCACACCACCCTACACCACATCACCTCACCCATTCCCACACCATACCACACAACACAACACCACTCAAACCCCTGCACCTCCCTGCATCACACCACCCTATACCACATCACCTTACACCACGGCACACAACACCACATAACACCACATCACCTCACCCATTCCCACACCATACCACACTACACCAAACTGCTCTAAAACCAAAAACTAAATGAATATTTATCTTTGGTTAGGAGAATATCCACATAGAATGTCACCCTCAGCCAGCATCTTCTACAAGTTTACAACAACTAACCCCAACTAGTAACCACATTGATATATCCACTCCTAATGATATCAGCCAAACAAAACAGGACACCAACCATAACATCGAAGAGGCAAGTGCTGATCAAGATCCTTTAGATAAACAGCCCAAAGTATAAACCATTAGTGGTAAGACGATAAACTGCTGTAAACGTAATAGATTATCGTAGCGATATGATAGAAAACTGCACTGCACTACACCACACCACACCACACCACACCACACCACACCACACCACACCACACCACACCACACCACACCACACCACACCACACCACACCACACCACACCACACCACACCACACCACACCACACCACACCACACCACACCACACCACACCACACCACACCACACCACACCACACCACACCACACCACACCACACCACAATGCACTACAACAAGTTATTATTTATATTTTAATTGCTTTTTCGAAGAGTATTTATTCATTTATTTCTAATTATTCATTATTATTACTTTTTTTTCTTAGAATTTTATAATTATGGACGCAAGCTTGGCAACAGTTTCAGATGATGAGGAAACAACAAGACTATAGATCATAGATATATGATTATAAATATACTATAGTTATTCCTGTTGGCACGGGTTAGTATAAATCATAGACTACAAAACCACAGGAATCCCATCATGTATTAGTATATATGCGTGTAACACATGGGACTAAAAATTTATTTTTTCAAGTTCGCGAAGTTGTCCAAGTCGCGAACAATTCCACATCATGCATGGCAAAATTCCATTTCTTGTGCAATATTAAGCATGTCGGTATGCATGTCGACAAAGATTTGTAAATAATATTCAGGAATGTAAAATATTTTTCACAGAATTCTTCGCTCCTGACATTTTATATGAACTTTAAAATATTTCGACCAAAGCAGAACGAACAGATTTGGGTAAATACTGTATAAAATATATGGCCTCCCTGTGATGTATACACATGTCAAAAGTAAGAAAACAAGACGGAACAAACATAATATGTTCATTAGTATAAGAGTAAATATACCAAAGAAAACTGTTCTGCGCATGCTCGGAAAATTGCAAGCAGCAAACATTGAACACTTGTGATTTTTCGACCTAAAAGTTAATAAATTGAATAACATTTTCTTAATCCTTCAACTCAGCAAATAAAATAATGCATATGCACGTTTCATTTGATCAAAAGAAAGCTAAATTAATATTTAGATAGTATGGAAAACAAACAATAAACATTGAACACTTGTGAACGCTGGTTTTTTCGACCTAAAAGTAAATAAATTGATTAAAAAAATGTTCAATCCTTCAACTCAACAAATAAGGTAATGCAGCTGCACGTTTTATTTGATCAAAACAAAGGAAAAATTAATAGTTACTTTTTTTGTCGGGGATTTTCGCTTCCATTTCTCGAGCATGCGCAGTGCTCCATGTTTGATGAACTGCAATAACATAACATCCACAATACTGTAAGCATTTAAGTAAATTAATACATATATTATATAAAGTATCGTAAACCTCCGAATAAAGCCCCCCCCCCCCTGAAAATAAGCCCCATTATCACGTGATTCGATTGTTCTATTGTTCTAGGACCAAAAAAGACACGAGTGGGCAAAAATAATCCCAGGGCTTATATCAGAGGTTTACGGTCATCCCTAAATTTGTTAAGCTATTTCCTAATTATAGTTTTGAATAAATATAAGGAAAGGTATTTGTAGATTAGTTTGAATTGACGTCATTTCCGGTACATCCGGGAATCGAATTTTCACTGAAACAAACAGGTGAAAGTCGTGTATTCTCCGCAATGCATTGTGGTATAGTAATTTTGACAGACATGTTCCTTTCATCGTCAAGAGTGGATTTATCATGTTTAGGGCGCATAGCCGACTATATCAGTACAACGTTTTCGTTTACATGAAAAAAAGATTTGGAAACTAGTCAATATTTTTAGACAACATCGAGAAGGCAAATATCAGTTCATAAAATTTCACTCAAGACCGGAAATGACGTCACTTAAAAGAACCATTTAAGCAAATTCAACGTTAGTAACCCTCGTTAAAGTGTCCTTTAATTTGCACCAAAACTTTGCAGAATAAATTGAACGCCAAGGAAAATTTAGTCAACAAATGACCCGTTCTGATGTTACCATGGAAACTATCGTGCATGTTAGTTTGCCTATCCAATTAGAACATCAACATACCGAGTTTGCCTAGTTGACTTTTTTTTCCAAGAAAGTATGTCTTGCACGAATTACAAATAACAGCTAACTTAACTTTTGTAGTGAAAAGGGAAATAAAATAAATGTTTACACTTCCTTGGTTTTGTTTCTCTCTTTAATTAATAAACAAGAATCCATTCTACAAGTTCTATATCTATTCAAGTATCGAAACGAAAAAAATGTATATATAGATCATCCATCCATATATAATACTAACCCCGCTCTGCCGGGCTTGACTTTTTAAAAACTAATTTTCTAATACAATTTTTTTCAGTTTTCTTCGTGTGGTTGCTGTTTTGTCCCCCTCCCACGACAATGATTTTTTAGATACAGTGAAACCATTAATAGCCAGCAAATACTGCACATATTGTAGGATAAACACCGGTTACTGATAACTATTTAAGTGGGCCCTACATGCAAGCCCAGACTAATCTCTATCTCAACTATTTTCACCAATCATATATTCACCTATTTCGAATCTTCAGTAGCCATGGTAACCTCCAGCTGACAGCTGAGAGTTTGAATCAACATGTACTTCATGACCCTGTCAACTATCCCTGATTGTCACGGTCTGGTGATTCTGATTACATACCGAAGTAGCTAGTCACATCAGTAAACAGGGGCGGCGCAGCGTTTTTGGCCCTGGGGGGGCTAAGAAGATTAATTCTGTTGTAATTTAATTTTAATTTCATCATAAAATGTTTATAATTTTCGAAAACAGTGCATTTTACAATATAATTTTAGAGACCCGCTGAGAGTCTGAATCTACATGTACTTCATGACCCTGTCACAGACTCGTACCCAGTTGCTTATTATTCAGTCACTGTCTAGTAGATTCTGATTGCATAACAAAGTAGCAAGGGACATCCGTGAGAGTGCATTTTACATTAGAGACCAGCTGAGATTGGTAACGTTTACCTGATTCCGCCTCACACGATGTGGTTGATTTTGGCTGCAGTTGCTATCTTGATTATCAGCCTGTACTGGCTTGGAACCTACAAGCATTCCGTCATTAAGTCCTTCAATGTCCCTGGATCAAAACCATGGCCGTACGTTGGCAACATCCCAGATATCTACAATTATGGCGGAGTCTCGAACATGCTCCAGGAATATAGAAAAAAGTATGGAAATGTCTTTCATTTTTCTATTGGTCAGAGTCCAATGATCGTAGTTGCAGATCCCGAGTTAATCAAGTTGATTACAGTCAAGGAATTCGACAAGTTTCGTAATCGTCAAATCGATACCAAACTCCCACCCCCAAATGACTCTGGCGTTGGAGCTGCCGTGGACGACCAATGGAAGCGTATTCGCTCTACCTTGTCTCCAACCTTTAGTGCATCAAAAATGAAACAAATGGTCCCGCTCATAGATGAATCCTGCAAGACACTGATCGGGAAATTCCGTGAGGCGGCCGACACAGGTACAAACATATCCGATATATTTATTTTTCTTCGGTCATGGTAAATTCACAGATAATGTATCGTACTTCATGTATGACCTCGACTGCTTCATGATTCAATACATATGGTATAAGAAGTTTGCATGATGGCATCATTTGACCACCACTACCAGAATGCTTCGCGAATTTTCTTTCATATTCAAATTTGTATTTCCTCATGATAAAGTACAAATTACAAATAGTAACAATGAACGTAACAAAAGAAAGTGTGCAAGTTTAAGGGATTCTGGTACAGGACAGTAGCAAGCTTTGAAAACCTGGGGAGGGGGGGGGCACAAAGCAACACGTGACCACGACAAATGAAAATTTAATTATATACTTGCTTCACTTTTCTGGAAAAAACTGGGGGGCTCGAGCCCCCCACCCCCCTTTCCTTGCTACGGCCCTGTGGAAGTAGAGGTTAACTGACTCCATAATGCAAATTAAATGTACTATTATTGTATGGGTTATGCCTGGAGTAGGCCCCAGGAAAATACGGTATTCCCCAACCCCTACCCCCTGGATTACCTTTTTGTTCTTACAAACTTTATCCTTTTATTTCATTTTATTTCCTTTCCTTTTCTTGACTGAACTTGACTTGACTTTTACTTTTATTTATATCAGTCTTATTTTATTATACTTTATTTCATTTCATTTCATTTCATTTTATCTTATATTTCTTTTTCTTTCTTCTATTTTTCTTTCTCTTTATATTTTATTATATTTTAGCTGTTTTGTTGTTTGTTTGTGATTTTTTTTAGGTTCGACTATCAATGCCAGCTCGCACTACCAGCAGTACATCCTTGAAGTCATCTTAAAGGTAGCTTTTGGCATGGAAGTTGACTTTCAGAATAACCCTAATGAAGAGATCGTTGCAACCGTTAAAGGTGTCTTCGAAACTCGTCCGAAGTTTGCAATGTTCTTTAAGTCTCTTCCGTTCTATTCTCTGGCGATGAAACTGTTTGGTCAAGTAATGGTGAAGAAGTTCTTCTCTTTCTTCAATGCCATCGCCATGCAAATCATCCAACAGAGGAAGCAGCAGGGAATTGATGCAGGAAGAAAAGATATGATGTACTTGATGTTGAATACAGTAGACAGCGAGGGGAAAAGAAAGTTAACAGATGATGAAATATCAGCTCAGTCTGTAAGTACAGAGAGAAAAAACATTGAATATTCTTATTGCCATCAATCAGCTGAATGAATCTCATGAATCACGTAAGTACCAGCTTTCAGTGAAGGGCAAACACTGCCCGTCATGTGCTATCAACCAGACAGTATTCTATTGCTTGGTATCAATCAATTTAATGTATCTCATGAATGTCATTACCAGCCTACAATTACAGGCAAACACTGCGCGTCATGTGCTATCAAGCAGAAAGTCATCCTATTGCTTGGTATCAATCATGTAATGAACCTCATGAATCTCATGAATCTCATTACTGTTGCTTGGTATCTGTCAGTTATTGATTCTCGTGTATCTAATTTTTTATCCTACAACGACAGCCCATCATTTGCTATTAACATGTCATGTGACACGGGAGAACTCGGGCAATCATACAATATAAAAACGAATATTTTATAAGGATTTTTATAGAAATTAATTATTAAAAAATTATTTAGACCATTTGAAAAAAATTGTATTGCTTGCCAGACAACGCCCTTTACCATACAATTCCTCACATAGTAGACGTTATGAGCTCAAACTACGCCGTCTTACTATACTAGTATTCGGGTGCTCTTTTCATTTCTGGTGTTCATTTTGACACAACTGATCGATTAAAGGGGGTAGTGTCACGTGACCAATAACCAGGTCCTACATCAGTATAATGAAATAAAAATTACCTTTTTCAGGTAACATTTCTCACGGCTGGGCTTCATACAACCAGCACATTTCTCTCGAAAGCTACTTATTGGCTGGCACATTATCCTGTAATACAAGACAAGTTGATCGAGGAAATTGACGCCGCCTTCGCAGCCAACCCCAAGAAATCGCTGTATGATCTTATCCATGAACTGGAGTACTTCGATTGTTTCTTCAACGAGACGCTTCGGCTATCCATGGCTGGTGGGCTGGCAATCCGTCGTACCTGTACCCAGAGTTGCACCCTCAATGGCATTCATTTTCCTCGAGGAACCGGGGTCATTCTCTGCTACTCCCTTCTCCATACCGACCCAGATGCTTGGGAAGAGCCTTTCAAGTTCGATCCTGAGAGACATCGGGGACCAGTCAAGGAAAAGAGGCACCCTTACCAGTTTAATCCGTTTGGAGTTGGCCCTCGTTCTTGTATTGGCATGAGGCTTGCTCAGCTGGAAGGCAGGTTAACCCTCGTGCGTTTGCTGAGAGAGTTCAGGTTTGTGCTAGCTCCTGAGACTAAGCATGTAGCTCCAGATGGGTCCGTTCCTGGAGTTGTAGAGATACGAGTTGAGAACAGACATTAGAAATTGCCAAAAGTAATGTAGAATAATGCCATGATCCAGCCATATAGAGATCTGATCTGTCTGTCTGTCAAATAATCAATCCTCCTTAGTGATTTACAGTTACAAACAGAAAAAACTATGTGGTTATGAAAAATGATTTGTGGGAAAAAACAAGGAATTAAAAGCAAACGTTATAGTTGACAATTTCATATTCAAACCTTGATCGTGGTAGACTAGTAACGTAACGTTTAGAACAGAGACTCATGATTGGATATATTTTTTATGGGTACAGACTCATGATCGGGATAGATTTTTTATGGGCACACAGACTCATGATTGGATAGATTTTTTATGGGGACAGACTCATGAAGGGGTCTATTTTTTATGGGGACAGACTCATGAATGGGTGTATTTTTTATGGGGACAGACTCATGATTGGATAGATTTTTTTATGGGGACAGACTCATGATTGGATAGATTTTTTATGGGGACACAGACTCATGATTGGATAGATTTTTTATAGGGACACAGACTCATGATTGGATAGATTTTTTATGAGGACACAGACTCATGATTGGATAGATTTTATAGGGACTTCGTTCGGGGTCCCCTCTCTACTCGACCCCGTTCTAGATACAAAACATCATAATAGACCAATAAAGTAACGTATAGAACAGAGATGGATTGGTGGGGCTCCTGTGGTGAATTCGAACTGAGAGGAAGTCTGGAGAGGAGTCATCTCTCTTCAGTAAATCATTCCACAGGAAGCCCAATATATTTTTTAATTTCCTTTTCGTGGAGTTGCAATTGCTATCTTCCTCTTTCCTGTTCCTATCTTCGATAAATTATCGTTACTTGATTTCTTTCCTGTCATATTTATACGAAGCAAGTAGAACAGGAAATATAGCCTGTTAGTTTCTTACAGGCTTTTAATCATCTGGTTTTGATCTTTTATCGTTGCACTTGTGCTACTTTTTTACGTGATCGTAGCTTAGTTGTAAAGGATGTTAAGGTCAAGGTTTGCCAATTATTTTCACTAAGTATCCGGCCTTAAAATTCCATATTTCGGTCAATGCCAAGGTAATTGAAAAAATTGAGAAGTCAAAAATTAACCGCTTACAATGGAAAATACACAAAAAAAAATCATATAGACGATGGGGTTTTTGTTTTTTTTTTTCGTTCAGTTTTCTTTTTTTTTTTTTTTTCTTTCTTAAATTTCATAAAAATAATTTATATTTTTATCAATGTATACATTTATCAATATTCATTGTTATAGATACTTTGCATATTGTCCTTCTCATCGTTAATTGATTTATTTGTTGTATTTGATTTGAGGGCCAAAAGTTTATTAGCCTATGGCTATAAAATAAAATAAAAACTTAAAATAAAGACTTTAGTGCCTTAGTGCCTTAGTGTCTTACGTATATCATATATAAATAACATGGATATTATATTTGGAATATGTCTGTAAAAGGTTATTAAATCCGAAATGTAAAAATAATATAATAATAATAATAATAATAATAATAATAATAATAATAATAATAATAATAATAAACTTAATTTATATAGCGCAAAATCCACTAGCTGCCCAAAGCGCTTTACATAATTATGTAATAAGTATAAAATATATTTCAAAAATTATAAGACTAACTTAAACTATAAGAAAACGAACGGAGAAAGACGAAAACAATCCTAGTTCTAATAAATAATACTGAAAAATATGATATAAAAAAATGTGTTAAAATATTATATGAATATACCTATATAAAATATGTATCTACTAAGAATTATAAGCTTCTTGAAATAAATAAGTTTTAAGCTGTTTCTTAAAAGTAAAGACATTAGGCGCCTCTCTTATGGAAAATGGTATGCTATTCCATAGTTTGGGTGCAGCAACAGAATGACTAAAGCGCAATGAAGGAAAAGTGAAAACTGCCAGGATAAATATGATAAATAATGAGATCAGGAAGTGAGAATTAAATAATCGACAAGAATACAAGGAAAAAATTCTTAATTGGCCTGCTCATTTTTGGTTAAGAGGTGACAGGAAAGGAACTTTGGAAAAATGCACTTATTTTCCCAATTAAAAATCTCAACAGTCACTCGGAATGGTTGAACCCATTAGCCTTGAACAGACTTGTAGTGTAACCACGTTCTCTAAGTCATGCATTAATGAAGTTCAACCCGACCACCAAGGTGAGTTCCTGCTGAAGGAATCAAGTAAATACACACAAGACAAAATGTTAAGAGAGCTTAGTTTTACTAATAATACTGATAATATCTCTTGAAACAATATTCCTCTGATGTAATATGGATAATGCTATACAAAGATTACCTAATCTTTCAAGTTCTTACTTTCGTCATCCTTGTTCCCAAAATTTTAGGATTTTAAATATGGAACAGAATAGTGAAAATGGCTTCAGACGCTAGTGTCACGTATGATCAATGGATGAATAATTTTACAATAACTTTAGAGACTATAGCATGTATAAGTATGAAGATTATTTATAAAGTCTAGCTTATTTAAGTTTTAATGTTCTAGATTTTAAACTGTTAAACTCCTGGCAGAGTTGGTCTGTAATACTCCAGCTTTTGTCAAATGTTTCGAGTAACCTATCAGTTCTACCAGCGCTTTACCCAATACGCTTGTTATGTGACCAGGTTGTCATGTCAACGGGTTGTCAAGAGCGTGCCGTACTTGTAATAACAGACACAGGTATTGCTTTTGGAGGACTGGGTACGCGTGGCTGTAGTTGACTGAACGTAGAAAAGGCAGTATACCCACAGGTGTTGGGGAATATCAGTGGACTACCATGTAACTTTCTAGCAGTGCATGGGCTGAATCGGTAGTCATAGCAACAGTTCCAGAGAGGTCGGGTTAAGGTGGGTAACATAGGGTAAGGGTAGCCAGTCTCTGGGGGCGGAGTGAGTGATGTAACAGGTAAAAATGCTGGTGATTCAGCTTTCAAAGTCTCTTGAAAGGGTACTTGAGTCCTTTCTGTTTTGGCTTTTACTCTGTTTATTCTTGGTTTGAACTCGTAGGGGAGTTTACCGAATTTATAGACAAGTCGTTGGCCTGGAACCTGCAAGTATAAAGAATAACGGAACGTGAGTTTGAAAAGCGATACCATCACTAAAATAGATCACAGTAATGACTACTTTGCTACTGTTGAATGATTTGTTCATTTTGCATTTCAAAGTCACAAGATTAAAATCCGGCTTGTATCAAGTGCCTCAATAGTACTAAATCAACAAAGTGTTGAGGATATATATGCTCCCCATAAAACCGAATAGTGATGAATCAAAATAGAACATAACATTTCTAGACAACACGTACCTTTTGAATGATTCCTTGCTGGTAATAATACCGAATGGCTCGGCTTAGTTTTTCATAGTTCATCCCTGCTCTATGTTTCAAGATGCCCCATCTTTTTGCAACTTCTTCTTGGTTTTTAAGCTTAAATTCTCCGTGGTCCTTTCTACTCCATGCGATAAGCGAGTTATATCTGTCATCAGATAGCAATTCGAGTAAAAATTCCCATAAATGAACTGTATTTTTATATCTTGGTTTCTTGTTATTAATAACCACGTCTGACTTTGGTAGTTCATGTTGTTGCTCTGATTTCACAACTTCAATGTCTTTGATATCTGTTAAAAAAACAAAAATAATTTTTCAAGTCAAAAATTAGTAAATGAAAATGAAGCAAGATATATTGCTAACCAATGTAGAATGTTTCCAAGGTTCATTTAAAAAAAACAAATAATCATCGAGTTGAAATGTAAAAATATTTTCCAAATTCTAGCAAGAATAGATGTTCATATGAAGCAAGATCTTAATACATGTGAGTGCTTGCAGTTCAGTTGAAGCTGATAGTAACACCAATCCGTAATTAATGATCTTGATTCTCACCAATCAATTCTTAATTAAATAAATATAAAATAATAAAGAATTCTATCATGGATGACAATGAACTTCCAATAAAACACTCGAGAAATTTTTGTACACAATGTTCCGGGAATGATCTTCATTTTGCTAATGTTTACTTGGTAAAGCATACAGTTTTCTTAAAGGTCCTATGATAACCACCTACGGTACATACCTTGATTGGATGTCGTGCTACTAGCCATGATAATTATTTGAGTTGCCGATGCGGAAGTCCGATCAAGTCACGAACGATTTTGATACAGTTTCACTCACTTCACTGAGAATTTTCTTTGCCCACTCTCGATGAGACCAGAACCGTCTACCAAGTTTATAGTTTTGATATGAAAGCCGAGGAAGTCAGGTTTATAACTGCAGGGGTGTTAACGTTATTATGTCACGGTATGTATTACATAGGCCCGTACGTCATCTCTCGATTGTCTTCGCTTGACGAACACAGAGCGCGCGTCTATTGTCGGGAAGTGATGACGCACGTTACGTTCTTAAAGCAGGGCAGAGCACTGTTGCGTAAGATGACGAAATAACGACACATTTCTTTCGTGACTTGGTTTTGTTTTCGTAGCTTAATCTTGTCTCTAACTGGGATCCAATGTAAGCTTCCATAAAACGGAGATGACGAAGAAACAGCTCGCTAAAAACTAAAATTTATTACAAAACATTGCTTCTACCCGAGCATATTTTTTACTCAACTCGGAAAACTTATCAATGAGATAGGAAAATTTATGTTTTGACGGCAGATAAATTTGAGTTTGAAAGGTTTTTGATTGACGAAATTTTCTTGTTGTGATTAGGAAGGTATTTGTCGCTGAACCGGAAGGAAGCAATCCCAGTGATTGACCACATTGACCTTTGCATACGTAAATCAGGAATAATCATATGCAACATTTCTGAGAATGCTCGACTGCTGAGACTCTCAGCTCTTGACGAAACCAATAATACCCAGAAAAAAATACTAAGACAAAGCTTAATAACCCTTCCAAGATGCTTAGGACTTATTGGGTGAGTAAATAAGCCTTTAAAGAGGTGGATTTACGCGCCGTACGTGATGTGGAACAGTGTTTATTGATAAGTCAAGTCGCTTTGCGTCGTCGGTTCAAGAGTCAGGAATAGAATCAACGTCATGCAAAATAGATTAAATTACTTTCTGCTCTGTCGAACCCTTAGATGGAAACTTACGCAGTTGAATCCAGACTAGATCAAGTTCTAGGAATAGAAATGATTCGAAATGCAAAATGATTGTTGTCGGTAACACAGCTCCTGTCATGGAATGAACTGTAATTCGTAACAACGAAAACAGTATTTTCCTTTCCATTTCATGATGACATATACATATGTCTTCATTGAAAATGGTGTTTATCTTGGTCTGCAAATGTTTATAAATCCCTGGTAATATTTGTGCTCAGTCATGCTCAGTATAATTTAATAATAAAGAAGGACTCGATATAGCGAACACATATACGAACAAGACGAATTCCTCTACATAAAAACACACAAAAATACCAAAACAAAACAAAGAACAAGGATTATATCTTCACCATTACCTACTATGGTATCCAATCTGACAAACAAAGCTCAGAAAAGACCGCTAGTACCAATATCGGTCAAGGATCTTGTACTTTGAGTGGTTGTCCAAGTCCAAGCACGTGTTACTTACGTTACCATAATATGCAAATGTTCGACTGACGTCGCCGTTACGTCACATGTGTTTTCGGTTCGCGTTCGCAAGCTGCTGACCCACCCTAGCTTGTTTTTTTCCCCAGCAGATAATAAGGAAGTTTAACCTCTACAATAGTTACCTCATGTGATATCCAATCTCATTCCTTTTAGTTCAAGATCATGCTTATTATTCAACAAATATTGTTTCAGGGTTCAATCAATGAGCCAGCCATGGCATGACTTTGATCAGCCCAGACGGGTTGTTTCAGGGTTCGATCTGTGAGTTAGCCATGCCCTGACTTAGATCAGCCCAGAGGTTGTTTCAGGGTTCGATCTGTGAGTTAGCCATGCACTGACTTACTTTGGTCAGCCCAGAGGTTGTTTCAGGGTTCGATCTGCGAGTTAGTCATGCCCTTACTTTGGTCAGCCCAGACGGGTTGTTTCAGGGTTCTATCTGTTAGTTAGTCATGCCCTTACTTTGGTCAGCCCAGAGGTTGTTTCAGGGTTCGATCTGTGAGTTAGTCATGCCCTTACTTTGGTCAGCCCAGACGGGTTGTTTCAGGGTTCGATCTGTGACTGAGTTAGTCATGCCCTTACTTTGGTCAGCCCAGAGGTTGTTTCAGGGTTCGATCTGTGAGTTAGCCATGCCCTGACTTAAATCAGCCCAGAGGTTGTTTCAGGGTTCGATCTGTGAGTTAGCTATGCCCTGACTTAGATCAGCCCAGAGGTTGTTTCAGGGTTCGATCTGTGAGTTAGCCATGCACTGACTTACTTTGGTCAGCCCAGAGGTTGTTTCAGGGTTCGATCTGCGAGTTAGTCATGCCCTTACTTTGGTCAGCCCAGACGGGTTATTTCAGGGTTCTATCTGTTAGTTAGTCATGCCCTTACTTTGGTCAGCCCAGAGCTTGTTTCAGGGTTCGATCTGTGAGTTAGCTTTGCCCTGACTTAGATCAGCCCAGAGGTTGTTTCAGGGTTCGATCTGTGAGTTAGCCGTGCCCTTACTTTGGTCAGCCCAGAGGTTGTTTTAGGGTTCTATCTGTGAGTTAGCTTTGCCCTGACTTAGATCAGCCCAGAGGTTGTTTTAGAGTTCAATATGTGAGATAACCTTGCCCCGCTGACTTTGATCAGCCCGGGCAGAGATTTCAGGGTTTCACTCTATGAGCGAGTTATTCCCTGCCCTACAGCCCAGAGATTGTTTCTAGCCGTGCCCGGTTGGATCTGTAAGTTAGTCGTATTACATAAATCAGCCCAGAGGTTGTTTCAGGGTTTTGATAAAATGTGAATTTTTTTTATTACAAACATTTTATCTTTCGCGGGACTTTACCCTTTTTGGTATGGTTTCTAAAAATAGCACTTGAAGTAAGCATACTAATGTATGTCTATACGCCCACCCCTCTATTGCCCATGCAAGATGTTACTGAAGTGGGTGTATCAGTGACTGGTGTTACAAGAATCTTACATCAAATGTCAAATTTTTTTAGACTTGCTTCCTCTTTGTACCTTGTAGTCAGAATTTTAAAAAACCGGTTAAAAATGGTAAAGAATATGACTTGTAAGGTTTTCAATTCAGGACACCAAGTTACCAGGGTTTTTTTTACTCCGACGAAGGACTAGCGTCCGAAACGTCAGTAAGTGATCTCTCTTATTTTTTACGGTGTAAAATTTAACTTTTTATCACAACTGTTTCACTAGAAACACCGACGCAGCCCACACTAGCTTACCGCTAGTTATCATCTCTTTAGGACAAATGTCTATTTAGAAGCCTAAGACAAAAATTATATATATATATATATATTTTTTTTTTAATTCAAAAATTTATTATATTTTCGCAGAAAACGCAGCCGCTAAAATCGTTAGTGTAAACAGACCTAGCGCCTTTACGGTGTAACTACTACATGTTACTACATGTAAACATACAACGTTATTATGAGGGAGAGACAACATTTTTTCTAATGGGCAACCGTATAAAGCACCAGTGAATGCCAAGCAACCACAAAAAATATAGTAAAATAGGGAGGAAAACACTGAGACACCTGGTCACAGATCCCTTCAGTCAGTTCCGAGACAACATTTCCGATCAATTCGTTTTCGCTCTTTTCAACAAAATTAGTGCTGAAGCGAAACGGGAATATATAATAGCCACTCTTTCTAAAAAGAATATTAGAGCTTTAGATTCAATAAGAAAAATTAAAGAAAAAAATATGTAAAAAAAGAAAATATTATATGGATACGGTGGGATTTGAACTCACGTCCAACAACATGAATTTTATAATTTATTCCCAAAAATAACCTGTACTACCACTATGCCATACCCCGAGACATGGCCAGACATCCGCAGGGCTGAGGGCGCAGTATGGACTTTGGACCTGACGGCAATTAAGACCTTCTGCCCTTGGGTGCACGGATTACGCAGGATGATGTTCTAGCCCGAAGGCATCAGGGGAGAGACTAGCCGGCCCCAGACCATATCTACAGCTAATCCCTTGCACAACCTGCCACGCACTAGGCACATTGAGTTGAAGTGGGAAAATAATATTGTCTATCTGGTGCATTGTTTTCAAGGCTATTGTTGTGTTTATTTCTTGGAACAGTGGTCCAGTGGCAAAAACTTAAGGGGGCTTTCATTTATTACTGTATGGGGGGGGGGGGGTCAATATTGGGGGGGGGGGGGGCACATTATTTTCGGAAGCTACATGGTGGGAATTGTTACTGATTGTATGCAGCTTTATAGGGGTTTAGTATTAACCCCACTCCCCCATACATTAATATATGAAAGCCCCCTAAGGGCTTCCAAGACACTGAGTCATGCCCGGTTCGGTGAGGTTCAAACCTTGGACAAGGGCGGATCCAGGGGGAGGGTCGGGGGGTTCGCAACCCCCCTGCCATACCTGAGGTTAGGTACGGGCAATTTGATATTTGATGGGGGGTGGGATAAATCCCAAAAAAATATCGAGCAAGGTCTCGATCCTTAAAAACAATATCGTACAACGTCAAATACGGCAAAAAAATATCGAGCTAGCTTATAAATTCGATTTCAAGATTTCACTTCTTTTGAAGCAAATGGAATATTCGACTTTTGAAGGGAGTCTAATGCCTCTCAAACCGCTGGAAATCGCATTTCCGAGAGTCTGAATTTCAAAGTTTTACGGGGGAGCATGCCCCCAACCCCCCTAGTTGCTCCAGTTCGTTGCTATGTTATTATCAACAGCCAATGAAATTTGATAGAATCTTATGGCCTACGATTTTTCGTTAAAAAGCTGAGAAGGCTCTGGGTACGAGAATGTGTCAATGTCAAATGAAACTAGGCCCCAGGCTCTTCAGTTGATACAGCAGATTTACTTTCAGTTGAGTGCCTCTTATCTGTTTTACAAACAAGATGCATTATGGTATACCTTGGGTACAAACACCATATAAGGCAAGATAAATAATATACAGATAATTACACCCAAGCTAGACCACAATGCACCATGTTCACTATCCCCAAAAATGTCTATTGCTACTGCTAACATCGTATGCTCATTCTGCTATATAGCAATTATAACAATTATTTTTTATTTTATTTTAAAAGCTAAAATACACAAGATCTTGAAAATACAGATGTACATTACGATATGACTTGAAACTAAATTACTTCCATCGAACCTAATGACAATTATTGAAAAGGAAATCAATTAACTTCATATAAAAAGGTTATTAATATATACATATTCTTACGCGATCATGTCAGAAATATATAATTCTGAAATTAAATAAAATAGGAAAAATAACTAATTTTAACAAAATGGACGAAATATAACGAAAATATTCGTTTTGGCAGACAAGCTGTTTTGTGCTTAGCGTTTCAGTAATACTAACTTTGCCAATATCATAAGTGTTTTCTTAGTACATTACAAACTTTCTCTTTTTTCAAGTAGTCCATTAAAATCCTTGGTTCTAATGGCCGGACGCATTCAGTATTCACTTAATTCAGTAGAAAACTCGGTTATAAATTATTTTGCTTAGGCTAGGCGTTCAATGCAGAAGATCTGCATCCGGAGAATCTATAAATATATACTATAATGTGGTGTTTTTTGTTTTTTTTTCGTTTGTTTGTTTGTTTTTAGTAAATTATCTTTAGTGATTTTGTAATAGAGTGCAAACACTATGTGAACGAAACGATAATATGTAACTAAAACTGCATATTAGTGCTAAATAGACCCTTCCACGTGGCGTCAAAGCAGCTCAATTTGGAGGACAAAACCAAAGAATTTCAATCTCCTGAGAATTGGAACCTATTGTTTTGTCCTCCAAATTGAACTACATTCCGACGTGCTGCAAGGGGTCTATACATGAGCCGGAATAGACGTGTCGTGTCGCCTATAACTTCCAAAATAATCAGCAATAAAATCATCATTCTAAGTCTTGATATTTTGCTAACTAATGTAACGTGTAGGGTTTACCAGTGCATGACTACATTGGATCCCATCATGACGCACCCACACGAAGGGAAAATAATCTGGCTTCGGGACATCACTCGTGGAGGACTATGTGCTACGATGTTGTCACGTGTTTCAATGCTTTGAACATGATTGGATGTAACATGACGAATAACTGACGTGTGTTGTGCGTCACTCCTGGGGCTTTTTTCTACCTCGATGGGTAGGTTTCTTGGGGGAGGGGGAGGTGGAGGGCTGGGGGAGGCAAGAGTTGTAGGGATTATCACAGATGAACTTTGTAACTGCTGTCTTCTTGTCTTTTCGTCCATGTTTCGTAGAGGCAAGTATTCAAAGGGCAGTTCTATGAATCTGTAAACCAATCGTTGCCCTGAAACCTGCGGGCAAAACAACAAATAAAATATGAAAAAAATGATTGAAAACATATGTACAAAGGCAAAAATAGACGCCATGCAACTCAGTAGTGGTGAAGTATTTCGTATCAATAGGATATAATTTAAGAATAGCTGTCGAGGTCATGCTCGCCCTCGGGGGGTGTCGGGACTTTACGTCTGGCTTTCCAACCACAAAACAACATCAAGTTAAGAAATGTTTGCTCACGCCCTAATGATTTACTAAGGCAAATTATTCTTAATACCAAAATAAATCAACATTAATAAATACAATCATTCTAATGATTATAATTTTTTCAAATTTTCAGTCCATTGTTTTCAGTTAATCTGATTTTTTGACCTTTTTTCAAAAGAAGAATTTTTTTAAAGAAGTGCGTCAATCGATCAACCCACGATTTCCTTGATTGCTATTAAACACCAATTGATATATATTGATTCAATTATAAACTAACTCAGTTATACAGTATTTCAATACCTTCTTAATGATCTTCTTGTCGTAGTAATATCGCAGTGATCTACTCAGCTTATCATAGTTCATCCCTTTTCGTTGCTTCAACAAACCCCATTGTCTTGCAACTTCTTCTTGTTTCTTAAGCTTGAATTCACCATATTCTTTTCTGGTCCAAGAGATGATAGAAGCGTAGCGCTCATTGTTTAATAGCTCCAGCAAGAATTCCCAAAGATGGATGGTGTTCTTGAAGCGCGGACGTTGATTCTCTGTGCTGTTCATCTTTACTCAGATCTAGATGGCTTGACTTACTTGGTTTACTGATTTATGTAAGAGTCTAGGAAAAAATGAGACAAAATGTTAGATGACATGAAAATCTAGATAACTTAAAAGTTTACTGACTTTTAGTAAAGTCTGGGAAGAAATATAGCGACGAACGTTACAAAATTAGCTTTTTGCCTCACTTTTCTGCGAGTATAGTTTCAATGTCCTGTTTCTAGCTCTGCTGATCTCTGTTAAGGAACATCAAGAGAATAAGCCAGGAACTAAAAGAGATGATTTTGTAATTCCATCGGACATTCTTACTTTGGGCGTCAAAGCAGACGAAACGAGTTGGTTAATTTACTCCTTTCTCTTATTACCAGGAACCGAGTCTTAGAAACATGCCTTAATACCGTGTATGGAAGATAAACAAAGGATATTATTCAAATTGTATTTGAAATGCTAAAAGTGTAGATAAAAAACCTATAATCGCCAAAAATACGATACCTAATGCTCAACAAGAAGACCCAATTCTAAAAGATGCCATCCTTTTCCTTTTCATGCGTAATAGCAATAGAAAATAAACATTTATGGCAAAAAATTGTTTAAAACTTTTTGGCAGCAATGCCAATGTTTTAAGAAACACGTCAATACTTTCAAATGTTTAACCATATACGTTTCTGATGAACACCTTCCATCTTCAATCGTGTACAGCGCAAGCAACATACTCTTGTACAAAATTTGCTGAACAATATACTGTGTTTTTATGAAAAATTATTTATATCTGTCAAACTGGGATACGAAAACTAGAAATTTTCTTATTTTTACTTTTCTAAAAAATGTAATACCGACCTATCTTGTTTGTGTCTGAACGCGTAACAGATAGTCGTTGGATGGCAAAACTCACTGAAAATCAGTTTGAAGCAAATGGTGAATAAAAATCAGATCAGTACATCCCACGGTACACATGTGTAAATAAAGTTGCAGTTCACACTATAGTAAACTGAAGGTGTACTCTAAACGTACATTATATGTTAATGGTGTTTTATAACTTCGTCTGACTAAAAAGGGTGCTTTTTAAAATCAGAATTCGAATTCTAATCGTTCGGTAAGTTTTTAGCCAAGCCCTGACCACATCTACGTACCCTTTATGGTTATGGCAAGCTACTCCAACTCTTTATAACAATTAATACTATTATTATAATTGTTCAGGAAAATCAGCAGGCTTCTATTTACTTACGTACTTTAAGAATAATCCCTTGCTTAGCTGAAAAGGTCGGTTAACTAAGTCCTTGTATTCACAGCAGTATATATGCACAGTAAAAGATATGTACCCTTCTAATCTGTCCCGATATTTAACTAATCCCTCAAGATGGTCTGTTTCCGTCTGGTCCCTAGTGAAGTGAGCTCTAAGCTCATTTTTGTACAGTATGTTGTAATAACTATTGAAATCCCAAGGTCAAGGCAGAAAAATCCTCAACTAAGATAGAAAATCGTTCAATAGGTGTTTGACAAGAATTGCCTACTTGTCGTTCGTTACTTTTCTAAGTACTTCCTTCCGATTCGGAAGTATAAACGCGGCTTCGTGATTGGTCGGTTTGAATATTACGTCGTTTTTGATTGGTCAGAAAGATTTTAAGAGCCGCGGCAATGTTGCTTATAATCTGCTCCTGTATATATACCACTCGATGAAACCCGGTCTAGAAGTACGTGGGAAGACCTTTGGTTATTTCCCCCTTTTGTTAGTCTAGCATTCTTGTATATCCTGAGTCAAAGTTCGCAAGGAAAAGCTTTCTTCAATAGAAATATAGAGTTACTGTAAAAAGTTGTTAAGTTGTGCAATATCTAAGGCTAAGCGGTTTATACCGGGCAGAACTAGCTGAGCGTGGGTAGATATCAACAGATATGTGGTCAAGGCTGGGCAGAATACAGCATATATCATACAGCTATCTTCCATGTGAACGTCACTACTGACTAAACTACCGGGCATAATCAGGATTTAAAGAGCAAATCAGGCATAAGCTAGATCATTACTGCCGGATCACCATGACAACGAGCTCGACGTTTCGTTTCGGTTAGATGAAAGCATGTCATGTGAAGAATCAAAGTATAAAGTCCTATAGAGAATGATTATAAGTAAATTGGATAGATAGTACGGCGAAACTGATAGAAATGATGGCCATCTGAGTGTAGTTTTGTCTGATTTTATCCACTCAAGGGCAGGAGAACGTGGGGTATCGATCCCTCAGAATGAGCTAGTCTTTCATTCATGGTTTCCTGTCGGATCAGAAGAACATTTTTTATCCTGGTATTTGCCTTTATAGTTGGCATTTTTTCCTTTAGGGCATTTCATGTCCACCCACGGTTTCATAGTTTCTCCTCTCCTCTCCTCTCCTCTTCTCTTCTCTTCTCTTCTCTTCTCTTCTCTTCTCTTCCCTATGATGTCTGTTTGGGCTTCTTTAAAGATCTCACTATACCGTATAAAATTGACCTAAAGTAACTCAAAATCCCGAGTATTCACTCTAGCTTAGAAGACAATGTTTTTATATAGAAAGACTTGTAGGCAAGTATTATGAAGCACGGAGGTAAATAAAGCACTTGTTTGCGCCGAGTCTTGGTAAAAAGAAAAAATAATTCTGCCGAAACTTGTTCCGAAGTCTACTTGGTTATAGAAGACAAACAGACAAGTTGTACTAGACTGTTGTTGACGTATATTCCACTATTACCATAATAGCCAGTGATTTTGACGTCATAGTCTAGTGTATTTTTGGATATATTGTTTCTCTGTCCCACCCAGTACTTCGTCTCGATTCAATTGAAACGGTAACAATTAAATCCTTGCAACTGAAAATATTTCAATTAAACTGAAAATTAAAAATCGCCTACGATAAAACTTGGCTTAAAATATAAAAAAGTGTTCAACAAAAAAAAAGGAAAAAAACGAGGAGTTAGTATGTTTTGTTTTGAAGAAGCCGTACTTGATGTACCCTTGACTAGTAGTGCAGTGTTATAGTCCAATAGATTATAAATATGAGGGCATTAGATGCTAAGTGTTTTGTTATCGACTTTGAAATTACGTGATATTGAAGCACACTTCGAAAGCAAAATCTTTAGGATTGAAGGATAAATACCAGTAAATCTTTTAACAATTTGTGAAGTAAAATATTAGTGAAAATATAGGGGGAGGTGTTTTGCCAAAATACTATTTTTCCTTCTTTCTTTAATGGTATTTTTTCGCTGACAAGCCAAACGTGTCCAGTAGCTGCCTGTTTGATATGTAAAAATATCGCAATATCTATGACAACAAACAACTCGAATCTCGACGAATTGTTCATTCGAAGGAAATATTTTATCATTTTAGCGAAATTTCAACAGTGTATAAGTGTATTTTTGAGATAATTTTGAGACAAACTAGCGAGAAGAAGAGAGATGTTTGTTCGATTCAGTACCATTAATAACGTACCGGAAATGTTTGAAAGTAAAATATGTGCTTAATTGGCCAAATAAAGATTTTAATCTTCATCTTAAAACTCAAAAGAATAAAGTTGTTCTTTTTTCAGAGTTTTGTGATCATTTTTCCATCTATTTTGCCCTCAAAAGTTGCCATGCCTACCTTTTTCAACTTCAATCATTTTACAAAGTTCTCGTTAAAAAAAAAACATTTTTAAAAATATTTTTTTAAATATTTTTTAAAATATTTTTAAATATATTTTTTTCAAAAATGCTTAAACGACAATAAATTTTCAACTCAGTTGAAATGGAGAAAAAACTACCCACCAACTCAATTCAGGCCCTTTTTCGACTGTTTTTGCTTGAAGCCTCATCTGTAAGCTCAAATGTTTGCGTTCTTGTACAATCTTGTACCAAATAATATTTGTATTGAGATGGAATGAAGATATGGTCGCTACTGAACTGCATCCTCGCAGGATATCCGACAGTTATCAAAATATTTTTCTCCTGCACATTAAAAACCCTAATTATATATATTATATATGTTTATGAATAATATCTGGCATTGTCCTGCCCTTCCTGTTTTCGAGACGCCAGCAGTCTATTTTCATCCATTTCCCAGCACATGTCCAAGCTTGCTTACATGTGGTTCATACAAACACGAAAAGCATGGTATGGACTAGCAAAAACATGCCTCATATCATAACAACTATCAGATATATACTCTCAGGTTAGCTAATGATTGAACTAAACAGAAAAACATCTCATTCACATTCCCATAAGAAAAGCTTTACTCCGGTGTGTCTTGTACATGCACGAATTGGGCAAAAATGAATAAAACTTTCATTTGGTCTTTTAAATAACTTAACTTTAGCTCAACTTTAAAGTCACCAAAAAAACGAATGAATCTTGAATACTGTTCAAAAATAAATACTGAGCGAAGCCGAGGTTACCATATTTCCAATATATCTTACAAAACACCGAGACAGTTTTGGAAAAAGTTTATTTCAAAACAAAATAAAGGGTATAGAGAAAAGAAAATGAAAAGAAAAGCGTTGAAGATTTGAAGGAAGTGGGCAAAAAAAGATGATTTTGTAAACCTCCTCAATGAAGAAAAAACGTTATTTCTTGGTTCATTGTTGTACACCATCTTATGACGCACGCGGTGTTACCTCTGCTGGCCTGTGCTGGCCTGTACTTGAACTATAGCCTTGATGTAAAAGTTTATGGTGTAAAGATTCACTGAGTTTCCAAACCACAGAATCAGTACAAAGTGCCAATTTAATTCTTAAACATCCTACTAAGAGTGTTTTCCTGAGTACAACTTCGTGGGTTATGCTAGATGACTCTTTTCACTTAAACCAACCGCAGTTGTATTCAACAGATCTTTTCCTATTGGACGCTCAACTTTAAAGTCAGAATTATCAGTTAACATGAGAACTGTTTTGAAAGTTTATCAACCATTTTCAGCAATTAGACCTCATCAACAGAACGCAATTTGATTCGAATAAAAAGGAAAGATTAGTCACAAGTTTTGAGAGAATGTCCCATTATGAAGAAAATGAAAGGGAAAAAGAAAGAACGAAAGAAAAAAAAAAACCAATCGTGTAAATCTACCACTAGAAAAAAATTATTAACATTACAGCTAGTTACTTAATAACAAAAACATTTCAGTTTTTGTCGGTAATTATATTTTCGTTTTTCATTCTACAAATTTAGAAGCTATCTATCTTGGTTAACTTTTATAGTTATTATAGATAGCTTGTGTCTCAATTTAGGTTAAGTTATAATTCTTTGTAAATGTAATGTAATAACAAAAAATGACACTAAATAAATATATGTAATGTATGTATGTACAAGCTCTTCATTTTCACTTTCAGATGAGTTGTCTTTGTGTCCATCGCGTTAATTTCATTTAAATGGAAATTTTGGCTTTTCTTTCGCGTTAATTTTCTTCATTTGAAAGTATTTTTGCCCTCAATTCGCGTTAATTTAAGTCGCGCTAATTTCTAATACTTTAATTTCCTATAATAAGGTATATCGGTATATCATTTATCGGCGAACAACGAGTGATGAGTGTTTGTCTCAGATATGAAGTAACACTTATTATATTGAACTAAGTACTATGATGAACTGACTTACATAGTTTATTACCTTTAGCAGCGCACTTGGTAGCTCTCCTACAGGCTGGTCACGATAACAGTCCCGACACATACACCTTCAAAAGCCTACTGAATGAAGTCGTAAACAGAACAATTTGGGAACATATGTATCAAGAATAGAATAGCCCAACTGTGAACCAAGCGTTTCCTATAATATTGAAATGTTGATTTATTTCTAGACTTTCTTTCTTCATTTTATAAGGACATACTTCCGTTACGACATCATTTATCGTGACGATTGAAGTGTTTGGAAGCTATTTTAGGAAACCCATTACTGGTTCTCCGAATCAACGCCTTTATAATTGTTTGTTCATTGAATTTGAACTATCTAATTAACTGCTGTCGAAGTTACCCAAGCGTTCTTACTAAAAAAAAAACCAGAGCATTATATGTTGTAACTCAGTCACTTAACTATCGAAGTAAGTCCAGTTATATCAAGCTAGCTCAACGTTTTGTCTTTAACTAACTACCATTCAAAATAATAAACTATAGTGCACCTGTTAAAACATTGGCCAACGTGGCGCCACAACAACAACAGGAAATGCCTCTAGAAGATGATGAAATAACAGGAGTTAAAAAGGACAACGTAACAAGTTATTGTTCTAAGTGAATGATTGATTTTAAATATTAAAGCATTACTTTACTAGAATTAACGAAAGGTTTGTTGACATATTATATATATGTTATCCATTTTAAATTCAGTCAAGAACTGCTGACTGCAAATGAAAGTAATAAAATGTTGACGAAATCAAAGTCGTTGGATTGTTTAAATTCCATGTGTAATAATTTATTGTTTTCGTTCGTTTGACTTTTTTGTTTTGTTTTGCATTGTATTTTTTTAAATCAAGGAATGAATCGTTAAAGTCAATATTTTTCAAGATATCAAGATACAAGTTTATCAGTGTCTTTTATAACCAAACTGATCAAGCAAATATACCGAGTATAAAACTATTGAGCATGGACTGCCGTGGTCAATGTAAAGATATATCATATATATCAACAAATGTACCATTAATACAAAAAAAAAATTTGTTTATAGTGGATATAACGAGTAAAGCAGAGCTTTTTTCCAACTCAGTCCTCTTATACTTACTAATAGAAATAAACTAACAATAATTACAAAGTAAAGTGTTATTAAGAAATCCAACTGGTAAGGAGGCAAACCAGTTGGCTATTCACAAGCATGGTCGAGAGGCTGAATTTGACCTGATCGAAATCGGGACAAACACAGTCTCAGCTAGTGGCCAGAAGGTAACTGAGCCTACTCAACTGCACAAACATTGAAGGTGTGGAACTTCGATAAAGATCTTCTAGGATATTCAACATCCATTCTATCAATTTTAATGTGTCTTGTTAGTGATCAAACTTCTCATGCATCATGGTCCTCGGTACGAAGCGGAAGTGAACAATGTATTCATGCGAAACCATTATTACAGGGGAGGGGAGGGTGGTGCAGAAGAGTCAAGTGACTAATCAATGAATCAGAGTCGGTACAAAAAACTTTGAATTTTAACAACCAATCTGAGATGGTAACTCTGTAATCCTAGACTTCACAGATCAGACCCTACAGATCAGCCTGTGATTAGTAGTATTAAGACAGATAGAGTGACCACCCTCAGTGCCTACACCTCATACTAACCGTATAGGTCCCCGTAGTAGAGCTTTGCTCTGTGGGGTTACCCTGTCCATGTGACGAAGTTTGTAAATAAATACATAAATAAATTCCTTGGCCCGTGAAAAAATAGTAAGCAGTAATGGACTTTAGTTCTGCAACTTTTAAATTTGTTTTAAAGGTCAAATAAAATCACTGTATCACAGATATTATCTACTAAATAATAGTCATGGATATCTTACTTTATTCAGGGATTGTTTGGTCTATTACTATTGCAATGGTGTATTTACACATTGTCGATGATGGTTATACTATATGTACAATAATCAGTATCACAGGGAGAGAGAGGTCGGATAGTGATGGTCGGATAGTGATGGTCGGATTGTATTGATCCGACCAAGAACGACCATTCAATTCAAATCAAAGTATATTGGAATAGAGTTTTGTCATTTTTGATTGATAATTCTTAACATTTTAAAATATATTTAATTGAAACTTGGCCAGTATTGCTTACTCCCCCCCCCCCCCCCCCCCCGTGGGTTGAAAAGGATTCGCCATGGGGGTAGGGCTGGGCAGCAATGTTTTTATGTTTCCAAATGATGTCATTTGTGATGTCATCTTGATACTGCTCCTCAATCCTATATCTACCCCTCCCCCCATAGTTTGAGAGGGTTCCCGGCCCATGGGGGGTAGGCTTAAGTAGCCTTCGTCTTGTATTTTCTGATAATATCTTAGTGATAGTTCAATAGCATTGGCCCTCGTCATATGAGATGCTTCAGTGTCAAGTAGTCTGTGCACAGCAGCATTTTACCCCCCACCCCCCCCCCCCCTCTTAGAAAGGTTTCCCCTCTGGGAGGGGGAGAGGATGAGCATACAAACTTACAGTTACTTACTAGAAGACTCAAATAATTTTCCACAAATTTCCACCTTGTTATCTCTGACTGCAGATGGTTGTGGCGCCTAATGGCACGGACAGACAGACGGATGCACATAGGGTATCACGTATTGATACGTAGGGTACGTCACGTGGTTTTGATGTGACATGCGCAGTGGAGACTGTATAAATTGCAACCCCAGTGTTGTGTTTGGTAAGTTAGGAAATGAGAATTGGTTTTGGACTGGATTCATGGCATAAAAAAACGTGTTCTGTCCAACTCCCTCTGGGCTGGGGTTTCTGATGCAGATTTGATCTTCTGTTTTCGCGGGTTTTTCATCTGTCTCTGTCAGTGACGCATAGGTACTTAGTGATCTCGTAGGCTTGTCTGTTAATGGTGGGTTGACGAATCTGTAAGCAAGTCTTTGTCCATTGACCTAAGAATAGAATAGGAAAGTCAATAAATGAACAAAGATTATATTGAAAAATTTACAAAAGGAGGCGAAGAAAGAGATGAAGAAGGAGAAGGAGAAGGAGAAGGAGAAGGAGAAGGAGAAGGAGAAGGAGAAGGAGAAGGAGAAGGAGAAGGAGACATGACATACATACTTTTTTAATGATTCCTTTCTGATAATAATATCTTAAAGCCCGACTCAGTTTGTCATAGTTCATCCCTGGTCTTCTCTTCAAGTCTCCCCATCTTTTAGCTACTTCTTCCTGATTCTTCAGCTTGAATTCCCCTCCTTCTCTGTTGGTCCATCCTATCATGGACGAACAGTTCTCATCTGCCAGTAGATCAAGCAAGAATTCCCACAAATGAATGGCTGTTTTATTGGAATGTCCTCTTCGTTCTGGAACAGCAGACATGTCAGTCAGTTAACTTTGCAATACAAATAGTCAGTATGTTTTTTAAGTCTATGTGATAAGTATTATGCTTATGCGTGTGCACACTGATGCACTTTGGTAATTGAAACCTTCAATAGACCATTTTACCGATACGACGGCCATCTTGAATTAAATTAAATTTAAGTAAGACATGAGATGCCGAGGAGGCAATTATTGGAAAATGTATAGTATGCGCAGCTGTCAGGGTGTCTTTTCATATAGTTTAATTAACGTTATCAATGAGAAGCACATCTAAAAACCAATTGAATTTGCTGATAGTTGGAGCGATATGTGAAACGCCAAAGCATAAAATTATTTGAGAAAGCAACCCGACCACTCTATGCTTTATAATATTTCTACGTTTGCCCTCTTGGTATCCCATAATTTAAGAAGGCTGCCGTATTGGTAAAACGTTCTATTTTATAGAACCCTGAAACAACCTAGCCGACATCCCCCTCCCCCCAGCGTTTGTAACACCCAATAAATTCAATATAGCCCAGCCTGTACCAATAACCTACGTAGCCCTCCCTAATAAGTAAATTCTCAATTTATTTCTTCCGTCTACAACACGCTCTGACTCAATCGCAGATCAAGATAGCTCATATGATCGCAGATAACAGAAAGGGTCATATAATTTGAAGCCCAACAGTAGGAAAGCCTGCTGAGACTAATTTATTATGCAATGTTTTACCTGAAGTTGTCATGGCTGCCGGTATATCTTCCTTTGTGTATCTAGTAACAACACAATTATATATAAATACATTCAATAGATAGAATAAATGTCTCATTATTCGATGACTCGTACAGATCAAAGGAAAACGTATTCATTTCAGTTATCTGTAACCGGAAGAACTACAACAGCACGTATTTTAATTTTCTTTAATTTATCTTCTTTCATTCCTTATTTAAACTTTTTTCAGTCTGCCTTTTCTTTAACTAGTCCCAGATTCTGTATATCTAGTTAATAAGACCAGTATTAATTAATTTGTAGATTTTTTTCATGAATAAAGAATCTTTGAATTGACGTATTCCTGTTTTGCTCGATCAAAACCGATCGAATTATATAGTGCCTGTTGTGAACCCCTATTTTTTGATTTTAATTGATTCTACTGAGGACTGACTGACTTGTCCTTCCGTCTTATCTCACACCACAGTCACAAATTTGTCCCTTGGAAGATAAAGAATTATTTTTTTAGGCATCATGCAAGCTTTATTAAGAGAAAACGAGTCAACGAGTGCATAAATTAATGCCGAAAAGTTCAAAGATTAGAGAACATGGCAGTAATTTTTAGACTGAAAGAAAAAAAAAAAAATTTCTATTTCCGTGGTGTCGCCTAAAAGCAGGTGTTAAATACTCTATTTTGTCTTTTTTCGTCTGTTTGTCTGTCGCTTTTTCCCGGAACTTCTGTTCAAACTGTTTCCTGTAATTCCTGTTTCCACATATGGATCATGCTGCGTGCTTTTGAAAGATGGTTGTTCATTTGACATGAGTCGGAAAACAGGAACTGAAAACCCAAGTTGGTTAATTAAGGACTTTTATTGGAACGTCTTTATTCTGATGAGTTTTATTCTTAAGTTTTAAATTGATAGCTTAAGACTATTTGCTCATTTAGGTGAGAATGTTGAGTGAGTTGCACCGGATAAATACTCTTGAAAGGAAAAAAGTTTATTTAAGTTTTGCGACAAAATTGTTCGTACTTAATTTAGAGCGAGTCTAGTTATTCCTGTCGGTCGATCAAGAGACTCTTACTTCGTGATACAACAATTAACTTATCAATGATTTGGAAGACTCCTATTCAACAAATGAGGAAAAAAAAAAACTGGGAAAAAAAACAATCGAAGAAATCGAGTAAGTCTGCACGTCTGCTCGACATATACGAATACAATCTTAGTTATAAATATAATATTTCTCCAGCAAATTTCTGTAGATTTAATTGAATGATAGAATCTATACTGATTAAGGGGGGATTTTACATGCGTCATCGTATAATGAATAGTTCTTATTATATATTACGGCATAGCTTTTTATGAAGCGAGACTCTACAGGCCACTTTAGAAAGTCGTGGATTCTATGAATCACTGTATAAAATAGAAATAGAATAGTACGGGAACTAGATTTCGCTTTCTAAGCGAGCCAGTATTTTTTACTCTTGTCATAAACTCGGTCAATCTTGCAGTCTTAAGCCTTCTTTAAAATTTATTCAGTTTAAATAGAAGTGTCCATTTTTTCATAGATTTAATCATGCCTATGAAGAGTGAATATTTGAATGGTTTTCGCGATCTTGTTCGAGTCAGTTACTGTTTATTTTGGACCGATAAAAATCTCGAATTCTGCTAATACACTATATAATCTCTTTTTCCATCTTAATTTTACAATAACACGATTTCTAGAAAGTTTAAATTCAATATTAATCTATGAGCCTAGCTTACAGAACATTTAGTATTTACGATTTAGTGAAAGCACGTCGATTATGATACGCTTTTTACCATGCGGGCAATAACTGTATGAGCTTACCTTGATGTAGATCTTTCCAGTTCAATTTGTTAGCAGTAAATGAATCATTTGGTACAAAATGAGCCTTTTTATAACACACCGTCAGCACAACTTCCTGGCGCGTAGTTCTACTTGCCAACTCAACATAATTAAATATAAGTAAAACGGAAGTCATAAACCAAGAGACAGGAAGTAACCGGTCCGGTCACGAAAACAAGAAACACTTCCGGTTTTAAGGCTAACTAGGAATCATATCATTTGGGTGAAAAAATCTGGGAAATTACTAAGAGCAGGAAGTCTGTAAACCTTTTATGTAGTTATATAATCATTGAATATAAGAATGGGGCATTTAATATAAGATTCTTCTCAACAATGTGATTGCTTCGACCACTTGTAATGTTATTTAATCGATGATTTTTCTATTTTCCCCCGTTGTAATGCTTCCTCTGAGTTAGGGTTTTTCTTGTGTTGGCTCTTTTCAGCGGGAATATTTTGTTCTTTTTCTGTTTTGGGCTCTTATTTAAATCTAAGCTTTTCCTTGATCCGAAATAGCGATTTCAGTTTTAGGTGGGTTATATCAGTGCTTCTTGCAAGTCGATATGACTTACGATATGTAAATAGACGATAGAGACACTAGTTCACATTAACTGATGTTATAATCTATCAGTTATTATCCCTCACTAACCAGGTTTAGATCCAATATTCGAGCATAATCCAACACTCCCACACAATACCACCCAACTGACCAACACACACACACACACTTAACAATCGCTTGTAATAATGGTTTTATCTCATTGGTTTTCTATTGAATTTCTATCAAAGTTATGACCAACTGATGTATAACATGTGAGCCTCAAACGCCTACATATTATATCTTATCTAGTTCTGGGGATTATGGCGCGGTCTGACTTCAATAATACTGATAAGTGTTTTTTTCTTGGATGTATTTATGAAGTCTGAGGCAGATTTAAGATTTTGAGTAGGTTATTAGGGGGTCACAAAATCAAAAAAATGCACCATCATTTGCTGTACTTACCAACACGATTTTAATTTTTTTATCTTATTTCTTTATTTATATTTCATAATAGCCTTGACCTGTTACCATGGTAACATCGAGTAAAGGGGGTCAAGTATATCTTTAGTATATCCACTCCAAGTCAGCTATTTCTAGACATGGAAGTACTGACAAAAACAGATAAGTTCCAGAGGAAGTTTATCAGAGATAACTGGAGTATTGGGTCCTGGTGCATGAACTGTTCCTGCTGTGCGGTGTTATTTTCCTTGAACCGTGAACAATTTTTAAACATAATATATACATACTATGTTTCGCGGCCAATTATAAATCAACTAAAGGAAAACTGAAATTTGGTTCAGTTATTAGTCACGTGACATGGTACTGTATATCTATATATATATACATAAGTACCTATACATATAACTTTCCTTGTTCGTCGACAGGAAGAAGAAAAACAATTGAGGCGATATAGCTGACCGACTTGTTTTGAAGGAGTCTATATTTAGCCCAACATATCAGTGTTAACATCAAGGACGTGGTATGTCCCCCGGGGGGGGGGGGGGGGGACTCCGGGGAAAAAGTATCGGGTATGCTCGTCGTATCTCTTAGGGGTAAAAATCAGCGATTTGGTATGGCTGCTTTACTTTATATCTGCTAACTATGAACTTCACTGAATTTTCAAGTATTCAAAATCCCTTGAGATAAAGATAAGTGAAACAGCCACCATCTTGGTTGATCTAACAAGATAATTTTAATGAGGAACTATATCCTTAGTATAGTCAACCAACATGGCGGCTAGCGACATAACATGCACCCCGGGCAAGAATACGTTGCAAATCCCTGTACGCCCTTCCCCCCACCCCCATACCTATCACACAAAGTAACTACTCTGCCGCCATCCTTTAACATTAAGTGACATTATTAGTGAGCTCACTAAGTACATCAGAGATCGACTACTTTAACTACATGATTAGCTAGGAAGATGTACTGATAGAAGATCCCTTTGACATCCGGCTCTATAGCAACTTCTAATTACTGTCAAATTCCAGCCCCTCATTAAACTTAAAATTATCCCACAGTATACTACAAAACTGCGTAAATATCATGAGATAAATCATGAAATATAATCATAAACTGATGAAATGAATGATCGATGTTATTGTACTGATATCGATGTTAATAATTTGAATGATATTAATAACGAAATTATAATTGACAATTGTGAGTAGTTTTGGATACACCTAATTGTAAGAATGCTGTCAAATGAAAATACTCAAATACTAAGCAGAATTTTATTATCTTGATATAAATAAAAATGAAAAAATCTTGTTGAAAATATTGATCTTGTACGTCCTTGTATTGCAGATTGCTTAAGGACGCTTTTGGACGAAGCTTTTATCTTACGGCTGAGTATGTCAGTTTTGTAAGCACATTTGAATTGCTTGGTGGCTTAAAAGAAAACTCATGGTTTTATCTTTGGTATGCCATCAACAAAATAGACATAAAATACTTGAGTTTATTGGTCCATGAACTTGAGTTCTTCTTGTTTGAAGAGGTTTTTTTCGTACATCGTGTTTGACTTCCGTTCACCACGTGTGATATTCACTCATCCATATACCCTATACACTATAAACAACTGACTGATTCTTCTAACTCGTTCCACCGGGCACTAGTCCTAGGATCCCTATTATTTATCGAATCTTAACTGTGCTCAACGCCGCTGTCTTTACATCTTTTGCATAAAAAGGTAGTACGTTTATTCAATGGGGAAGCACACGATTTAAAGCTAATTAAAAACCTGTAAAATTCTATCGAGGGTCAAACCTTTAAGAGGGCGATCCCCCTTGCAGTATGTAGGGAGAGGATCCCTGCCGCGGGAAATCAACAGTTTCGAGAAGAACTTTCTAAACATGTTTTCGTTCTCTCAGCAGCACAGGTATTTTCCCCACAGGAAAATGAAGATCAAGATATATAATGATCCCGCGGAAAAGAATTACACATTTTCAACCGTTTTCATTCAATTCCTCTAAGCTATTTGATTTCAAAAGTCAATATTTTGCACATTCTTTTAATCGTACACAGTTTTTTTTTCTTATTTGATCGATTTAATTAATTTTCGCTTTTCAACATGAACACATCATTATAAATAACAAAAGCATGACAGTAATTATCTAACGCATGTTAAAAAAAAAGAAACAAACATATACCCGCCATACGTATAAGGATGCAACTTTCTGGGTGAGGTCACTGATACATTTCCCCTGGGGAGTTCTTCCACGCAAAAAGCTCGAAAGGATTAACAGGGTTAGTTAGTATTATGATTTTCTTGATCAATCCGCCCTCTATAAATTGATATGCCGGGTGATAAGGATAAGGATCGATTTGGACCCAAAAATCCTAGAATTGGTATATGAAGAAATCAAACTGAATTAACACGATATGATGAAGTGATTTTTCGAAATGAGGTGTAAACACTATTACAATTGTATGCGTTTTCGTACCCTGCGAGCTAGGAGAGGGGTAGCGTTTTCGGGAAATGTTCCGCTTTAAAAAGTGCGCGCGAATCGGTACGTGAAAACAAGACAGCGTCGATCCCTTTACAATAACGCAAAGAATAGAAACAGGTACATACATGACCACAAGTTGTACGGTCTGTGCTGTATTTCGTGAACTACAAGTAGTGTATAACTATGGCCAAAAAAACCTATCTTGCTCGATGTATAGCTATTCTACCACTCAATAAGCTAGTTAGCAAGCCAAAGTGAGACGCTCCCAGTTATCACGTGATTGCATGTTTTAGTTTAGATTCAAGTTGGAAGTGATGGGAGTTGGATGGGAGAAATGTTAACGCCCACGTGGCAGACAAGATTGGTTGGATATCAACTGGTTGAATCACTGTTATCAATAGGATTTTTATAATTTAGTATCATGCAGGTTCAGAAGTTAAGGAATTCATGGTTTGAATCCTGTAAGCTTTTACAAGTGAGCATACAGCTAGCGATATGGTTTTTATATGTTGATTTTGACTTTTTTTATTGTATACTTATACTTTCCGTTCAGTAATACTGAAGTATGAGATTCATTTTATTCAAGGTTTGCGACCCTCAGCTTCTACGGCATATTAGCGGAAAGGAACAACCTTATTTATCAGTTATTATTTCCTGGTTTGTGCGGTAGTTAATGTCATATCAATGCTGCATAATAATCAACCAATACCACGTTTACTCATTAACAAACTGAAAAAGGAAGTTTGATACAGGAAGGGAGGCTTTAATGAGACAGGTTCGGCATGGGAACGGTTTGCTGATGTCTCTTCTCTTAATACCTAAAAGCTTAAATGTAATTTTGGAATATGAATAAAGAGAAGCAGTTTCGAAAGGTTATGATCACAATTATTGATAAAGATCAGGGGAGAATTACTAGTTCGTATTTCCCCCTGTAAAACCGCGATACTAGTTTTTATATTAGACCTTAGAACCTTTGCTTTCTTTAATTTGTTTCTGTATACTATATAGTTTTGTCCATGGTGTGGGATGGTCTTAATTGTTCCGATCGGCGACGGCCCGAAAGAAAATCAGTTATTCAACAGCAAATAGCTGAGTACTATATCAAGAATTAACCCACACATATACCTAAGGCAGGTTGAAATTATCATTAGGTAATAAGTTAGCCCGCGTTTATAACAAGATTACCAGCGAGCACTTAATAGTACTACTCCTACTCTGATTGCTCGAAAATAAAGCTTCGTCAGTGTTCAAGGTGGCTGCTTTGCCTTCGCTTTGAGATTAATGCGAGGTACAGTCGTCATCTTAAAATGACAACAGGAAAATCTAAAGTGCCGCAAATTAAAACAAAATTGTCAGCGAAAAGATTGCGGAGGTTTACTTGCGGTTAGCTGTTATATCATGTCTTCACTGCGGTGTAGGATCTGGTAGGAGGCATATTTTACGTAAGATGAATTCTTCTCTTCCGCCGGTGAAATTATTATTCGAGTGGGAGCAGAAAGATATAAAGCGCGGCGGAATTTGGTGAAATTTAAAAAATTTTCTTCCCGGCATTAAAAAGGAAAGGAAAGGGAATCAGCTACGTCCTGTGTCCTCGTAGTGTAGTAGCACACTCAAGAAGTTCTTCGGTACTCGTATTTATAATTTTGCACACTCTCGCATATTTCAAAACCAAAAAGAAATTTTGTAAATGAAAATGAAACGACCGCTTATGTGTGGACATTGTGTGCTTTAAATGGAAACGCACTCGAGAAGTCATAAAATACATTACTCACGGCCAATCTATATTCTTACTAGTGGAGTATGATGCGCAAACATTTGTGCGGTAATTATACCCTGCTACCAACCAGATCATAACACGATATATTTTTGACTTCTGTTAACAGTCGCGAGCATAACAGAGTAGTAGTAATATAATACTAGTCCAGCTTAAAAGTTAACAAATATTTCTGAGATGACATTAAATAGTTGAGATTAAACACAGAACCGTAAAAATTGAAATTGAATGCCAATCTTCAGACCTAAAATGGTCTTTGAAATATTTTTTTTGAACAAGATGGATGAAGGGAGGGAGGGAAGGAGGGGGGAGGGAAGGAGGGGGGGGGAGGGAGGTTAATTTTTTGTAATTACTTAATATTTAATATTCAGTGTTTCTTTAGTATGTATGTTTGTGTGTGTGTTGCATTTCCTTTTGTTGTTGTTGTTGTTGTTGTTGTTGTTGTTGTTGTTGTTGTTGTTGTTGTTGTTGTTGTTGTTGTTGTTGTTGTTGTTGTTGTTGTTGTTGTTGTTGAGGGAGGGACTGATAAATGGAAGGATAGATGAATCCACGGACGGATGATAATAATAGACGGATGGAAGGATGGATGGATGGAACATGGATAGTTGGAGGGAAGGATGGAGAGATGGATGAGGTACGGATGGATGGTCTGAATGGATAGATGGATAGATGGATAGATGGATGAAAGAATATCGTAATCCGTTCCAGTCTCCCTCGGTATGGACCACTACCCATCAGGTCGAGAGAGCCTGGTTCTAGCCACATCAGCTATCCAAGATGGCGGCTAGACGTGTTTATAAGAACACGTAAAGAACACAAAAAATACTTCTGTACTGTCATCCACTGAACCGGCAGAGATCATTACAAAACTATGATATACTATTATCAACATTCTATCAAACATTGAGTGATAACATTGGAAAAATGTCCAGGCGGACAGATGATAAGGCAAAGAAGTTCGTAGACTTAGTGTTCTCTGATCTACGGGCTTTGTCTAATGAAACCAAAAGAAAATTCCACCCAGTCAAGGAGGTAAATTATTGGATACTGCATGATGTATCTGTATATTCAAATATTAATATAGAAGGCTGGGGAATACGTTATCACTGCGGGAAACGTCTTGATCTCAAGGTGTATGTAGTGACAAGATCTGGATCTCTCTCGCGGACTAAGTTATTTTGTAGATGTGTAGTACTTGATGGCCTGATTTTATTGCCTGTTTGTGTGTATTTCAGGCAGCTGAGGCTGGTATACAACGATTGAAGACGATCTCAGCCAGAAATCAAAAGATCACCACTGGTACTTATATTTGATAGGATATAATTTGTAAACAAGAATTATAATGAATAACACATTATGAGATCTTATACTGCTTATCTTATCCGCTTCTATCTCTTCTCGTTTCCTTCTTATTTCCCCGTTTAAGGGATATCCATAGGTTATATTTTATTCACCATACTAGTTCCTAACTGGAGTTTCAACAATAACTAAAATTTAAACTTCTTATAAGGATTAATAAAGCAGTGGAAAAATTCAACATTGTTGCTTTCAAACGATTTTAGTTTTGATCCAATCAAAACATGAAAAAATGTACATTAACTTGATATGCATATTATGTATTTATATACATACATGTACGATTATATGAGATGAAGATGTTCACGTATAAGCAACAGATATACTCACAACCATTATTTGTAACAACAGGTGGCATATGATTGTATTTTAACACAATAATATCAAACCATTTCATTATTGTTATTATAAAACTCATGAATAATTAATGAGGAAAACAAAATAGAAATCATTGTCTGTGGAGGAGGTTGTATATCTCATACAAAATCGTCCTGATTTGCATAAACTTTAACTCCAATTTTCTCAGCCAAATTCAATTTTATCTTTAAAATTTTAGTAGAACATGATTGTATACACCTTTCATAAGTAGACGTTTCATAAGTAATATACAATATTTGTGTCCGTGTTGTATCAGATATACAATCACCCGCCTTCGGCTCATGGTTGTATATCTGATACAACACGGCCACTCATATTGTATATATTACTAACATACCATGTACGATATAATACTGCTACAGGCTAGGTTAAGATTCCACATAGTTTGAAGATACTTACTGAATTCCCAATCCATCTGTCAATTAAATTGTTATTACAGTGCCTGCTGAGGTAAAATGATATATAATAATAATTAAGACTTTATTTAATTAGGGTAGCACGCAATAGCACATAAACAGCTAAGAAACCTGTGGCCCTCAAAAGAAATATTATGCTCATTTTTGTTTGGTTATATGAACAAAAGTGGGAATACGAATATCAAATGTGTGGTCCCAAAAAATATCCATACCCCACCATGGAGGAAGTTTGAAAATGGATCCCCCACCCCTCTGGAATTTCCAATTTTCTTCAATACAAACCTTGTAATTTTGTTTTTCCTCTGACCCCCAACCCCCTGAGAATTTCTGATTTCCTTCATGGTAGTTATTGGTATTTTTTTGGAACCACACAGTATCCTAAAAATTATATGCAGTTGTTGAACAAGGCATGCAAAAACAGTTGAGTTATTGTTATCTAATAGAAAGTGGGGTGTCTGTTACGATATATATATATATGTGTAGCTACTACCCCTCCCTCCTCACACACACACACATGCATTCAAATCCATGTACTTTATCTTACCATATTGCTTGCTATCTTGTAATCACCTTTGATTTTGTTGTTGTAGCTCTTGCAGAAGAGAATGAAATCCTGCTGCCATTCCTGCTTGGTTGTGACACAAAGTCACTTAGAGTCATACAGATCTCATTTACAGGATTACAAAGATTGATAATAAATGAAGCTCTGTCTGAGGTGAGATGATCACTTGTGTATCATAATCTGAGGAGAGTATATATACATTCTAGTCACTTCCTGGGGTTATAAGAAGGGGTAGAGTGTCATTCCCCTTCATGGAGTAGGCACATATATATTTTTTGTTAAACCACATTCAAGGACCCTGCCACACCTTCTAAAGTTGAGGAAGGCTTTGATTATTTGAAAATATATAACTAACTACATAAATAACTAGATGTGAAATTACAACAAATCAGATGCCATCAAACTGTCGTTACATACTGTCAAAGCATAGTGTGCACAGTTTGTACTAATAAACGTTTTTGATGGTCACCTTATCAGGCTTCAGCCAATAACATAGTTAGCACACTATGGAATCTGATGGAGAGTGGTTTAGAGGAACTAAGGATTCTACAGACTGTTATACTGTTGATAACTACTTCAAACATTGTACATGGAGAACATCTGGGGAAGGTAATCAAGAATGTAATGCATTGTTAAGAAATGTGCTAAGTTGCTTTATTTATTACAGTCCTTTTCATTTTTTTGTGATCTAACTGACTCCAGACATCTAATGTGTTGGCTTCTGTCAATCAAATTATGACAGGCTGAGTTCATTCTGACCAGGCGATAAGGAAATTCCAATGTGAACATAGCTGTCTAGTCAATTGAATTTCCTTATAGCTTGATTAGAATAAACTCTACCCCTCGTAGTTTGATTGACAGAAGTCAAAATGCCAGACGTCTGGAATCAGTAAGGTCGCAGATTTATAAAAAGGGCTGTAATAATCATGCAGAAAATGATGAAGGCATAAAACGAGATGTGTAATGAGTGCTTTCCTGAAAGAGGAATTTAAATTCATTGGAGTACTTTAAGAACCAATAAGCATGAATACTATTCAGACATACAATGAAAATCAATAGAGATAATTAACCTTTTACACTATGTTGTGTAAAGGGTTAATTATACTTTAGGGCCATAGATAGCGTAGTATTATCATACTTTGATTCAATATATGATTCAATCACTGCTTTCCACTGTTTTGTTTGCAGGCTATGGCACTATGTTTCAGGCTTTATTTTGTTAAAGATTCAACAGTCAGTGGAACTGCAGCTGCCACTGTTCGTCAGATGGTGTCTGTTGTGTTTGACAGAGTTGTTACAGAGGACAGCAATCCTAAAGGTCTGTTGTCAACCAGCAATCAATCAATTAAATTTACAAAACAACTGCATATTAATAGTGTTCTGATCATTGTTTGAATGTGTGTTTGCCTTTGATCAATGTGAGTCCTATGGGTGGGGTTTTTGGTTTGATTTCTGGAGACGTCACATAAATAAGTGTGGTTCTCTCCCTTACCACAAGGGTCATGCCATAGAATATTAGATGTAGTAGTAGGGAGTGTGGAGCATATCATATAGATGTATATAAGCCTCTGGCTAAGGATCAGCGGTGGATCCAGAGGGGTGCATGGGGTGCACACACCCCAGATCGACTTTGTGCCCCTATTTTAAAGCCCAGGGCCGACTTTGTGCCCCTACTTTTAAGTACAACTTGCAAGATATCCAACACAAGGTTTGATCTTTTATTTTGTTTGGCATTTTTTGCGGGCAGGTGCTGTTCACCTCCCTGAACAAATTCATGGATCCACTCCTGGGGAGACTTGGCAATGACTCCCCATATCAGACCACAAAATAGAGATTTATTTTATCCTTTATTCAATGACTCTAGATGATGAAAAACCTGAGGATGTTCCTAACACAAGACACAAAAACTGTCCTGTGAGTCTGCGGCCCTGTGCAAGAGATGCTTATCTATTATTCCAGGTAAGACGATATGACGATCAAACACTTGTAAGTTACTACAATACACATTGATTAATATGATGGTATATGAACAGGATTTGTGTCAATTGACAAGTGGAGAACAGCCATATTGGCTTCATGGCGTAGTAGAGATGACAAGAACCTTTGGTTTAGAACTCCTGGAGTCTGTTCTCAGAGGATATCCTCACATCTTTCTCAACGTAAGTTTCAAAGACTAGAATTATTGGTATGACAAAGAATCTCAATATTCCGAGAACTCAGTAGTTGCGAGTTTCCCATTGGAATTTTGTCTACACTGCCGCCAGTCAAAAATATAAAAGGTACCGACTGATTAGTTCTAATTGATGGCAGCAAAAACAATTTCACAACAAGCCGTTATAATGTTTGAGTTTTCGCAGAATATTGGGAATCACATTAATTAACATAGAGGAGATTTTTATGTATGATTTTCTATCAAATAACCTGTGATATCCTCACACCTTTCTGAAGATAAAAAGGAAGAGTACTGGTAAAATTGGTTTGAAAAACAAATGTGGTAGTTATATTAAGCATGAATTTCTAGCAAATACCATGTCAAATTCCACATTGCACTTTTAATGTTTTAACTATCTCTACAACTTACCAACTCAGTCCAAACTAGTTTTTATACTTTCATTGACAAACATGTTCAATATATATAAATGGTTTCTTTTTTCTCATTTTTCCCCAGCACCCTGAATTCAGTTTTCTCCTAAAAGAGAGAGTATGTCCCCTGATAATCAAGTTGTTTTCCCCGAGTATCAAGTATCGACAAGGGCAGTCATCACCAGGGTCTATAGAGAGACCAGTGTATCCTGTAGCTGTCAGGCTGCTGAGGATCGTATCTGTTCTTATTGAACAGTTTTATACACTACTGGTAATTATTTAACAACTATTTACCTCAGGTTAAGTGAATATTGGTGAATTTACCAAGACATATTCATGGTCAATATTCACCATATCCACTAATTTTAACTAATTTTAATCCTGAATTTCAAAGATGTTTAGTGTTACTTCCACTCTTCCAAACTTTGGCAAACCTCATGGTCACAGTTAAAGCAGTGAATATCGTCTCATAATCACTGGTCGCTCAACCAATCACAGCGCGCAAAACTCTATATTCAAGTCTACAATTATACTAATAATAATTATTCAAAAAATATTATGAGAACCATTCTATACATTATCAAGGATCAAATCTTGACAAAATATACTTCATTTAGGTGACAGAATGTGAAATTTTCCTTTCGCTACTAGTCAAGTTTCTTGACTCTGGTAAACCTTTGTGGCAACGAGCATTAGCACTGGAAGTCCTTCATACATTAACAATCCAACCTGCACTTCTCAGGTAAGCAGTGGTGACAACATGCATTCCTTGCACTACTACAACGCTGTTCTACAGCGATTCTTGGTCAAGCTGCATGTTATATGTGAATTGATTTTATTTCATGTGTTGTTCTCTCCCTTCCCATAAGGGTTTTTCTCTTGGTACTCTAGCTTTTTCCATCCACAAAAATCACCATGTAAGTTGTGTGTCAGTGTAGAGTGTAACAAAGTTGTATAATAGACCTTTCCCAAATTCATTTGTTTGTTCACAGAACAATAGATTCAAGGCGAGGCTGAAGTAGACAAATGCAGTAAATGTATGGATTTGAAAACTCCAGTCTGGACTTGAATATTTTGTTCTGAGGTCTGAGTAAAGTGAATTTGGGAAAGGTCTATGAGTGACTAACAGTCAAAGTAAAACAAAAGATGTATTTACTTTGCTTGTATGAAATTGTAAACTTGTAAAATTTTGCAATAAAAAATGTAAAAAAAATTTTTTTTTAAATTAAAAATTAAAACAAAAGAGAAGCATGGAATTTAGTGTTTAGTGTATATTATACTTTTATTATTTTTCACAGGACAAGTCAAATCACTCTATTATTATTTATTTAAGCGAACCATTAATTGATGTATAGTTTAGTATTCTAGATTGAAAACTGAGTGTAATTTATTATTTCAATTTGTACTATAATTTGACGTATGGCAAAATAAACATGTAGAAATTAATTGAATTTACTCTTCTTCTTTTTCATGATTGTAGGTCATTTTGTCAGTTTTATGACATGCAAGAACATTCCACCAAGATATTCCACAACATCGTCAATGCATTATCAAGTTTCATCCAGTCTCTATTCACTAACCAGTTATCCCACGGCACAGGCCCAAGCTCTAGTTCTACTCCTAGTGGTAATACAATACAAACATCCTCCAGTGCCCCACCCCCCTCAGTCATGGCATTAAGTACCATGGGAGGGGTGACTCCACAGCCAGGGTTTCTGTATCGAGGTGCTTGGGTACCTCTGGCAGTCATGCCTGTTTCTGGTCAAGCTAAACCAGTCTAGTAAGAACAACTTCCTTGTATTTAAAAATGTTAGAATGCCTAAAAGAATACCTTAAGGACAACATAATAGCTTTCCTCCATTCTGCACTAGTATATTTTATTTTGAATAAAAAATAATGGCTTCATATTACATGAAGCTACTTTGAAGGTATTCCAGGTCAAAGGTAGCAACTATTGCTTGGCTTATTTAGTGTTTGACTGACCAGGGATTGAACCAATGACCTCAGGGCTCGAAATAGAAAACAATTATAGCCGGCCAGTCCAGTAAATTTTGCCTGCCTTTTTATTATTTTATTTCCGATTTGGCAGTTCACCGTTATTTTTGCCTGCCAAACCTTAAGTTTTGCCTGGATTTTGGCCATTGGCAGGCCGCTATTTCGAGCCCTGGACCTCAGCACGGCAGACCACTTATGAAGTGCCGCAGATACTAGTTCATTTCACAGAACATATAATTTAATGTCCTTTTGTTGTTTTACAGTCTTGATCATCTAGAGAAACAAGAAACGCCATCTATCCCTGATGGCTACACATTATCCATCGCCTTCGCCTGTATTCTGGAGATCGTCAAGGGACTTAATACACTAGTTATACAAACATCACCAGAGAGCTCACCTGTACAAGGCTGGATTGAACCTGATGTAAAAGATGTAAAGGACAGTGATACTGGTGTAGGTACTGTCAGTATTAATGCTATGGATCAAGGTGAGTTAAGGGGTAAAAGTAAAGAATATGAACCCAAAATCAGTGTTGGTAGATTGTTGGACAACAGTACACCGTTAACCTACCCATACCCTACCGACGACCTGTTGTTATCAGCTACTGATATCTGCCTGAAAACCACTCACAACCTACTGTCACTATTACTGAGTTAGGGTTTGAGCTCACAAGTTTGCTATCGTAGTTTATGACTCAGTTGGGCTTTCTTGAGTGGATGACATAGACAGAAATACAGTCAGGCTAAAAGAAAGTAATGAAAAACAACAGATACACATGCAGAGATCTCTAGAGAGACAAATAAAAGGGAGCACAGGTGGTATAGCAGTTTGACCACTTGCCTCTCACCAATGCGACCCGGTTTCGAGTCCTGCTGGGCTCGTTGTTGTAAGTGAGTAGAGATTAGAAATAGAACCAGGAAGATTTAGATAAGTAGGGAGAATAGGGAGCCAAGCACCAACCTGATGGCCCTTCAAGCTAATAAGATGGTGTAAAACTAACAGGACTGTTGTGCTGTTTCAGGTGCAAGTGGTAATGAATTGGGAAAAGAAATGGTCAATGCTTCTTGGTGTGGTGTTTTAGCATCTCTGTCAATCCTTCTTGAATCAAGGTAAACTCCCTAAACCTCTTGCTTGTTTTCTGTTTCATGCCATGTGTCGTCCCTTTGAGTCATTCCCTTGAGCATTATTTCTTTGATTACCAGTAACAGGGACCGAGGAGCACAGTTTTGAGTGAGGGGGCTAATCTGGGAGGGTCCAGAGGAATGCCCTCACCCCCCTGAAATTTTGGAAATTGAGGCTCTTGGATTTCCAGTGCCTCAGTTTCCAGGGCAATTGCAACATATTTATTGCATTAAAGTCATGTCAAAGCTTTAGGCAACTCAGAACAGAAATCATTTTTGGCTAAAAACATGGGTGGCTAAGCTCCACCACCTCTGCGTTGCCTGTAGTATGCTTCCTCTTCACAATATCTACTGACCAGCATTATTCATTATTTTCTTTCAGTAATGATGAGACTGGAACAGAAGCTATTCTTAAAGCCTTTCAGATGTTTTCTAATGTTTGTGGGGTATTAAACTTGAATACCCCGCGTGATGCATTTATAACATCGCTGTGCAAAGCTGCGCTTCCTCCACATTACACACTTACTATAGTCAACCCACACTCTGGTAAGGCTCAAGTGTCTTACATCAAGAACCCTTCATCCAGTCACGGTATGGGGTCTGATACACAAGGTGGTGGAAGTGGAGAGCACACTGTCTTGTCAAGAACAATGTCCTTCCCTGGAGGGGGAGGGTCAGGAGCTGTTCTTACTGGGACCTCCCTGGGTGGATCTCATGGCCCGGTATCGGTAAGTATATCAAAGTATTGCATTTTGGGACATAGTAGAGACAAAATTATACCTTAAAATTTTTTGTTTTGTTTTGTTTTAGTTAACAGCTAAGAATGTGCAGTGTATGCGAGCACTACTCAGCCTTGCACACTGTCATGGTAGTATCTTGGGTACTGCCTGGCACATGGTCCTCATAACATTACAGGTAATTATAACAGCTAAGAATGTGCAGTGTAAGCGAGCCCCACTCAGCCTTACACAGTGTCTGGCACACATTACAGATACATGTATTGTTTTATGATAATGTACAAAGATATAGATATGGAGTACAAGATGTACGACGTTTCTGATGCCAGCTCGTTGATAAACACTGTCTTTTTTCAGCACTTAACCTGGATACTAGGCTTAAAACCCTCAACAGGCGGAACCTTGAAAGCCATGCCTACTACAGAAGCACCCAACTTGGTAAATTGAACCTTTTTCTCTCTTAAGGCATGAGGAATTGAGTATTTTGACATAAGATATTTACTTATCATCGGTATTTTGTATTTGTAGGTAATAAGTCAAAGTATGATGTCAGAGTTACCTGTTCTCGCTGCTATTCTGTCAAGACTCTTTGAAACATCACAGTACGTAATAAAGCGACAATAATCAATACTCACACATGTGCAAAACCCTTCTTGACCGTGAGGTACTAGTACCGAGATACCACACAAAAGCGAGGTTTTCGGACCAGAAAAAATGCTCTTTTTCACAAATGCTAAACGAGTAGAGAGAAGCTAGGCAGCATGCAGTGTAACTCGCCTTAAAGCCGTAGCCAGGATGGAAGATAAAGGTCTCCCCGATTAGTAGGGCACTTGTGCCCAGCTATAAGTTTTGAGACACTAATAAAGTTATTGTTATTGCGTGAGGAAAAGGAGTGATTTTCTTTCATTCTCATTTTTTGTTTTCTTTCGTTAATTTGTTACATTTTTGTTCATGTTAGGCATCTTCTAGGGGTGCATGTTACGTCACTAGCCGCCATGTTGGTTGACGATAACAAGGCATTCTTCATTAGCTTCTCTTGTTAGATCAACCAAGATGGCGGCTGTTTCATTGTTATTTATTTATATTCTTAAGGAATTTTGAGTCATGTCGTTGCACCCCCAGAATTCAGTATTACCATACAGTATTTCATTAGTGATGTTTGTATCTTGTTTCCCAGATACCTTGATGACGTAGCGTTACATCACTTGGTCGATGCCTTGTGTCAGCTGTCGTCCACGTCAATGGAACAATCACAATCTAACAAGGTAATAACCATTTACCCAGAAAAACCGGAAATTCTGGTTGGAAAACGAATGGTATGTGTCATTCCGATCGGAAAGTTCCGGAAAACTCGATCCACTTTTCCCGCTCTTTTCGGTTCTTCCGGTAGACGCGTGTACCATTTGTCGAAAGTTTGTCTGATTAGAATCGAGATTAGAAAATCGCTTACCATTCCAACCAGATGGATTGGTTTATAATGGTTAACACCCCATAGATCCAGTCAATACTCCTCTCTCATTTCTTATTTCAGTTCTGACTAGTGAATCTAATGCCTTTGTGTTTACAGGAACCGTCATTGTTTGCTGTTGCTAAGTTACTAGAGACAGGACTAAACAACCTTCATCGAGCTCGAGTACTGTGGAAACCGCTCACTGCGCATTTATTGGAGGTAAGCAGTTTCTGTCCTGATTGGCTGGCCAGGACTTACTGGACACCTTTTGATGACCAGTGTGTTTAACGCCGATATAAATAAAGTATTCTCATTATTATGATATTATTATATTATTTATCTCTTTATTGATTAATCCATTTCAGGTCTGTCAGCACACTCATGCCAAGATGAGGGAATGGGGAGCAGAAGCTGTGACATCATTAGTCCGTTCAGCTCTGACGTTTGACCATAAGCCACCACTGAATGAAAATATTGTGAGTAATGAATGGAAATGAGTAGGAGATAAAAGGCCTGTTCTGAGTTCGATAAGCAAAACGCATTGTGGTCTAGCTTGGGTACAAACAACACCATATAAGGCATGATGAACAAAAGATGTTTGTACCCAAGCTAGACCACAATGCATCATGTTCGCTATCTCAGAAAAGGTCTATGAAGGAGGTGATGATGGTAGGGATGATGATGATGGTGGTGGTGGTGGTGATGATGAGACTTAATGACTTTCATTTTGATTACAATCAAGTCAACGCGTCCACACTAAAATCTGTGTTTCATTTATGTTGACATTCTAGAGTTTACAAGCGATGTTGCTGTCTCCGTTACAAGAAATGTCCACTATATCCTACTCTGACATACGATACAAACAGCTTGAGTGTGTCTTACAGGTAAACATCGTCTGGGTCATCCTGCTTCTCCTCTCTTTGCTACAATTTTCCATACTCATAATATATTTCAGCGGCACCTCTCAAAACTTTACAGCAATAACGATACGCTTTCATGTGCCAACCAGAGATGGATTGGCTGGTAAAACAGGACAACTTGTGAAGAGCTTTTGTGAAAATGGTTGCATATTAACATCACAATGCTATTGTTAGTAAACATGTAGTATCACTATGCCTTTTTCTTGCTTTTCAAATTTTAGATTCTGCATTCTACTGGTCAAAATCTTGGTCATGGATGGCCGTGTGTTCTTGGTGTGATAGGAGCTGCAACCAATCAACAGGGGTAAGGATACACAATACACTCAACCGAGGCTAAGAGGCAATGGTAAAAAGTTTTCCAGTTTGTAACTGACTATCTCGATTTGAAGATTTGTGTGTTTGAAACTACAAAAATGAAATTCTAATGAACTGTTATAGTGTCCAAGCCGAAGTTAGTAAATAATTTCTCAACCGAAAATTAAAGAAAGTTTCAAAGTTTTTAACCAAAGACTGTGCTTGTTTGTTTTTCAGGGAAGGTCTGATTCGCGTTGCATTCCAGAGTCTTCAGTTAGTAGTCACTGACTTCCTACCCTTGATGCCTTGCGCGTGCCTTAAGGTTGTCATTGATGTTGGCGGGAAGTTTGGTTTGCAGCCGCTTGAACTGAATATCAGCTTGACAGCCATTGGATTACTGGTAAGATACGATACATTGTATACAGCTTTTTTGATGAAGGTTGAAGGGGCGAATGGCGATCGGTAATTGGCGATTGCATGACCGAAAGAAACTATGGGACAATAAGAATGTCTTCATATTCATTCCTAAACAATGCCTGCGCCATTCTCAGTATTCTCGATTCCCCTTATTTCTTATTTCTTATTTCTTCTTGATACCCGTGACCACTTCCAGGCATAATCTTTTACGTAGTTCCTTTTGTTGACCTAATTAACACCATTATCACTTGCGACCCCCAAAGGAGTTAAAATATTGAAATAAAAAAAAGACGTCGAAGAGGATTCTTGTATGATCTGAACACGACACTGTTTTTTTATTTTTTTTTAGTGGAACATCACAGATTTCTTATCTCAAAACCGTGCTAAAATACGTGAAGGACTCAGCGCTTCTGATTCATCTGGTTTTGAAGGTCTAAAGTACGATCGTCCCGTCCCTCCAAGTGACCGGTTATGGATGTGTCTGTACTCCAAGCTTGGTGAGCTCTGTGTTGATCCAAGACCAGCTGTAAGGAAGAGTGCAGGACAGACGTTATTCTCTACTATCAGTGTACATGGCTCGTTGTTAGATAATGTTACATGGTATACAGTACTATGGCAGGTAATATACGATACTCTTAAGGGGAGGGGTGGGGGACAGACGTTATTCTCTACTATCAGTGTACATGGCTCGTTGTTAGATAATGTTACATGGTATACAGTACTATGGCAGGTAATATACGATACTCTTAAGGGGAGGGGTGGAGGACAGACGTTATTCTCTACTATCAGTGTACATGGCTCGTTGTTAGATAATGTTACATGGTATACAGTACTATGGCAGGTAATATACGATACTCTTAAGGGGAGGGGGTGGGGGACAGACAAAATGATGATGACAGTGATTATGATGATGATGATGTTGACGACGGTTATAATGATGATGTTATGATGGCAACCATCATGATGATGGTGATGATGATGATGATGTTATGCCGTTGGCAGCTGATGATGGTGGCGGTGGTGATGATAGTGATTGTGACTACTTATCTAATCCTCAGCATGAGTTATATAGTGATATTGTCATGATGGCAACTATGATGATGATGGTAGTGATGGTGATGATGGTACCTACTTTTCCTTCTAGTAGTGCATCTAATCCCCAGCATGTGTTGTATAGTGATTTTGTCATGATGGCAACTATGATGATGATGGTGGTGATGATGATAATCTCCAGCATGAGTTATATAGTGATATTTTTCTAATAATTATCTCTAGGTGTTATTTCCACTGCTTGATCAAGTCAAGCGCATGTCCACCACAGCAGCAACCGTCCCACCACCAAGTGACGTCAATCAAGCCAAGAACAAAATACTCATCCATCACTCACGCGACACGGCCGAGAAACAATGGGCAGAGACACGTGTTCTGACATTGAATGGTGTGGCTAGAGTATTCAACACTAGGCGCCAGACTCTCGCTGCCCTGGATGAATTCCCACGGGCCTGGGCACTACTCTTGGAATTTGTCGAATCAGCAGCTCTAAGTAAATCATCTGAAGTAGCGCTCGCAGCGTTGAAGAGTTTCCAGGAAATGGTCCATGATTCCAACGAGAATAGTGAAGGCGAGAAAGAAGAGGAAGATATCAATATGCTGCTTGACCCTGCACGAGCTGCAAAAATGAGAGCCAAGATGAAAGTTAAACCAAAGTTTTACGAAGAAGTTGAAGATCTAAACTTGTGGATTAATGGCTGGAAAGTTTGGTGTGATATTGGAACGTCGAGTTTGTCGCCTTCATCATTCAACCAAACTCGAGTAGATGCTGAGGGGAAAACAGTGACCACCAAAGTCTACCCAGCTCAGCAATACATCACCGCCCTAGTGCAAATCTTCCCGAATCTCTTTCGACGGATCTACAATAGGTTTGGTTTAGCAGATTTGCAGAAGCTTTCCAAGATATTACAAGCTGGTATCACGATTCCTGTATCTGCAGACCAATCTCCTTTCCTTGTGCCGTCGTTTCAGGACACTATTTTAACACCGTTACAACACTCCATCATCGATGTAGTGGATATATTACGAGAACCTCTGCCTCACACCAAGGGTTCTGTGCTAGACATATCAAGCCAGCCTATGTATCCTACTCTATTTGAACTGTTAGTATTTTTTGTAGACTGTGCTTGTAATCCTCCTAAAGTTGACAATGTAGGATCCTTCAGTAAGAAGAAAGAATGGGTGATTCTTCAATTGACGCCATTTTCTGAGAAATGCTTAGAAATGACAGTGGAGATGTATGGAACCAGTGTCAACAAGAATGCTGTTATCGAACAAAAGGTCCTAGAGAAAATCATCAAGGTAAAGAAACTTAGTAACTTATAAAAGCCTTTTCGGAATTTTTATTTTCGACAATTTTTTTTCCCCATTTCATACAATACAATAACTTTATTTACGGAGGGATACATAATAACCATTTACAGTTTTCTAACTTACGGCCCTCAAGCCATTTTCTTGAGTATTATTTCTTTTTTTACCAATAATTAAGGTTTCACTAGTTTAAACATCGAATCTTAAATGTATTCTTCGTTTGCACGTGACGTTATAGCCGCCATGTTGGATGACTTTAACAAAAGACTTTTCAATGAATTCTTTTGTTCTATCATCCAACATGGCAGCCCTGGTTTTTTTATTATATTCTCTTGGGAATGATTGCAAACCATCAGTTTTTGGGTTTCAATCAGCTGATAAAAGCATTTCATTATCAGGTCCAAATGGTGGTCAAACACTGACCACCACGTGCTGTCAGCCAGGAAGAATGCTATTGAAAACTCGTGATTCAGCTGATCAGTTAACTCACGAAATATTTATTTGAATGACTTTTGTTCCCAGGCACTCCGCACACCTATGGGTCTAAAGTATGACTGCCCATCACAAACCACGTGGAAACTCGCAGTCAGTTCTCTTCTTACTGTTTTAAGAATTGGTCTCCCTGTGGCGCTAAATAATCCAGGTAACTCAACTCGATTCCTTCTTTCTACAAAATCAAGCAATTTGTCACGCAACATTAAAGCGTTGCAAGCTGCAGAGTGAATGTTGCTCGTATTACCACCTCACGCGCAACAAATTTTCATTATTGCAGAGATTAGAAAGCGCTACTACTTCTGCAACAAAGTCGCGCAACAAAATTCCGTTTCCACCTGAGGGAACTATTAACATTTTGTTCTGATTGTAGATTCATTTAGTACGATGTGGTATGAACTAGCATCCTGTCTCGAGGATTTCTTGTTCTCAGAGAAGTAAGTATTAATACTGAAGGACCCCTGTTCCATCACAGTACACTCGGCTTCTATTGCGCACTCTCCACGCCTCTGCGTCCCAGACAAATTCAGGCGCGCCATATTTTTTCTTGTTTTGGCTGCTGTCCAACAGATTTACGATCTTCTGAGTAAAACATTTTTTGCCTGACGGAAACTCAAATCCCTGTCATCTAAAAGGTGTGGAGAAACAGACACATTGAAAGCGCAACACCACTGGTCTTTGCCCAATCACACCGCCGTCAATCACAAGCACATATTTTACCACCTCGTGAGCTGCACTTTTTTTACTGGAATGTAATTGAAATGTTGGCGGGAAAGCACATCCGTGGCTCAACCTCAACGCATGCGCAGTCGTTTATATAAGAAACCCAGTTTTATTGCGATAAAATTCAGTGTCATGAACTGTTCACTAGTGTATTGTCCCTCGTTTGACTGGCGAGTCTTCTATTTTTCTATCATTCATTAGGACTCCACCCGACACCCAGTCGCTGGAGCAGCACCAAGAAGACGAAGAGCTTGATATTAAGGTACGTACAAAAATAGCTGTCAATCATGTTGAAGGACCGTTTAGACAGCTGAGTTGACCTTCAAAACAAACTCAAGGGCAACCAATCAGAATTGAGGATTCAACATTGTATTTTGATTAGCATTTTTTCCATGATTCTGACAAGAGAACCCATGAAACACGAGTTCTTCTGTAAATTGATAGTAAACGCTAGTCGAACTCATGGTGGAATTCTATCTCAATCGACAAGAGAAGTCTACACAATAATAAGTCCTTGCTCGGAAAATGCTAACCAAAAATAGTTGATCCATATTTTCTTTCGGGTAACGCGATCAACTGATCAGCTGGAGTGTAAAGGAGGACCCCTCCCCCCGTAAAATATAAACTTGAAATCTATTCGTTATTGCTTTTTCAGCTGCTACGAATGATTCGTGATGATATCTTACCACACTCGTCTACTCTTCCTAAAGACTTCATGGTTCGTGTGATGGCGCTTTTAAACCGTGGATCCATTCATTCGGCTACTGACTCTGCATTCAGCGGTAAGCAAGCCTCCTTCCATGTTGTACGTGAGAACACGCATGTAAAAAAGTTAATTTTAACGTCGAATGCAGGGAGTGATCGCTCAGTTTCCCGAACAAGAGGCTCATGTTTAAGCTTTTAACGCCAGATCAAATTTGAATTTAGAAGTAGAATTTTACGGAGGGAAGAACACCGGAGAACTCGGAAAACCCCCGAAGCTCAGGAGAGAACCAACAAACAACACTACTCACCTACGACACCGAATCGAACCCGGGTCGCATTGATGAGAGTCGGCGCTTTAACGGCGCACGTACACCAACCTTATGAATTCTTATAAATGGCTATAAATGAATAGGGATACAATTCAAACAAAGAACTTTATGATCAAGGAAATGACACGTGGTCCGAAATGACTGACAGGGTGTTGTCAACTTTTTCAGGCCAGTGGGTAAAAGCCGGGTAACGGGCATTTCGAGAGCGGTACCCGTATCTCATTTCACTTGTTTTTTTACCTATAGGTACTGATGCGAATAGCTTCCCTATCCGTGAAGAGTTTGCAAAGTCTTGTTTCGAGACGCTATTGCAGTTTTCGTTTGTGAATGATTCTCCTAAACAAGACGCAACAGGTATGACATAAGCACCCTTATTACTTTAGAACTTGTAATCAGTAATCATGGTTCAAGCGGGGAAAATATCTTACCATACATCGTAACACTGGTCAAACACAAAGCATTCAGTCGAGGCTGCAAGGTTCAAATTTGAATAATCCTTTGAAACTACCTTGCAGCCTCGCTTGAATGCTTTGTGTTTGACCAGTGAACTGATGTATTGAAAATGGCGAATAGATTGAGACAAGACTGAGTTGAAAAGTTTCTCTTTCATGCGCGTGATGTCTTCCTAGTCATATCATAGTAAAAAGGTGTGCATCATCCCAGAGATCTCACGGTAACACTCGTGGTTCGCGCGAACCTGCGATGTCGTGTTTGAGCATCCTGATTGGATGAATACTTAACCTCGCGTGCTGTGATTGGTTCATCGGATGTCAATTCCGTACCGTGACAGTCTATGAAATCTAACCCTATAATTTTAAACCGATTGGATGTGATGTACAAATCGTTGCAGTGCTTCCCAATCACACGCGCGAAATCGTACAATTTGCTGTCGCGACGAAGTTGGTTTTGGTGGACGTCAATCAGGCGTTTCCACAACATTCCACGTGGCACGTGCCTTGATAACTTTGTGTTTCCGACAATGCCATTGAAACACTTTGATTGACGTCCACCAAAACCTTTTAAAACGCTTTAACATGGACATTTATTTTCCAATTATCATTAATATATAACCTAATTCAAATTTTGTATTCTCTGTTATTCTTTAGATGGTAAAGTATCGGAGTTAGCACTCGATGCTATGTTAAGTCGATGTCAAGATGTTCTTGAAAAATACGTAGAAGACGAAAAATTGAGTGGAAAATGCCCTCTACCAAGGTAACTAATGTCTCTCTTAGCCGTTTCTCCTTTCTCCACTAAAATGGATAAACTTAGACCTTAGTGGTCTTTAGTTCTACAGTTTTTATTCCTTTCACTATGTCATTAATCATTAATCTTTTGTTCTCAGAACACGTATGGCCGAGATGTCATTCGTCATTAAGGCCGTTAGTACTTTGATTGGCTCACTGAAGAAAATGACTCGTGACAGCCCACGTGTTGGTAAGTGATCTAACATCTCAGTATCGTGTATATTGGGTGTGTCTGAAGTTTCTAGTGGATTCGCTGTAATGTTTATAATGATTGTTTTGCTGGAAACTACACTTGACAATCCACGTGTTGGTAAAGTGCGAAAACTTCAAATTTAATCGAACCCTGAAAGAACCACTAAGCTGATCAAACAGTACTAAGTTTATTATGCACTGAAAAGTGCAATGCCTATAGTTTCATCAGTGCTATTAAGTAGTAAAGAGTGCTAGTTATATCGTGTTGTTTTATGGATGTGGTGTTTGCACTCTAAGCACACTATCATATATGGGTTACATCTTCAAGTAGTTATAGCCATGCTTTGCAACACGGACTTGAAACAGAAATTATTAATGCATGAATGAAATTAAGTGAAAGTAAAAAAATCCTTGCTTTTTCAACATTTCAGTATTGCCTACAAAGATTTATACTCCAATTTTAATTATCAATTTATTTAAGATTGAGGATGTTTGGGTATATTCCCACTACCCATCCATCCATCCATTTATCCATCCATCCATTTATCCCATCCCAACAAACACTAAGCTCCTATACTTTTTGGATTGATATTGTTTGGTTGTTGCTTGCAGTGTCGATATAGCATGTTGGTTAGGTTTGATCTTTGCTAGACTCTGTGTTACATCATGTTAAGTGAATAGGAGTATAGCCTGATACTGGTCTGAGAGTGTGATAGCCTTATGCATCTCCTGGTGTGGAGAGCTTTAAGTTAAGCTAATTAATTATAGCCGATACATAATCTAAGCAAGTTTTAAAATAAGTTAATTTGTTTTCCTTGCAGTTGATCCCAAGATCTGGGACCAAGTAGTCCAACTCTACCCACGTTTGGTAGAGTGCAGCACATGCAGCTCAAACCAAGTTAGACGAGCTTTGAAAGAAGCATTACAGGAATATGCAGACTTACTAGTACCACCTCGGGTAGACACTGGAGCTTCTGGCTCATCGGCTACTGTCAACGGCAGCACCTAGTATCGGCTAGTTGCAGAAAATTGGTTATCAAGAGTAGTTAATTTCTACTGACTTTAGACACGGACCTGGTATTCACTTGCAAAAACTTTCAGTGAAAATCTGGCCCATCTGTTCATCATGGCCTCGTGCTCATGTAGAAGCATAAAAGCATTTTTACATGTACGAGAGGCTAGTCAGTTATTCAAATTGGTCACCATATTTTGATGGGGTGTAGAGATTGAAGGATTATATAGAATGCAATATTTCAATGGTACATTAGAAAATTGATATTACATGTTAAAGTTTAAATTGAATCTAATTGTGGTACATCTTTGATGCGACGTGACCAAGAAAGATGTTCAACAATAAATTTATAAATTATATCCTCTGAAGGAATAAGTGGAAATTATGGTTAGAAGATGAACATGCAAAAGTTTTAGTAAGATAATTCTTTTTAGATTGTGTGTAGTAGATCTTGAACAGATGCCAGGATGAACCATATTGAAAAGATCTATTCAGAACTTCCCCTCAAGTACAAAAATGCTTCACATTTTTCAAGCAAAATAACACTATAGAGCAGCCTTTGCAGCACGTCAGAATGCAGCTTAATTTGGAGGAAAAAACAATAGGTTCCAATTCTCAGGAGATGTTTGTTTTTTCCTTCAAGTTGAGCTGCTTTGACGTCGTGTGAAAGGGGTCTATATTGCAGTGTGATAATGAACCAATGACAAATATGAACTTATCAGTGCTAAATATACCCTATGAGCAGAGGTTCAGTTTCTACTCCACTAGGAAGCAGGTTAAAAAGAGCTATTTAAATGAAAGACAAGAGATTTTGGAAATTTGGTAGTCTATTTTTACTTTCATTTCTTTCCATGGGTTTGCTGTTTGCATTCTAGTGATGGCTGCATAAGGTATCACAGAAAATTCAACATATTTTGCTTTGCCTAGCATGTCATGCAGATTGGACTATCATGATGAATTATCTTACTAATAAATTGAACCAACCAAACTTTTTCATAAGCTGTAAATAACTAACCTAACTGAAACCCTTGAAATATTAAAGTAAAACCAATCTGTTGTAACACATTTGATAAAAATGAAGAGAAAATTATATTACTAATGTCTTGGTATGATTTTTTTCTTGTCGGTAACTTGATGTACTTTCAATGAGATGAAAGAAAATGATGGAAAAATTGAAAAAAACGACTATGTAAAATTGACAGTGCGTAACACTATACCAAGGCCACCCTAACAAGAAACTCCAGAATTCATCACTATCCTCAGTGTTATTCAGCATCAAAAACTTAATTTTTTGAATTTGATTTAAAATTTGTTGGGGTGTCCTTGGTTAATGTAGTCACACAAAATAAGGATCATCGACAATGTTACCAAAATCCAGAGTAATTTTTTCAAAAGAAAATTTATTTTACACACACAAGATATTAAAGTGAAGTGAAATAAATGTTGAATAAAAGTGGTTTCTGTGAAAGTGTTCTCAGAAAAATATTTTAAATAATGAAACAAATGGATGATTGTGACAATGCAAAATTATAATTTGATAAGCTAAGGCTGTGTTTACCTAATGAAATTTTAACCATACAAAAATTTGCCAAGTACATACCATTTACACAGAACAAGGACCCAACTTGCATGGCTAGGTGTTTGAATGTTTGTCCTGAACACAGTTCTGTGTAAACAGAATGCCTAAACGCACAATGTTTTGAACAGTTCAAAATTCGTCCAGTATCGTGTTAATCCAGCCTAAATTTCTACAAAAAGTACTAATGATCACAGTGATATAATATAATTAAATTTAAATATAACAGGCTCTGCTTGCAGTTCTCAGAAGATCAAAATATAATCAAGTTTAACAAATTAGACACTGGATAGTGGATTCAATAAAGCATGACCAGAGCACCTATCCTCAGACGATAAAGAAGGATCTTCTGAGACTGTCACAGCACAAATCATCTTCATACAACAAACCTGTTTAAGCTTAAAACTTTCGCATATCCAAGCATAAATCACTAACATTTTCACAGCTTTATTGTAATATTGTTTTTTTAATTCTACTTTATAAAATCAATAACAAAACTAAGGAATTTATGTAATTATATCTTTATTGATGGGACAAAAACAAGGTAAGTCTTTCACCAATAATAAACAAACAAATTGGGCAAAACTATTTGACAAAATAAGGCAATAGCTACATCCAAAGTTGAATTACTTTCAAGTGGACATTTGCTTCTACTGGGTGAGATACATAAGGAATTTGGATTACTCTATTTAGCATTACGATCTAGACAATAACATTCTGCTTTTCATTGAATAATGCCCTGAGAGCTTGCACGTAATATGTAATTAAGAGCCACTTTTTAACTTTTTTACAAATCTGGAAGATATGCTATTAAAATACTGATCTTTGGAATGAATTATTAGGAAGAAAAAGGCCAACTTTATAATAATTTGTTGCACAAAAAGAAAAAAAATCCATGTAACTTATTAGACTATAGCAATGGAGTACTATCAATAAAGAGCATTGCCGTACACCATTACAATGAAATTTGAAGACAATTTAGATACAAAACCCTTAATAATTGTTTTCAAATATGGCAATCGTTATGAAAGGATATTGTTTGCTGGACAAGAGTGACTTTAAATTAACTCTGGAATAGAATAGTCTTTCCTATGGATAGATTCTAATCCATTAACAATTGTGTTTGCTGATTTAAAGAGTCCATATAGAAAGTTCAAACAAGTCCAACAGCAGCGACAACCAATTTATACAAGTACACATCTTTTTCCTCGCTTTTTCTTGGTTTGTAAAGCTGCTCTCGTCGCAGTCTCAAATACTTCTCTAACTCCTTCCTTGGTCTTAGCAGAACACTCCATATATGCAAAAGCACCAATCTTTTCTGACATAGCTCTTCCTTCTTCAGTTTTTACTGGTTCTTGTTTCATCTTAGCTAATTCTCTTTTGGTATTTTCGTCATTTCTCAAATCTTTCTTGTTACCAACCAGTATAATTGGGACGTTGGGGCAGAAATGCTTCACTTCTGGTGTCCATTTCTCTGGGATGTTCTCTAAACTGTCTGGACTATCAACGGAGAAGCACATAAGTATGACATCAGTGTCGGGGTACGATAGAGGACGAAGTCTGTCGTAATCCTCTTGGCCTGCTGTATCCCACAAAGCCAGCTCAACTTGTTTGCTATCAACTTCTATGTCAGCAACATAATTTTCAAAGACGGTAGGCACATATACTTCTGGAAATTGATCTTTGGAAAATACGATTAAAAGACATGTTTTACCACAGGCACCATCTCCTACAATGACGAGCTTTTTACGTATAGCAGCCATTCTTTATGACAATTATCTATCTGAAAGAAAAACAACAAAATATACTGATCAGGTCAGTTTCCATACCTTCAGGCAAGACAAATGTGATGTTAATCATGAAATTCACACAAGACCAACTCCGTCAAACCTACATACCATAACATTGATGCTGTGCATAACAAAGCATAGGAATATTGAAATATCTATCAATATTTAGGGGGACAATATTTATTTTTTAAATTATTTAATAACAGGGTATGAAATGCATGATAACTGCTGTAATAACTCAAGTTTGATGTCAATTTTTCATTAGTATACAAATTATATATAAGATTGTATTAGTACATTACCTATGAAAAATAAGTTAATATTTTTCAACTGACTTGAATTTTAGAGAAAATGTTATGATTAAAGACTGATATGATTGGCAATTTATAAAGACAAAAAAAATCTTTGAAGAAATTCTAGATCATGTAATTTTTGACAGAAAGCTAGCACTCCGTAGTTGACTCTAGCTGTGGAAAATACCAGAATTTTTCTGCATGGATAACTATGTATTGCCAATAATCCAGGCTATTTTCGTACAAGGACAAGAACCTGCAGATCATATAACCAGTTTGAAGTTTACTCGGAGTCAAAACAGACAGGAAATAAACAATCTTGGAATATTAAGATGAAAATGCAGTCACAAAACCCCCATTCTTTAACTCAAATATTCTAATCAAGTGGTTTTGATACAATGTACTATACACACTCCTAAAAATACACATTCCTTTTATGTCTAATTAAGATAAAAACTATAATACCCTTGCCTATGTCAGACACTACCTAGAAATATTCATTATTAGATGTTTTGTACAAGCAATTTGCCTTCAAAAAGGGGTGTCTCGACAAATTTACTATCAATACTTTTATTTTGATGGCTTTAAGAGTTGGTCTAAACGAATATATAGCCGTTGGGAAGTATTTTTGAGAAACTGGTGTTAATACAATAATAATCTGTTCGTAGATTCCTGTACAACAACACCCCTTGGAATAAGGACAGAATGAAGGGAGGTACAGAAATCAATATTCCTATCCCTCAACAGTACTAGACAACTAGCCCTTGTAATTCACCCACAGAACGAACCACCACGTTAAGGAACACCAAGAATAGATAAAATATGTGCTTGTAATTGAGAGTCGAATAAATAACCGGGGTTAGGACCGCGTGTTTGAAGTAGACGTCGAAGAAAACATGGCGTCTGTACATAGAAAGCAAGACCATTACATCACCAATATAACAGTCGTAATAACCGAATAATACACCCTAACAAGATAACAATGGCTTATTTAAGTTTTTGAGGCCCTTACAGGAACAGAAGTAAGCATATTGTGGAAGAATTTGCCTTCAAACAAAGTGCTATATAGACGCTGAAGCGCAAATACCTTGGTTAGACTTTTAGAGTGACGCTATTCCCTCCGTTCTTCTATCATTTACTAATAGTCATCTCGGTTTATAGCTACAAATGATACTACCAAGTAATGCTAGAGCCTCTAGTCTTGTTAAAAAGCACTACTCTGATCAAAAAGTCGATGAATGAAAGGACGTATGCCGGGTATTGTGTAAGAACACACAAAATATTTTAAAGGTTGTCGAAATGTAACTTCTGAATACGGGGTTTATTAAGACATTACACGATCTAAATCAGCTTCTTGACTAGACTAGAGGGACTCATAAATACATAAGACAGCTTGTAGCAGCTTTTGCATGATCTTACCTTAAGTAAATTAAGCAATTCTTGAGTTGATCTCGGCCAGAAACAAGAAAGTTTGTATGAGGAAATGGCCGAACGACGTTGGTTTAGAATTCAGCCACACCTTCAATTTATGGTATAGGGGGGTGTCTGCTATTCCTAGATGATGACTATATTCCGGTCCCCAAGGATAGAACGATCGTTTTGATTGGTCAATGAACAATCGATTCACGCCTGACTAATCATAAAACAATCAAATTATCTTCTCAACCAATCAAATCATTCGTAATTTCGTTATTCTGGAGGGAAACTATCAGTAAATCCATGCGCTCAAATTAGTTGGACTTGACTTTTAGCCGGTATAAAGCAATTTTATTTTCTAACGAAAAGTCTAGAAATGGTTTCAAAATTCAATACCATTAAAATTCATGGTTCGCTTCATTTACTTCAGTAGTTTTGGATGATTTAAGCTAAATTGTTTTTCAAAGCATTCAAGTCGACACTTTAGAACGTTGCGACGTATCATGACGACAGCCCAAATAGTTTACATTCCTTTCACATATTATTTCGATCCTGATTGGCTAATGTCAGGTACTATAAATAGATTGATTATAAAGCTAACCACACAGGAAATTTTTTCATAAAAGATCCTCAGCATGAGCTGGGCGTTAGGGAGAAAATTAATCGAACAACATAAAATACTAATGCTACACAACTTGGTTTTGTAAAATTATTGTCCCGGATATTTTCATAGATTTTCCTGCAAAAATTCCAAATGGATGTATCAGGCGAAAGTTATGGATGCATGATGTAGCGTGACGTTTAACCCTCATGCATTACGTCATAGCTGTCTTCTCGCGTCACGGTATAATTTTCTCAAAGGGTAATTATTATTTTTCGCACTTTTGGGAAAACAAAAGACTGAGACAAGGGCTTAAAATATATGTCATTTATTTATCTTGATTTAAAAAGAAATAAAGAGAAAGAAATGAAAGGAGGAAAATGAGAAAGATAGAATAGAAAAGAAAATGAAAGAGAAAAAATAGAGAAAACTGCATAAAAAAGGGAAATAAATAGTCCTGCAACATTTATAATATGCAAGATAAAATAAATTGAATATTAGAGAACTTTTAGCCTAGCGAATACAGCTTTGTTTTCTGAATTTAACAGGTGACACAACTTGATAACTACTATCTATAATTAATTGAATTTCATTTCGCCAACTCTAATCTTGTCTTTTTTATCATTTCGTCATCTTTATAAATGAGAAACTTAAAATTTCCCCATTGCATCCTATTAAACTATATTGCCTGGCAGTCAATCATGCAAATCTCATATTTGCCCCTGCCTGTAGATAACTTGAACCTATTATATTGTCAACATCAATCACTTGGACTTAAGAAGGTACAGTAGGCCACACCCAGCCGTAAATATAAGCCTGATCTGTTTGCAGGAAGTGTTGGTTGTAATACAATATAATGGTATAGCCGTTTCCTTGCCTTGATTATTGGATTATTTATAGACAGCATAACTTTTGGTATAGCTCATGAAAATCATGGTCTAAAATAGGATATACCACGTTCTCCCCCAAAAAAGACCATCAACCAATATTACTGCAATGATTCATTCAACAGATCTTTGTAACACATTCTGCTTGCGCTGTTTGTTTTGTTTTCATTTTAATCTTGTTCCATAACCTTAACATCTGCATATTTGTTATGTTCCTCAGCAATATTGTTAATCATTACTTTTACCCTAATGATGACAGCCGAAAGCCAGGTTGTATAAAAAAAACCCACACATTTTAACGATGATAAAACAAGTTCCTTACAATTCAATATACGTTATTACAATTAAAATGATTTTTTCTAGAGTGGGAAAAAGTAATGAATCTTTAAAGCACAACAATATCAATGTTTTTTTTCGATTACGCTTTAATAAAATGTCAGAATATCTTTACAAGGTTGACCAAGATTTCTTTCAGTTACATAAAAGTACATGAAATCAAACCATTTTCACAGCAGAAGGGAAACCGACCTTCCAATTCTAAAACTCAGTGGTAAATTAATGCTCAATCGGCATTGGATTAGAGTCTCAACCAGTACATGCCTCCTCGGACACGATTGTAGTCGGGTAACTGTTCAACAGGTCCTATAGGAAAAAAATTATTTCATTATAAAGAAATCAAAAGCTGTCACCAACTTAGAATCTATTATTGAAATAAGACAAAAAGAAGAGTGAGAATCTTTTTTCTTAGCTGTCCTTTTATAAACAAATGACACAATAGAACAAATACATATGTCTTACCAACACCAACAACTGCAGGACAGCGATCATATATGTATTTTGTAGCAACCTCTTTAACAGTTTTGGCATCAATCATCTGTAAACGTAAGGAAGATATTTAATTTAATTGAGTTCTAACATTAGACCATGAGATAACGTGAGCTAATTTTGTTACAATACGAGTATCTGGTTTCTAGAAAAATTGATAACATCCGATAATAAACCAATTACCACAGGCTTGGGCTAGCTGTGTTGAGTCAAGTATCTGGTTTCCACAAAGATGAGTAACAGCTTAAAATAGATTAGCTATATAACAAAACAATGAATAGGATTTCACTTGGGATTAGATGAAATTCTTGGAAGATCAATGATGGTGACTCAAATTTCATAATCACAATATATTATTCGATCATCACTTTATTTATCTATTTACCTCAATTCTCATGTCAAGTTCAGGCAAAGGAATACGTCGGCCATATGTTAACATTTGTCTAGAACAAAGAGTATGTAACTGTATTAGTATTTGCTGTCAGTTTATGATATGTATACTAATACTCTTAAGCTTTTTAAGGCATCCGGGAGTTTGTCATACAGTATCTGTTATTTTAAAAAGAGCATATGATTTTAAAGAGATCAAGAGCTAGGGTTACCATTTCATCTATATTTAAAAATGAATGGAAATGTTTGATAAATGTTCTTGTATTATTTGGATTCTCACCTTCCAATATCTTCACAAATTGGTGTAGAACCTTAAACAAGAAAAACCCAGTCATTAAAAAAGATTTAATTTAAAGAATGTTTTGCAATAGTCAGTACATTCGTATCCTTCCTTACCATCTAGTTGCATCAGGATACTAGTCTTCAAGAGGTTCTTGGCTCTGGCAACTTCATGTTCTGTTAGACTTGTGCATATTCTCATCCTATATGGATAAAATAATTAGTAAAAATATTACCCTTTTATGAAACCATTTTATTTTATCTTTTGTTTAGCTGAAAATCTTTTTCTTAGGGAAAAATCCAAAAATCCATCATGATACATCATTGATTGTGGGCGAGCAATAATTATATGCAGGTTTTGGTAAAATGGTTAAGGTGGCCCGCACCTATTGATATGTTTGACGGGCATGAATTTCAATCGCGTCTTTTTGCATCAAGACCTTGTTTGATTTCTGAGAAATTTACAGTCATGAGTCTTCAAGCCTTGAACTATGTACCAGTAATTGTTTTTTTCTAAATTGGGTAAAATTGTTCAAGATATTGACGATTTTAAAAAGTGGCTTTTAGCCCTTAGACATTACCACACATCCTACCAGTCAGCACAAAAACTTCTAAGGACTAGATTAGCGCTAAACTTGCTGTATGTATTCCTCTATGACTTTATACTGACTCAATGAAATATGAAAAAAAATTCATCTTGGATTTTTGGATTTATAAGCATTTTTTCTCAAAAAAGCACTTTTTAAAATTGTCAATATCTCAATGTCTCATTACTGGTACGCAATTGAAATTCATGCCCGTCAAACAAATCAATAGGTGCATGCCACCTTAAACACAGCATATGGTGCACATTGGTTCTAATGTTATCATACACATGATCATATCAGGCCTAACACCTTCATATAAATATATTTATATTTGTTTAATGAAATAACTGAGTTCTATTGCGCACTATGATTGTACGAAATGCCATTTTAGATGGGAGTAGCTTAAAAGCTCTCATAATTTTTTCTGTGCTTGCTCTGGATTTGAATTTTTATAGTAAAAATAAAGCAGTATTTTCTATTAATTTGCTTGTCATTTAATAAGAAAGGTATAGAAAAGTTTTCTGCAGTTTAGAGCTAGACCTAGAGAACAAGAGAGAAGCGTGAGAAACCAAGACAAGTAGCAGAGTGGTCTCTGTAGCTTTTCTTGTGTTCTCTCAGCAACCTGCATGTTTAGATCAGATTATCTCTTATTCTTGAGTGCGCAGAGATGTAACCAAATTACTAAAAATAAAATAATTATACTTCATATCGCTTTATTCAAATTTCTTTTTCTCTTTCTCTAAGTTGAACTAATGAACACTGAGAGAAAGAACTTACCATTCCTTCTGTACACAGTAAATCATATTATCGATTGCCATCTTATCAGACACGAAGTAGATACCCCTATACAATCAGAAAAAGTAACATTAATTATTAGTAATTTATCTTATAACAATTAACTAATAAAGAATTTGATTTCATGGGTGGCATGGGTGGCGTGGTGGTTTACCACTTGCCTCTCACCGCTGTGGTCCGCATTCAAGCCCCGACTCGGGTCAGATCATATGTGAGTTGAGTTTGTTTGATGTGTTGTTCTCTCCTGTGCCATGAGGGTTTTCTCCGTGTACTCCAGTTTCCTCCCTCCGTAAAAAGTCAACATGTGAGTTGAGCTGTATGCATAGAATATATAATGTAGTGGTAGTGCGTGTGAGTGACAGTGGGCCAAATTGGAAACCAGTATTAAGTTACTGAATTTGAATCCCACTATAAAAAAGTGATTTATTTATTTATTTAATTATTACATTTCAGCAAAAAATCAAATGCTTTGCAACGACACTTGAATAGAAAATGAATAGATGGATGGATAGGTTAAGGGATGGATGAATTACAAATATAAGTTCATGAGGTTAGAAGCCTATAATGCAGTGCCTTATTCAAAAAGCATGTATTTCAATTTCCTCTCAAGGTCAAAATACTATGGATTTCCCTTAACTGAGGCATGTTACATATTGGGTGTCTTTGCAGACACTAGATGTTTGCGACTCAGCCAACAAACATCAACAAACAACAAACATCAATCGATTCCTATCTGGGGCTCAGAATTTTTTTTCTGAGCACATTTCACAGTATGGTACGATCATATACACATTTCATTCCAACATCATACCATGTTTATCGTACAGTACATGTACAGTACGTTTGTCACACTAATGACCTTACTCGCCATTAGAGTCTCCTGTAGCTAAGTGGCAGAGCCTCCGACTAGTATACGGAGGGTCGTGGGTTCCATTCCCATCTGGGGCTCAGAATTTTTTTCTGAGCACATTTCACAGTATGGTACAATCATATACACATTTCAAACATCAATGTTTTATTCTGCATTCCTTTCTCCTAGGGTCGGCATCCTTTTGATAATTGTGGGAAAGGAAATTATCAAAAGGATACCAACCCATGATTTCGATATTATGCAGTAACAAACATTTTAATAGTCAAATACGTACCACAGACCAGTATCAGTATAGCAGGTATTGAAGGACATGAAATTATGTGCAAGGTTGTGCTGTGAAACTTGCTGAAAAAATAAACCAACAAATAATCATATCAATCAATGATTAACTCTGGTTCCTGACAATAAACTTTTAGCATAGAATTTCATAATAATAACTGTATTTGGTGTTACATACATGTATTTTAAAAGCATATCCAACTTACTTGAGCTAATTTGCTTCCAACATTTCTTCCCGCACTGAATGATCTGTCCCAACTTCCTACCAACTGTAAGTTATAAGTATATTAGTTATTACAACCACTGTTCTTATTGCCAAACACTGATCTAGACAAGAGTCGCAAGAGGGAAATCAGGCAATACACTACCATCAAACAAATTGTTTGGTACCTTTACATACTCGGTTGATGGCAGTGTATTGCTCGATTTCCCTGTCGCAACTGTTGTCTATCAGCATTTAGTAATAAAAAGAGTGGTAACAATCTACATGTACATACAGTAGACATTATAAGAGTGTGCAATATACACTTCATTCAGAACCGTGTAAGCAAATATTTATTGCGTTTCACTAGTCTTACCATGTTAGCAACCATAAGAGAGAAGTAGTCTGGATGTGTCCATCCACAACCCTCTACTGCCATGGTGACGTGTGCAAGAGGCATGTCGTCATCACGTACACGAATCTGATGTTAAAAAGCATTGAATATAGAATGAGACGAGTGGTATTGCGGTCCCATAATAAGGAGCATGGTTTGAAAGCAACATAATCACTGTTACGACATGCCTAGTATTGACAATCCGAGCAGTGGAAAGGACATAAAGATTCCATGATCCCAGTTACTGTGCTTTTCATATTTCTTTGACCTATCGACTCTAGATTCCATGAATGAAATTTATGATGGGCCAAGTTCATTTCCATCCTGAGTGATAAAGTGTTTACTAGAGTCATGGGAATTTCCTCACCGCTCAATCAGAATGAACCCATTCAGTTGTAAGTTTGATTGATGGAAGCCAAAATTCCAGACATATGGAGCACCAGGTTACAGTGCAGTCCAGAAACATAGGTAGCTTTGATCGCGGGCAGATCGCGATCTGCAAGCACCAAATGCTCGCAATCCTCGCAATTTGTTCGCACCTTTCTCTATCATTGTTTGCGATTTGATCACGATTTGTAGGTTGCAGAAATATGAAAAGTGCTGTATATACTCTTTGACACCATCTATGCACTTGTTTTTCTACTGATGTCTAAATAAATATGATCATCATCAGCATACCTCACTTCCACTGAACCTGCATGGCTCAACTTTGTCTTGTTCTTCATATGTGGATCGCAAGCCACTGAAGTGAGTTTCAGCAAGCTTAACAAGCTCATCATGATCAACACCTGCAAATGTTCATGAAAAAAATTATGTTTAACAGCTCTGTTTGTCGCGATTGTTGCGACCATTAAAATTGCACATTTCTACTGTATGCAGAATGCACGACGTTTCTAGGCGGCTGGGAGCACGTTTGGCTGATTAGATCAACTTATCAGCCAAACCTGCTCCCAGCCGCCTAGAAACATTGTGCATTCTGTATAGAAACTTGCAAATTTAATGGTCACAACTGATCACGACAAACGGTGCTGTTAAATGTGGACATAATTATACACAACTGGTAAAACTAAAGAACACAGTTAGGGCACAACGAGTTTATAGAGTGAATGTGCTCCAGGTAACCTACCTCCAGCAGCAGCCAGCACAATTCTTGGAGCACTGTAGTGCTTGTTAATGTACTCCAATAAGTCATCACGTGTTATACTCCTAAAAACAACAAAGAAACCATAGAGAATAGGTTAGCAACAAACATATGTACCTAGTCATTATCAGACAAACCAAAACTTAAATACAGGTGCCATAATTTTTTACAGTACGCTGGTTTTCTATGGCTCTTACTTGACATTTTGTGAAGGTCCTAATATTGTTCTTCCTAATGGTGTTCCTTGGAAAGCTGTAGCATGAAGATGATCAAACACCACTTCCTCCAGCTGTGTATCTACCTCCTGTAACACAATTTTTAAAATAATTTAAAGACAGTATCTCATATCACTAACAAAGAACTAACTTTTAAACCTTAGCAATTCAGTTTTTTAGCTGCAAGTAAGGGGTTTTAATAAATATCTAAAGAATAGCTCTGTCAAAAAGTCCCCACTGCCCCCTGTAGGTAGAGCAGATTTCATATGAATGTGAAAAGCTCACGGCACAAACATGGTCCTGGCAAAAAGTCAACCAATCAAAATCTAGAAAGCATCACAGTAGCGGCAAGGTACATTTTCTTCATCCAATCAAATGCACGACACATGGCACAAACATGATGCAGACAGGGTCACGGAAAGGTCACAGCACTGATTAAGTACGAAAGACCAATCACATTGCATGAGAAAAAATTAGCCAATCAAAATTATAGAAAAAAACCTCACAGCCGCGGCAAGGCACACACACGGCACTGAACTTTTCACAGTGATATGAAATCTGCTCTAACATTTCATAGGTCAAAGATAAACAGCTCCTTTCCACTTTCTGTAATGTTTTTGCAACTTTAAATTAATGGTGTTCAAAGTCAACTACAGCAAATGTTTATATTTACCTGCATTTCACGTAGAATAACTCCTCTTTCCCTTTCAATTTCAGCTTCACCAAACTTAGAATTCTGAGTAATATCAGCCAGAATATCCACCGCTGGTTTAAGAATAAAAATGACCAATAAATATATATATATTACAAAGACAATGTAAGTCTTCTTGTAAGGGATAGCAATAATCTGGCTTTGAACAACTTTTTGAATGATTAGAGTTTGAAAAAACTATCAAGGGAACAATGAGAAACTGTCTCTCTCCCAACTGATATTAAATAAGATTGTCATCATATATTCAAAAGTACTGCATTCCCTGTTTATATAGTGTACCTTTAGAGATGTCTTTACTGAAGACTTTAGCATAATACACAGTCTGTTCTCTAGATGTATATGCATTCAGGTGAGCACCCATGTTTTCTACTTCAAGCTCAAGGTCTACTTGAGTGCGCTTCTGGGTACCCTGTTTTATAAAAGAAACAGCAGATATACGTCATGTAAAGTAAGTTTTCATCCTTTTATCATATGCACATATTGTATCGTCTTTCTTATGTGCAGTACATGTCTAGCCTCCAACCTGATACCGCATATGCACATTTGATCATATTTTGAATGTTAAAATGTGCAGTGTGTTCCATTATATATTTAAGGGAGCATACTGGTAGATAAACCAGTTGGAGAGCGCATAGCAAGGTGACCATATAGATCCATTGACAGATTAAAGCAATGAGCTCACTGAGGCAATGTGATCACATTGTACTTAAATGTACAGTACTTTACCTTGAATGCCATATGTTCCAAGAAATGAGCAACACCATTATTCTTTTCATTCTCAAATCTACTTCCAGCATCTATCCACAGACCAACCTGGAATATTACATATTACGTCTAATTGAGTGTATGGTACGAGCAAGCATGTTCTACTAAGCATTTGTGACGAGGCACATGAACATCAACAGCAAACTATGCATTAATTTTAACAAATTGCCTTACCGTTGCTGTAGAAATTCCTGAATCTTCTGTAGCAACCTTCAAACCATTTGGTAAAGTGGTCACCTTGGTTTCTGGTACATTGTACAAAGACTAGAAAGACAAGATTTGTTATAGTTTGAACATACCAGCATCAAACCTCATAATTACAGGAATTAAAATTGAACTATGACCTAAAAAATAATAGCGTATAGTATGCAACTACAAATAGACTAGCAAAAAAATACCTGGTCGTTAATAGTAAGCATACCTGTTCATAGGAAAGAGCGTGAGAACTTTGATGTCTTTTACTGGCAAGAAAACCGGCTTTTCCCTGAAAAAATATGATGTAACAGCTTTCAAAAACCTTTCTTTTTATCACTTCTACCCCTCCACACACAATAGAACTGCGTATACCAATAGTATAGTTATTACTCTAGGTAACGGCACAAACCTGGTGTGATTTAGAGAGCAGACGAGTTAAGAAAGAGGCTCTTTTTGAACCACATCTTAAAATCAATCCCGACGCCATGTTGAAAACCCGAGCAAGAAGGACTGACCGAGAGGGACTAGACACGACCATGATGCTCATGCGCAGGGTAAGAATACAGCTGACTGGTGATGATCGCGGTCACCTGGTTCAATTCTTGCAAACTCATTCTTGTTCTTCTTCAACCAAAAAAACCTCTCTTTAATTTATCTTTTCTATCCCTAAAACAATCATATCCAACTCTTAAGGTATTATTTTCAATTATATATATCATCTGTGTACACATTTTTGTGTTTCCTTTTATGCATTCTATTTTTCATGTTCAAATTTCTCGCCGGTTTTTCTTGTCATTGACAGATTTTTTCCCCTCGTGGTTTCTTTCTTTCTTCTTAGATATTTCCTGAAGTTTTTATCGTAAATTAACAATGTTCTTAACGAGATCAGAATATGATAGGTAAGTGAATATCTTCTGGTAGTAATTTAATGTATTGTTTCCAGTGGAAACAAATATTCATGAGGGATTTTTACACGTGAACTGTACTTGTACCCTGCCATGGTGTACTATTCAGGCAAGACAGTACATAGTATAGTACTATAGCTAAGAAAAGACTATGTTTTTGCATCCCCAGCTAGTAGCTATAAAGGATATTACCACTGTTTTCTGTACGCGCTGATGGAGACAACGGTCGCGACAGGGGATTGGTCAATATACTTCCATCAATCAAAAAAATTGTTAGAATACATTAAGGTACCAACGGTACTAGGGGACCGTGAGAAGATAAGTAGGAAACAACTCTACCAATTTTTTTGATTGACAGAAGTCTATTGACCAATTTCCCTATCGCAACAGTCGTCTTGATCAACACGGTGCAATGAAAAGAGTGGATGGTAATGACAGCATTATAAACTTCCCTAATACTTATTAGATATTTATTAGCATCAAAAGGATCTTCATGCAATCATCATCATTGATATAAGTTACACCTGTATTGTCATTATGATGATCTTCATTCTCCATTCATCATCATTTTTATCATCTTTCCTATATGTTTTCCTATTCTTATGGTACGTGTTACGTCATAGCTCCCATGTTGGTTGACGATTGTTAGATCAACCAACATGGTGGCTATTTCATTGTTATTTATATCTCAAGGGGTTTTCAGTCATTTTGTTGCACCCCAAGAATTTCACGACATGTGTCATTCCCAGCATACCAGCAAATTTTACAAATGATTATGTAATTCAATTAATTTGATAATTATGCTATAATGTTCTGTTTCAGAGGAGTGAATACCTTTTCTCCAGAGGGACGTCTTTTCCAAGTAGAATATGCTATTGAAGCCATTAAGGTATATTTTCAATTAATAATAATTCATTAATAATTAGGAGAAAAACTTTAATGAACATGGGTTACTTGTTGTGATTACAGCTTGGTTCTACAGCCATTGGAATCCAAACATCAGAAGGAGTGGTTCTTGCTGTTGAGAAAAGAATCACCTCACCTCTAATGGAACCATCCAGCGTAGAGAAAATTGTGGAGATTGATCGTCATATTGGTTAGTGCCCCCCCCCCCCTTGAAGGCGTGATACTCAGGCTAGTTAGTGCCTAATAGTCCCACTCACTAAGTGCTACAAGTTAGTCAGACTCAGACTATGTTTTTTTATATTCTGTAGGATGTGCAATGAGTGGTTTGATTGCTGACTCACGGACAATGATTGACAAGGCAAGAGTTGAAGCCCAGGTAGGTGGGGTTATGCTTCTAATCCTATGTGATTCAATAAGGCTTGAAATAACAACCAGTCAGTGAACAATGTCCAGCTGAAATTGGAACTTGTCCAGTCATCTATGCCTTACTGGTCATATGACCAGTGATGTTGAGCCTGAAATGGGATAAGAACAAGCTGAAACTAATTTGGCCAGCAATCACAACTGCTGACTGACCGGTCATTGTTTCAAGCCTTGTTAGAGCCTATTGTTAGAGCCTTAAGTCTAATGATCTGTGTGTGTGTTTTTATAGAATCACTGGTTTACTTACAATGAAAGCATAAGTCTAGAGAGTATAACCCAAGCTGTATCCAACCTGGCTTTAGAGTTTGGTGATGATGATGCCAGAGAAGGGGCTATGGTATGTATATATCAATATCTTGCACATCAACAGGCCTCTATTGATTATTATTATTAGTAGTAGTAGTAGTAATATTATTAGTAATAACTATTAGCATGTTGCCTGCCCCACAGTTGGCTCAATTGGTAAGAGTGTCGGTTTGTGGGTGGGAGGTCATAGTTCGAGTCCTGACCAAACCAACAGTCAGTGTCTTAAAAAAACTGAGGAGAAGGTGCTGCCTTTGTCATTACATCTGCAAATGGTTAGACCTTCAGGTGGCTTGGATGACCACGTTAATGGTGGTCACATCCCTAATCAACTAGAGATGTTAAAAGAGGATCACAAGTTTATCAGTTGAATTACTGTCAAGTGTCATCCTCTATGTAAACAAAGTTGATTTATTTGATGTTGTGTTACAGAGTCGTCCCTTTGGTGTTGCCTTGTTGTTTGGTGGTTTTGATGATAAAGGACCTCAACTGTAAGTAGCCCTACATATTTATCATTACTGTCAGTTATTACTGTAGAGTGCAAAAAGGATATATCCGTGAAACATTTGGCAATACAAAATTGTACAAATTCGTACAAATTTTATTGTTTTCTATTGTTCAATTAGCACTATTTTGTGCTATTTAGCAATTTGTATTTCACAGATATATTGTTTGCACTCTACCATATCCTCAAATAATATATCCTGTAGTACATAATATATATTATCATTGTTTCTCTTCAGGTTTCACTTGGATCCTTCTGGAACATTCATAGAATATGATGCCAAAGCTATAGGTAAGTTAGCACTATGTACATGCAAGTTAGAAGCTATAGGTAAGTTAGCACTACGTACATGCAAGTTAGGGTGTATCCAGGATTTCCTGTAGGCTGGGGTCACTTCCCACTAATCTCGACAAATCATTCTCCCCTCTCTTCCCTTACACACAAATACACACTGAAAAGAAACTGCCAATGGGAGGGGGATCACAGGGATCCTAGGATCCCTCGATACCCCATAAACATAAAGTGTTTAATAAATAAGTGGACAGTGACTGTAGAGCAATATCATGCTATTAGTAGCCATACAGCCTGAAAATATATATTTCTGGTCCGTACATCTAATTTGGTATTGTCAAATATTTGATTTTATCTCACTGACCTCATTGCTGTTACTGTAGGTTCTGGTTCTGAAGGAGCACAACATGCCCTGGAAGAAGCTTACCATAAGGTACAGTATATACAGTATATATATGTACACAGCAGCCATGTTGTAGGGTAGGATTAGCATTTTTGCACAAAATAGACTTGTTCCCAGGAGACAATTTCTATAGATTTGACCCAGAACATGGCTGCCATGGGTTTCCTGCTACACTCCTCTCTTGTGCGGCTCCAGAATTGACCCCCATACCTTCATGATATTATTGCTGTTTGATAAAATTATTGACATTTTCTCATAATCTTGTAATCTGTTATTTCTGTAGTCAATGACGTTAAAAGAAGCCTGCAAATCAGCTCTAACTATACTCAAACAAGTCATGGAAGAGAAATTGAATGCCACAAATGTAGAGGTAACACACTCATTACATAATGTAGCAGGTAGGGGTCGAGGAAGTAGCCAGGAAATTGTCCCTGTAATGGCCATGTAATACAGGTACTTGGCACATAGCAGAGGCTATGTGCCCCCCCCCCTCCCCAGCTTGAGTCCAAATACCTGTGCCTAACACAGCTTCTTGGGGTTTCCCTGAGATTCTGTGTTCTTAAAAATAGTAGTTCAAATTTATCCATTACTGCGATTCTAAATTTTCTACAAAATCAGTAGTTGCAAGTTTCCCATTGGAATTTTGTTTTTCACTGCCGCCAGTCAAAAACATAAAAGGTACCGACTGATTAGTCTTGATTGACAGCAGCAAAAGAATAAAAAGTTTCACAACAAGCTGTTTAAATGTCTGAGTTTACAGAATATTTACCAAACTATAGTGACATTATTCCTACTTATTCTTGCAGCTCTCAACCATTACACTTGGAAATAACTTCCGTATGCATACCAAGGAGGAACTTGAAGCATTAGTTCAAGAGATCAAGTGAATATTATGGCCCATTAGGAATGATTATTCTTCCATACTTCTGTAAATGATGTTCTTTTCATGAGTTCATTTAGAAATTGAAGGAGCAGTGTTTGTAATGTAGTTAGTAATGATTGGTTTATAGTTTCAAATGATGTCACAAAAACTTCCAATGTTGACTCTTACAGTGTGGAATCTTCTACTAATTCAAATCCTTTGAAAAACAAAAAAAAACTTACCTGTACTCACCAAGTTGACAAAATTAAGTTTATTTTTGCAAAGACAGTCTTGTTTTCATGGACTACTTTTATTCATTTTGGTCACCATCAAGACAGGAAGCAAAACTGATATTAAACTTCTCATTCAACGATGCAGTTTTTCTTTTCTTTCTTCACAAATACCATTAGTAGTGACTGCTACTCTAGATTATTCTATTTAGGCTCAAATAGGCAACTGTTGTTGTTGTTGTTGCTTCTGGATTAGAGTATGTCACCAGAAGTATAATCACACTGTGTCTTCCAGTTTTATTCCCTTTATTATGTTTTTTTTCATCTGACATCCACTCTGTCTGCATGATATGAACTTACAATTACTATATGTACTATAAAAACCAAAGTGTTACGTTCTAAGACTGTGCAATAAACTATTTACATTCTGATCTATGATTATTTTCTTCATGAATAGAATAAAAAGACCTAAAACTAAAATATAAAATATACTCAATCACTGTTTTCCCATTTCAGACCACATAACATTCTTCCCTTGAGAATAGAATTTCATTACTGTTTGAGTCAGACTCACACTAACAGGGAGTCTAAGTATCAACAACGGAAACAATAAACGTACGCAAATTTAGTCTATATAATATATATATTTTTAGAATTACTATATTAGGTTCTAAAAATAATAAATTTGTAGAGATAAAAAGAGAAAATAACTTGTCAAAATCAAACTAGACTGATTCCATAAGTCAGTGTTTTTGCTCTTTGAGTCTGGATATCGCTCACGACAACGCCCCAAAATAGAGTGAAAACTACCACTTATGGAATCAGTCTAACATGTAACGATCTGACTTCCAATAATTATTGTCATCATCAAAGCTTGAGTTCCTGTCTTGGTAATCAAAAGAAATAATACTCAAGGGAATGACAGGTGGCCAGGCTAAATAGGGTCCATTGCTTACGATTGTCTTAGACAAGAGTGATTGACAATGATAAGTAATTCTAAAATTCTATATACATTTTCTAAAAACAGTTTTTCTAACTAGATCCTATCTACATTGATTTAACTTCGTGAAGTAAGTGTCTTCGTTTCTCCATGCTTGAGAATAAAAAACTCTGAATCAGGAATCTTTTCCTTCACAAGAGTTTCTCTCAGTTCCTTGGCTGGTTCCATGTAGTGCTTTGAAGAAATTAAAAATACAAATGTTTCATTCAGGAAAAGGAAACAGGAAACAAATTGGTTAGCCCTTATAACATGTAGATTCACCAAAAAGATCTACTGAGGGCTACAAATTTATAATTGAAACTCCCAAAGGGACCGCGGGGCACCCTAAAAAGTGGTGGGGCTAAGATTGGGAAATATAAAAGACTAGTATGGGAAAAGGGAAAAGTGGTAGGGTTATAGCACTACCAGCCTCTCCCCCTCTGCAGTACCTGTACCATTAATTACATTCTTTGTGTCACAAAAAAATATACTATTCAGCTAAAAGACGCCTACCACTAGGAGTGGTTTGAAGGTGGGAACAAACCCCTCCCCCTGCCCAGGCCCTCTTCAATGTTACTTCAACCATAGCATGGTACACTCCTTTCCAAAGTCTGAAGTCTTGGCGATTGGCCTGTTTAAAATTATCTCAAAATATAAATTTAATAATTAACAAAATGCAGCTCAATATGAAAGCCAAAACAATAGGTTTCAATTCTCATGAGAATGACATTCTTTTGTTTTGTCCTCCAAATTGATCTGCTTTGACGTCACATGCAAGGGATCTATAAATTACCTCATGAGCAAGCGCAAATGTCCCCCAGTGAATGGCAACCGAGTTCTTTGCCTTGAGATCTTTGTGCATGACAACAGCATCTTGTGGATCAACATGCTGAAACTTCATGAACCACCTTTGGAAAAAAAAAAAAAAAAAATCACAAACTATTGATGATTGCATTTCATATGTCATCTCCTAGCTGGGGCAGTGGAAGTGGGAGGGGCCAGGGCAGCACTGGCCCCTCCAATAATATTTATGGGTGATAAACAAACCTGTGGCTCTAGTTCCATGATCAAGTTGGAAATTAGAAATTGATTTTTGCAGAGGGAGGAAAACTGTGGAGAACCTGGTAGAAAACCTCCAAGTACAGGAGAAAACCAAATTGTGTATGATGCATTGCATAGCTATAGTTAAGGGATATCAAACCCATTACCAAAATGGTAAGAGGCGAAGTGAATTAGCAGCACATATGCCATCCATGCTTCCTCAAATAGGTTGCACTGCGGTGAGAGGAAAATGAAAATTTCTCATTGCTATGTTACCTTATCTTACATCCCATAAATCAACACAATTTACCTTGGACTGTAGGCTCCAATAGGAATGGCAGCCAAATCAAAAGGGCCATACTTTTGTCCAATCAACTTGAACACATCACAGTATCCAGTATCTCCTCCAAAGAAGAATCGGTGTTCTGGTCCAATTATAGACCAACTTCCCCAAAGAGCAGCGTTTTCATCAAAAAGTCCTCTAGCACACCAGTGTTGAGAGGGTGTGAAAACAAATTTGACGTCTTTACCCTTGTGATTGGAGAGTCCACTGTCTTGCCACCAATCCAATTCAACAACATTCTTACAACCAGTTTCTTTCATCCACTCTCCAGTACCCATTGGTACAAACCATTTTATTTTTTCTCCAAATCTTTTATCCAGTTCTTTAACACTTGTTACATCTAGATGATCATAATGGTTATGACTTATGATGACAGCGTCAATATCAGGTAAATCTGCAATAGTACAAGGTACTGGACGAAACCGTTTGTAACTAGCAATCCCTGAACTGAATCCACAGTAGTCATTAAAGACTGGATCAGTGAGGATGTTTAACCCATCCATTTGAACAAGCACAGTTGCATGACCAATCCATGTCACTCGTAATCCCTGATTTGCATTTGGAGTTTTCAAGGCATCCAAGTCTGGAGACATTACAGGAAGATTCTCATCTATTTCCTGAAGAACAATATAATAGAGCCCATCATATTGTGAATATATCTTGAGAATAGGAAATGTTTTATGTTGGGACTGCTAATTTTTTATTGGGGAGGGGGCATTGGGATTCACTAGATAATTAACCATACAAAAAATCTGAGCCCCCCTTTGTTTCTCATTCTGTATATATATTGTTAAAAGTGATGTGCAACTCAGATTTCTTGTGTGCCCCTCCCCCCCCCCCCCCCCCCCCCCCCACTGGAGCCTGATATTTTTTAAGGAACCCCCTCCCCCTCCCTAGTAAATAATAAACAAAGAATATATCCATGCAGCCAGTTGATAGACCTGTATCAATAGTTTCATGTCTACAAATTTAACAAAGGATTTAGACATTATTCATAATTAGGTGGATACAAATCTAAAACAAGGTATATTATTTGATGCTAAAATTTTACATTTTTCTATCTTAATTGTCCCCCATTAGTATAGATCGACCCCTTGCAGCACGTTGGAATGCAGCTCAATTTGGAGGGCAAAACAATAGGCTCTAATTCTCAGGAGATTAAAATTCTTTTGTTTTGCCCTCCAAATTGAGCTGCTCTGACGTCACGTGCAAGGGGTCTATACAACCCTTTCTGATCTGGAGGGTCCTGAAGGGGGGTTCTAATCCCATTTCCCAGCCCAAAATCCCAGTCCCAGAGCATGAAATCCCATTTTCCCAGCCCCAATTAAAGGCGAATCCCAGCTCCCATTTTACCCCTTAGGAGCCTCTTTCTGCAATACACACCTCGTAAAAAGTAGGCAATAGGTAATATATACAATATGAGTGGCCGTGTTGTATGAGATATACATGTACAACCACAAGCCGAAGGCGAGTGATTGTATATCTGATACAATTGCAACATGGACACGAATATTGTATATTACTTATGAAACGTCTAGGTGTATACATTCATGTTCTACTAAAATTTTAAAGATAAAATTGAATTTGGCTGATCATGAGGAAATTGGAGTTAAAGTTAAAGCAAATCAGGACGATTTTGTATCAGATATACAACCTCCTCCACGGACAATGATTTCTATTGCATGTGTTTTCCAATCAATCTTCACCTTGTTCTTAGAGCTCCAGTTCCACCAACTTCCTCCAACGCCACTTTTATTTTTATCAGACAACTTCCACCATACAAGAGACCCAAAGGAAGGTCGCTGTCCCCCCCATGGGATCACATATCGTCCATTTTCTTTTCGTGATTTATACTTGTCATCTATATCTTCCATGTTTCCTTCTGCCATCACTATATGCCTAAAACATTGTATCAAAATGCACAAAAACTTTTAAAAACGTCTTCTCTTTTACTTTCGCTTTCGTTTTGAGCTAATGCTATTGATATCGGTGCTATCACAAAGACAAATAACGACATATCATCAACAATCTAAGCCCATGCTGTTTGATTATGTAGAAATGCTTCACATTCCCCTAAAGTTCAATAGATATTAATGAAATACCTTTTTAGACGGAGTAATCCCTGTAAAAGGGCAGAACCAAGTCCTGCTATGACCCAAATCTTGACAACTGCGATGTTACGAACTCAGCGAAAAACTCTGCAACATAAGCACTTCTTATGGGCCCCCTGTGGTTCAGTGACACAGGCAACCCAATCTCTGCTATGTCAGCAGATAAGACACCGAAAGGCGAGTTTAGTAATAATCTCAAAATAACCCATTGCTTGACACATTTTTCAATTGTTCTTATGATTTGCAGCACTATTCCTTGTTTTGATCACATGTAGTACTCTAGTTAACTTAGCTTAACTTGGGGCGCTTTCCATTAGTCAGAACTGACCGGCCTATTTTTCTTGGTAGTTTTCCCTGATTTTTCATATGCATTCCATCAGAATAATGGATACAATTTAAGACTTTCTTGATTTGACTGGAGAGTTCTGATTAATAATGGAATTCTCTTTACAAATGAACCGGTCTGGCATGGCCGGTCAGGTCCAAATATTGGAAAATGTTGTTTTGATATTTTCATGAAAAAATACAACCTTGCTTTATTTCTAAAATTTTAATATGTTTTATAGATCATATAAAAATTGATAGTCATATGCATATTTTTGTAGCATTTTTATTGATATTGATAAACCTGTGCATGGGTGTGAATATATGGATTACATTAATATTATTACTTATAGCCCACTTTCCATATTCTGGTTGAGTGATCACGCACAAAGCAATTCAAGACGAGGCTCCGAGAAACAATGGAGTAACCTAATATATTCTTTTTTTTCCTCGGAGCCTCGTCTTGAATTTCTTTGTGCATGATCACTCAACCAGAATATCGAAAGTGGGCTATTTGATAATACTTAAATAACTTTATGTGTGATAAAATAAATAATATAAATAAACAATTAATAAATAAATGATGAAGATGTAATCTACTCTAAATCTTCCTCAACATTTACCCATAACATAAATACATAAAATATAAGAATTTCTAAAAATTATATATTTTTACAAAGCTATTGGCAAAGTTTTGGAATTAGATCTGATCTGTCCATGCAACCACAGGAAGCCCATCAGAGGACTGTTTCTCTTGGCGGTGGAACTATCATGCTTTCTCCATGATTCAGGACAATAAAAGTTGAGGTGTCAATCTGTCTGTCCTGCAAAGCCTCTTTGAGATCATGAGGTGGATCCATATAGTGCTGAAAGAAAAAAATGGACATATAAATTTCTTTTTTTATTATCAATTGCATTACTTTTACTGTTGTTATTGTTGTTGTTGTTGTTGACGATGATGACACTGATGATGACATTGCAGGGGCGGCGGAAGCGAGGGGGGCGGGGGGCACTGGCCCCCCCACTTACGTTTTGGGGGGGGGGGCAAAAAAAATTGTGGTTTGGATAAATCATAAACTATCAATCCAAAATATTTTTAAAGGCATTTTTATTTTGTATTTTGTAAAAAAAAAAAAAATAATTGTAGTGCCACCCCCCCCCCCCCCCCCAATGATTTTCAGCTTCCGCCGCTGCTGCATTGATGATAATGATGATAACAATGGTATTGATGACAATCATGATGTTGATCACAATGACAATGATGACAATTATAATGATGATGATGATATTGATGGTCATGATGATGACAGTGATATGATGATAATGACAATGATGTTGATGATGACATATATGATAATGATGGCATTGATAATGGTGATGACACTGATGATGAGAGTGATCGATAACAATGTAATGATGATGACAATGATGATCAGTTATCATCATCATTACTACTGGTATTACTAATTCAGAAATACATATAATTTAAATGTTGCATATACATACCTCATACCCAAGAGGAAAAGTGCCCCAGTGAATACCAAGTGATACCATAGATTTAACATCTTCATGGATCTGTACCGCTTCACTGGGGTCTACATGTTGAAATTTTAGGAACCATCTAAGAAAAATAGACAATTAATTAATTATATAAATCAAGTTTTAAGCTTGAATGTAATAGTCTTCACATATAATTAATACAATTGTTGAGAAGTTGGGTAGTTTCTAGGAGAGAAGCTAATAATATTAAGGTTGGCACTAAGCAATGTCAAAATGATGAAATCTGCAGGGGAGCCCCCCCCCCCCCTCCTCTTCCAGCCGGTCGATCCCTGTATATAACATTGAAGAACTCCTCATAAATAGGAGAATGTAGCATATTTTCTACCTGGGTTTATAAGCACCGATAGGGATAGCTGAGAAATCAAAAGGTCCATAATGATATCCAATCTGTTTGAATACTTGGTCATGATAGCCTGTATCCCCTGCAAAGAAAAACTTCTGCTTTGATCCTATCACACACCAACTCCCCCATAGTGATTTGTTTTCATCTAGCATCCCTCTTCTACTCCAGTGTTGACTTGGAACAAAGATAAATCTCACTCCTGGGAGGCTGTTGTCATGTTTGTGATGTACTGTCTCATCCCACCATTCCAACTCTGTGATATTGATACAGTCATGTTTAATCATACACTCTTTCAGTCCCATCGGCACATACCAATGTAATGTTGCACCACACTTTTTGTTAAGGTTAATTACTGTCTCACTGTCCAAATGATCAAAGTGATTATGACTGACACAGACGACATCAATATCTGGTAAATCCTCAACAGTACATGGTGCAGGCCGATAACGTTTCTTGCTTAGACACCTCGCTGGACCACAGAAACTGTTCAAGCAAGGATCAGTAAGAATGTTGAGACCATCAAGCTGAACCAATACCATTGCATGACCAAGCCATGTTACCTGGATACTATCACTAGGCGGTGACGTCAATGCTGATTGATTGATAGGCAGTACTGGAAGGTTACATTCAAGCTCCTGCAGTAAAATGATAAAAACAGTTATCAGATCAATCAATATATATATTCCATAATCTCATGATGATAACTTGTGCTACTAAGCTATAATTTTATGAGAAACTTTTACATCCAGGTTATTATTGTGTTGTTCATGGCTTATAAATGGGATGAATACAGTGCAACATATACAAGTCCCTAGCCTGAAATATTAACCAGGCATTCTTTGTGGGTCGCCTCCCACCCTGCCTCCCTCCCTGCCTCTCTCTCTGCCTCCTTCTTTGCCTCCCTCCTCATCCTTGACACAGGACACAGGACATGCCTGGCTACGTAGGCTGACAAGTCCCCAGTTAGATGCAACGTTTGTACCATAGACCTTTTCTGAGATCGGGGGGGGGGGTACTTCGGGTCGTTTCATACGGGGATGCTCCGCCCGGACTCTCGACCCCTTACCCTTTTCTATACCAGACATCTTCTGTTCACCTTGCCTAATATTGGTGTTGTTTGTACCGAAGCCAGACCACAATGCATATCGTACTCAGAAAAGGCCTATGTTGCAGCACAACACCAATAAAAACAAACGTCTCTAGTTAACCTGGCTATAAATACCTTGTCAAATTAAATATTGGATAAGTATTAATTGGTTAAAAATTCCAGTTTAAAATTACCTCTGTTTTGTATTTGTATAAATCTTTCAGTTCACCACCTATGCCTCGTTCGTTCTTCACAAACAACCCCCATCTAAGAACAGATTTAAGTGAAGGTCTATGACCGCCCCAAGGCGTTACATAACGACCATTAACACGCACAGACCTGTAGACATCGTTAGGTGACGATAGATTTGACGATATCTGTTGATATTGGGCTGTACTGTTTGTCTTTGCCATATTAGCTTATTAACGCAAAGTCGATAACGATAGACCCTTAAAAACTACTCAAGAATAATCTACTTCTTCAAATTACTATAAATAGAAAGGATTTATAAAGACAATTTTGATATTAAAAGCCGAAGAAGCCATGTTATTTCGATAAGCCGATCTTGCTGCACGCCATGACAGATCTAATTCTGTTCATTGTTTTTATCATCACATGATCTGATCATAGACAGCTGGTTTCATATGTTATAGGTTCTTTGACATCGCAGCTTTTGTACAAACAGCTTTAAAAAGCAAGAATAATATTCAATATTTACAAGATTACCGAGTCAAACTCATTAGCACTGTGGCCAAGAAAAATACCGCGAAACTACCGCAGAGGGTTGTGGGTTAACCGGAAGTGGTAAGAGTTTTAGAGCACGTGATACATGCAATCCTTCCAAGAAATGATTCTCCAGTGAGCAGGATTCAACGCATTTACCTATTTTACACCAAAAAGAAATGACTGTGAGCAAAAACTGCTGGATTTCCATCCTTATTGCGCTTTCCACTTTCAAATTACATGTATGTAAATGCGAAAGTTGGACGTTTGAAATAGAAAGATTCCAACGGTCCAAGTACGATGTCATACCTAATGATTTTGAGATTAGTGCTCAAGGACACTGGGTTAAGTTAAGAAAATGTCAGACAAGCTGCCATAATTCCACAACAGGATTTAACACTAATAACTGGCAATGCCCAAGCAGGAAAAAATGTTGCAATTGTGGTTGTTCCTATAGTTATTCTACGTTTCGTATGGGTGCAACGGCTCGTAGTTCTTTTTGCGTTAAAAACGAAGTACTACGCTCGGATGCGGGTCAGTACCACAAGTAGTAAGACTTCATGCATAAGTAGGTTTTGGTGGAAATAATCAAAGTATTTCCATTGCATGACACGGTCAGGACTTTTCTAAGGGCCTGCGCCTCCTTAAGTTATATGTCATACATGTGGGACTACGTACCCTACTATATATATTCTGGTGCATTCACCAAAACCTGCTTATAAAAATGGTTGGGAGAGAATTGCAGTGGGGCACCAGCTAGATTTGTTCATTCGTTCAGTATCTGATTTCCCCGAGGGATCAGTCATTAAGTGTTTTATTATGTACTCTAGTCAAACGAAGAAAAATTTTCTCTCCATTTTGAATTTTTTTTATTTACAAAAAAAATTTATTCCCCTCTCACGCTTTGATCACGTGCATTTATTACCCACGCGGGAGTTATTGAGATTTATTTCCCTCCACGTGATGTACTCTCGACCAATAAGAAAACGAGTTTGACTAGGATATATAATAAAGGCCTTTCTTAATATATATTCATAAAGTGCTTAGCCTCACGTTGATACAGCTATGACCACATTTACAGCTAATTTACATCACACATGACCAGTAAATCCGAGAATTCAAATGTAGTTTTCAAGTATTCATATTAACATTTTAAATCTCCGTTCAAAATTTCAGTTCAAAATTAGGTTTTGAACCCGCTATCATGAATGATTGTGAAATATTTTCCAAAAGAATTCACTTGCCAACTACATAGCTAAGTATCAGCTTCAAAATATTTATTTTCGAACTAAAAATATTTTGAGTTGCCTGAGTTTTGATTATAGTTGGCACTGGGATTTGGAATTTCAAACGAAGCCACCAAAACTCTAATCAAAACATTTGAGTTACTGGTCACGCGTGACGTAAATTAGCTGTAATGTATTTTGCATACTTCTATGCCTGGGCTTTTTGCTGCTAAACAAGCTTTTTCATGCCTTAAACTTCAATGGTAAAACCAGCCAGCTTCGGATCAAAACGCCTGCGCATGGGAGTATGTGAATACATTAAATGTGGTCAGAGCTGCACAGAAGTGAGGCTAAAGACTTTATGAATAAAATTTAAAATTTAGAAAGGCCTATTCTCACATTTAAGGGACTGTTTGTTATTTTTTGTCCTTATCCATAGGGGGGCGTTGTTCAGAGTGATAAGAGTGGAGTAATTTTTTTAAAAGTACTCAAAAGTGGGGGGGGGGGGGAGGTTAAATTTATATCCCTTATCAAACTATATATACTACGACCTCTTTATTTTTGCACCAAACTTCTGCATTCCATGAACCGCTTATATATAATTATATGAACCTAGCTCATATTTCTTTAAGTCCATCGTTGATGTTGGAAGCCCAAAACTTATCCCTTCATTTATTAGTTTTTTAAGGTCATCCTTTTCAACACTTACAGATAATTATTATTGGAAGGAATATCTTAAATTTAGAATTATTTTGACATGTTTTGAGATGGTGTGATATCATATAATTCTCACCAATTAATAAGTTGTAGATGTTCAAGTCTTTAACATATTGATTTAAAAAAATGTAGGTTGCGAATTCTTCTTTCAATCTCAAGGCACTAAGTCTTCAGCAATACCTGTACTTGATCTGGAGGATGATGACAATAAATATGTAATAAAACCCCCTCCTAGAATAAACCAGGCCTCTTGTAGATGTCACATTGTGGGAAAAGCACAGTACTGGCATGCTGGAGAATGGAAAAATGTTCCTGAGGCAGATCTTTTCAGAGTTATTAATAGTAATCAGAACTATTTCAAGGTAGGCTGAAATACCAAGTCTAGGCTTATAGAACATGCAGTCTTATATACAGTATATATATATGTAGACATGTTTTTGATTCATAAGGGGATATTATAAAATTATCAATTATTACTTGGAGGTTTACATAGAAATTATATCTTATAGTGTGGACTCACTAAGAGGGACCACTTGAAGAAAACTGACCAATCAGATAACACCTAAAAACAGTGACATTCCAACAAAAACTGTATGGGCCAATTAGCTTTAAGCATGCGAAACTGGTATTTTTACAAAGTTTTGGTCTAGAATTTACTATATTATTGTTTGCGATTTGGAATTCTTCGAAGGCAGGAGGACAGAAAATTTTTCCTTTATCAACTTAATTGGAATGCTTTTATCAACTTGGGTTATGAAAAACTGCATTTTCAACAGAAATTACACTCATTTTTGATGCTGTTTTGTGTCCTGCTGTCTTTGTTTACATAATTAATGCAAAATGCCTGTGAGAACGTGATGATCTGATTGGCCAATATGGTTATCAGTTCAATCTCCGTCTAGTGGTCTCAGTTAGTTAGATTAGATTTTGTTTTTAGGACTATAAAGTAGTTCAATTAGGGATATTGTGATATTAGAACTTGTAGCAGACTTAAAATTCTCTTTTTTCTAAATCAATTTCTCATTATCTTTTAGTGGAAACAAAATGACAATTACGAAGGAAGAATCATGCGACAATCTTTGCAGTGTAATGACACTCAGCAAGGAATATCATCTACCTCATGTATTGTATTCAAGGTTTTAGGAACACTTCAATGTAAGCAGCATACAATTTTTAATTTGCAAGCAAGGCTCCGTAAAGTAGCTGGACCTTTTCATTGAAGCAAGATGAACGTTGAGCTTGCAAATTGATAGAAACATGTGAATAATTGTCCAAGGTGTTAAAAAGAGGTCTCTACCATTGCAAGGTCACCATTCGTCTTGCTTTGATGCTAAGGCACAAGTACCTTTCAAAATGGCTCAGGGAACCGTGAAGGAGACTATTGTCCATTTGCAGTTGACAGACCTAAAAATGTGCTGTTTCTGAAAAGCAGTACTATCAATAGTGAAGACTTTCTCTTTTACACTAGTTTACAAATTAAATGACTATGTTTCTTTTGTTATTGTAGACACGATCAATAATAATCCACAGCCTACCACAATGCAGCCACTGTCATCATCTAAAGGTGCAACAACCAAACAACCAAACACCACTCCAACAACTGCAGGTGTTACCACACATCAAACCACTTCTCAGATATTAACAACAACCTCATCAAGTGTACAGAGTACAACTGTGACACAACCAACACATGCTACTACTACCTCACAAGTCGAGACTACTGCACCAATCTATCATACACCCACTCCAGAAACACAGTATAGCACAAGACCTGACGCAACGACTACAGAAAAGATTCCAACAGAAGCAAGTTTGATGCCAACTACAGAAGTAACAGAACAATCAACTACTGAAACAGATGTGGTACCAGGAAAGAAGGGAGCGCGTGGAGCATCAAGTGATTCTGATAGCAGTGATAACACACTTGTGATTGCAGCCATTGGTGCCACAGCAGCTATCGCCTGTGTTATAATAATTTGTATCTTTCTTTGGTTTGTGGTGAAAAGAAAACAGAATGATAGGTAAGGGAACAAATGTGAATGTCTTCTCCATTTTTCCAATCTTTTAGTTTTAGTTCACACTATATACATGTCTATTTGTATTTTTGCAGGAATAATGAAGCATGCAGTACAGACATGACAGGTAGTATTTCGTAGTACCTCTTTTTACAAAGTTACAAAATTACACATCTTTTAAATCAATGCGCAACTCATACTGTCAATGCTAATTAGCCTGTGTGTCCCTTCCTTAGTAGCCCAACATCACCCCCCCCCCCCCTTCCCCGCCCCTCAGGGGAAAAAAATGCATTTTCCATACCCAATGGGAAAGAGGTCTAAGTGACACAATGACCTCCTCTCCATCTATGCCAATGACTGTCGTAAGTACAGAGACCAGAGACCCGGTCAAGGCAGGGGGAATTTGAAGGGACTAAAAAGCACATCTTGCATGTTACAATTATTGTATTTTAAACAAGGGTTATTTACAAATAAAATAAAGTTTTAATGTTGTCCTTTCTTTCTTCTTTTATATGCAGTTATTACAAATGGGACTGGAATGGTAAGTACATGTGACAGGTCTGTCCTGCAGGCTGTGGGGGGGGGGGGGGGGGGAGGGGATTTATAGTGATTTTAAAAAGTTTTACTCAGAACCCAACCAACCAACCAAGGGATGACATGAGAAACAGCCTTTTGCTTATATTTTTGAGCAGGAAAATTGGATTAAGGCTACTGAGAATGGGTGATTAAAATGAGATGTTTTGAAGCATTTGTATTTTGAACCAGTCATAAATGGTCTTAAAGGGGACAGAAAAATGAGAAATGTTTTTTTTCCAACTTTTGAACTGAAAAAAAAATGGGACTTTTGAAATACGTAAGCTAGAAGTAAATAAAATAAGTTTTTCCAAAAAGATGTCAGCATAAAGTGTGATCGGGACCCTGGCCCTTCTTAGGGCAAGGGTGAACCAGACAAGCAGCATATCCAGGAATATCTCATAAATATTTACCTATTTATCTTGTTTTTAGAATAATGGTTCTTCTGCTCCTACACTCAAAAACCCTATATATGATAATGCTGCTTACTGTGAACCCACAGAAAAACATCACCCTAAACAGCTGCCAATGCTTGGTGAGTATGTGCTTTACCATGTGTTACCATGTGTTACCATGTGTTAATATTGGTTTGTAAGAAAATAATTCTCCAGTTAAAATTGCCAGTGGCTAACAAACCTGTGGCTTTGCCCTCATTCCATGATCAAATTGGAATTTACAAGTTTTTTGCCTAGGGAGGAAAACTTGAGAACCCAAAGACAAACTCTCAAAGCACAGGAGAGAACCAACAAGCAACTTTACTCACACACAGCTATTTCAAAAATGGTTGAAGTTGGGAATGATGATTGCACAACCGATAGGATCTGTGGTCACACTATTGTGGAGACTTGCTTGAATCAAATAACAACAATATCCAATATTTCAGACATTGATTCAAGTGCTTCCTAACACGACTCAACTGTAAAACTTAAAATTAAATTTTAATAGACCAGTTTTGCATTCGATGCAAACCGCTGTTTTTGGAGACCACACACTCATTTGCTCAGGCTTAGCCTCGTTTATAAGTCAGCTATTCAACGACATCATTAAAAGTCCATGGGATTTCAAAACATTGGTATTGTTCAACTTACACATTCTTTACATTACAGTTGACTTTTGCAAATCATTAGCAACAGCCAACTGTAATGTAAAGAATGTGCAAGTTGAATAATACCAATCCCACAGACTTTCAATGGTGTATTTGAATAGATGACTCATAAACGAGGCTAAGCCTGTGCAAATGAGTCTGTGTTCTTCAAATTAAAAACAGCGGTTTGCATCGAATGCGAAACTGGAGTATTGAAAGTTGTCTTATGGTTCTTGACCCAGCCAGTTCCTTTTGGTCATGCAATCGTCGATCACCACTTGCCCTTCCCTCCTTCAATCTTTTTTGAAAAGCTGTATATGGTGATGTGTCAAGTGAGTGAAGAGTCTGTAACACATTCAGCATGTCTTGTTGCAGGAAATCCTGTCTATGATAAAGCCATTGTCAACAACAATAACAACAAAGGACATCAAAACATCAAAAACCCGTCACACAAACCAAAAACTAGAAATGATAGCAATCACTATGACAACAAGGATGAGGATGAAGCATATGAGAACCCTGCTTATCAGGATTTGGTCGTCAAGAGAGTAAAGAATACTCCCAATAATGGTGATTATATTGACTCTACTTATGATAATACTTATGCCGAGCCTGAAAAGCCTGTATATGAAGCACTATCAGCGGATAATGGAAGGGATTCTATCTACCAACCATTGGTACACAATAATAAGGTAATATCACTCATGCATCTCCACTGTGTCACACATGCATCCCTTTTCATCTCCACTGTGTCACACATGCATCCCTTTTCATCTCCACTGTGTCACACATGCATCCCTTTTCATCTCCACTGTGTCACACATGCATCCCTTTTCATCTCCACTGTGTCACACATGCATCCCTTTTCATCTCCACTGTGTCACACATGCATCCCTTTTCATCTCCACTGTGTCACACATGCATCCCTTTTCATCTCCACTGTGTCACACATGCATCCCTTTTAATGACCACTGTGTCACACATGCATCTCTTTTCATCTCCACTGTGTCACACATGCATCCCTTTTCATGTCCACTGTGTCACACATGCATCCATTTTCATCTCCACTGTGTCACACATGCATCCCTTTTCATGTCCACTGTGTCACACATGCATCCCTTTTCATCTCCACTGTGTCACACATGCATCCCTTTTCATCTCCACTGTGTCACACATGCATCCCTTTTAATGACCACTGTGTCACGGAACCATTACCTTTTTTTTCAGAGCACAGGTATGGAACCTCCTGAATACTTGACTTTACTCAATGAAAATACAAGTCCAGGTGAACAAGAGATGCCAGAATATTTGACTCTGGTAGGTGATGAAAGTAAACAAACCCAACCAGAAACAGGAGATTATGACTATGCCTATGTAGATGGACAGGAGAAACGATCTACCCTCAAAGCACCAAACACAAGAGGTGCTGGTATGTCCCAAGTAGCCCCTCAAGTTTATAATGGCCCCAATGATCAAGGTCCCCCATTATATGACGTCCTCGAAGACCCCAGTGATCAAGGTCCCCCAGTGTATGATGTCCTTGAGGATCCCAGTGATCAAGGTCCCCCAGTATATGACGTCCTCGAAGACCCCAGTGATCAAGGTCCCCCAGTGTATGATGTCCTTGAGGATCCCAACGTTCAAGGTTCTCCAGTATATGATGTCCTTGAAGGACCTGATTCTGGAGACGATTATCTTATGCCAGTGGAGGGCAAATAGACAAAAAGACACAGAGCCCATCTTTTCGTATGTACCCCTTCATACACGCATCAAGAGTTATGTGCTACTGTTCTAAGTGCAGGCTCAAGGGGTGAAAAAAGTGGGAGGGTATTTTGTAAAATATGTTATATTTTGGTATATTTTGGTATATTTGATTTGGTATTAGCTTTACGATATGTAATCTTGAATATTTAAAGAAAATTATGCTCGACAAGAAAAATACAATCAAAATATAGCAATTTTTACAACCGATGGTCCCACTTTGTCACCCCTTGAGCATGTGTTAGAGCAGTAGTACACAACTCTTGATGCATGCATAGAGCCACAAGTTTTTAAGTTGTAGATTTTTGAGCCTTTTTGGATCAATGGAAATTATATATCTACATAACACATAAGTGTAACCAATGAAAAATAGATAAAAATGGATAAGAAATTATGAAATTATATGAGATTATAGCTCTCAGCTTGTATATAATGGTACCTGAACTGGAGATTTCTAAATTTGATCATGCGCATTTGATCATGTTATTGCACGGAACTTGCGCATTATTAGTAATAAATATTGAATAAATATTATTATTATTATAGACCCCTTGACGTCAAAGCAGCTCAATTTGGAGGACAAAACAAAAGAATTTCAATCTCCTGAGAATTGGAACCTATTGTTTTGTCCTCCAAATTGAGCTGCATTCCGACGTGCTGCAAGGGGTCTATAGGGATGAAATACCGTGTTTACTGTAAAGCAACGAAATAGGAGCCCCCTCCGGCCCTGTGGTAAGATTTTCTGATTTATGTTTTTTTTAAAGAAAGTTTAAACATATAATGTAAATGTTGAGAAACGAAAGAAATTTTAAAATAATTTATTCCTTGTGAAGAAAATTTGAAAGGAAATAGTTGAGGACATCGTTCGCAAACTCATTTTATCAGATTATTTTTCTTAATTTATAACATAAAGTCTATATTTGTGATCCAAAAGGTATATTTTTATACATAAATATAGTAGATTTATTGACGCAAGCATTATATGATGCTGAAAATCATTCTTGAAGAATAAACAATATTCATATATTATGGTTTGTATCTCATGAATCATGACTTAGTCTTGGAATATCCTACTCATTAAAGAAAAATGCATCGTCATGGAAACTTGTTTTCTAAGAAAAATCCAAACTAATTTTTGTTAAATTCAAAGAAGCAAAAATCTGCTAAAAAACACAAAGGAGACCTTGTGTATCGTTTTAAAGCGACCATATTGAAATCCAGTCTTCTACGTTCAGCCTATAGACCCCTTACACATGACGTCAAAGCAGCTCAATACAGTTCCCTGCACCATCTTGAAAGAAAGCCCGGAAAAGAAAGCCATGCCTTTGCATCGAAGCGAGACCAACGGTGAGCTTGCAATGATAGAGACCTTTTTTAACATTTTGCACAATTATTCTCATGTCTCTATCATTGCAAGCTCACCGTTCGTCTCGCTTCGATACAAAGGCACGGCTACCTTTAATGATGGCACAGGGAACTATGAAACTATTTGGAGGACAACTAAAAGAATTTCAATCTCCTGAGAATTGGAAACCTATTGTTTGAAACCTATTGTGCTGCAAGGGGTCTAATATGATTGCTAAAGTTCTTTTAAAACTTTATTGTTGATTAGAAGATGCCTGATAGAAGTGTTTTAATGTCAGAAGCAGAACACAGTCATTGAAATGCGCAAAGTAATGCGCACGAATACACGCACGTCAATGCGCGCACTTAATCATCCCACATGGCTTACCATTGCGCCAACGTTCTCATACAAAGGCTGTTGATCAATCAAGTTTTGATCTGTTTGTACGTCTGTGTTTTCATTAGCTAATTTTTGTCCATCATTTTCCATCTCCACAAGATTAGTGTACAAAGGTTGTTCATTTATCAGACCTTCAGATTGTATTCCTTGTTCGATGTGATCGTAATTTTCTGTTGTCTTGTCGTAATCATTTTCCTCTTGGTTCCACCTGGTATTCTGGTTATATTTCTCATGTTTTTGTGGTTCTACACTTGCCTTCTTGTTTCCACTGGTTGGTTGCCTTCTTCTTCTTTCTTGCATCTCCTTACTTGTACTACGAGGTTGTCTTGGTGATGAAGTACCACCTTCAGACTTGTTGGGTCCATTCGTTGAATTGTTTTTGTTCTTCTTTGCTGGCTGATGTGGACTCGATCTCCCCTTCAACAGACAAGAAGGCAAAGGCTTTGGAAAATCTTCAGGCAGTGAGTAAAGCTCTTCACTATCTTCTTCGTGTACTGTCTTCTCATTTTTATTCTCAACAACACTTGTATTCCAACTCGAAGGTCTTTTTTCTGTTCTTGGTTTCTCAGCCACCGTCTTGTTCCCTCTGCTTGCGTCTTCTCCATGTCGTCCTCCTGAATTCCAAGAGTTTCTCAACTTTTCTCGCAGCTCATTCGCTTGTATTTCAGGCACATTAGCATAAACATAACCATCATCATCATCACCATTATCATGCTTCAAGTCACTTGGTACTGTAAGCCCAGTACTCTTGTTATGACCGCTTGTATCCACAGCATAGTGATAATCAGGCTCGTCTTGTTCTTGTTGGACTTCAAGACAAAGTTCTGGAATGTCATAGTGTGCTTCGTGTTCATCTTCTGTTATCACAGGAATATCATATTCTCTTTCATTTTCCATCCCTTCTTTCCCACTTTCATTATCAGGATCACAATCCTTGTTGTGTGAGCCCATTTTTTCGTACATTAAAGATGATTTTTGTTCTCCAGCTTTTTCATCTTGATCCATGGTTTCATAATTAGACTGTTCTTCTCCAAAAAGAGTGTCCATTGTTTCGTAATTCTCCTGTTCTTCATCTACACCAGAATACTTATTTCCTTCCTTCGGTGTATTCAGTCCTACCCCATTCCTGTGTTCTCCCATCGTTTCATAGTTCGGCTGTTCTTCTTGATAATCTCCCTCCAGATTTTCATAATTCGGTTGTTCGTCTGCTACTACATCGTAGTGTGATTGTCTGTGATCGTCCTCTTCGAAAACTCGGTTCTCAAATCCAGTAATACTTTCGTTATTAGCGCGACTTTTCTTTCCGCTGTAAGGCAAGGTCTTATTCTCCATGATCTCGTATGTTGCTTCTTCTTCGGGGTCCAAGACTGCTTGATTTGAAAGGAATTCTTTCTTGGACTGCACAACAGGGGATGGACAGAATGTTCTTAATCGTTTACCAGTTGCAGGAGTAGAGGATCGTGAGCCATGTTTAATGAGTTGATTGGAGTCTGTATTGTCATCGTACAAGATCACTTCATTTGTTGACGAACCATAGCTGAATCTTCCAGCAGAGGATGCTGGTGTTGCTGGACTCGTTGGACTATCCTAAAACACATGTTCATGGATTGGTTAGCCTGTGGTGTTGTGCTATATCTGAAGGAAGGTTGGGAAAATTTCTAAAAAAATCTATTAAGCTTTGGCTGTTGTATCACAGCGTGGGACACTCACAACAGAGCTAAGTTCCAAACTAGGTGAACTGAACCCAAGATCGAATAGCTGATATCAGGGTTACACTCTATTGCTTTCAAACAATTGTTTCAAGTCGAGGCATTTGGGTCAACAATACAGAAAATGTATAGAAAATGACGCAAATTCCACGACTTAAAGCAATTGTTTGAAGGCAATGGAGTGTAACTCTAATATCTGCTATTGGAATTTCGTAGAAGTTGATTTGTTTTTTGATTTGGAGAGGGCTGCAATTCTTGTTATGTACTTGATAGGTGTCGGGAACTTTGAACCCAAGATTGACTGCAGATTACAGCTTATTTCTCACAAATTTGAGAAGTTTTTGGCTTTTCAAATGACGGGACTTACAAGTGAACAAGTGCAACTCACCCGTCCGTCAGATGACCTCAGCGGTCGATACAACTGGTTTTTATCGGGTTTTTCTCGTCTTGGTACATTTTGATAAAACGCTTCTTCATTGTTTTGTCCTTTGTCATCTTCATTCTTAGGCTTGGCGTCTTCTGCATGAACATTAGTTAAACGAGTTAGGAATCAAAATCCTACTAGACTGGATTCTACTTTGAATAATCAGTTGCTGTGCTGCGCAGTTGATTATAAGGTACGCTCCAAGATTTTTCCTAGCTGAAAGTATAGTCACTGAGTGGCATGGGTGGCGTAGTGGTTTACCACTCGCCTCTCACCGCTCTCACCGGGTTCGAGTCTCTCCGGGCTCTATGTGTCGTATGTGAGTTGAGTTTATTTGATGTGTTGTTCTCTCCCTTGCCACGAGGGTTTTTCTCCGCGTTCTCCAATTTTCTTCCCTCCGTAAAAATCAACATGTGAGTGAGTGTTGCGTGTAGTAAATATAGAATGTAGTGGTAGTGCGTGTGCAGTGAACCTCACGGAAGAGCCCCGCGCGACCGGGTACATACAGCTGAACTGAAAGTCTCACAGCTGTGTGAATGCCCTACATACACATCTACATTTTATTTAGTCAGTAAAATCGTTAGATATCACAACCTTACCCAAATCTTTCCCGTATATTCTCTGTTTGTCGATTTATAATCAAGAAAATTCCTATTAACTTACCTATCAGGGCGAGTTCTATACTAGAGTCAATCTCCTGCAGAACATTAAAGAGATAATTTAGATCAAGAAAGAAATTGATCAAGTTTTATAACTAATAAATAATAACCACAAAATACACAGGATCATGTTGGTAAGTGCGCGTCCTTGTATCTGGGGGGGGGGGGGGGGGGGCACTTACAATAAAAACTAATTACGGAAAAAATTGGGGGAGGGGCACATGGCCGCCCCCTCCCTACGCCAGTGGCATTGACATCATACATCAAAGAAAAAAAGGCTCGACCCGAAACTTTTAGCACCCCCCCCCCCCCCCCCCGCCAACGTACCTTCAAATTTGTTAATCCAGCCTTGAAGAAAACTAAAATCGATACAAACACAGTTCTATCAATGCAATAATCAGTACTGTAGGGCAGATTTTGTATGAGTGTACAAAAAGGCACGGCACGGTTACGGCACGGCACTGACACGGTCACGCCAAGGCGCGGTCTGTGCCGCAACTTTTTTTGCGCTATAGTTGATTGATATAAACATCTGGCTGCATGGCTGGTGCGAGTGCAAGGCAAGGGGGGATATGGCTCTATGGTAACCATGGTAACTATATGTTTAACATGGTTAATAGACCTCTTTACCCTGTGCGTAATGTTTTCCCATTTCAGACCACATGTCATTCTCTTGAGAATAAGAATCTTTGTTCTAGTTGTATCCATATTCATTTTTTCTCGTGCGCAACCGTTAAGCAAAGAGATAATAATCTAGGGAATGACACGTGGTCTGAAATGGGAAAATATTAGGCGCAAAAAGTCATATATGATTTTGTTTGATGTATTGTTCTCTCCCTTGCCATGAGGGTTTTTCTCCGGGTTCTCTGGATTTTCTCTCTCCGTAAAAATAAATATGTGCATGAGCTGAGTATGTGGTAAATATAGAATGTAGTGTTAGTGTGTGTGTGGAATGAACCTCAAGGAAGAGCCCCGTACAGGGAGTGATGATTGTAAAATATAAGTTTAAGTATACTCTCCGCTCTTATCATAGTATAATTACCTGGTTTTTGATGGCGTAACTTGCGCCTGCAATAAGAAAGAAAGAGAAAGAATAGTGACGAGGGTCATTGATTCAATAAAACACAGAGACAACGAGTTGTTATAATAGCGCGCTATAATTGGTCGAAGAGAATCTTAAACGCACACGTCATTTTTTCCACGCGCGCGATCTGATTTGACCTTTCATACGTGTCGTGGTTTCCTACGCTTTCCTTTTGTTCTCAGCTCAGGATCCCATGAGTTTAGATCAGAGTACTAAAGCGTTTTATATTACTTAAATATGTCAAGCAGTCTTTGGGTGAGTCAAATAATGATAAAGTTTGGTAAAATTAACCGCGAATTAAGAAGAGTTTTTCTTACCTTCTTCGTCTGATACACGCACAAGATATCAAGATGATCACTAGAATCAGTACAACCACCATGCCTACTGCTGCTATCCCTAGATAAAACCGCTGACAGAATACCCATGCTCCTCGCTCACACCCATCCTGCACAGCCTTCGTTCTACCAATCACGACGGCACTTGAGGTTACCATGACAACGGTTGCTAGGGTAGGAGAGATGGTTGCAGGCTTCAGCGGAATTAAATTCTGTTGATCAATGACAATAAATTGTTACTGTTATGCAAAACACATGTGTTTTAGTGGTGGAACTGGTCAGTTCTTTGTTTGTACGTTATGTCATCACCGCCATTAGGTTTGAGGTTCAATTCAACAAAAGATTTCTCATTGGCATCCATTGTTATTACCACCAACACGGCTGCCATGTCCTTGTCACTTGACTCTCTTGGGAATGGTTTCAAACCATCAATAATATTCTGCAAGCAGTTCCTTTAAACAGCGATGATAGAAGAGATAGGGAAATGCGTAATCCCAGAGAGTGCCAGTCAATTTCCTTTCAAGTAACACTTGAGTCGCTGCGCAGAATTGAGGGAAATGGGAAGAACCAAAAGAGTATGAAGTAAGAGAGCACATCTCCGTGCCTTATGAAAGCACATCTCCGTGCCCTATGAAAGCACATCTCCGTGCCCTATGAAAGCACATCTCCGTGCCCTATGAAAGCACATCTCCGTGCCTTATGATAGTTATTTAAAAAATACTTAAGATAGTACGCGCGCTCTTATTGGTCGAGAGCTGTGTTTTCATCACGCTATGAAGGCACGGAAATGGCGTAACAAGCATTTTTAAAGTATTTTTTAAAAGAAATAAAACATTTTCTCCAATGCCTTCATATCGACTTCGTCTCGGGTTTTCACTGTTCTGCTCTCGAATTCTCCCAAACGCGTAGCCGTTTTCACCAGGCTATGAAGGCACGGAGAAAATGTTTTATTTCTTAACTGAAAATCTATGTTTAGCTCCGCGCGCAGCCTGAAATATTCTTATCATGGGATTCCTGATTCAGTTCAGGCTGCGCGCGGAGCTAAAAATAGATTTTCAGATAACTATCGTAGGGCACGGAGATGTGCTCTCGTACTTCATACTCTCTTGGAAGAACTCTGCGCCACTCCTCTTGCAAGATAATGACTGATAAAGTCACGTTACCTTTGTCTTTGAGCTTGTAAACTGAAGACTACTTGTGCCATGGTTTGTACTAGATGAAGGATGTACAGCCATAATATAACTAGTGGTAGGAGAAGGATGAAGTGCAATACTGGTGGGAATGACAGGTGTTGACACGTTATCTGTAGACCAAGTATAATATGGCACACCTTAATGGGGTATTCAACCCCTTGCAGCACGTTGGAATGCAGCTCAATTTGGAGGGCAAAACAATAGGTTCCAATTCTCAGGAGATTGAAATTCTTTTGTTTTGTCCTCCAAATTGAGCTGTTTTGACGTCACGTGCAAGTGATCACAACACAACATAACCCGTAATATCCATGAAGCTGTCTAACAATTATTGATTTATTAATTATTGATTATGATTTTCACTGATTTCCGTGACGGCAGTCTGTATGATATTCCCTAAGAGCCTCATTGCCATTTCCTCCCCCTCCCTGGACCATTAAAACTGTTGAGTAGCAGTGGTATGATGTATCGTAGTCTATATCTTAACCTTGAGGTCAACAGCCTCTTGTATAGAAGTTTATCGAGAAAAGAGAGGATTTATTGCAGGAACCAACAGGCATTCATTCTGGAGGAGTTATATTGAGGTAAAAAAAAAGTTGGATGATGACTAGTTTCTATATTTAGGATGTTAGAATAATTGTCTTACATGATATTCTCCCTTGTGACTTGATTATGACACACATTTGTTTGGCATCACAATGAAGTTGTAGTCTGACAACACGACCAGTATAGGGTGAACCTGATGATATATTGGACCACTGAAACGGGAAGAAACCATGATCATTATCATCATGATACGCAAAGGTACTGTGGATGAATGATAGTGAGGTTGGTCGGTGAATAAACGGTGAAGAGGGAAACACGTTTGTGAGGATAGGAATAAGAGAAGAGAAGAGAAGAGAAGAGAATATGATTAAATCATGCACACAATCATATTATGGCCCTTCATTGATGCTAACCTTAAGTAGATTTTTATCTGTTGTAAACGTAGTAAAATTTCCACCAGCACCAGCAACCCAGGTACCATTAACCAGGAACTCTTCCTGGTAAACACTACAGGTAGAAGAACCATTGACTGGTCCAGTAAGAACCCTGGTACCAGGTATTGATAGATCGAGCACAGGAAGAGGAGAAGATATGTTATCATTTTCCAATAACAGCTGACACTGACCTGCACAAAGGATAGAAAATGTATCATTTGTTATCACGTGACGGCTACTCGTGAGCCAAAAAAATGTATCAGATATTTCACATTTGACCCGCGTTTTAAATATGCATGACAGTGCATTTTCAGCCAGATAATCTGTCTTCTAATAGCTAATAAAATATTTAAGTCTTTGTTTTTACTAGTACATTTTGTCTAGTCAAGTCTACAAATAAAAAACTTTAACTAAGTTCGATGAATTGTTTTCGTCAATTTGGGCTGCCTGTGGTAAATGAGGCAACACATTCACGCCCCCAAAATGGAGCTTCAAATGAAAAACTTAACCAACATAATAAAATGTTCTTTTGCTTCTAAAATCTACCCAAATTAATAATAGCTAATAATAATTCATAACAATTAAATCATACCTTCATATTTTTGCGATATATTAGGATTAAGACGTAAAATCACGAAGGGGAAAAAAATAATTGAATCAAATGACGTCTTACCCGGGTCTTACCTAATGTTGATCGTATCTTGATATTATCCATACATACAGAGCTTGTCAAATCCCCTTTAAAGACGAAGGTTGATGCATTAGAATCACACCGGCAGGCACAAGAACTTGATGTACTTCTTAAGACAAGAGAGTTTTTTGCCGAACAAAGAGCATTACAATTCGTCTGTGGTATTGTAAACACATCCAAAGAATCATTTCTGGTGATGGTGATATGCGTGCAGTTACAAGAATATCCACCAAGAATTAAAGAAATACCAAAAATAATACAATGGCAGTATCGTGATGTCGTGAGACGAAGCAGGACCATTTTGTAATCTATGTATATGAAAGTCGTCTGAATTTGAGCTGTATTGGTCAGGTGAATATTTCACAATATTTGCCCCGGATGATATATTTGATGTTATGCTATATCAGTTACTGCCGACCCGTCACGACAGATCTGACTCGGTAGAATTATCGCATGATAAAGAGCTTAATACAATTATACTACCAAACAACGAAGTATTTGAAGAGTAAACAAGGATTTTTGATCTCTTCTTGTGGTATATTTATTATACTACCAAACAACGAAGTAAACAAGGACTACTTTGGCGGTGTCACCGCCATCCTATATCACATACCTATAAAATATATCTTCGTACTAAACTGGAGTCTCAAATGTTTCATTCCTTTAAGAACCCTTGCAGCACCTTAGAATGCAGCTCAATTTGGAGGACAAAACAATAGGTTCCAATTCTCAGGAGATTGAAATTCTTTTGTTTTGTCTTCCAATGATATTGAGCTGCTTTGACGTCACGTGAAATGGATCTGTAGTTTACTGGTAGTCTCATAGTTTTATCCTTTTATTGTTAATATATTTTCAGGTTTCTTATAAAATGCCATATATTTACAATTCATCATAACTTATGATTTAAATTAATTTTTGTGGTTTTATTCATTTATTTGCCAATTGAAGTCAAATAAATAAAGTAATTATTTTATAGTCGTCAAAATTTAAAAGAATTTCCTTGTTAACCCTGTTATTGCTATCATTTTCCCAGCACACCTTTAGCCGAATGTATTCGTGGTAACTCTATCCGTTACTGTTATCTACCACCTACAGTAGAGATGTCTTGTCCTGAATGTCCCCTTGAGAACACGATTCGTAACTTTGTCCAGTAGTTTCACGATGGATAACTGTCTACTGGATAACTGTCAGTCATCTATAGTATTCCCCCTACTCATCGTGTTTGTTATCTGTAACTGGTATTTGTTTTCCCCTTCAGAACACGACTCGTTACTTTGTCCAGTAGTTTCAGGATGGGCGTGGTCAGGGGGTATCTACTGGATAACTGTCAGTCATCTATAGTATTCCCCCTACTCATCGTGTTTGTTATCTGTAACTGGTTCTTGTTTTCCCCTTCAGAACACGACTCGTTACTTTGTCCAGTAGTTTCAGGATGGGCGTGGTCAGGGGGTATCTACAGGATAACTTCTTTTGTATGATCGGTTTCTTGATGTAATACCTATAGGAACAACAACATATATGAGTAGATTATTCACAAGAGTGAAAGATCACGGCATGACACGGCATGGGTTGCGCATGATGAAATCCGTTGAGCCAATCATAGCGCATAAGATTTCTACTCATTCATTGTCCCACCCCTTCGTTCGCAAGCTCCACCCGGCCCGTGAAAAAAGCCTTTTCCGTCTACTTTCATCATCTGTGTTGACCGCGCAACAACCACTGGCCAAGGTAAATGGTTAAAACAAATTCATTAAAAAGGCGAGTCTAGCCGTGACCGTGATGGGAACGTATTTAAGCATTTGTATAGACGCATCAAGAGTTCCGCGCTGCTGCTCAATGCGCATGCTCAGAGGATTAAAAAGTGGGATGATATTTTGTATAATATGCAATTTTTCGGTATATTTGATTCAGAATTCGCTTAACGGTACGCGATCTTGAATAGTTAGTGAAAATTGTACTTGACAAGAAAGATACAACTAAAATATAGCATATTTTACAAAATATTGTCCCACTTTTTAATCCCCTGAGCATGCGCTTAGAGCAGTAGCGCGGAACTCTTGATGCGTGTATTAGCTTAACCGGAAAGGTCCCGAGCGAGGATTTCGTACCGTGACCGAGCTGGTTTATAGTCATGCAAAATGATTCTGCTCTATCAAGGAAACTGCGCTTCCCTGCGCATGGCTTGCCCAAGTTATTTAAGGAATAAAAAACAGTTTTCCGTGTATTATACTCTGATAAAGACACGCGGTATGTGGAGAGAACACGAGAGAAGCGTAGGAAACCACGACGCGTAGCGGAGTGGTTTCCAGCTTCTCAAGTGTTCTCTCCACATCCCAAGTGTCTTTATCAGAGTATAATACACGGAAAACTGTTTTTTATTGCTTTTATAAAATAACTAACTTTTCGAGAGAGAAACAAATGACGTGAGCATGTATTATGCTCTCCTAAAACATGGCTTTTTGACCAATCAGAGCGCGCGTAATATCAAAGTTATTTTATAAAATTATTTATAAGCATCAGTGGCACAGACCTGAATTCTTCAGCATAAGACCTCGGTATACTCGCAGCCATATTCTCGCTATAATCCATAATGTTTTGTAGTAAATACAGCTGATGATATAACAAGACTGCATGCTTTGGAGATAGATGTTTTCTACGGGTTGAGATGATTTTCATCTGACGGTCCATCATTCGTTTAACGAACTTTTCCTGTAAGGTAAAATACATTGACACGAGTTAGCAGATATTACAGATATACTTAGTTCTCTCTGGTTGTTGTAACAACATCACTGGACAAGAAGAAGAAGAAAACAAGTTGAAATGACTGATATCAAAATTTCTTACTCACCGTCGATGAATTTGAATCCATCACGCCTATCAACCAACATATGTTGAGAGCCTTTCCTTCTACTGGAAATATTATCGCCTTGGGAAATAGAAAAGTAAGTGTGTTATTACAACGCTTTAGTTTGCATGTTAATAGTAAATATCAAACTCTGCGGAAATCAAATAAAAATACCTGGTGAACAGCAGCTACTATCTCGTATAACAAAGAAGTAACACAGTCTGTTATTTCGTTAATCAATTCACTTGTCTGAAAAACGAAACGGCAAGATAAAAAATTGAAAGGAAGCAAGGAAGCAAGGAAGCAAGGAAGCAAGGAAGCAAGGAAGGGAGGAAGCAAGGAAGCAAGGAAGGGAGGAAGCAAGGAAGCGAGGAAGGGAGGAAGGGAGGAAGGGAGGAAGGGAGGAAGCGAGGAAGCGAGGAAGCGAGGAAGTGAGGAAGCGAGGAAGCGAGGAAGCGAGGAAGCGAGGAAGCAAGGAAGCGAGGAAGCGAGGAAGCGAGGAAGCAAGAAAGCAAGGAAGTAAGGGAGAGTAAGTCATCAATAAAAGCAAATTTTCAAAAGAATTCTATATAGAAGAAAAACATGCAAAAGAAAGACCAAATGTTACCCTTCAAAAGTCTTTGTACTTACTTCTTCCTCTCGTCTGGACACTACTGAATCATGACTAGTCCCCATCAACAGTAGCTGGGCAGCAGGTGATATCTTGGGAGGTTCTGACTTGGGACGTGTTAATGTTGGTGTAGCCATTATTGACTCCAGAAGATCGATCAAGGATTGTCCTCTATATAGGTGGTTAAAAACACAATATACTTGCTTTACAAACCAACAAATTCTATTGAGCATCATTTTTGTACTCATGAACCTTAATTACTGGCCATAAATGAACCAGAAGAGAATGGAAATGGGAAAATATATCTGAGAAAACAAGATTTATTAATTTATCACATGGCTCAAAAATATACAAAGGTTACAATAATAAACCACACTTACTTGTTAGCTTTGAGGACATTCAAGCGAGATGGTAGAATTTCTGTTTCTCTGAACATACAGACCAAACATTCCAGCAAGACCACTACAAAGCTGCAAGGAAAATATTCAACTAACAAATTGCTTCAGTATAATACCTAAACCTATTTCAAAAACTTTCACTTGACAATTCTAAAAGGTCTTGAAATCCCATCCAGCAGAAACAGCTTTATCTCCCATAATGTATTCACTTATAATGCACATAATATCAACTAACTGTTTTTAAATGCGCATAAGTTAAGACACAGATCAAAGGTGGCCCTTCACCCCCATAAGTCAAATTTCCAGACAAATGCAAAGAAAATAAAACGAGAGAAGATAATATATCAAATTGGACAAAAAATTCACAAAACTTTAATTTTACAGCGCGACGCGCTTTACCGTGGCTACCCTGCAAAAGTTTCGTACAAGTTAACCAATCAAAATGCGAGAACTAATGAGATTGATTAGCATTTTGATTGGTTAACTTGTATGAAACTTTTGCAGGGTGGCCATGGTAAGGCGCGTTGCGCTGTAAGACATATTTTCCATTCTTTGTGTATTTACTTACTCAAATTCATCAGAACGATTGTTGCCTTTCCGTCTTGAGGGAATTGAAGGTGAATGAGGCAGATAAAGTTTGATTTGAACAACTATAAACTGGAAGAGCTCTGAAGACTAAATACATATTAAATAAGAATATTAGTACCGTCATATGCATACAGACAGTATTGAGTTAGTGAACTTACCCTCACCTCTGGGGTCTCAGGCTTGATTCCTGGGCTCATTATAAATCACATATGAACAGAGTTTTTTGGGGTTTCCCATGGTTAACAGTCTTTCAATCTCCCTCTGCTAAACCATGTCATTTTACTAAGTTCCATGCCCTGACATACATGTACCGGTTAAGTCAACCCAGATAAAATCTGATAAAATATATGTTTCACTCATGGAATCCTCATGATCTCCATGGCAACAGTTTAGTTGTACCATACCTTCCAGAAGAACTTTTTAAGAGAGAAGCTTTTCTGAGCACCAGTCAACAATTCATTGATCAAAACAAAGGTTTTCTCTATTCTGTGTGATTGGAGAATCTCCGTCTTGAGTTGATTGAATAAAGTAAGTAACTGAGAACTGTAATATAAGAATCATTTATTCATTAGTTATTCAGATTTAAAAAAAACCACTATTTTTGATAGTTTGTAACATTCAAAAGCTATCTGTAAAACACCTCTCCTGGTTGGCTCAGTCAGTTGGGCACTGGTCTGTACATGTTTTGTGTGGGAGGTTGTGTGTTCAAATACCTGCGGCCAGACATACACTCAGGGTCTTAAAATATCTGAGTAGAAGCTGCTGCTTTTGCTCAAAAAATATTTGCAAATGGTGAGACCTTTGGTGTGGCTGGGATGATGACCACATAAAATATGGTGGTCCCATCTCTTTCAGAGACATTAAACAGAGGGCCACAAGTTTATCAGTTGCTACTGTCACGTGTCACCCTCTAAATAAAGTTTTGATTTAATTTTTAATTTTTAATTTTTACAAAACATTTTCTTATACTGTCTTATTAAATTAAAATTTAGCTAACATACTTGTCGACTTTTGAGGATGATCTTGGTGATGAGCATGCTGCCGTTGAACCTTGACCCCCAAAATGCAATGTAGATTTCTGCAATATACAAGCACCAGCACATTATAATTAGCTTGGATATACTGTCATTCCAACCTCTACACAACAACCACCTAGCTTCACAACAAAATTTTGTGACTGTTATAGAATTATGGCTGCAGTTGTGTAGAGGTTTGAGTTACAGTATATGTATGAACTCAGTGCATGGTGATCTATGTGGATCGAGACATTATAATTAGGGAATCTATATTCTTACCAAGATGCAGTTATTCCATGTGCTTTTCAAAAATGCAAACATAGGTGATCCTTGTTCTAGTATATACATGTGTATTTGTAAAGTATCTTCAGTACTTTCTTCAGTCCCATCTGTACTCTCTTCTCCCCTTGTTAGATGGGTTTCATCAACACTCCTTGCTCTACTTGCATGCCATGATTTTTTACTATTTGACGTTTGTGGTAAATCCAGGGATGATGGCCTACCTGGCCTGTCGCCACCATAATCAGTCCTTACTTGAGAGAAATCGAGTTCATTACTGCTGGAGCTTGAATTGAGCTCTTTGCTTTCACTATCATGTTTTTGTCTTGATTTTCTTGGCTGTTGTTTGATCTTAGAAGATAATTCTAGCCTATATCCTTGATGTGAGGGAGGGAGAGGTAAAGGTCGACCACACAAAGGGACAGACAAACTATTATGCCTTTCAGTTGAAGTAGATGCTTGAAATCTTTCTTGTTCAATGAGCTTAGGAATATTCCCTTCAGATACACTCATTTTATTGGGATTTTTTGAGAGCTTTTTCATATAATTTCCTTCCTCTTCAATAATTCTGTCTGTATAATAATAATGATGTGATTTTGAAGGCTCTGTTATGCTATTCTGGTTATCCTCCAGGTTAAGCCGTAGCAGTGCAGATGCTGTTAGCAGTGGTGTTTGAAGCGCTTGTCTTGGTGATGGCAGGTCTTGATTTTTAGTTGTTTTGCTTTGTGTTTTTTGAGAAACTAATGTTTTATATGTCAATATGATATGTTGTGTCTGAGTTCTTAAATCACCGCCAATGAATTCTGGAATATCATGAATCTACGAAAAGAAAGAATTATATTCAAAGGTTAGCTTGACATACAGTTTATTCTTGTAGTTGTGTGGTTCCAAAAAATATCAATCCCTATAAGCCAGCTAGTTCAAAGTTTAAGAATCGTTTTCAGTGCGCATGCAATTTTATCCCGAATTTCTCACCTTCTTTTGCTTAATTAAATTAAAAACAAACGAAGGTTTAAACAAAAGAAAGTGAGAAATTTGGGATAAAATTGCATGCACACTGAAAACAATTCTTAAACTTTGAACTGGCTTATATGGCCCAGCATGGAGGATATTGGAAATTCCCAGAGGGTGATAGGTCAGAGAAAAAAACAAAATCACAAGATTTTTATGAAAAAAATTGGAAATTTGATCCAGAACTGGTTTTCCTCCCTCCACGAAATAAAATCAACCTCTAAATTCAAATTTGATCACAGAATGAGAACCACAGGTATATTAGCCACTGGCTATGTATCCAATATATCTAATATTGCTGCTGGTTGAAGTCACAATTATATACAATTACTATTCAGTGCCATGCACAGCCCATTGTTTTCCTTCATGTACAACAATTTACGGTTTCTTATAGCAATTGAGCATGTGTAAAACGTTTGGAGGCATCAACTTTGTTTGGATTGCGCATCCCACATGGACTGCAGATCGTATTTGGAATAGGACAGCAAGTGGAAAAACTATTTCACTTTGGGTATGGCTGCCTGGATTTCGAATAGATTCTGGAAAGCTGTGGAACTAGTAACTTGGTGGATCTATTTGCTTACCATCAATCCATAATCCAGCAAGGATGCTGCATTATTATTAATATTGCCATGTACATATTATATATTGATGCATATATTAAATATGGCGTAGCTAAAAAAATTAATATAATAATTGTAAATATCATAGTAATTGTAGCCATATTTAATATATAATTCAAGTTATTTATATATAAACTAATGGGAAGTTAGCTCGATAATTTCAAGTTTCTCTATGATGTAGTTACAAACTCAGAAACAAAAAAAAGTGTAGACAAAATAAATGTATATACTAGTGAATTTGAATAGTGAATGTCTGGGACTCACAAACTTATAAAATAGATCAATACCTTTTTATTTTTGATATTCAGTAAAAAAATACAGTACATATTATCCATGATATTGAAAACCAAATATCATAAAGCAAAAATGTTATGAAAAATAGTAAAATAAAGGAAGAAAAGTGGCAGGTGTTAGTAGCCCTGTGGAGGGCTAGGCTATTATATGATGATTTATAATAATATTCAAATGAAAATACTAGTTCCAATGAATAATGCACAAAATCAGTCATCATCTAAATTATACAAGCTGTGTGTCAAGGAGACGGCTGGTAAATAAAACGCCTAAATCCAAATAGATAGGTCATAGATAAAAAAATATTTAAAATTGTGAACGAACATTTAAGAAAATGAAAATAAATAATTTTAGTATTGAACAATCAAGCTTATTTCAGTGATTTGGGAAGGAAAAAAGTATTATAAATTACAATAATAAAGCACCGGTACTAAAGGCAGACATAGAAGAATAGCTTGGTTTTTATGTCGGATAACTTTAGCTGTTCGATGTTTAGACATTATAACTCTTTTAGTTTATCAGCTAGCTCCTGTGTTATTAGTTGAATTATTGACAATGACTGATTGATCAACTGTGAAATACTATCCAATACATCGTATCCTATCTATTTGGCTTGCACTCGCTCAAAAGAAACAAACCAAAGACTTATTTAAAGATGGGGAATTCCTGTAAGGAAAACTTAAGGCGGATAATTTGGTTCCTGATGATAGTTTTATGACAATAAAAGTTCTAAAGATTGAGTGATGACAAGTTCTGAACACTTGATACTTGAATATAAACCTTACTTACCATCTCCACGCTCGTAACAGTAGAAAGATCCAGAGTAATACGAATATCTCTTGGTAATTTAGGTGGATTTTCTGTAATATATAGCATATTATCTCCTAATACAGCAAACATGAAAGACTTGTTGAATCCATCAGCTACTATTACACAGCGATCGATCACTCGAATTCCTTCGTATCTCTCCTGAGGAAGATTACGCTTTAAGTAACTGTAAACTTTTTGATACTTCTGCTGACATTCGTCCATTTTATCAGCTATCATTTTCCGATCTCTCCATTGTGATAAATAGTGGTTAATATTTTTAAATAACCCCTCATAAAGTTCGATCAAATCGCGTCCATCAAAACCAGTCTTGTTTTTGCCAGTTGAACAGCTCAGAGTGACGTCACTAGCCTTCTTGACCAATCACAAGAGCTCTTTAAAATCGATTTATGCCAGTTGACTCAACCGATACTCCACAGGGCCCGGGATTCAAGGGATTCCCATTCAAAAAACCCTTCAAAAATAACTTTTCAAAACACTGAAACTTGAAAGTTCAACTAATTACGCTGAAATAACTAAACTATAGGACTTTGAGCCATTTACAAGATTACAGGTTTAATATATAGATTAACCTTTTTCCCAATGGACTAGAATGACGTCATTCATTGCTAAAATTAAAACAAATATTTGACGTCACATGATCGAATAAAATAAAGGCTGATTGAAAATAATACAAAAGAACTAAGCTATTACAGGTTAACATAAACAGACTGAAAAATACTTGAAATGTTAACAAAGAATAATGAAAACAAAAAAATGTCCTAAAACTCCAGGTGGCTAAAAGTTTTTCATTTTCAAACTTGACCTGAAAGACCTGAAACAAACTCACCTCAAAATGTACCTCAATATGCTAATAAAAGGGTTAATATAAGGTGCTTGCGACACATGTATATAGCTATTTCAAAAAGCTTTGAATACTGAATACTGCATACTGAATAGTGCATTCCAAGATCAAAGGGCATTGTTGGACTCTTTAATTTGAAATAAAAAATAAACATACAGCGATTTTGCTCTCTATATGTAGCTAGTATATTATTTTGGATGGAATGCAGGCGTTCCTCGTGTTCTTCTTTTCGAATCCTCCCCGTCCCGAAAATAACCAACGACGAACGCCTGCAATGCAGGCTACATTTTTTGAAATAGCTGTATGTGCTCCAACCAACCAGCAATGGATCTGAGAAAAAGTGTTAGCCAATCAGAATCTTAGTAAGAAAACACTGCATGCTTCTTCGCTATTCGTGGGTTCTTTATAAGACCAATTTACCTATTTCATTACTTGAACCTAAAATCCTAAATCTATACCACTATATTTATCGGCTAGCTGTATGATGTCTGAAAACCTGGCTCTCACTAAAGATTTACAGGTTTGCTATCTGACTCCAAGGTCAGCCCTTGTCGACAAGACTCTAGTCGATAAGATAGCTAACACTGAACACCGAAGGCTACTAAAAGAGTTCGTCGTTCCTAAGAGATCAGGACAGGCATGGACCCTGAGCCAAGGGGAAGTGTGCAGAATCACCGTTGTTCAGGGATCACAAGTAATTTAAAAAAAAAACGACTGCAGTTGAGTAGCTTCTTTGTAGTGCGTGACATTCTATATTTATTTTTTTATTTATTATTTATTAATCTTATTTTTGCACATGTTCAGCCGGTTATTCATCAATGTTAAAACAACAGAAACAAAGGATTTTTAACTTATAGGTAGACTGCTATATATTTTGTACCGTTTATAGTTGTATAAATGTGCACTGGACTCACATCTACACCACGTACACAGTAACTCTCGACACCAGAGCCCTGCCATTCTTACTGCGCATGCTCGACGAAATGGGCTCTGGGGTCGACCTGGGGTCGAGAGTGGCAGACAGTCGATCAGTTATGTAAATTACTCACGCTAACTAATAAAGCATGAACTTGGTATTGCTTTACAAACAATAAGGGAAATGGTTAGAAAACATGTTTACGGACCTTTATCTACTACCAAAGCTACCATGGGACAGCTATTGATAGTTTGGGCTTCCTGTGCATAAAGGTAGACCAATCTATCATATTTGCAATATTTTTCTAGGTTGCTGATGTGAATATGTGGAACTTAAACGACAGAAAGGAGCGCTTTTATTCAGGTGCGTTGAAATAAATAATGTATCCAACTGTGTATGTGAAGTCTCAGGAGTTGGGGGTCACAATGAATGTTATTGTGACATTACCCCCCCCCCCCTCCCCCTTGGGTCTGCTGTCTGCTTCCTCGAACAACTGATGGGAACACTGTGGTAGGCATAGGAACGGGCTTCTTTGTTTTTAGGCTGAAAAGGTGTACGAAAACATTTTTCGTATATATATATATATTTATTATATACACCTACTTGCAAAAACGTTGTCATACAACATTTGAACATTTGTAGTTTCAAGATTAGGAATAAATTAAAAGTACAAAAGAAAGAGTTCTGCTTCAATGATCTTCTTTTGTACTTTTAATTTATTCCTAATCCACTAAACTACAAATGCTCAAATGTTGTATGACAACGTTCTTGCAAGTAGGTGTATATATATATATATATTTAATTATTTCTAAATTTTATTTGTCTATTTATTTATTTGTTTATTTATTTTTGTGTTCATTATTTCTTACTAGACACTGTAGATAGTTTTTAGTCCAGGTCTCCCCGATTAGCAAAGCATGTGTGCCAAGCTAGAAGTTTCGAGACATTAATAAAGTTTATTATTATTATTATTATTTTGGGTTTTAAGGAGTTTTAGTCGTAATTTTAAGATGGAGAAGATTGAGGGATCACGTATCGGGGTCCTTTTTGTCGAGTCAAATTTGTCACGGCAACGGAGATTTTCGTCTTAGGTCTGACCAAAGATTTTCATGTTCCCCAATTCAACAGGTAAGACTCGGCAGTTACACTCCAGCCATCTAAAGACACATGACAGACTCTGGAGTAGCATTCCATACCTCAGACCCATGGCTACGATCACTGGTGATACTATCAAATACGGCATTGATGATGATGGTGCTGGAGTTCACGATGTCATAGGTATGTGGATATCTGATGACTGTTATGATTGTAGCAGTCCTTGTGCAAGTGCAGTAAGCGTAAGTTCAATCTGAAACATCGTTTCAATAAGCAGCGTTTTGCATAACGGAAGACGCCGGCGTTTTTACCGCGCCCTTCCTTCAGCGTAACTTTATTGCCGTTCGGAGCCAGACCACAGGGAGCCCAATTTAGATAAAAATAAAAGGTGAAAATAAAATCGGGGAAAATTAAGTCGTGTTTCATTAATTTTTTAAATCTAAGATCAAAATAATGTCCTCTTTGATACGAACGAGCAAAAAAATCCGTAAAAAATGCACTAGAACAATTATTTTTCGCGCGCGCCTTTGTTTTTGAAGAAAAGGTTGTGAAGGACCTCACACGTGCACCTCCCTGAACTGAGTTACTATTTTTTTGTTTTGTTTGCAGGCACTCGATGTGATCCATATACATACAAACTTATAACAGGTAAAACCTGTGAAAACTCCTGCCATACAAACCTGGTAAATGCTGTTCAACCATATGGCTTGGTTGAGAGCGATGTTCACGATGTATTCAACGTATTCATGTGCACTGGATTTACTAAGGTACGTATCCTGTCCCCTCCTCCCCAATAATCTCTTTTGGCTAGTGATAACTCCTCAGTAATACTGGTCTAACGTGCGAGCACATTTTTTCTAGAATTCACATCAGTACTTCAGCAAAGCATCACCTGCAAAAACAGGCGACTATATTGAATTTATTGCAGAAATGGACCTCCTTGTGGCAATGAGTGTCTGTCCACATGGTAAGTACTGTCAGTCAGTAGATAGATCAATAGACCCCTTGTGACAATGAGTGTCTGTCCACACGGTAAGTACTGTCAGTCAGTAGATAGATCAATAGACCCCTTGTGACAATGAGTGTCTGTCCACACGGTAAGTACTGTCAGTCAGTAGATAGATCAATAGACCCCTTGTGGCAATGAGTGTCTGTCCACACGGTAAGTACTGTCAGTCAGTAAATAGATCAATAGACCCCTTGTGGCAATGAGTGTCTGTCCACACGGAAAGTACTGTCAGTCAGTAGATAGATCAATAGACCCCTTGTGGTCATGAGTGTCTGTCCACACTGTGAGTACTGTCAGTCAGTAGATAGATCAATAGATCCCTTGTGGTCACGAGTGTCTGTCCACACGGTAAGTACTGTCAGTCAGTAGATAGATCAATAGACCCCTTGTGGTCACGAGTGTCTGTCCACACGGTAAGTACTGTCAGTCAGTAAATAGATCAATAGACCCCTTGTGGTCACGAGTGCCAGTCAACCTCTGTCTGATCTGCATGCTTAATTTTGTCAGTGGGAATTCATATGATAGTCAAAGTTGTGTCTGTCTGTCTACCTGATAGTATTCAAATATTAACATTTCAGGTGATGTCTCTACTCCTGTTGGTCTGCCTGTGCCAGACAACAAGTGCCACCCTTTAGGTGTTTCTGTGTACAAACTAGACCAATCATTACTGCAGCAATGGAAGGATAATCAAAACTGATCAACCACCTAGGCTAACTGTTGGGATTCCTGTGTCAGGAACCTCACAGGTAGCCCAACATTCAGTTTTACATTAATTTTACAAGAATCAGACAAATAAAATTACTTGAAATAATGAGAAAAACGCGCCTCTAATTATTAATGGTTTATTAAATGATATCTTTATCTTCAACAAACAACAATTTGTGTGACGATCTAAAGGTAGTCTAATCCCACATGTCTTAATAATATGGTACATGTATATATCAAATAATGGTCCAGAAAAGATCGTAGTTGTATTTATGAAATATTCGATTGACAACTTTTTGCCATCTTTAACAATTTGAGACCTCAATGTTTAAGTCATTATCTAATGGCTGTCTTTTCTTAAAACCGCTTTAGAACCACTTATGAACTTATGGATATTTGTATCAACTAAAGGTTTGGTCATGTTGGCAACATGGTTTTAGAAAAAGCAGTAGCTACAACATGGTCAGCACTCGTTCACATTGACCTATAGGACCTTCATTGTCTTATAAAACAATAGAGTGAGGCAGTATCACAATAGACCCCTTGCAGCATGTTGGAATACAACTCAATTTGGAAGACAAAGGAACAGGTTCCAATTCTCAGGAGATTGAAATTCTTTTGTTTTGCCCTCCAAATTGAGCTGCTCTGATGTCACATGAAAGGGGTCTATAGATCTATGCCTCATTCTAACGTTTTATAAGACAATAAAGGTCCTTTTTGCCGATGTGAAAAAGTCTACACCATGCTCCTTTCCGTAGTCTTCCCACAATCCCTTATGATCCCAGAGCGAGCTTGAGGTCAGGGTAAAATTTGCATAAAAATGTATAAAAAATATGCAAATTTTACCCTGACCTTGAGCTCACGCTGGGATCATAAGGGGTTGTGGGAAGATTACGGAAAGGAACATAAGTAGTTTCTGTGATTACCCTTTACTGGCTTGTACAATCAAAATACAGTTATTGTTGATGATGTAGTCAGTATAACAATGTTACCGTACTCACAAGGAGGTTTGAATTATTTGACATTATGAACCTTTATATAAACATCTATTCTATTTCTTTGTACGTGATCATTCACAAAAATGCAAGGAAAAATCTAACCACTTATATCTAGAACATGAAATGTAATATGCTTTTAAGTACTGAATTAATTATCAGCGACGTATCTTTGAGAAACAAATAATTTTCAGAGAAAAAACAGATTGAGAAAAAACTTTTGATTGAAAAGTATAATTAAAGCATAATTAAGCAGAAAATCAAAATGATTTATTGTCTGAATTCAAAGTCTTTTTCTTTGAAAAAGTATTCAAGTTGCTGGGGTTTGCTGTACTGGGTTCTCTAGTAGATACCCACGACCCTTTGACAACACTTGACCTTGTGCTATGCCTCCAACATTATTACCCAATGACGCAGCTATTCCTCTACCTCGTCCTTGTCCAGATAGCTTGTCGGATGGTTTGGATAAAATATGTACCTGGCTATGTTGGACTTTGTCACTCGTGGGGATGATAGGCTGAGGGTTAGGATTCATTGCCATGTGCATATTCATTGCCGTTTTGTCTGGAGGAGCAGTGAACAGAGGATGGTGCGCTGATGGGTCAGGTATTGTAGTAGTTGGCAGGTTACCATGGTAACCTTGTATTGCATGCAACATACTCTCGTTATCTCCATAACCCACATGGAATGGTTGATCTTGAACTTGATGCAAGTTTGCTGATCTTGCATTATGAGGTTCTTTATATCCAATGCGTCGATCATAATCCTTGTCAACTTCTACAGCCCATGTCACATTTCTTGAGTTTTGCCAATGACCTCCCCTTCGTCCACCACGGCCTCCACGACCACGCCCTCTAGAGGGAAGTTCTACACTGGCGGGTCCTCCAGCAACTATGCGGTTATGCTCATTGTAGTCACGTCCTGCTCTGTTACCACCCCAATTTGCAACTGGAACACCAGCTACTTCAAGAGTACCACCCAGACCTGATACAGCACGCTTACTGCTCATACCTCTAGTACGAGGGCGTTCTGCTAATGGGACCTGTTGTGGCATCCTCATACCAGCCGGTATGAAGTTAGACTGTACTGGTGGCATGCCAGGAATATTAGGTGGGAAGCCAAAAAATGGTAATGGTGAGCCTGCATGCATTCCTGGTCCAGGAAATCCACCCATTGTAGGAAGTCTGATGCCGAGCATTTCTGGGGCAATCCCTTCCATTATACACCAACGCATTCTTTGGAGCTTTTCCAATCTGGCATTCTGTAAGAAATAAACAAAACAGTTATTATAACAAGTAATATATAGCTATTAGTATACTAAAACAAAGTGATCTCAAGAATCTAACCTTGCCGTCGCAGAGTTCCAAAGGAGTAGCATCATTAGCAGCATGCAAGTACTTGCTCATGAACAGTTTGCCATCAAAGTAGTTCCATGGACAGACAAACTCCCATGGGACAGGACAGCCACAAGCATCATTAGCAAGATATGCAGCTTCTATTCCTCTCATGAACATTGTTGCTAACAGAACTCCTCTTAGTTCTACTTGCATTAGCTTGAGTTGGCTGAGGTTTGAAGGATTGAATTCTGTGCTAATGTGAGGAGAAAGTGCAGCCGCTAGGAACGCATCAACTTCATGTGCCAAGAGAACTGGCTGCCCTGCTTTACCTTGCTGGAGAAGATATCTGTTGACAGAATCACATGTGAATTGAGTTTGTAAGGTCTCTCCCTTGATTTGAGGGTTTTCTCTGGGTTCTCCAGTTTTCCTAACTTTGCAAAACCTAACACACTGTGAACCCTGTGAATTATCAAAAAAATTGTAGCTCTTTAAAAGATATCTAACATACAGGACACACTCACCTCAGAACACAGCACATAATAACGAGCCTGTGAGGTACCATTGTAGTCTTGGTCATATTTGGAGTGTCGCTCATCATACAAGTCAAGAATGCTTTCATGCGGTTTAGATTATCAGTAGCTTCTGCACCAAACCACAGTTGATGAAGCTCTGGAATACTCCACTTCATGCTTACACCCTCCACCAAGTCTGGCTCCTCAAGCTTCTTCCCTCTGTAGACACACCATTCCTTGACGACAGGTGGGGGATCATGTGTGCCGTGCTTCATGTCATAAGCCTTTTTGTCAAACAGTATACCATACACATGTTGTCTTATTGGACGATATAACAAAGGTGTTGGTTGGTTATCTGTATTGTGTTCATCTTCTAATGCAGTATTAATGGTCAACTCTGCCCTTGTTAAGATTTGGTAAACATATTCACTCATTTGACCAGACTGGTGACGTTGTTTAACAACATCCAGCACTTGTGGTGTTATAGTTTCGATTATGCCTTTTAGTGGTTCTGTATTGTCAGGCACTGAAACAGAATTGATGTCCATAACAATTATTAGTGCTTGCCTAATGAAATATCTCCTATGACATTTGACAATCACTTACAATAATATTTATTATTATATATTTACTCATTATCTTGCTTCTGATTGGCCAAGAGCCCTCAGCCAATCCCTGATATCGTGTGAACTTGACATGATAAATGTATTATCTGTAGGTTTTACCTACAGATAATACATTTATCATGTCGAGTTCAATGGTCACAATTATGAAAATGGAAATACGTTTTCTATCCTTTCGAAAGCAGAATTAAATCTTTATTCTTAGTTTACAAAATGTATAATAAAACAATTATTGGACGAGGTTGAGCATGATATCATAAATTATCAAGACCAAGGCCGTGTATCTGCCAAAGCCATTAATGTTTCATGCTGCCTGGAGAGAGACTATTTTATTGGCTCTCTTCCTGACAGTTTTACTCTGGGTTCTCCAGTTTCCCTTGCCTGCTTATGTGAGTTAGCCCTACCCTAAAACACTGCAACCCAGAGGTGTTTCAGGGTTCAAAAAAAAGACCCCTTGCAGCACATTGGAATGCAGCTTAATTTGTTTTGTTTTGTTTGCTTTCCCTTGAGCCTCACTACCCATCTATTTAAAAATTGTGGAGCACTCTACCAAGAGGGTCCACAAGGGGTAAAATGGGACTGGGATTTTGCAAAATTTTGGGCTGGGAAATGGGATTAGGCAACCCCTTCTAAGGGTTTGAGTTAAAATGTGGCTATCAAACTAGTAAATTGCCAAAACATAAAATACCTATGAAATCTTACCTGGTGTCATATTAGGTGCTGTCTGAATGACAGGTGCTGCTTGATTGACAGCTGCTGTTTGATTGACAGCTGCTGTTTGATTGACAGATGCCATTTGATTGACAGCTGCTGCTTGATTGACAGGTGCTGCTTGATTTACAGCTTCTGCTTGATTGACAGATGCCAGTAGATTGACAGGTGTAATGTGACTGGCAGGTAGTGTTTGATTGACAGGAACATTTGCAGGCAAAGGTGACCCTTCCAGAGAAGGTGGGGGTGTTGGGAACAATAAAGGTGGTGATATCATTGCTGGTGCCGAAGGAGAAACAGCTCTGGGAAGTCCAGGTACAATAGATGCTGGTACTGGACTTTTGGGTGTAACATCAGCATTTGATTCTTCACAGATTCCATTGTTTTCCACCACTTGCAACTGGCCTAATTTTTCTTGTAACTGATCGATATCTTTTGAATCTACTTCTTGCCCGTTAGTCTCCTGGGATAAAAGCCACAAGACACGAAAAAGTCAGAAAGGATGTATTTCCCATATGTGAGTAAAATACAGGGCTTAAAATAGCAGCTAGTCATTGGACAATGTCTGGACAGAATTGGAACTTGTCTGGTCAAATCTTTGCCTTCTGGTCATTTTCAACAGTAACCTTGAGCCAGAAATGAGGTATGACCGAGCTAAAACTAACATGGCCAGTGATCATGACTGCTGACTAACCAGCTGTTATTTTAAGCCCTAAAATGTGAATTCAGAATTGTATGCATAGTATAATGAACATAAGTGTAATGTACTTACTGCTCATTATGCCTAGCAAAAATGTAATGTGCATGAGAGAAAGAGGTCCAAATAAACCATTTTTATATCAAAATATCGCAGGTGCAGACATGAAAAAGAGGCATTTTCAGGTAAGATCACGCGCATTATTGACTCTGCCAGAAAATGCCTCAAGACCATGTCTGCGCCTGCGATATTTTTGAAAGCGCTCGCGCATCTCAAAAATGGACTATTGGAAAGCAGCATTCATATTGTGTTTGTTCACCAACTATTGCTGGTTTTCAATCATTCCCAAGAGAATATCAAAACAAAAGACATGGCGACCATGTTGGTTGGTATAACAAAAGAGAATGATTACAAATCTTTTGTAAAGTTCAACCAAGATGGCAGCTATGATACCTTTATGTATTACTGTCTTTTGACTCACCTTGATCTGTGTCGGTAAAACGGCCTGTGCATTAAAGTGATGCTGTTGCCAGTGTTGCCAGCGTTTCTTATACTGATGTTCATTCTCTCCTTTACTTTCTGTCTTATCCTCTGGTTCTTCTAAAAACAAATGGGACATTTTTTAAAGTGCCTATACCACCTCTGACAATATTTTTAGTATAGATTCTACAAGTGGTAAGCTCTTCAGTGACCTGTGCTGTTCAGTGACCCCCAAAAATTAAATAGTTTGCATGATCTGTCTTGAAGTTATAAAGGTTTTTTTCCTTGTCCTATGCTAATCACTGTGACGTCAAACTATATAATTTTTGGGGGTCAACGAACAGCACACCTCATCTAGAATCTATACTGTGGATATTGTCAGAGGTGGTATAGGCACTTTAATATAATCAGATAGTGGACTACTTTGATGATATGGTGGCCATCTTAAACAAATTAATCAAAGTAATCTGCGCAAGCTGTTGCAGTCACCCTGCCATTCTCCTTTTGTAATTTTTTTTCTTTAACATTTTTTTTCTCATGAAGCTAATGAAATAAATGAATGAATGAAAGAATTATTAAATACCTTTGTCATCCCGATTGGTGTTATAGTACTCTACTGACTGCTCAAGCTTCTCTTGCATTACTCTCAAGTCGACATTCTTATTTTTGAAGACCTGGCTGACTATTAATCCATAGTTATTGATATCTTTTATTTGATTTACATAATCTAACATTTTTCTAATGACCACATTATTTGGTGGTAGCACAGATTGACCATTTGTCTGGAAAAAGAACAAAAACATGTTGGTTATACTCATATGGCTTCCTAGCCCACCCAAAGTGATTTTAATTTCATTGATAGTATTTGGTATAGTGCCTGTTTTGTTAGGATAGCACTTACAGAGCTTTCATATTTCTGCGACCCAACTCTGGCAATCTAACTTACAACTGGCTGAGTTCATTCGGATCAAGCAATAATTAAACTCCTTTGACTAGACAGCCATTTTCACACAGGGGTTTCTTCAAGCCAAAATACTAGACATCTGTAGTTGGGGGGAGGGGAAAGGAGGGTGCAGAAATTTGAAAAGTGTTGTAATAGCTAGTGACTATTACTCCATGATCCCATTGGAATCATAGGAAAACCATTGATGCTCTAACCACTTTGCTACCTGTGCTTCCCCTTGTGCCATAGTTACTAGTCAAGTAGATAGTAGTGGGGGTCAAGAAGGTGGGTTGAGGCTTCCTAAAATTTGGGAAGCATGGGTGACATAGCAGTGAGAACATTCCTAGATCTTAGCCCACTGTGTTATTTAACTTTGCGGGGTCTTCTCAGGGCTCAAAATAACGGCCGGTCAAAAAAAAAAATAATAATAATTTATATAGCGCATTTCCAGTAATTGTCCAAAGCGCTGAATAAACTGAAATAAAGACAAATCATATGAACATAAAGTGTTAAGAATCCCAACTGGCAAGGAGACAAACCAGTTGGCTATTTACAAGCATGGTCGAGAAACTGAATTTGACCTAATTGAAATCAGGACAAATACAGTCTCAGCTAGTGGCCAGAGCAGGGCTCGAACCTGGCACCACCGGATTGCGAGACCAATGCTCTGACCACTCGACCATGCTGCCTCAAATTAAAGCTGTCAACGGTCAACTGTCAATGTCCGGCCAAATTTTGTACTTGACCGGTCAAATACAGTTTTGAATGGACATCTTGACCGGCGTTCCCGGCGTATGACTGGGCATTATTTTGAGCCCTGATTCTATAGTTGTGCCAGAATAATTTATAATTTATGAAATTTAAAAAAAAGTTTGAAATTTCTTGATCTTAAGCTGATAGAACCCTTCTCAAAAATAATATGATTTGGCAATATCCCAACTAGAAAACAGAAGCTTACGATATAGTCCACGTTATTAATCATTATTAATAGATTCCACAATTATTAGTTATGGTTGACTAAACAGAAACAAGATATTGACAGTTATCATTAAAAAAGATAAGAAACTATATTTTGAATAAATATCTTTTAGCAATCCGCACCATTAGTAAAAATATAAATTAATTCTAATTTCCTTAGACATCTATTTCTTATTTTTGTCGTATCTTATACTTTTGAACTGTAATGTCGCATCGCCGTGCTTGTAATAAATTAATAATCGGACATCTTGGGTCGGTTATAAAACGATTACTGTGTCATAATGATTTGGAGATCAAAACAACGAGATTGTTTACCTGATTTTTGCTTGAAGGATTAACTGACCCGACGAGTGACCAATGAAATGCTGATAACGTCTCCTCAGGAATGAATGGAGAACCAAGAAGACTTGCAAATAAACCAATACGTGACGGCTTCAAATCCATCTCTTGGTATACAACTTCTAAATCAATATACTTTAGCAAAATACTCTTCTTAGTGACGGTCATTTGTTCTGCTGAGAGGTAAGCTGGAGGGTTAAGAACGAGGTAAGCGGCGTTATGCCCTATTAAACCAGAACATTTGCCTTGAATACTGTAGGACACAAGTTCTTGATGTAAATCAGAAAAAGAACAACAAACAGTTGCACCGCAGCTACGAAATGCCATCTGAAGACACATTTTGGCAGCAGGAGGGAGAAAGAAGAGTCTTTTAGGTGGAAAATTACCTTGGCGCATGACATGATTGAGAACTTTGTGCACAGTGTGCCTGTGTTGTTCTTGCATCTTGATCCAGTCTAGTAGACGAACAGAATCACCTTCACCACCAAAGAACACTATCAGTTGGATGTCTTGCTGACGAAATGACCGAACAAAATTCTCAACGTTTCTAAGCATTTCACTCCATTGTCCTCCACAAACCCAGTCTGAATTATAACCATACAAGTACCGCACGCAGCTAAAGGCATCTAGAACAACAACTGCTTCAAGACCCTCGTTCTTTCGATCCTTCAAGAACTCCTTCATATCCACCGATTTGCATCCTTTCGGACAATGAGATTCAACGTAATCCTGCAGAGCTTGCACCCCCATATTCGCCACAGTAGAAATACCCAATAAAATGATAATATATAGTTAGAAAAAGGCAGGAAAAATCAGTTGATAAGCCATGTATGTTCTACACGTGTTCGAAAACTTCAGCCATGACATCAAGACGTGCTGGATTCACTCACGTACCCTGGGCATCATGGGTAACACCTTGGAATCATGGGTAATATTCACCTCTGACCTCCTCTGACCGGGAAATATCAAAATATCTATGGTGATAATTGAAAATAAATACAAGGACTTTTCTTAAATGAACTTCTGTTAATTTTCTTTTAACCGGTTAAAAAATTATCCGAACGTTCTAAACTGAAAATGATAGTTTTTAACAAAATTTAAATATTTGATAGTTTTGAGGGTTGCGATTGGCGCGGAAGCCATTCTGATATATGATATGCATTTTGGAATAATCATTGAATGAATAAAATGCGCATTTTATTCAACATAGGTATGGAAAATCCAATGCCATTTATTAAATATTAAAAAATTACCTATCAAAAGTGTAATAGAATTTTTTTTTTAAAGCAAAAAAATCATTTAAAAGAAATATATGTCTAAATATTCTCTAACTTAAGAATTTCTTCGAACATTTATTTAAAAAATTTAAGATAAATTTAGCGAAAATTTTCAACAAAATATAAGATCGCTTTACCCGCACTGCATTGAGGGATTTGATAAGCGCGCAAGTCGTTCTGGTATTGGTGTATTGTTGCTATAGTAACGAGCTGGTTTGATCACAAGCCGTGTTTGTTGTGCTTGGTTTTCTATCTGGATTTCGTTTTGTAAGAGTAAAAATTATTATCTCCGTCTTCAAGCACTAATATCATCATGCCAAGAGATCCCTATCCTTTCCCAAAGCTTCAAAATGATACAGACTTCGCTGGCAACCAACCTAAACGGGTTCGTAAAGAATTTTTCTTGAAATTCTTTTACCACGAGGGAAGTGAAGCTGTGATCAGAGTAACTCTGCTGTGATCAAGTGATTCAAATACAAATGTTTCACTATCAATATAGGCTGGTTTTTATTGAATACCTTCCTAAAAACGATCGATAATAGTAGTAATCTTTTATATTCATCTACTTATTATACGCAAATAACAGTTTTACAATGTATTTGTTTTTTGGCCATCAGCTGTTTTTCGCGTCCCTCGGAATTCCACAATGCTTTAGGTTTTCCTAATTCAATTTAAGCTTAATTATTTTTCTTTTCACTGTTGTTTTAGGTTCAAAAAGGAAAGGAAACGATAAATGATAACGGAGAGCAATGGGAACGTCTCTATAAAACAGCTACACTAAGTAGTTCACGTCGAGAAGTGTTCCACTACGACCCACAGGTAACGAAGTGCAGTGTCATTCCCAAAAAGCCCAGAAAACCGGTTCTAATAGAGTGTTTTATTGTCTTTAGGCTCCTCGGGACAGCCTGGATTTTGTCATCAAATCAAGATATGATAACCATAATGAGTTCTTGAAATCAAAAGCAGAGACGCTTACTCAGCCAGAGACTACAGGACTCCAACATGGGTAAGAATTCGCATGGATATAAGAGCTTCTAAAGGAAAATATGTAAAAAGCTACAGTTCAAACTTATACTGTGATCAGTTCTGATTTTGCACATATAACTTTACCGTAATTGATTTTAATAATCCCATTAACCTGTTGAGAATTGATCAATAATTAATTTGCCTATAATGATCATAATTTTTACATTTCAGACGAGTGCTGAAGAACCGTCCCCCATCACCAGAACCACCCATTGATATATACAAACTGCCGTTAATGAGAAGCACAGCCGTCAAGAAAGAAAGCATACACAGTACTAATGGTGCCATAGGTAAGACAAATCATTCAACAATAATACATTCATTCATTGTTTTAACTCTTTAATTGCAAGCTATGACGTCATTATGAAATAGGGCAATTCTTATCCCTTTTTTCCACTTTCCAATCGCAACTTTCTGACCCATCCCCTAACCGAAAAACATTTTGAATCTATTTTGATTACAGAAAGCCATCACAGTGCTTCAACGAATGGAGGATACTCGCGTAAACATGATGGTGGTTTCTACACTTGCTAATAATAGCAAGTACAGAAACAAAATAAATGTTACTAAGTTATTTTACAGAAAAATAATGATCCTGATTTCAATAAGATTACAAAAAAAATCACTGACTGGTATAATTAACCATTCTAAGAATGATGATTTTATTAATACAATAATCTTTTTATACTACTGATTTATTTTTAGCATGTCTGGTTTGATTACAGCATGATTTGTGATATTTTTAAATAAAATTCATTAAAACCTCTAAAATGTTGAGTTCTGTAAAAATATATATTTTGTTTCCTTGTAGCAATTATAAATTTTTATTCTATTAAACGAATTCTTTTACAGTGTCAAAAATATATGAATTGATTAAAAAACAGAATTCAATATTATATATATATTTTATATATCCCATGGTTTTGCCCTGAATCCTTCTCCAATGACTGCATTAGCATCTGTCGCCTTCTCCAGCTGTTCAGATCGCAGTGAGTTATAAACACATACTGGGCATGCAGAAATTAGTTGTGTTTCTGATTTCTTGTAATGGATAACAAGGGTTTTGGTTGTGTTCACTAGTGGCACAAGTAGTTCTGACATTCTTTGCTGAAATTCAGGTATTACATTGTCCATAAAATACACCCTTGGAAACTGATGATTACACGTGAAGACAAGCACATCTGGAGTAGATAATCCACTTGGTTCAGTGGGAATTTCATTCTTCCATTCTCTTTGTTGTGAGACAGCCGCAGCAGCAATAGTTGCAGCTGTTGTCATGGACAAAGAAATAAAGGAACATTTATCTAAGTCTTTTTTCAAGTTGTCCATAATACCCTGGATGAGCTGATTCTTTGACATTTGGCTTTCTTCTTGTTGTCCCATGGCAAAGTAAGCCTTATCAACTACAATGTCCTCTTGAGTCTTTAGCATCTGCATTACATCTTCCTTGTATTCTGTTCCTTCTTCACCTGAATGAATTTGTTCAGCAACAAGTTCCAGGACAGTGTTTAAGAATTTTGTAGTGAATTGTAGTTTTGGAAGGTTGCAGTTTGTTGAGGTGGAATTTCTTTGAGTTTTACCAGCTGCATCCCTATGAAAAATATTGTAATAATCTTAGAATACATCATAGAAAAAAATCACTAGCTGTCACAAGTCTTGTTGCAAATTTTAGTTTGGAGATTAGGAAAGTAAATCTTCCAAACGCCGTTTGTAATATATTGAAATCACATAATCTTGGGATAAGTATTCCTACCTTATGACTAGAATACTCAAAGGATAAGCCATTCTAGACAAGTGCTCATTGAGAATACCCTCCAGAGCATCTTGAGGAAGGCAATGTTCTTTCCAGAAATTAAGAATCTACAAAACAAAGGATAACTTTATCTGGACTACTATTAGATTATAAAAATATACATTTTGAGCATAAACCAATAAACAGTGGCTGCTGTATTAGCTGATAACCATTAATGAAAGTTACAATCCATCCACAAGTTAGTTTTTAGTTTGATTTGGAAGTCTGATCTAAAGCCCTGGCTGAATGAGGAAGCATGTTTCCAGAAACATGTTTACTGTGCGCATGCTTCCTTGATGTTTTGTGCAAAACATGGCCTCATAAGACAAATTTTGCTTCCGAGATGCAAAATATGCTTCTGCAGTATGGCAGAAACATTTCATGTTTCAGCATCGCATGGAAACAAAGTCACACTTGTTTCCCAATGTTTCCTGACAGTTTAACCACCTTTGGAAACAATTAACAAAACATAGCTCTTGAGGCTGAGGAGAGGGATGTGACTGGTGGGCTCTCTCCATTTGAGCAAGCAATACAGGCTATGTTTATTAATAAATACCTCCATTAAGATTTTCTGTAGTTGAACATTGCTTCCATCAGCCATATCATCTTTATCTTCTATGAGACTGAATACAGAACTTAAAATAATTAAAATTGCTTTGGATGTCCACACAGTCATGACTTATAAATTCCAAATTTACATGGGTCTCATGCACTCAGGGGCTTATCCAGGATTTTGCAAAGGGGATTAGATTGCACAAACCTGAAAAGCTGCCATTTTGTTTGTCCCCTTCCAAATGCCAAACCCCCCCCCCCCCAAAAAAAAAGAATATATTTCATGCACAGGAATCCAGCTTGTTATTGCTAGTTAAAGTGTTCAGGAGATGCTTCTGGACATTATAATAACAAATCCCATTATCTCTACAGCCAGATATTTTTTATTATTTATCACTCCTTTTCCACAAAGAGGGGGGTCACGTGCACCCTAGGACCCCCTAGATACGCCCCTGGCTCCGCCCTTGACTAATTAATGTTAAGTTGTACCTCAAGCTGTAGTTGATGACATGGATAGCATGGTCTAATAATGCACCCTTTTCCAACTTCTCCTCGGCTGAACTTTTGCAACTGGCTAGAAACTTCAACCTCAAACCAAGAGCCTTGAAAAAATGCAGGGCAAGGAAGATTTAAGATATTTTTGTCAGAAAGGAAGGGAATAGTCAATGAAATAATATCTATAAAGGTGACATCCCCCCCTTGTGAGATCTTGTGAAGCCAATCATGTTCTTTATGCTCAGTAGAATGAAATTGAAACCCCCCTTTTTGAAGTCGATTGCACTAGCTTTTTCTGCACGGTGGCCATTTTGGAACCCCCTATTCTGAAATCCTGGATCTGCCACTACAAGTGTCTTCAATAGTAAGACAATAAGCAAACTAATAGTAATAATGATAACCATAAATTCATAGAATTACCTCAGACCAGTGGTTCTTGTTGTTGTATATGACAGATGCACTTAGGTAGTCATTAATATCCAGGCAATGTCTTTTACAGGAAAAGATATCTTAGTACATATCACAATAAATATTCATGCACAGAAAGTGTTTAATGAAAAATTACACACCTCAACATTACAGTAGCTGAATAGTGAGGGTATAGAGCATGCAGAGCCAGTGTTAGTGATTCCCTTCCATAGATAACACCTCTGTTACCTGGAGTAGAACAAAATGTATTACAACTACTGTATCAGTTAACCAGTGTACTTAAAGAAAATGTTGTTATTGCTAGTCACCACTTCAAGTACAGCAGTGGCACAGCTCAACGGGGTTGAACTGAAAGCATTAGAAGCCACCTCTGGCAGCCGCTATACAGGTAATGTATGACCCCGGAGTACAGCTCTTACCAGTTTGAAGTAGTTAGGGTTGATTTGCAATCATCGTATAACAATCATTTCTTACAGGAAGAGTAAAGAATTCAGTCTTAAATCAGTGTCAGAAGGTGCCAGCAGAGTAATGGCATGCAATCAATACCCTATCAACGTCCTTCCATTACCCTTCCAATCTCCTGCCATTATCCTATCAACACCAGTTGTCACTCACCAATAAGAGAAAGATCTGGAAGCTTCCAATCTACATCAAGGCTGGATTCTGAAGGATTGGACTAAAAAACAGAAACTTTTAAGTCATGAGCATTAATGCATTAATATCAGGTAATTGTAGCCAATAAAGTTCACAGCTAGTGTCCTTGGATATATACCTCAATCTGGTAAAGAAAGGTAATCTGTATTTTAAGTAAGAAGTGGTATAATTGACAGCAGACAGCTAGATATTAGTATTTCCTGGTGACACTGGGTTCTATAATTTTGAATGGCATTTTCAGGGTATTCGCATGCTTCACACACATACCTCTGGTAAAGAAGGCTGGTCTATGTTAGTAAGAAGTGGTAAACTGGACAATACTGTAGGTGCAGGGACTTCCTTTGCTGATCCAATAAGACTTGAATCCAAACCAAGCTGTAAAATAGAAATGTGATTTCTAATGGAATTAACAGTTTTTGCATTTAGTGCCTAATATTATTTGGGGACATTAATGCTATAGTACCAGTTAGAGTTGTATACTGTCTTCTTGACAAAGGAATACAAGCAACCTGACTAGAATCTATAATACACTCAGGGGGCAGATCCAGGATTTTTTCAGGGAGGGTGCTGCTTTAGAAGGACACCCACATGAGAAAAACGGCAATTAACCAAAAAAATTACCAGAAAGATATTAAATATTGGAAATCTTTAAAGCTGCAATAGGGGCACAAAGTCCATCCAAGGGAGGGGTGCAACCCTTAGAATCAAAGGGAGAAAACATTATTTTGTATATTGGTTATCTTTGAAGTAGGGGGCACAAGGGGGGGGGGGGGGGTGTGCATCTCCTGCACCCCTCCCCTGGATCTGCCCCTGAGATTAGTGCCAAGTTGCACTTCTTGCTAGTGGGCTGAGAAGATCATTAATTCAGGTGGTGAGTGCAGAGAGAATTTGAGTAAGTCTAATTCTACAACTGCCGATAAAAGATTACCTGTCCAGAATCAGCTCTTCCCCAGACAAATACTTGACCATTGGTATCCATAACAACAGAGAACTCCGCCCCAACACTGGCAGTAAGAATGTGCTTGTCTTTGAGCCCTGGAACAACCTTGGGTACAGGCTAGAATGCAACATGAAGGACAACACATGCCAGTTAAACCAAGAAACAACTTGAAGGACAAATGCTGACCACCCCATCATCTAGTCCAGATGCTGGCCCCTCCATTGACTGCTGTGCTTTTGTTGGGCTGCCTTTGACTGCTGCACTAAAGCACAGAAGTCAAAGAAGGGGCCAGCACGGGCAGCCTAACAAAATCATAGCTGGCAAAGGAGGGCTGTCAGCATCTGGACAACCCCATCATCCTTCTCTTAATCCTTCCTTGTCTCTATCATTGAAGAAGGAACAACTGCCAAAACTTTAACCTGGCACCTGGTCCAGTTCTTGGATGGTCTGAGACCCAAGGAAATGGAGGCTTGAAGATCAGAATATAAAGATACAGACCACTTCCACGTGATGCCAAAGCAGCTCAATTTGAAGGACAAAACAAAATAATTTCAATCTCCAGAGAATTGGAACCTATTGTTTTGTCCTCCATTCTGGCATGCTGCAAGGGGTCTATAACCATGGCTTTGGTAGGTGTTGAATTGAGGTGCAACATGCATCTGTTGTTGTCTGTGTGCATGATAGTGCATGAAGAGAGTAGTATTTGTTACCTGATTATCCATTTTTGTGCCATGACCCAGTTGTCCATGGTCATTGTATCCCCATGTGTAGACCTGATCCGCTTCTGTTACCACCAAGTAATGAAGGTTACCACAATAGATCTAGAGAATGACAAAAAAAAAAAAGATAGTTACTTAGTTAGACCATCCTATAACATCAGACTGGAGTGCAAGAGGATGCAAGTTCAATTCAGGGTCTTAAAAACTAGTAGAATCGGTTTCAGCTATAAAGGTCAGGGACTGCGGAGCATAATTTTGATTGGGGGCGCTAATAATTTTGATTGGGGGGGGGGGGGCTAACGACCACCAAATACTGGAAGACCTAGGGGGTTTGGGGGCATGCTCCCATTATTGGGGGGGCTATAGCCCCCCAGTCCCCCCTGCTCCACGGTCCATGAAGGTGTCTTGTACCAAGCCCCCCCTTGAGGGGAGAGGATCACAGGCACACTGAAACCACCACGGCTGGTAATTGAGCCTATTAACTGAGCTTTGCTCTTGTCAAATGGCATGGACTTTGCTGCAGCATAGATAAAGGGGGAATGGTGTTTGCATCTCACCAAATGATGTTGAAAATTGAATGTCAAATCATTACCTCCTTAATACGAGAGATAAAAGTACAATCCATCTCTACGGGTGATAATCTGTGTGACATTGAACCAGTCAGTGAAGATCCTTGACTACTAATCCTTTTGGCACGGAATTCAGGTTTCTAACAAAAAAAGACAACAGGCATTTGTAAGATGCGTAGTTCTAAAGATATTTTGTACAAGCAAGGACCACAAGCATAAACGTTACACCAAGAGTGCCTAAGCCCCTCCTTCTCCTCTACGGTCCCTTATGAGCAGCCCTGACAAAACTAAGGAGACTTGATGGAAAAAGAAGGGTACACTAACGGAAAACGAACGGTTAAGTAACGGAAAAACAACGGAAATCTGACGATCCACTAACTGGAAACTAACGGAATTCTAACGGGAAACGAACGGTTAAGTATCGGAAACAGAAAGAAATCCGACGGTCATCTAGTTAGGTATAGGGGAGGATCAAAGGACTGGAGAACGGAGGAGTAACGATAAATAAACGATAAACTAAGATACCGGGGACCTGATGGCCCGAAAACGGCAAAGAAACATTGGGAAATCCCAGAGGGTGAGATGCGCTTACCGTGTGTAGTCGGAAAAAGTGTGGGCTCCTTCCCCAGTTAAATACTCTCTGGTCTGACGTCACAGCGATCTAAATAAAAAAAAAAATATATATATATAGCGGTAAAATTTTCCACTCATCCAAAACTGTCCTAATATTTTAAAATTGTGGCTTGTTTCGCCTCTCAACAAAAAGCCACTTTTCGTGACTCATGGCAGTTCTCTCCAAGGCTTCTCGGCTGCGCTGCTGATGGAGTTTGCGTGAATCTGCCAAGAACTTTAGAGTCACAACGTTGCAAAAGATGCACGCTCACCCGGCCACCCCCTCCCCCAAACCTGGACTTTCTCCCCCAATCCTGCACCCCAAGAAAAAAACCCTGGACCCTCAATACGCTATATACTGCAGCATGGGTATTTTGCTTGTTTGGACTCACTGTTTCAAATGATCCACAGCAGATGAGGCAGATCTCTTCATCTTGTAGAGCTTCTACTTTTCTTGGTAAAGTTTGTTTTTTGTTGGTTCCTAACCCCAACTGGCCATAAAGACCTGAGACAACAAATATAACAAATTGATTTTCTAATTGATACTCAATAACTAAGAGAAGAATGGGTGGCATAGCGGCTCAACTCGTATCAATGCG